>CM057450.1:1021770526-1022970526 GCA_016271365.2 Neoceratodus forsteri
GGCAATATTCAACAGTGCTGCACCATGGCTCAGCACCATTGAATATGGTACTGAGGGCACACGCACTGTGTATGGCGCATGGCACTGCTCCAGCGTAAGTGTCAGCAGGGAAGCAGGGGGCTGTGCCAGCACAAGTGTGGTTGCGCTAGGTGCAGCAAGAGTGATATTCAGCTGTGGGCATGCAAATTAGGCTGTAATGCATGCAAGGTGCAAATGGGGCCATTTGCATGTCATTATGGCCACATTTGCATGCGGTGCACCGATCCCCAGAGGATTGCGCCTGGCATCCTGCCAGGCTGCAGCCATCGTGGGGTGGGCACCGCACCCATTCACCCAATAATAGACATGTATTTAAATTAACCCTGGTGATCCAGCAGACCCAATCCCCTGCCCGATTGTGGGCATAATAAAAATAGAACCCTGGTGGTCTGGTGGACCGATCACCATCGCCCACTCATTGCGGTGATCAATCACTCCATGTTCCAATGGTACCCCCTCCCCACCCTCCCACTTTGACCCGCCACCCTGCCTCCCCGGTCAGCAGCGGGCGGCAGCTCCCCACCCACAAGCCGCCCGCCAACTGACAGCATACAGTACAGCTGTACACCTATTGGTCCACTGCATGGTCCAATGGGCGTACTACACAGTCCTAAATTGTGAATGAACCCGCCATTGACCGGGGAGGGTGCAGGGTGATGGGGTCACAGTGAGAAGGTGGGGAGGAGGGTACCATTGGAACACAGAGTGATTGACTACCGCTGGCGAGCGGGCGATGGTGATTGGGCCACCGGACCACCAGGGTTCCATCTTTATTATGCCCATGATAGGGCAGGGGATTGGATCCACTGGACCACCAGGGCTAATTTGAATACATGCACACAATCAGGCAGGAGATAGAGGTCCACTGGACCACCAGGGATATATATTATACATGCCCAAGATTGGCTAGAGGATAGCGGTCCACTGGACCCCCAAGGATCATTGTATTACATGCCCATGATCGGGCAAAGGGGTAGGGTCCACTGGATCACCAGGGATTGCATAACTTCTTTCCATGATTGGGCAGGGGGGGCATGATGCCCCCTAGGCAGGGGGCTCATGGCCTGTGTCCTGGGCGGTCAGGTGGCACCCACAGCAGGCAGCTGCCGCGTTGCACCCAGCAATATGGCAGCCCACCTGTGGGTGTCCCCGACTTGTTCCCGGTTTGACTTGATTCAACATTGTGCCCCCCTGAGTGGCACGTGGAGGGGTTGTGCCTGCATATGCGCCACACATCTTGGACTGAATATCGGGATGTGCTGCATATGCATGGGCACGCCCCCCGCACTTGCGCTGCATACATTACAGGTGCGCCCTGGTGCATCGGGGGTTGCGCACCGCAACCAACCCCTTTGAATATCACGCTGGAGTGCATCGGTGGGTTGCACATGGTGCAACCCCTTTGAATATCCCACCCATAGTATACATGTTGTCAGTCGTTCATCACATGATAACAGCATTTATCAGTGGAGATTTATCTCCACCCATTGCATATAGATATATATAAAATAGTGACACAGTAGTGCCACTATAGTTAGGGTTGAGTACCCTATTTAAGGTTAAATCTTATATATAAAATAGTGGCACGGTAGTGCCACTATAGCTAGAGTTGAGTACCCCATTTAAGGTTAAATCTCAAAGTTTGCACCTTAATAACTTTGCAACTGTATAACAGATTCATCTGAAATTTGGAATGCTTGGTCTGGTACCATAGATCTCTGTATCTGGCAAGTTGTGTTATGGTCAGATGTACGGTTGTGGAGCTACAGAGCACCAAAAATGCAAAAAAACTGACTTTTTGTGCTTTTCTTTGCTCGTGTGTACAGCCCACGCGGTTTGCATGTTCTGTCCAAAAAGTTCAGGGAACATGCAGCCGGGGTCCCCAGTATGTCTTTCAAAGATTTCATGAAAAAATATTAAACTGTTCAAAAGTTAATTAAAAAAAACTGTATCCCATTACAGTCTATGGGAAAAGTTAACAACAATTGCAACACTTTTGCAAATGGCTGTTTTTCCTGTCGCAAATTACCCTTTTACTTTTATGAGTCAGCCATTTTTTTTTTAGTTACAGCTCCAAAAAATGCCTGCTATTTAAATTTGGGACCCTCTAGGAACACAATTCTTGCTGTGTTCACCTAGTCAAGTCCTGAGGTTTTCGGACCCTTTAGGAACACAATTCTTGTTGTGTTCACCTAGTCGAGTCCTGAGGATGCTAGCCATATCTTTTCTGGGGGGTTAGGTTAAACCCCCCTAGAAATATGTTTTTTAAATTTTTGTAAAAAGTACTTTTGCAACATACTTTCGCAAATGTGACACTTTCATGATTTATATCGAGAAAATGTCGTGATTTTCGAAAGTAATTTGTGAAAGTATGGCCAAAACAACAGGAAATCTTTGCCACACTCCTGCAAAACAACCGTATGGTCTTTTGGGCTGCAATTTGCAAGAAAGAAAGCTAAGACCCCACAAATATGCCTTTTTGTGGTTTGGTGCCAAAATATTACAGGGCTCCAAAGTTACGGCACTCTGAGGTTGATGATTTTTCCCATAGAATAACATTACGGCATCCACTGCACCTTTGAGGTCCCATGTCACAAAAAGTCTTAGTCTCCTGCTGGGGGCTAAGTACAAAACTAGCCTGGAAAGTCATAAATAATATGAGATTTTAATTTTTTTCCTACCTCCTACGATTCCTGAGATATAAGCAATTTAGTGTTCCAAGTGCTCATTTTCCTGTCCGATGGCCACTATTATGTCAACATTCTTAGTATTCACTTTGCTTCTTGATGGACCTATATTGGGCATAAAGTGTGTGCATTAGCGTTACCGTTAGCATTTGCGTTTACATCTGCACTTGCATTTCCGTTGCCATTTGCGTTAACGTTTCTTTTTGCTTCATCGTTATTGTTACGTTACCATTTGCATTTGCGTTGCCATTTGCATTTGCATTTCTGCTTGCATTTCTGTTACCGTTTGCATTACCGTTTCCTGTTGCGTCACCGTTAGCATTACTGTTTGCATTTGCGTTTATGTTTGCATCATCGTTAGCATTACTGTTACCGCTTCACTTTGCATTTCCATCAATGTTAGCATTACGGCTAGTGTTACCGTTTGCATTTACGTTTGCATTATCATTTCCATTTGTGTCACTGTTACCATTACCCTTTGCATTTGCATTTGCATTACTGTTTGCATTTACATTTGCATCACCATTAACGTTACTGTTACCGCTTTGCTTTGCATTTCTGTCAATGTTAGTGTTATGGTTAGCATTACCATATGTGTTTACATTTGCACTTGCGTTTCCGTTACCATTTGCGCTAGCATTTCCGTTTGTGTCACTGTTACTGTTGCCATTTACATTTCCGTTTGTGCTTGTGTTTGCATTACCATTTGCATTTACGTTTGTGTCACCGTTAACATTACCATTCCCATTACTGTTTCCGTTTGTGTTTGCACTTGCGTTTGCGTTACCATTTGCGTTTTCATTTGCATTTCTGTCACCGTTTGTCTTATGGTTTGTGCTTGTGTTTTTGTTACCATTTGCACTTACATTTGTGTCAACGTTACTGTTACTGTTAGCATTTGCAGTTCCGTTATCATTATCATTACAGTTTCCTTTCATGTTTGCATCACCGTTACTGTTTGCATTTGTGTTACCGTTTACATTACAATTTGCGTTTGGATTTCCGTTTGCAAAACTGTAATAGTTAGCATTTGCTTTTGAGTCACCGCTACTGTTACTGTTAGTGTTAGTATTACTGTTGCTGTTATTATGCAGAAATGGGCAGCATGGTGGGAGAACGGGGCCCTTTCTCCCACCAACACATACCATTCATTATTTATAGTGCACATTCGCAAAAAGAAGGGAAATTCATTTCAAAAACACTCCATTAATGCATCAGTTAGGGTTGTTCCACAGCAACAAAAGCAGGGAAATTCGGTGTTAGGGTTCAAAACCCTAACTCCGCATTTCCCCCCCCACCACCACCACACACATATATGCAGGTACGGGAAAGAACCAAGGCTACACAACCAATCACACACAACCAACAGCAGGTAACAGAATTAACATACAACTATCTAAACCACAAAACCACATCCCCATGCTCCCATCTTCCACACACTAACAGATGTCAGGGTGTGGCATGGGGTCATCACTGCTAACTCTGATCCTGGAAGTTCCATGCTCTGCAAAACACATATCACTGCAGACAACTGGGCATCTTGGGCCCCACGCTGCCACCAACACACAACACAGACTACATATATCCTTTTGTGGGGTTTACAAGCCCCAAAACAGGATTTTGGACATTTCCTGAAAATACTTTCGCAAAATAGTTTTGCAAATTCAAAACTGTCATGCTATACATTTGCAGCACTTTCGTGTTTGCGAAAGTATTTTGCGAAAGCATTTTACATGCTTTCGCAAATTCAAAAGTGTTGTGTCTTCTGTTTGTGACACTTTCATGTTTGTGAAAGTATTTTGCAAAACTATGTTCCTGATAACTGCACATCTTTAACATCTTCCTGCAAGTAAATGGTTGGGTCCTTTGGGCTGAAATTTGCAGGGTGGCATGCCCTGGTCCCTCAGATGTATCTTTTGCTGCAAAAGTAGTTAAAGATGACAAAGTTACACTGTTCCAATATTGAGCAATTTCCAATAGGCTAACATTGTGGTGCCCATCATGCCTTTCACCACCTATATGTCAAAAAAGAAGTGAGGTACACAGTTTTCGCTACTGGCAGCTTGGTTCACCTTTTGGTGAAGTAACCTGCTGAAACAAGTTTGAAAATACTGTCTGATACCTGAAGTTGATATTTTTCCCTACTCGCTATGGTGAAAGAGGTATACACCTCTTGCTGGTTGTGTGTGATTTGTTGTGTTACCTTGGTCTTTCCCCTACTTGCATGTATGTGTGTGTGTTGTGGTGGTGGCCTTGGGGGGGATGTGGAGTTAGGGTTTTGAACCCTAACACCGAATTTCCCTGCTTTTGTCACTGTGGAACAACCTTAACTGATGAATAAATTATAATACACCATATATATATATATATATATATATATATAGTATCTTCCAGACAGAAGCACCTTTGGGAGCATGAAGTGCTTCCATTCTCTCTCTCTCTCTCTCTCTCTCTCTTGTTTTAGAAAAAAAAAAGCAGTTGGCTATTGCTAATCATGAAACACTTTAAGCTTTGAGTTGTAACTTTGTTGTTTTTTTAAGTATGACCCTGAATGTTCAACATTGTCTTTTTATACCATCTTATGAACATAACTGCTGTCATTTTTCAAATCCTGAATGAAATGTTGTTTCACAGAATGACCAAGAAGCAGCATTTCTCATGTTTTTCAACTTTTGCTCTTAACTTCTTTGTTTCCTGAGATTTTGTCTCTAAATTTTCAACATGATCTTTCTTTCACCCCACCCCATGAACCTGTCACCTGTCATTTTTCAAATCCCATCTGAAATGCATGTATATAATATTTTACAACTCAATGAAATGTATCACAGTTACAATACACTGTGCAATATTATAAGGTGCAAAGGTGCTAAAGTGTAGACAAACTCAGCAATAATCAGCAAACAATGCTGCCACAACAATAAAATAAGAATGGAATATTGTTCCCCAAATGAGCTGTATCTGATGGCCCAACTACCTTTGGGATCAGACATCAGAAATCTCTGATCTTTGAACCTGTAATTACAAAGCCTTTAAATGCTACTGTATATGAATCCTTGCACAGAATGTTGCTGTATTGGTTATTATACTTTAAAATTGGGGATTTGAATAAAGGGTCTTCACTGCCATAGCTTTGCCCCGATATAGATTCAGTAAGGATCGAAGCACAGAGGCATGTGGTGGTAGTGGTAGGTAAGGGTGTGAGAGTGGTTGATTTGTGGCTGCATTCACAGTTAAACTTCTTCCTTTAAAATATTTTCATGGCAACTTTACTTTTGTCTCCTTGGTGCTGGTTCTCTAGAAATTATGGTAGAACGTTTTAGAACTGTAAGGACTGTACCCCTGATAAACATTGAACTGCAATCCCATTCAATCCAATTTAATTAGAAGTAAATTACTTACAAATCCCTTCAAAACAGAAGTCAAAGTGCCAATAATACTGACAGGCATCAAGCTGCCTTAAGAAAAATTGTAAGTCTAATTAATTATTCTTGAGATTAATACATGCTCTGATTGGCTGCTGTACAGGTTGTTAATCCTTTAGAAATGCCCAGTACAGACCAGAGTGGCACATGGATTTATGAAAGTTTTAAAAAATGTTTTTCACTGTTTGTAATGCAGTTAGACTTACAATCACAAAAATGACCTCACAACCCACAGCCAGCTAGGTGGGTTGGCCCTCAGCTGCACCTTGGGCCACCCTTCTCCCCCAGCTAGTTGTTAATCACCAAGAAATAATTGGTGGGTTGGTCATTATTGCTTAAGCATAACACCACTAGAAATAAGATATAACATCTCAGCCAGGCAGTACTGTGTTAATGAATTGTTTGTTGGCTGGGAGTGTATGCATTTGAAACCTTTTATCATTCTAGTGAGTGGAAAGAAGTAAAATAATTTAATTGCTGATCAAAACAAAGAACAATTTATAGGATGCATAAATGATACAAGAAGGTAGATAATTTCTAATTTGTGTGGTGTCTTGTGGTAGAGCTGTGCTCTACCTTGGCATCCAGAGAACATGAGGGACACTTTTCTATCTCCTTGGTTTCCTACCAGAAGTCTGTTGCAACAGCGCTTATCTGTCTTATTCTATACTATCTCTTTTTCTTATGTAGGTTGGCCACCTACAGAAGTCCCCCCCCCCACCTTTTCCAGTTTTCCTTTCCGTCCTTCAAATGTCATGCCTTTCTGTGCCTGCAGAGACAACTGCTAAAATATTAGACTGACAAGCAAGGCAGAATGGCCAGCCATAAAATGCAATGTTGCATGATAACAAAATAAATATGTACAGTACGTAAAGTGCCAGCAGTGCCTTATAAAACAAATTATGTATTTTTTCCTCTCCTTTTAAACAGCTTGGTACAGTATTAAAAAAATATGAAAAGAATAAGTTATGCTGCTTCAAAGGAAAAGATGCCTGAAGATAATTAACTAGTTTTCCTGTGTCAGAAGCGGAGTAAGGGAATGTGGGTTTACCGTTCCCTCTGACACCTGTGTTACCTTTTTTATTTCTGATTTGCACTGAAACATTGACTAATACCTTAATTCATTTTTTTGTGGTATTAGAAAGTTCATTTCAGCTTAAAAAATCCAGAGCCCTTAAGTGCTGTCGGTGGGCTGTAGCACGGAGCAGATCAAATATTTCAGTCTTTTGATAAAAGCCGCTCCATGCCTGAGAATTCCCCCTTATTCCTCCGTTTATGAAAACAAAAAATGTGGCTTAGAGGTAGTGGAGAATTTTATCTCTGCCTAAGAAGAAAAATAAAATAGATTTTTTTTGTAAATCTGGCACTCCACAAACAGGGCTGTATACAGGCAGCTGTACAAAAATGATTGGCAGCTCTGTCCATGGCACCAAATGTTGCCATCCCTGTAAAAAAAGAAAAAGATCTTCTGTGAAAGGAAATCTTTTAATTTTGCAACCAGAGTTTTTTCTACATTTGTCCTGTTAAGCCAACTAAAGAAACTTACTGTTAAAACCAGACTGAGAGAATGAGGAGAGAGTACTGCATGTCAGGGCATTGGTTGAACTCTCTCTCTCTCACTCGCTCTCTCCCCCTCAGTGTACTCTGGTACAGTTGGAAAGGCTGCAGCCTGCATTACCAAATCATTGAAAAACTCCCCCTAAAATTAGTGCTGTCTCAACACAAAAGAAACTAGTTCCTGAACATACATAAAATTAAAAGAACACGTTATAAATTAAATATAGTTCATTACATTGTTCAGTCCCCCCCCACTTACTTCAGTTTATATTGGGCACCTTATTATAGGTTAATATGATAACATCCATAAGTACAGTACTGTGCTTTAAGAAATTTCTTTTTTTTTTATTAAAAAGGTGCCTTAAAATAATAGATTCTATACCTGTGCATGGGATAAATTCTCTGCAAAGCTCCATAGGAGCCAGTGGCCTCCAAGCTTGACAATTTATTCTGAGGACCAAATATCAGTCACAAAGAAAGGGGAGGGGCTACAGTTCATTAAGCTCCATTACACATTCATGGTTATTTTTCTTATGAAATACGATCGAAAAGATTCTGTTACCAAGAGGGAAGAGTCCTGACTTTATAGAGATATAACTTTTTATATTTAAATTTCTTTATGTATTATATTAGCCTTGGAATGTATTGTATTAGAATAGTAGGTGGATCACGTGACTGGTGGGAGGTATATAAAGACCTTGAAGGCAGGGTGAACTTCTGATTCGTCTTGCGGATGGTCTCAGCATACCCAAAGCCAGGATGAGAGGAGGACATACAGGGGTGTATGGTCCTGGGACACACATAGGAAAAAGGATCCAAGATCTTGTTATGATCCAGACTGTGTGAATACTACAAGAAGCAGTGGATTGCTGTTTGCTTTTTTATTATTTTAGTTTGTTATTTTTGTAAATAAAGCCACACATTGGTGTGTTGTACTTTATCTTTGTTGTTTGTGTTATCCTTATCCCACACCCTGCAACACTGTGGTATGAGAAGCGGGATCCTGATTGGCTGTCCAGGTGAGCAGGGGGACTCCGATCAGCTGGTACCAGCCCTGGTATCTGGATAACACCAAATGGTACATATTGAAGAAGCAACCAGATGGTGTGGAGAAGATGGGTAGTGAAGTCCTGATGAGGGCCATGGCTGGGAAAATGGGAGAAAAGCTGCTGCCTGGCCTTGAACCTGGGATTAGAGCAAAAACAAAATCTGACCCTGTCTTTGATTCTAGCATGTCCAAGACAGGTGAAGAATTAACAGAGGAGCCTCCAGAAAATATTAATGAACTTTTTAAGGTGGCTAGCAGTAAAATAGTTAGAGATGGAGGAGCAAAGGGGAGAGAAAAGCCAAGCAAGAGAGATGGAAAGAAGAAGGCAGGATCAGATATTGGTTGACAGTGTGAAGGCACTACAGATTATTGTGACAAGTCACAGTCATGATCGGGCATGCACCAACCCAAAAGATGTTAAATTAAAAAAAATTACACCCACTGATAATATTGAAGCACGCATAAAAACCTTTGAAAGAACTGCCAGGGTGTGTGGATGGCACCAGTCACAGTGGGTCATGCCCAGCTGACATGTAATATGGACAGCCATAACACTGACAATTATAAGTTGGTGAAAAAAGAAATTTTACGGCATTTTGATATTAATCCAGAAACTTCCAGAGGTTTTATTCCCTGTGACATCAAAATAGAGTCGCCCCTGGAGAGACTTACATAAGGTTGAATGAGTTGTGCACTAAATGGCTGCAACCCAAAGGGAAGACTCTTATGGACATTCTAGAAATACAGGTGATCAAACAATTCTGCAGATCCTGCCTTCATATGTACAAATATGGGTAAAAGAACACCACCCAGAAACTGCTGATTGTGCCATTACATTAGCAGAAGACTTCCTGTCTGCTTGCCAATCCATTAGGAGAGGCTTCCAGAATACGGATCCAACAATCACCAATGCACCCCCGATAGTAAGACAGACTTCTTTTACCCCAGCTCACCCCCCCCAGTAAGATCTACAGTGAAACCAGAAGAGAAGGCTGGAAGAGGATGGAGATCATTTGTATCAGACATTGTATGCCATCATTGTCAGGGGATGGTCCATATAGCCCGGTTCTGCCCTAAGAAGAAAATAGAGCCCACACATCTGGTTTTGTTGACTGGAGCTATTTTATGACAAATGTGCAGATAAATAATAAGACTGTAATGGGGTTGTTGGACTCTGGAAGCAAACAAACTTTGATTCATTTAGACTGCTTAGACACTGAACCCTTAACAGGATCTACTACTGGTGTTGTGTGTATTCATGATGACACTCATCATTACCCTAACACTAAGATAGACATGGACATTCAACTCCAAACTGCTACTGTCACCACAGGACTTGTTCCCAAATTGCCTGTGCCAGTTGTGATTGGTCATGATTTTCCAAATTTTGGTTCCCTTATCTCCAAGAAGGAACAAGTAGCCTTAGTGACTACCACAGCTCAGAGTAAAAAGAACAGGATGACTGGGGACACATTTTCTTTTAAATGGGTTGTTGTTATCGGGCTTTTGGAAAAGACAAAAAATCCAGAGGTGAGAAGAAATGGCTACAAAAACAATGGAATAAGGACCATAATGGACTATCTGAAAAAGAGCTGGATTCTGTATTTGCCAAGTATGATATTGCCAATGAACAAGGATGTGATACAACTCTAACCCCTTATTTTCAACTGGTGGACAAGTGTCCAGAAAAAGGGGCGGGCCCCTGAATTTAAAGAAAAAAATGATATTCTGTTTAGGGTATGCAGAGTAGATGGTAGTCCCTGAGAAATTTAGAGCCCAGTTAATGTATCTTGGGCATAACCTACCTTGTTTGGGGCCTGTAGGGAGGGATTGGACCCTAATTAGGCTAGTACAGAGGTTTATCTGGCCAAAAATACATGACCAAATGACTGAGTATTGCAGATCATATGAGGAGTGCCAGAAAGTGGCATAGACAGGGAAAAAGGACATGGTGCCCCTGATACCCTTACCCCTAGTAACTACACCCTTCAAGAGGATGGCCATAAATATTGTGAGCCACCTTGTAAAATGTACAAGGGGTAATAGGCTCATTCTTGCTATCTGTGACTGTGCCACAAGATACTCAGAGGCCATACCTCTCCGCTCCATAACAACACTTAAGATCGCTGAGTAATTGGTAAAGGTTTTTTAATAGATTGGGTATTCCCAAAGAGAGCTTAACTGATCAAGGGAGTAATTTTAATGCTGCTGTATTAAAAGAACTGTACCACCTGCTGGGGGTAGTTGCTGTCAGAACATCACTCTACCACCCACAAATAGAGATGCAGAAAATTTAAAATCCACTGGTGAAGTGAACGCAAAGTGGCCACTTTGCATTGGCACTTCACTACATGAAGTGCCCCATAGAAAAGGCACACTTCACCTTGTTATTATTACTTTGCATTGTCATTCCAACTTAAACGCGAAGTAAGGTGGAGTGACAACAATATTGGCAGCACCCCGCCCACACAGTCACCAGAATTAATGTGCATCCCCAAAGTGCTACTGTCTTGTATCCAGAAAACTCCCCAGTGCTGACGAAATGAAATGAGAGTGTAACAAGAAATGCAAAGTCTCCCAGAATTAATGACACACTCAGTCATGTGCGCAGTGGTCACATACAGAGTCACCAGAATTAATGTTCATCCCCAAAATGCTACTGTCTTGTGTCCAAAAAATTCCCCAGTGCTGATGAAATGCTACTGTCTTGTGTCCAGAAAATTCCCCAGTGCTGACAAAGTGAAATGAGAGCGTAACAAGAAATGCAGTCTCCCAGAATTAATGGTGCACTGCAAATGCACAGACAGATTAAGATTGCACTGCGCACTCAAGGGATGCATACGAAAAAGTACACCACCACCTAACCAGTGCTCACAAGTCACAAATATCCAAATCTGAAAAGGAATACATTTGCCAGTTGGGAAATTAGTGCACAGCAGTAACAATTCACTACCAGTAAAGATACCGCAAAGCAGTATAAAAAATTCATGCATGTGCGGTGGATAGCAGGTTCACACTGCTACAATTACTCTGTGGCACAATAAAAGGTGTCCGATTTAATGGCATGCATCGCACACGCACTCACACACACACTACAAATAATGAGTAGCAAATTGAAAACCTTTAGTAATATAACCAAATGTTTTAAACAGACGAATTATACACTGCTGCACCACAACAATCAGCAAAAAAATGTCAATTACTGAAAATATTACTATGTGTACATTAACACAGTTATACAAGAAAAATATAACCAAAACAGAAAGACTGCCTTTTTTCTCCTAGTTGATGTACCTACACCACAAATACGCCCCTCCCCAAAGCACAGTTCACAGCACATAGACTGACTGTTCTAAATTAACATTCAAAATCAACACACACCAATAAACACTCAATGATATAAGCACAGAAGGGTTTCCTACAATCGATGTACTAAATTTTGAGCAACAAAATGAATCAAAAAGGCATTTTAAACAGCTTTTAGAAGTTTTGAATCACAGAGCTCTGAGAGCAAACTGTCTCCAGCTACCACTACACACACACACTACCCAGGCCAGAACTGAGGCCATGCAGAACAATCTAGAGGCCATGTGACCTGCAATCCCATGAATCACTGCAGAATTTCATTTGGAGCTCAATTACAAGGCAAAGTGAGGTGAATTACATTTATTTCAATGTACTTCACCTTAAAATTGGTGGAGAAGTGGTTTGGAGAGAGCCAAGAATAGCATAAAGTCATTGGTTTCAGTGGACTTTTGCATTCCTCATTATGAAGTAAAGTACTCCGCTTCACATTGTAAAGTACTCTATGGATTCCACATTACTCTGTGAATCACTTTGCGGAGCAAATTAGGGCCACTTTGTCCACCGCTACTTACAGTACTGTAACTCACATGCTGTACAGAAAGGAACGCGAATGCCTATGACTGTACTTCCCTGATGAGCTAAGTCTGTATCATAAAACTCCCCAATTTAAAAACTCTTATTAATGAGTACAATGGTGGGGTAGTGAAGCCTGGAGAGATATTACAAAACAGGCTTACAAAACATCCAAGTAACTAGTAAAAAAATTAATGTTGTGATTCATGACGCGATTGTGAATCATGACTTGTGACTGCATTTGTGAACGTGATGATGAAGAATATGATTCTGTGTCACGGTGTGAGATAACCAATATGGAACTGTATTGAGAACATGAATGCCTATGGCTGTACTTCCCCGATGAGCTGTAGCACAAAACTCCCCGACTTAAAAACACTTATTAATGAGTACAATGGTGGGGTGGTGAAGCCTGGAGAGATACTACAAAACAGGCTTACAACACATCCAAGTAACTAGTAAAAAAATTAATGTTGTGATTCATGATGTGATCGTGAATCGTGATTTGTGACTGCATTTATGACCATGATGATAAAGAACGTGATTTGTATCATGAATGACTCATGATGATGGTCCAGACTTAAAAATGCATATTAATGAATACAATGTTCATGCAGAATTATGCACCACACCAGTCCAGTACTCTGAAGGGAAGTTAAAGAAACAACTGTGACTTAAGTTACAGATGGAGATTGAGCCCTAAAGAGATGAAAATGCACAGACAGAGTAAGATTACGCTGTGCACTGAAGAGATGCAGATGCAAAGGCACAACACCTAACCAGTGCTCACCATCAGAAATTCAAATCTGGAAAAGAATACATTTGCCGGTTGGGGCGGACTGCGGGGGTCAGTGTACTGCACTGCTGCAGTAACAGTCACTAGTATTAGTACCAGTAAAGACACCACAAAGATGTACATAAATCACACAGCTGCAGTGGATAGCAGGTTCACATTGCTGAAATTATTATGTGGCACAATAAAAGGTGTCTGATTTGATGACATGCATCACACGCACTCACACACACACACTAAGTAATGCATAGCAAATTGAAAACTTCAGTAATATAACCATGTATTTTAAACAAACTAAAATTATGCACTGCTGCACTACAACAATCAGCAAAAAAATGGCAAGAATTATTGAAAATATTACTGTGTCAACATTAACACAGTTATACAAGAAAAATATCACCAAAACAGAAAGAACTGTCTTTTTCTCCAAGTTAATCTACCTACACCACAGATACACCTCTCCCCCAAAGCACACTTCCACTGTCTCTGAGTACACAGACTGAATGTTGTACATTAACATTCAAAATCCATACACAAACAATAAACACTTGATGATATGAGCACAAGAGGGTTTCCTACAATCGATGAACTAAAGTTTCAGCAAACAAAATTACTCAGAAAGGCTTTTTAATAGCTTTTAGAACATTTGAATCACAGAGAGCTCTCAGAGCAGACTGTCTCCTACAGCTTCCTACACGCACTACCCTGAACTGAGGCTGTGTAGAACAATCTAGAGCCCATGTGACTTGAAATCCCATGAATCACT
The DNA here is from genome assembly GCA_016271365.2 of Neoceratodus forsteri. Lineage (NCBI taxonomy): Eukaryota > Metazoa > Chordata > Ceratodontiformes > Ceratodontidae > Neoceratodus > Neoceratodus forsteri. The sequence goes on from CM057450.1 coordinate 1,021,784,718, forward strand.
GCAAAATTCATCTTTGGAGCTTAAAAACAAGGCAAAGTGAGGCAAAGTGCATTGTTTTCAATGTACTTCACCTTAAGAATTAGTGGAGTAGTGGTTTGGGAAGGTGGAGTAATGCAAAGTCATTGTTTTCAATGGACTTCTCGTTACCCATTATAACGTAAAGTACTCTGCTTCGCATTGTGGAGCACTCCACGAGTTCACTTTTGCTTCATGATCACTTCGCGGAGCGAATTGGGGCCACTTCGCCCATCTCTGCCCACAAACAGATGGGTTGGCAGAGTGATTTAATCAGACCTTAAAGAGAATGCTTCAGAAATTCATACATGATGAGGGAAAAGATTGGGACAGATATCTCTCATTATTGATTTTTGCTTAGAGGGAGGTCCCCCAAGCCTCAACAGGTTATTCCCCCTTTGTCTTACTGTACAGAAAGAACCCCCAAGGACCATTACATATGATCAAGAATTCTGGGAAGAGGGGACAGGAATTGGGTGAACCAATTGTGACAGGGTGACCCCTGTCATAGTGGACACCCCTGGGATAAATTGAAATCCCTTCCCCAAGCAGTTGATATGTTTTCTATAAGTCCAACATGCTGGTTGACTGGTTATAAATTAAGTGCTGAAGTGCTTATAGTGCTTTCTGTGCATATTTACCTAAAAACAGAACTAAGAGTACAGTTACAAAATGAGAAGGCTGTTTTAATATAAGAATAGCAAAAACTTGTGCCTGCCTTTTCTAGATGTTAGCAGCCCCCTTCTAAGATACATTTTGCAGCAGATAGTCTGAGGTAATATGACCCTGCAGGAGAGTTTAGGAGAGCACAGAATGTTCTGACCTCAGCTCTGACATTTAACAATGTTGTAAACAAGTTATGTAAGCAGTCCAGGTGGCTACCAAATAATTGTTCTCTATGGTGCAACAGTGGCCCTGGGTGGCTAGTTTTATGTAATGTCTGCTGTTAATAAAAAGACAGTGGACATTTTTCCATCTTCTAGTGAGTTTATAAAAAGCCCTACCTCAGTGCTGAGAGAGGAGAGATGAGGAGAAGGAAGGTGAAAAACCTCCTTGTAGTGTGTGCCTTCACACTGTTTGATTCATGCTAGGCTGAAGAAAAGCCTTAGAAACTGTTGAAGCTAAGCAGCTGTCTGGCTTACCATTTTGCTTTCTGTACAGTTTACTTGATAAAAATAAAATGATAAATGCAACCATGCATTTTTTATGCACCTAACTTGTAGTTTGCCTGAAATTGTGTTATCCTAAATCCACACTCGGTGACACCAATATTGTAAAGTACATGGTACAGCTCAGAAAGTGTTTAATTGCCTATACAGGAATGGCACATAAGAATAGAATAGATGTCCAGGAGAAACAAAAACATCTATATGATAAAAAGGTTTTAAATAAGGAATTTCAGGAAGGAGTCAGGGTACTCTTACTGTTACTTTCTTCTGAAAATAAATTACTTAAGAGGTGGCAGAGACCTTATAAAATCCTGAGGCAGTGAGGGCCAGTCACTTATGAGGTAGAAACTCCCAACAAGAGACTAGGTTAAAAAGTGTACCATGCAAACCTACTCAAGAGATGGCACTAGAAACCCAAGCAGAGTATGGGTATGATTGCTATCCCAGAAAGAGAGGAATCAGAGCTAGATCTTGCTTACAGTAGACTAGATGAAACCGAAGGACCAAAAGAAATCCAAATTAACCCCACCTTGTACAAATACCATGAAGGAAGAAATTGTTGATTTAATACAGTATTTTTCCCTCCACATTTACTAGTATTCCAGGCAAGGCAGTGGGGGTAGAACACCACATCAGAACAGACTCTTCCCCAACCCTACAGAAACCCTATAGGCTCCATGAAAGGATAAGTGCTGATGTAAATCAAGAAACTGAAAAACTCAGTCACTTGGGCATCATAGAACCCTCAGCCAGTGCTTGGGCATCCCCAATAGTAGTGGTACCAAAGAAAAAAGGTGGGATCAGACAGTGCTTAGATTTTAGAAAATTGAATAATGTGTCACAGTCTGATGGGTATCCCATGCCACAAATTGACAGCATTATTGACTGTATTGGGAATGTCAGATATATTACTATGCTGGACTTAACTAAATGGTACTGGCAAATTCCCTTAGAAAAACACTCAAAAGAAAAAAATGCTTTTATCACATCAGTGGGACTATTTCAATTTGTGATCATGCCTTTTGGCCTCCATTGTGCTCCAGAAAATTTCCAAAGGTTCATGGATCACATTTTTACACCTCACACAACCTACTGTTCAGCTTACCTTGATGACATTTTTATCTATAGCCCAGATTGGAATACTCACTTGATTAATCTCTCTGCTGTTATTCAATCTATTGGAGAGGCAGAACTGACCATCAACCCCTCCAACTGTGCCATGGCAATGACAGAAACAAAGTATTTGGAGTTTCTGCTGGGAAACAGATAGGTAAACCCAAAGATTGGAAAAATAGAAGCTGCTGCCAAATGTCCAGTACCCCAAACAAAGAAGCATGTTAGGTCTTTCTTAGGTCTGGCAGGGTGCTATAGGAGGTTTATTCCAAACTTTGCCTCCATAGCGACCACCTTAACAGACCCAATAAAAAAGAGATGTGCCAATAAGGTGAAAAAGAGTCTGGAATGTGAAGAGGCCTTTCGGGCCATAAAGGCAGCTGTATGTTCATCCCCAGTGCTGAACAGTCCTAATTTTGACCTACCATTTGAGGTGCATAGAGATGCCTCGGAGACAGGGATTTGGAGCAGTCCTTAGTCAAAGAATCCAAGGGGAAGAGCACCCACTTATCTACATCAGTAGAAAACTCCCTGACAGGGAGCAAAAATATGCCACTGTAGGAAAAGAATGCCTAGCAGAAAAGTGGGCTGTAGAAGCCTTACACTTCTATTTATGGGGAACAGAGTTTACCTTGGTCACTGACCATAACCTCTTGTGTTGGAAAAAACAGATGAAAGACAAAAATGCATGCATTATCCACTGGTACCTAGCCCTACAGCCTTACAAGTTCCCTGTTAAAGCCTTACCTTATGACCAGCTAATTCAACGCAAATGCAATTGTACACAGCCTCATGATTTTGAAGAAGCAAAAAATTATTTATTTGAGAGATTTATTTGAGTGATTGAAATCCAGAAGCTATTCTGAAGAAACCTTAAATAGAGCTCTAGAAAGAGTTAAAAGTAAATTAAGAAGACATAAATTAAGAAAGGATCTTTTACAGTATTAAAATAAAATGGGGAAATCAGAAATAGTAGTTTTTTTCTACCGAATATGGACCAGGCTCTATGGATGTATGTACCATAATCAAGCAGCACTGGCATTTTCTAGTTATGTTCTAGGCACAGACCCAGATTTAAAAGAAATAGCCTAGTCAGGCCCATTGATAGCCTTTAAAAAAGGAAAGATTTTGAGAGAGATTTTAATTCAAAGTGAATATAGAAAACCTATGTCCCCTAACACATGGCTTAGCATAAAACCAATGTTTTTTTTCCATGCAAAAGGTGCAAATCTTGCAAGTCAGCTTTACAAGGGAGGTCCTTTTTAATCCAGGATCAGATGGTATAAGAGAAGTTAAAATTAACCATTTTTTGACATGCTCATTTAAGTTTGTTGTTTATACCCTGTGGTGCCCCTGTGGCAAAGTTTATATAGGACAAACTATAAGGAGTCTGAAAGAATGCATTCAGGAGCACTACAGGGTGATTCAGAAAAATGATTTGGAAAATCCAATTGCAAGACACCTGCAGGCACAGCATGTTAGAACTGGGCATCAAGTAATGCACATGGCAAGCGACCATGCTCCTTACAGAATGGGTGGGGGGGGGGCAACAGACAAACTGAACTGGATAAAAAGGAATCAAAATGGATTTTCACTTTAAAAACATTGAAACCTTGTGGTTTCAATGATGTTACGCATTGGAAATCATTTATTCATACTTGATTGTCTTGTTGAATTTGATGTAAACTCAGAATGTTTAAACAAAACATGACTCATCAATCATTTTAGTTAGTAAGGCCTGACTGTAATGAAATTAAAAGTTTAATTGTCTGACTATATACCTTCAAATTATTATTGTCATTTTTTTTAATAATTGATGAGGTTATATGCAGTTATATTTTTTCCTGCATATTTTGGTTTACACCTGGGCCAGATATTCAAAAGGGTTGTGCATGGTGCAACAGTGTTGCGCCATACAATACTGTCACCAAGTAGCGATATTCAAAGCGAAATTGTACCTGGCACAAATCCCAATGCACGGGCGCATCAGTAATGTATGCTGGCGCCAGGTGGGGGCATGTCCATGCATACTCTGCACAGCCCGATATTCAGCCGGGATGTGCTGGGCCATGCATGCACAACCCTACCTGCACCGCACAAAGTTGAGCAAAAAAGGAGTAACGGCGCCACCATTAGTGAGCTGCCATATTGCAGGGTGCAACATGGCAGCTGCCACCTGTGAGTGGCCACCTGAGCTCCGGCTGCACCTCTGTGGTGGCACCCCCCCATGCCCGATCAAAGGCACTGTTGTTCTGAAATAGAATCCTATATCCCTGGTGGTCCAGTGGACTGCTGTCAGCCTGATCATGGGCTTAAGTAAAAAAAAGAATTGAATCCTATATCCCTGGTGGTCCAGTGGACCGCTGTCAGCCCGATCGTGGGCCTAAGTAAAAAATATCGATTCCTATATCCCTGGTGGTCTAGTGGACTGCTTTCTGCCCAATCACGGGCTTAAGTAAAAAAAATAATTTAATCCTATATCCCTGGTGGTCCAGTGGACCGCTGTCAGCCCAATTGCGGGCTTCAGTAAAAAAAAGAATTGAATCCTATATCCCTGGTGACCCAGTGGACCGCTGTCTGCCCAATCACTGGCTTAAGTAATAAAGAATATATCCTATATCCCTGGTGGTCCAGTGGACCACTGTCTGCCTGATCGTGGGCTTAAGTAACAAAAAGGAATTGAATCCTATATCCCTTGTGGTCCAGTGGACCCCTCTCCACCCGCCCACTGATCCCCACTGCCCGCTCCCCTGGTCAGCGGCGGGCAGCAGCACCCCACCTGCCTGCAGCCCCACCGCCCACCGACTGACACCGTAGGTAGGGCTGTACGCCCATTGATCCACAGCGTGAGCCAATGGGTATGCAGCCCATACCGTACTACACATTCCAGATATGTGAATGGATCCTGGACCACCAGGGATATAGGATTCAATTCTGTTTTTTTACTTAAGTCCGCGATTGGGCAGACAGCGGCCCACTGGACCACCAGGGATATAGGATTCAATTCTTTTTTTTGCTTAAGCCCATGATTGGGCAGACAGCGGTCCACTGGACCATCAGGGATATTGGAATCTTTATTAGTTTACTAATGCCTGCTATCAGGCTGTGGGGCACATTGCCACGCTGCAGGGGGCGTCGGTTCCCAACGGCTGCTGCCTGTCAGGGCGCCAGGCGCCAGTCGTCAGGGATCGGCACACCTGCATGCAAATGGGGCCATAATGACATGCAAATGGCCCCATTTGCACCTTGCATACATTATGGCCCCATTTGCATGTCAACTTTTGAATATCGCGGTTGTTGCACCTAGCGCAATGGAACTTGTGCTAGCGCACCCCCATGCTCCACTCTGGCCACTGGCGCTGGCGCAGTGCCACTGTGCCATGTGCACTGCGGGTGGCCAGGGTGCGATATTGAACGTTGCTGATCCATGGCGCAGTTCCGTTGAATTTCGCCCTGTCCACATCCCTGAGCAGCCAAGTTGAGCTGTGCCCATGCTTGCGCCACAGCCTGATGCAGTTTGAATATCTGGGCCCTGGTGTTCAATGATCACTGTGCATTCAGATTTTTATTTCTAAAAATAATCATGAGTAATTCTAAAAATGTATGCCTTACAGTAAGAAAGGATATTACTGACATACCTACAAGCTTGTTATTGATGTTCAGTGCTTTGTTCAGAAATATATGTACCTATGGTGTTACAGTTTTTTTTTAAAGTGTGTTTGGTTTAATTTTTATTTTGCACTTGAATCTCTCCTGTATGGTGCTTTATTACACGTCATTTCAGCAGTGTTTCATGCCTCTAATGTTTGAAATTCCAAATAAATTAAATAGAGACATGGAAACTAATTAAAGCTGATCTGATAGGTAATAGACCACCATACCTGTGGAGTCACTAAGCACTTTAATGCATATGTAAGAGTAATAAATTATTTAATGACTGGCACCTGTGAGAGTGCTATTTAAAACACTAGCTTTTCACATTTGGTCATGCCTCCTGATGAAGGGGTAGCATTGCCCCAAAACACTGAGGCTGGAAAGGATTTTGACGTCTTGAAATAATTTGTATTTGAAATGCTTTATTAATCTACTTTGCTAACAATTGTAAGTAACCTTTCACAACCTTTTGAGTTGCTAAATATTCTCCCTGAATTTTTCTGGAGTGCCAGATGTTTTTTTCATTTTTGTCACTGTTAAACACAGGCCTGGAACCCAGCATAAAAATGTGGATTTCTTATCCAGGCATGGGGCTGATGTAAATCAAGCACCAAATGTAAATATGTACAGTATATATGGTACAAGGTACTATGAGGGCAAATAGTACCAACTCAACCCCAGGGTAATTGTTATTGATTGTACAGCCACTGTTCAGTATGTATGGAATCTACCATTACTTGCTATTGTTTAAGGGATCTTGGGGTGGAGCTTCTGAAGAGGGTGGGTGGAAGCTCCAACTAACCCCCAATTTGCTGAATGTGGCTTGACATCCCTTGGGGGTTGTCTTGAAAACCAGTTCACTAAAAAAAGACGCTGGTTTCTTCCAGATCAGGCATGTGTGTAGTAGAACAACAATGCTTTGCCTTGGCATCCAGAGGGAATGAGGGACACTTATTAACCTCCTTGGTTTCCTTCTGAAAGTCTGTTGCAGCAGCACTTATAGGTTCTATTGTATACTATCGCTTTTTCTTATGTAGGTTGGCCACCTACAGAAGTCCTCCCCACTCCCCTTCTACCTTTTTCAATTTTCCTTTCAGTCCCTCAAATTTCATGTCTTTCTGTGCCTTCAGAGGCAACCGTTGAAATATTAGATTGACATGCAAGGCTGAATGGCCAGCCATAAAATGCATTGTTGCATGATAAAAAGATAAATATGTACAGTGTGTAAAGTGTCAGCAGTGCCGTATAAAACAGATTTAATGTTATCGTTACTCTCTTTTTGAAGTGCCTGATGCTGTATGAAAAAAGTATGAGAAGAATAAGTTATGCTGCTTCAAAGAAAAAGATGCCAGAAGATAATTAATTAGTTTTTCTGTGTCAGAAGCTGAGTAAGGAAATGTGGGTTTACCATTCCCTCTGACACCTGTGTTACCGTTTTTTATTTCAGGTTTGCACTGAAACATTGATTAATACCCAAATTGATTTTTTTGTGGTACAGTATAAGAAACTTCATGTCAGCTTACAAATCCAGAGCCCTTAAGCTCTGTCAGTGGGCCGTAGTATGGAGAAGCTAGAATATTTCAGTCTTTTGATAAAAACCACTCCATGCCTGAGAACTGCCACCATATGCTTTTGTTGCTGAAAACAAAAAATTGTGGCTTAGAGGTAGTGGAGAAATATACCCCTGCCTAAAAAAAATCAAATAGATTTTTTTTTAATAAATCTGGTGCTCCACAAACAGGGCAGTATATAGACAGCTGTTGAAAAATGATTGACAACTCTGACTGTTGCACCAAACCTTGCCATCCCTGTATAAAAAGAAAAAGACCTTCTGTGGAAGGAACCTTCTAATTTTGCAAACCAGAGTTTTTTCTATATTTTTCCTGTAAAGCCAAATAAAGAAACATACTGTTAAAACCATACTGAGAGAATGAGGAGAGAGTGCTCTAAGTCAGGGCATTGGCTGAGCTTTCTCTCTCTCTCTCTCTCTCTCACTCACTCGCTCACTCGCTCACTCTCTCCCCCTCAGTGTTCTCTGGCACAGTTGGAAAGCCTGCAGCCTGCAGCCTGCATTACCAAGTCGGGGGAAAAATTCCACCTAAAACTAGTGCTGTCTCAACTCAAAACAAACTAGTGCCTGAGCATACATTAAATTAAAAGAACATGTTAGGAATGAAATATAGTTCATTACATTGTTTTGTCCCCCCCCCACACACACTTCAGTTTTATATTGAGCACCTCATTATAAGTTATTATGATAACATCCATAAGTGCAGTACTGTGCTTTAAGACATTTCATATTTTGTTTTATTTAAAAAAGGTGCCTAAAATAACAGATTCTATATCTGTGCATGGGTTGAATTCTCTGTAGAGCTCCACAGAAGCCAGCAGCCTCCAAGCTTGACAACTTATTTTGAGGATAAAATGTCAGTCATAAAGAGAGGGGAAGGTTTATAGTTCATTAAGCCCCTTTACACATTCATAGTTATTTTTCTTATGAAAAATGATCAAAAACTTTCTGTTGCCAATAGAGAAGGGTTCTGACTTTATAGCAGTATAACTATTTTTTTTTACTTAGCCTGGTGGTCCCCAGTACCCCTCCACCTTACGGCACTGAGGGAGATATTGTATTTATATTTTGTCCCCTGATCCCAGGACCCCAGTATGTGGTCTCGCATGCACGTGGAGGCATGGATGCATCCTGCAGCTCTGGTGACAGCCCCATCTTCCCTTCTGGCCTAGCACCTATGTTCCCCCTAGCCTGACACTGCCACCTGGCCTCCATTAGGTGGCAGCCATGAGTCGGGGAAACCTTGCATCCCTCCCCAGAGAAGAGAGCTGCCTTGCAGCTGCTCAATCCTGACTACTCCCCCTCCCCCTGGCTGACCCCTGGCAGCGCTATCTCGCTCCTGAACTCAGGTTACTGGCATGGCACAAGGTGTGCTGGTCAGCGCCTTAACCCTCTGCACCACCAGGCTGCCTGAAGTATAACATTTTATATTTTTATTTCTATATGTATTATATTAGCCTAGGAGTTTACTGTATTAAAATAGTGGGCAAATCAAGTGACTGCACATGACTGGAGGGAGGTATATAAAGACCCTGAAGACAGGGTGAACTTCAAACCAGTCTTGTGAATGATCTCAGTATACCCAAAGCCAGGGTGAGAGGAGGACATACAGAGATGTATGAACCTGGAACACGTAGAGGAAAAAGGATCCAAGAGCTTATTATGATCCAGACTGTGTGAATACTACAAGAAGTAGTGGATTGCTTTTTGTTACTTTTTGTTATTTTAGTTTATTATTTTTGTAGATAAAGCCACACCTTGGTGTGTTGTACCTTATCTTTGTTGTCTGTGTTATCCTTATCCCATAACCTACAACATGTTTATAAACACACAATTAAAAGTCTCTAACTTGGCACAAAGCATCATGGATATACAAATCTGTGTAGAGGACTGATGAATAATTGTGTGGATTTTAGTAGGAAAAAAGTTCAGACATTTCCTAGCATGCCAGAGTATGGAGACAAGTTGCAGCGCAACATTCTGCACCACCTGAATGTGTCTGTCCTGACAGAGTACACCACACTACCAAAGACCACAACAGGATGCACCACTGTATTCACATCTTTAGCTTCAAGAAAGCTTACATCTCAGGAGGAAAAAAAATGCTGCATTATGGATTTACAAAGCTCTGTCAAACAAACTTCCAACTTATATCTCTGGTTGCTTTACTCTGGCTACACCAAGATCATATGCCCTAAGAAGCAATAACCTTATCACCTTGAAGCTACCTAAAGTCTGTACCCGGCATGGGAGGTCTGCAATCAGTTATTTTTTAGCATCTACCTGGAATTCTCTACAGAAGACCCTAAAGCTGAACACCTTCATCCCTATAGCATCCTTCAAAAAACTCTTCTTAAATCTCTTTCCTGAGATATGCAACTGCTTCCACTAAGCCTAGTCCCTTCTTACCCTTTACCCCACTTTTTCTTCTCTATCTCTGTCTATATACTCTTAAACTTAGCTACATTATACCCTACAATCCATTGCCATTCCTTCTTTATTCCCCATATCTACTTCCTTAAGTTTCTATCCAATTATAACACACCTAACCACTTTCTCAATCCCAATACCTCACAGTTATTTGTGTCAAACCTGTCTGTTTTATTGTTTAGTTGTACAAAACCATTAGCTACCTTGCTTGTATATACGTTCTTTATTACTGTACCTATTTATTTATATAAAACTCTTTGCCTCTTCTCTGTATTTGTTTATGTATTATACTGTACTTTATTTTGATCTTGACCTATCAGGTCCATCTTGTAAATGAGCATTGCTCAATGATGTTCGCCTGAATAAATAAAGATTTTGATTGATTGATTGATTGAAACAGGAGGAGCCCTGCTGGGAGTTGAACCCACAGGTAATTTCCTCAAGCAGGTATACCTGAAGGGATGTCAGGTTGGAGGTGGTTGCATAGGTACTGATAAGGGGTACAGCCACACCAGCCAGAAAGGAGAATTTAAAAAAGAAGAGTTAAAACATGGTATTGGCAGCCCGGTGCTTCACCTAACTCATGGGTCCCAGGGCCATTTTAAGCTGAATCCCATAAGGATGGACAGCTACTGTCAATTCATGTTCCTGGGAGTATATTTCAGGCACATTTCCGGTCTTTTTAGTGTTGTAGTAAATGGAAAGAGGTAAAGTAATTTAAATGGCAAGCATAAAGAACAAAATGTTAGATGCATTTTACTTAAATTATTTATTTATTCATTTAGAATTTGGTAACCAGGAAAGGCATGCTGAGCCAAGGCGTGTTTCCAGGTGCGATCCAAGGACATACAAATGATACAAGAAGGCAGATAACTTTCAGATTTTTTTATGGTTCTGTAAATACACAATCAAGACCATAAACCCCATCTCAATGCTTATAGGTGTGTAAATCTGTGTGTGAGTGGGTGAAAGCTGACTTGGACATGTTTCAACTGGTACTACTTTCTGTTTGACATGTCACTACTTAGACCTCACCACAGCCAATTCACATACACTAACTGTAATAATAATCCTTTAAATCTGCACAAAAGAGTATGCATGGCAATGCAGGTGAGGCAAATGACAGTCAGATATTTACAGATATTTTGTGACATTTCTGTTGATTCTCTTTGGTGGTCTTAGAGTGGTACAACAGGCCAGCAAGAAAGTTCTCTAGAGATATCACAGAGCTATCAGGAATATTTCACCATGTGAGTTGCTGCAACTGTAGGTGGAAGCTATCACTCAATGCCTTAATTTTACTGTGTACATTCAATGATAAGTACACCTCCATTATGTCAAATTTCCCTATTACCACCTCGAGATGCATCATAGTCAGTCTGTGTCTACAATTATCCAGTGCTCTGAACTGACTATAGATTTTCCTTCTTCAGACATATAGAAGAACTGTGTAAGAAGTAAAGAATGAGGCTTGACTTCTTTTCCTTTGGCACCAGGAAACGTTTGATTGAGGCTAAATTCTTCACTCAGTTGAATTATGGTGATTTTATATATACAGTATGAATTGTTCCCAGGCCCAGCTAGACAAACTAGCAGTGTTTTAACATAAAGCCATAAGGTTTGTTACCAGTTTGTCATTCAGAGTGCACCATTGCACCATTTATGAATTAATAATCTAGAGTTCACCTCCAAAACAAGAGTTCAAGAATCCCTGTCTATTGACTTTAAAGCCATTAATTGTGATCTCCACCAATTAAATAGCATATTTCCTTAGAGACGTGAGTGCTGCCTACAGGTTCAGAAACTTATCCTGTGTTTTTTTAAATCCCTAGATACAGTATACAGTATGTCTTGGTAAAATATATTAAGCCCCACAGCTATGACTTGCTGGAATAAACTACAACTCACAATGAAAGTGGGAAGGGGACTATCTTTTGGTTTATTTAATTTGTTGATTGAAAGCCATTGTAAAAAAATGTAATTGCTAAGTTTCCTTCTGATTATTGTAATGCAATCATATTTTATTGCTCAGTATACCATGTGTGTTAGCCCTTCTGTCATTGCATTGGTTCTTCCATCATTGTATGGCTTGTATTGTTCCTTGTACAAGTTACAGTGTAACTATCCTTGTCTTATTCTTGTGTAGTTGTCTTGCTCTCCCAGATCTCCTTAAAAATGAGCCTTGCTCAATGGAGTATTACTGCAGACTCAGTGCACAAGGTGAGGCTTCCCTTGTGCAACTGCAGATTGTTGGACATTCACCCAATTTTCCAAGGGGGAGCAGTTTTGCAACTATTTTCCCCAATTTACAGCTGCTTGTGCTTGGATTACATATACTTTTTTTTTTAGTCTTTGGTAACCGGGTAAGGCCCACTAGGCTCAAGTGCCTGTTTTCAGGGGCGACCTAGGAGCACGAGGCGGTTAAGTGACTTGCTCAGAGTCAATCAGTATGTAAGTGGAGGTTGTGAGAATCAAACTCAGGTCTGGTCTGCTGGATGTACCAAGCTTGTTCACACCTTGTTGCTCTAACCTCTAGGCTATACTGCCATATACATATATATATATATATATATATATATATATATATGTAGCACTGAAATGCCAGGGGTAGTAGTCATAGAAACATAAAATATGATGGCAGATGGAGATCCCAGGATCCATCTAGTCTGCCCAGATAAAAAACTACTCCTTCCCCAGTTGCTTATCTTCCAACTAAACCCTTGTGCCTATCACAGGCTGTCTTGAATGCCCCTACTGCCTTAGAACTTACAACCTCCATGGGCAGGCTGTTACATGGATCAACCACCTTTTGTGTGAAACAATACTTTCTCACATTGCCCTTGAACCTCCTTCCTTGTAGTTTCATGTCATGACCCCTAGTCCTTGAGGAACTGTAGACCTGAAATAAGTTATGTGTCTGTACTTTGTTTAATCCTCTGAGGTATTTGAAGGTTTCGATCATGGCGCCCCTGTCTCTTCGCTGTTCAAAGGAATACATGTTGAGTTCCTTTACTCTAATTTCATATGACATTGTGTGCAGACCTTGGACTATCTTTGTCATCCTCCTCTGTACTGTCTCCAACCTGTCAATGTGCTTCCTGAGGTGCGACCTCCAGAACTGGACACAGTACTCCAAGTGGGGTTTCACTACAGATCTGTACAGTGGCATGGCCACTTCTCTTCTTCTGCTTGTAATGCTTCTTACTATACAGCCCAACATCCTGCTTTCCATTTGCACTGCCTTTTCACACTGCTTGCCTACTTTTAGGTCATCTGCTATGATAACTCCTAGATCATGCTCCTATTTTAAGTCTGAGTTTCTCTCTCCCCAAGTAGTATTCTGCTCCCTTATTTCCCCTCCTCAAGTGCATGACCTTGCAGTTTTTCACATTAAACTTTAGTTGCCACATTAATGATCACTCTTGCAGTTTGTGCAGGTCCTCTTTCATGGTACTCACCCCTTCTGGAGTGTTAACCCTGCTGCAGAGCTTTGTGTTGGCTGCAAACAGACATACCTTGCCTTTCAGCCCCTCTGCAATGTCACTAATGAAGACATTGAAGTATTGGTCCCAATACCGATCATCGTCGCAACCCACTAGCCACCGCCCTCTCCTCTGAGAGTGCTCAACTGACTAATACCCTCTGTGTTCTGTTGCTCAGCCAATTTCTCACCCAGGATACCACTGTCTGCCCAACTCCCATATTTCCTAGCTTGTTTAGTAACTTTTTGTGTGGCACTGTGTCGAAGGTCTTACTAAAATCCAAATAGACATCCAAATAGACATCCAGTGTGCCTCTGATCCACTACTCTAGGTTTGTCTGGCATGATCTTCCCACCATGAAACACCATGAAGAAATTGCCTGGGTTCCTGCTGACTGCTGGCTTCAAGGAATGCTAAAATCTTCTCCTTGAGTAAAGAGTCCATCATCTTGCCCACGATCAAGGTCAGGTTGACTGGCCTGTAGTTCCCTGCCTCCTCCCTGTTTTCTCCTTTATAGAGAGGATCCACCACTGCCCTCCTCCAGTCTTCCAGAACCACCCCTTCTTCTAAAGTTTTGTTGAAGATTTATGCCAGCTGTGCTGCCACTTCCTCTCTAAGTTCCTTTAGTATCCTTGGGTGCCTTTCATCCAGACCCATTGCTTTATCAATCTTCAGCTTTTTTAATTCATCCATAACCCTTTCCACTATAAACAGACTCATGTCCACTTCCATATTGTGGATATCCTTCCTTTTGAGGTCAGGCCCTCTGCTGTCTGCCTCCTTCATGAACACAGAGCAGAAGTGCCCATTCAGGACCTCTGCCTTCTCCCTGTCTCCTTCCACTAGCTCCCCATCCCCTTTGACAAGCCTTACAATTCCACCTTCATTTTTCCTTTTTTTCACTAGTATACATAAAATATGTCTTATTGCTACCTGTTACTTCCTGAGCTATCTTTTCCTCTGTTTGTGCCTTTGCCACCCTGATCACTTTACCCACTTCCTTCAATTTCTGTTTATATAATTCCTTGTCTGTCTCACTTCCTAATCCCTTAAACTTCTTGAATACCTTTCTTTTCTGTCTCACTACAGCCACAGCTTCTTTGGAGAACCAAAGTGAGTTTCTCCTCTTCTTCGATTGGCTGATCTGTCTTGTGAATTTTATTGAGACCATCATTAATGCCTCTTTTAAGCATTTCCAGCATTCTTCCACCCCTCACCTGGGCCTATGTTTCAGAAGATCCCTGAGGCAGATTCTCATTTCTGTGAAATCTGCTTTTTTAAAGTCAAAAACCTTGACCTTGGAATGAAAGCAGTCCTCCACTGTGTTGACTTTGAGCCATACTGTTCGATGGTCACTCAACCCCAGGTGGCATCCTACATCATCTTCTACCACTCTGGAACTGTTTGCAAGTACTAGGTCAAGGATGCTATCCCCTCTTGTGGGTGCCTTGACTAGCTGTTCTAGCTCTGCCCCCTCAAGGTTTCCAGGATATCCTTACTTCTTGTGGAGGTTGCTGTAAAGGAGCTCCAATTTAGATCTGGTAAACTGAAGTCCCCTACTAGCACTACTTCTCCTTTAGCTGTCATGTTCTGGACACTTTCCTGTAGCTCTTTGTCCCCCTCCACTCCTTGTGATGGGGGCCTGTAGATTATGCCCAATTGAATGGCTGTTCCATTTCCCATTTCCATTGTAACCCACAAGGCTTCGGATTCTACCTGTGTTTCTTGGACCGCCATTGTTTTTTATATCTTCCCTAACATTCAAAGTAACCTCACCCCCGCCTTTTCCTCTCATTCTATCCCTTCTGAAAATATTGAAACCTGGTATAGCTATATCCCATTCATGATTGTCGTTAACCCAGGTTTCAATTACAGTGACCCAGTCCTGTCCTGCCTCAGCTATGAAGGCTATGAGGTCAGGTATTTTATTTGCTAGACTACGTGCATTTCTCACCATCGCTTCCATACCCTGTTAATCTGTTTATAATTTTCCCCTTGTTCTGGTTGCTTTTTGCTTCTGACTTACCCACACTCTGTGATCACTTAAAGTTTTTTGTTCATCCCCAAAACTTTCTTTTATCTGGAATTGTGGGAGTGATGACTGAGCTGCCTTTTGCTAGGTCCAGTGTGGTCACCATCTCTCCTTTTTTTAGTTTAAACATCCCACAAGGATGTCACACTTTTGCCCAAGTGCCTTCACCCCTTCTTTCATGAGGTGTCCTATGTGCAAATGCACCTGTGTGCATGAAATGCTGAAAATAGCATTTTTCACTGGCATGGCAATTTTATCACCACACCAGTGAGCTGCGCATTGAGAATTAGTCTCTGGAACATGTTGAGCTCTTTGAAAATCTGGCCCCTGGTCTCAGGGCTTCCTGTCAGTCCAACTGGATGGGCCAGGTTGTCTGACCTGATGCAGAGGTCTAAGTGTATGAAATTGTACGGTGGAAGGCTTCCTGCAGCTGCTGAGTTCTAAGTCAGAGAAGAAAATAAAACACTGCTAGTACTACAGTATTTTTTACAATGTATTCAAAAACAATTCTCTGCCACCTCAAATAAGTCTGATGCTTCACAGCTCATACTCCACTTAATCATGGACAGTTTAATTTAATTTCATTTTTTGATTTTTATTTTTTATACTTGATAACTTGATGAGCATTACTGTCTGTTTACACAAGTGACAAGTTTAGACAAAAATATGCAATATAAAACATACATACAATATAAATAGGACTTACAACAAGCAAGATTAATACCTAGTGTTCCCTCTGAAACATGCACATATTGAGGAACTGTCTAACCAAGATTTCAATCAGATTTTAAACTTATTGGGAGATAGACAATTACAAAGAGAATTAGGAATAGAGCTAAAAAATACCAGAGCTCTAAAAAGCAATGGTAGTCCCTGTGTTACCAACAGATACCATCAAATACCTTTGAGAAGGCTAATTTTTCTTTATATCACTGCCTATCCTACTGCACATTCACCAACTAATAGGTAAGATATCAATGGCAATCCTTGGTTTCTCTTATGCGCTAGCTCCAAACCTTACCATGTATTGTAATTGAAGCTTCAGTCAGGAATTGGCCAACTGGGAACTTTATCTATGCTTAGAAAATGGGTAAGAAATTTCCTGAGCTCTATTGGCTGAGACCCCTGGTAAGGGGTACATTTATGTGCTAATAGAGACCAGGAAATAACTACTGCTAGTACCAGCCTGGTCTTCCACCAAAGATATCAATGTGACCATCTAAATTTGAAACGTTTGAGACATCATTTTTTTCATCTTCCTTATAAAGATTTATCAGTCCATTCCCACTCAAATTTCCATGTTCTTGACCATTTTTGTAAAAGCAGTTGAAAAAGTAACATCATGTACCTCATTTAAGTTTTATTTTCTGTCAGCTCACTCTACAATCCCATGCCAGCAGCTTGATCAATAAAGTCCTTATCCTATAGCCACCTGCTCACTCTCCTGCAGCTTGATACCACCCATCTGTTTTCCCTTGTGCTGCAAGCCAGTTGCATGCCTTCATTTCCAGCTATGGAAACCAAGAAAATATTGCTGGTCTCATGCTCAAGACAGCAGTACAGTAACTGATAAGAAACATGCGGTAAACTAACGGGAGCGGTGAGGACAGAGCAGGGAACTGACATACTTCCACTGAAGAAAAGTGCAAACAGACATGTAGGGGCAAGATTAGCAGCCTACATTACAAAAACAGCTATCAAACACTGCAGTGCCCAATACTGGCAGGCATACCAGTAGAGGGACTACTTAAAAAAAACTCAGTAAAACTGATTTTTTACTACTTTTTTTATGGCATTTTTTTTTTAAATCTTATAAAAATGACACATACTGTATATCACATTTTCTAAGTGCAATAATACCCTCCAAGGTGGGCAGCATGGTCTATACTGGACTACCCAGGAGCTATAAGGCCCTCTGTCAGTAGTGTCATGCCTCATTATGCCCCTGGGGTGGTCCAATATAGCCCAATACCACCCACCCTGTCAGGTATTATTGCTAGCATATTACCTCCACAAACTCAAACCACATTGTAATTGTGGAAAATAAGAAATTGAGATTTCTGCATCATTTATGTCCCAAAAAACAACAGTGAGCTGATTTTGTTGTTGCCTTGGACATGTATGCCCTCAAAATCCATCATAGTAATTTAGCAGTACCTGGCTGCCAGCTTATTAAAAACTGGGTTTGTCTCATATCATGACAAACAATGATGCACTGACACTTGTTTTGCCCTGAGCCTGTACCTCAAAATCCATTACAGCATTCTTTGGCCATCTGGCTGCCTGTTTATTAAAAAAAATCACAACATTTATGTCATGTCATGACATACAACTACAAGCTGACATTTATGTTGCCTGGATATGTCCCAATAACTCTATTATAGCTTTCTTAAAACATGTGTCTAGCTACTTATTTAAAATTGTTTTTTTCACACCATCCATATAATGACAAACGAAGATCTGAATTCCTCATTGCCTTGGGCTTGTATGTCCCCTCAGATTCCCTCATAGCATTCTTCTGCTGCCTGTCTTCCTGTTTAATAATTAATTTTGCACATCATTCATGGCCATAAGCTGACTTCCTGTAGTGTCTGAGCCTGCCCACTACCTCCAACCCTGTCATGGCATTCTTCAGTTACCTGGCTGCTGATTTGATACATTTGCACATCATTTATTAATAAAGTTACAGCCAAAGACATGTCTAGATATATCCTGAAATCTTTCTGCTATTAAATCTCTACAGAAAACTCCTACCTGCAGTACTGCTGTAGGGCCACCAGAAAGAACCTCTTTCGAAATATTATGAAATATCTGGAAATAGACAACTTGATGGTTGCAACTATATAAGCTGACTACCCATGTTGCCTGTGCCTTGTTAGTGGATTACCTGGTTTTAGTTACCCCAACCCATGCTTGGCAGCCAAATGTGTGAGAGGCAACCTAATTTGTTTTATAGTAGCTCAAGAGCAAACCGTAATCCCATGAATCCCACAATGTTGTGACTATTGTTGGATAAGAAATGCTTACAAGTAGCCATAGTATATCCCTCAATACAAAAGAATATTTAATTATTCATTTGGCATTTTATTCAAGCAATATATGCTTGAAAAATAAAAATTACTATACAGTATAAGCAATTAACAAGTAACTATGCAAGTAGAGTGGCAATATCTGTACACATTTGTACAACCTTGGTTGTAACAGTGTTTTGGGGAGGGTCTGCTGAATGTCTTTTTTTGCAGTTTACAACAGTGTGTAAACAGTTCACAAAGCTATTCTTGAGATTCACAACATTAATCAAAGTTGGTATGTGGAGGTATATTGGTGGTAAGCTGGCCTCAGTAGAGGATGAAACTTGGCAACAGGCAGAGTTGAGATAGTAACAATTTAACAGTTCTTAGCAACAGCTATGTGCATAGCACTCTATTACCCTTAGCCATCTGTTCACCAGATAACACTTATTTACAGTCCTTTTTACTTGCCAAACGTCAAGACATTACATATGCTATTAGCTTTAAGGAATATTATTTGGCAAGAGCTCACAGTCGTAAAACAATTGTGTTACCTGGTTTTAGCTCTGGACTCAGCTTTCTTCAAGCAAACATGAGATGAATTCCTCCTGGTGGTTCTTCACTGTAGGTGGGCTTCTGATTTTAGGTGTGTGGGAAGATGTATGAAGACTGGATGTTCTTGTCTTCCTTCCATCAGCTGAGGTTTGGTGTTAGGGCATTATGATATTGTTAGATGTTGTATGGTGCGTAGTGCTGGCCACAAGGTTGCGGAGGAGATCACAGTGTATGCCAGGGAGAACCCTGCCGTAAGTGCCCTCTGCACCCTGCACCATGCATTCCAGCCATGGCAGCTGATGTGAATCTTCCCCCCACACACAAACACACTTCCAGATACCTGCCCCAGAACCAGTGGGATATTGTGGACCCCACAGGACCGTAACCTTGGCCCTGCACCATATGCTGCACCCCACCACATGGATGGCTGCCCTGTCCCCCACTGTGTGCTGTGGCATCCCCCAACACAGCTGTGCCCCCACCCTGTGGGCATTGGCACCCTTCCACTACTCCATGGACACAGGGTTCCCCATGTGTGCTGTATGACCCACTCAACCCTGTTCCAGTACACTGCTCTGTGTTGTTTCATGGGTGGGCCGGCGGCTTTACCGTCCACACACCTCCACAACCATCAGGCATCTACAGAGCATGCTGCCCATGTGTGCCCCACCACATAGGGGATCTACTGAGCAGTCAGGGCATCCAATTGGATGCCCAGCCAGTCCTGCAACTCTGCCCCTGGCCACACCATGGAGTCCTGCACACTGGTGGTGGGGCCACAGACAGGTGGTCTGCAGTCATGCATGCTGCCAGTGTGCACCTGTCTGCAGGTGAGGAGCTTTGTGGGTGGGATATGTGCCTCAAGCATATACTTCCCACCCATTAGTGCATAGGGGCCCTTATGTGGATATCAGTGGAGCCAGAAAAGCAAACTGTAAACACAATACAGTGAAGAAAGCCAGAATGTTAAAAAAAGACAATTGTTTGCAGCAATGTTGGTTAACAAGGTGCTGATAAAATTTCATTTGGACTGTGATGCAAGTTGTAATGTTGTTCCATGCAAGTTGATGAATTCTGAAATACCAATAATGAAGATAGTACAAACACTGATGAAGTACAATAATACAACAATAAAGCCAGTCAATACATACAAGCTAAAACTGAGAAAGCCAAAAAATAACAGACTGTATTGTGTAGAATTTGTGGTGGTGGAAGAAGGTCAAACCCCCTCTGCTGTGTAGTAATGTGAGGCAGGTGATAGAACTGATAAAGTTTCAGTATAAGAACTTTTTAAGTGTGATTGCGTCAGAGACACAGCAGGGAAAAGGAGAAAATGAACTTTGGGATTTAGAGAAAATAATTGATGTCTCAAGACCTGTTCCAGGGAGATAGTTGCTTAGAGGGGAAATGTAAGTTAGAAGTGGATGCATCAGTGAAAGCAGTAAAGCTACCAATAGGGAGAGTTCCAATTGCTTTGGTAAAATCATTAAAGCAAGAGCTACTGTACATAGTCTGCAGGAGAGAGGCATCATTGTTCCTGTACAGTGTAACATGGACTGGATAAGCAGTCTGGTGGTTGTTAAAAAAAAAACTTCTGAAAAGCTACTCATTTTCATAGAGCCAAAACCACTTAACAAAGCACTAAAGTGAAGTGATTTTCCCCTTCTGACCATGGATGATGTATTTCCAGGTTTGTCACAAACAAGACTTTTCACTGTGTGTGATGTGAGAAATGGGTTTTGGCATGTAGAGCTGGAAGAGGAGTCAGGCTATCTGACCACATTTGCAATTCCTTTTGGGAGGTATCGGTGGCTCAGAATGCCAATGGGGATTAGTCCAGTTCCAGAGGTGTCCCAAGAAAGGCTAAATCAGGCTTTAGAGAGGCTGCCAGGCATCAGAACAATAGCAGATAATATACTGATTGTGTGCGAAGCAGACAGTATACAGCAGGCAACCAGAGACCATGATGATAAACTGATACAGTTCCTGGAAAGGTGCCAGAGTAAGAATATCAAACTAAACAAAGACAAATTCAAACTGAAGCTGAGAAAGGTACCCTATATAAGACTCCTGCTTACATCAGAGGGCCTGAGGGTGGACCCTGAAAGCATATCGGCCATAACAGAAATGCCAAGGCCTGAAGATGTGAAGGGAGTGCAGATGTTTACTGGCATAGTGAACTATCTAGCAAAGTTCTGTCAGCATTTGTCAGAAAAGTGAGAAATATTGAGACAGTTGACTCACAAGGACACTCTTTGGGAATGGATGGATGTGCATGAGGATGCTTTTAAGCAAATAAAAGAGTGGATGGGAAAAGTGCCAATATTAAAATACTATGACCCCAAAAAAGTCTGATTTTGCAGTGTAATGCATCGGAGTCAGAACTGGGAGCAGCACTGATCCAGGAGAGTCAGCCTGTTGCTTTTGCAAGCAGAGCATTAACTCAAACATAAAGAAGATATGCACACGTAGAAAGAAAACTTTTGGCAGTATTATTTGGCATGGGGAAGTTCCACCAGTATACATTTAGCAGGAGAACAGATGTGCAATCTAACCATAAACCACTGGAGAATATTGTCAGGAAGCCCTTGTTACAAGCACCAAAAAGACTGCAGAGAAGGCTATCGTGATTGCAGAAGTATGAGGTTTGTATTAGGTACTGACCAGCCTGAGAACTATTGCTAGCTGTCACACTGAGCAGAGCTTACCTACCAGAGCCCAGCAAGGAAGGGTCAGTAGAAATGGAGACAGAAGCTGTTAACATGATAGAGTACTTGCCAATCTCAGAGGAAAGGTTGAGATCTATTCAAAGGGATATAAAGGAAGGTGAAACCTTGCAAATACAAAAAGAGATGATTCTGCATGGGTGGCAAAATGAGAAGGAACAAGTGCCATGGAAAGCCAGACCATATTTGCAAATGTGAGATGGGATAAGCATGCAAGATGGATAAACAGAAATATAAAAAAGTTAATAAATAAGAAAAGCAAACAATATCAGCAGTACATGGAAAATAAATCAGAAGCAAATTGGATGAAGTTTAAAGAAATATAAAAAGAAAATGCAAAAATAAAATAAACAGGGCCAAAAAAAAAACTATGAAGTCTATTTAGCCAAAACAGCCGATAAATCAAATAGCTATATCAACTCACTCAAGAAAGGTAATAATGAGCTTTCATCTATTATAGCAGACAACGACTGCGTTACTGACCCTCTTAAAATAGCAAACATTTTCAATACTTATTTTTTGTTCCGTTTTCTCTAGCAAAGTACAACAGGAAAATAATTCCTCAAATACTAAAACAATAAGGACTCATACCTTTACTAAGGAATAAACTGTATCCCAGATAAACATACTAAAAGATAACAGTGCACCAGGTATCGACAACATAACAGCCCCCATGTTAAAACTCATGAAAGAACAAATTTGGCTACCATTAAAATTATTATATGAAAAATCCTGGAATTATAACCAAATCCCACATGCTTGGAAAACATCAAGAGTAACCCCAATATTTAAAAAAGGCAATAAAGCAAATGCATCAAACTATAGGCCAATAAGCCTCACTGCTATTCACTGTAAGATCTTAGAATCACTTATAAAAAAGTGAATGAATGAGAAACTTAAAACGATTCCATTGTTCGATCAAAATCAACATGAATTCAGACAGGGACTATCCTGTATGACCAACCTGCTTTGCTTTTATGACAGTGTTAATCAAATGTTAGACAATGGTATACCGATGGACATAGTCTTATTTGATTTTTGTAAGGCCTTTGATCTTGTTCTGCATTGGGCAAGCAATAATAAACTTTCTAAATATGGAACTGATACTCATATTGTTGACTAGATAGACAATTGGATGCAGGTCAGAACACAAATAGTTTCTATAAGAGGATTCTGTTCAACTGAGGGAAGAGTTATGAGTGGAGTACCACAGGGATCTGTAATCGGACTGTTAATATTCCACATTTTTATAGCCAGATTTACAGATGACACTTAGCTATGCGTTCCCTGTGGAACTGAAGAGCATTTTAATGTCATATAAAATGACATGAATACAATTGTACAGTGGACTGACTCTTGGGTTATGCAACTAAATTTCGACAAAAGTTGCATTATTCACATGGGAATTCATAACACTCTTCATACTTATACACTTAAAAATGAGGCCCTTACCTCAAAATATTCAGAAAAAGATTTAGGAATTATTGACTGTTACCTCAACTTCAAAGACCAATGTTATTCAGTTATTTCTTGAGCGACCGAAACTCCTATGGCAATTGAAAGAAATATTTAGAGCAGAAAAGCAGATGTCCTTTTGCCATTATATCAATCCTATATTAGGCCAATAATTGATTATGCTAGACAGTTATGGAGTCGCTATACAAAACCAGGAATTAATAAATTAGAAAAAATTCAAAGGTGTTACACCAAATCTATTTCAACTCTGAAGCATCTTGATTATAAAGATAGATTAGCAAATCTAAGACTGCATACATTAGAACTAAGGAGACACAGATTTACTACTGTATTACGACATCCTAAATGATCCACTACTCGTGACAGAATTCAATACAGAATATAAAAATGATAAACATGGAACTCAAGGATATCCACTACACATTAAAGTAGGAAGATTTTGCACAAATAAATGAAAATATATACATTAAGAGTGGCGAATTTGTGAAACAGATTACACTTGAGCATAATATCCAGTCAAAGTAAGAACCAGTTTAAAATGAATCTAGACAAGTATATCAACAGTGGTGGAAACCTAGATTATTACATTGTATCTTAATAGGAGCTACGTTATGGGCCACCGCCTTCTTTTGGTCCTTCACAACATAGCGAACATAGGGAAGATGGAATTATTTTCCAGGGAGAAAGAGCAGTGATTCCAGAAGCTCTGAGAACTGAAATAATGAACAAAGCACATTCATCACATTTGGGTACTGAGGAATGTCTAAGGAGAGCATGGGAATGTGTGTACTGGCCTGGGCTAAGTCAGCAGTTTTGGAATTTCATGCAGATGTGTGACATTTTTAGGTTCACAGAAGACCATCAGTAAGACTTTGTGGTTACATGAAGTGCCTAGGAGGCCTTGGGCAAAAGTTGGAAAACAGAGTTATTCAGTTTTCATGAAAGACAGTATTTGGGCAGACTTGATGGACCCTTGGTCTCATTCTGCCATTTTATTCTATGTTTCTATGTTTCTATGTTATAACTGTGGATTATTTCTCTAACTTCTTGGAACTTGATTATCTACCTGATACCAAATTACAGACAGTTATACGCAAGTTAAAAGCACATTTTTGCCAGGTACGGAATCCTAGATACTGTATGCTCTGATAATGGATCACAGTATTCATCAGAAGAGTTTAAAACTTTCAGCAAAAACAAAAATGGGACTTTGAGCATGTTCCATCATCCCCAGGATACCGACAGAGCAAGGGCAAGGCACAGTCCACTGTAAAAACTGTTAAACGACTACTGAGAAGAGCTAAAGTTGCAGGGACTGACCCATATTTAGCTGTGTCAGATCACAGAAATACACCAACACAGGGACTAAGTAGTAGTCCAGTACAGAGGCTAAAGAACAAGAGAACAAAAACATTCCTGCCAACCAGAGGAAGCTTACTCCAGTTGGGGATACAGAATGGAGTGAAAGAGCAACTGAAAGAACAACAATATAGACAGCAATTGTACTATAACCAAACAGCAAGAGATTTACCAGAACTCAGACCAGGAGACCGAGTTAGAGTACAGCCAACAGACAAACTAAAGAAGCATTGGCAAGGAAGAACAGTACTGAGGCAAGCTGAACAATGAGACCCAGTTGACAAGTGGACATGTCCTGAGATGGAACAGAAGATATCTAAGAAAATCACAGGAGAATGAAAGGAGACAGGACTCAGTTGAAGATCTCGGTGAGGCACATTTGTAGGTAGAGATGCCTGTGAGGGTACTGAAAAGGTAACAGATCTAATCTCAGTGCCCATACCTGTTACTAGTGAGGTGCCAAGGGAGATCCATGCTGAGCTCCAGAGAAAGGAAGATGGCCAAGGCAAAGACAAAACACCTGCTGTTCTGTAGGGTGGGACAGAACCATCTGAGACATTGAAGGCAGGGTCTGCCAATTCAGCTGATAAAAGAGCAGTTGGTACAACCAGGAGAAGAGGAAGAGAAATAAGGAGGCCTGGCTATGTGAAAGACTATGTACAAACAGAATGGCAGCATCATACACAACTGGACTTATAGACTTGGAACAGGTTGGTGTTTATAAATATCTTAAAGTGTATTATGAAACCTACAGTATATGTTGGAGACACAAAAATACTTTTCAATGTGATATTTTGAATTAATCAGAAATTCTCTGATTACATACTAGATTATTATAATTAAGCAACATTTAAGAAAAGTGATAATTTAACTCTCCTATAGAGGTATTCATTTAAAAAAAAAAGAAAGGATGTAACAATATATGTTAGTGGAAACTTAATCAAGCATGCAGTTGCAGTAGGCAACCATTGGGGGAACTCTACACATACAAGTGGGGAGCACAGGAAGTAGAAGTTTAGTAAGTGTGCAAGCAGGCTTTAGTGAGCTAGGATTACGCACCCTGTTACAGCAGCCATGTGTGTGTTCAGACTGAACTGAAGATGCAATTAAACTCGAGTGTTAATTTGGATTCCTGTGTGGTTCACCATCTAATGTCCACTAGTCAAGGAGTTTATAAGAGCCTGTGAAACACTACTCACCCCCCCGCTCAGTACTGGTACCTTAAATTGAATAGTAGGCTGTTGGTTAACTAGGATCTGCAGCTTATCCGTTAGGTAGGGAAATGGGCAGACTAGGTGAGCCAAGCGGTCCTTGTATGCCATTAAATTCTATGTTTCTGTTTCTATGAATACTGAATTTGAAGAATAAACAAGCAGTGAATAAATAAAGAATCTAATTGTTCACTACTTATAATAAACAAGAGGATAAGCAATGTACACAAAAAAACCTTAATGTGAGGATAATTTAGTTGAGAAGAGATCAGTGTTACATCTTATTTTACAATTAGACCAGGGCGGGTGGGAGTGTTCAGTATAAATCCATGATGTCTCTTGACTTTTGCACACTCACTTCAATACTATAGTACATGGTCAGGAGTTACTGTACACAGAATTTAGTGGCTCTCTAAAAGCTGTTGTAGGACAGTTCAAAGGTCACAGAAAATTGTAGCATCAGTATGATGTCACAATAATACTACATGTTTTCGTGACCTTTGAACTGACGACATTTATTCTTACCATTACAGAGATCATTATGAGGTGCACAAGGTATGATAGAAGCACCATCCTCTACTTGCTCCTGCCCATTATTGCCCAGAGAGGAAGTTCATTTTTTTTTGTTTTCAGAGTGTGAGCGTGTAATCCCTAGGTGGCGCTATCCCAAGGGCTACCACCCCTGCCTGTGTGGCTAGTAGCAGGTTAAGGGGCCTGAGTTCTGAAACGGGTGCCTTCATCTGGAGGTCAAGGTTGGTAGTGGTCAGACAAGCCTGGGCACAGCCTTCTGGGACACTGTAACCCCCCTCTTTCCCTTCTAGTGCCTGAGCAATATACGATAATTTCATTTCACAGTACCCCTTATACACCATACCAATACCTACACTGTTTGCACTTACCACCAGGGCTGGTTTCTCTGGCTCAACCCTGGGGACCCCCTGTAAAACAAGGTTAGGCACAGTAAATAGTAACAGTACAGTACTCTTAGCACAAACTGGAACCACAGTCAGGTTAAATGCAGAAAAAGTCAGATCTGATTTATTCAGGGGACTTGAACAAGGAAGGGGCGTAATCAGGTTGATTGGCTTAATGGCTATATTAATCAGGTATGCATGCGCTTTAAGTCCCCATACATACACACACTCTGGGTACCCAGGTAGGAAAATGGTGGGCTAGCCAGTAACGTTGCAGTTGGCTGGGGCCCTGTGATGGAAGAAAGCAACATGCACAACACACACTACTTGTAATCTGGAGCCGGAGGGCTCAATTCGTGAAAGAAAAAGCAAAAAGACAATCAGATGACAACACATTAGATTTACCTGTTGTTGCAGGGAGCTACCCTGATGATTACTCATGATACCCAGTACAGGACACAGGCAGGATGAAACTGAGACTGCAGGTTGTTGAGCTGGAGTGTCCGGAGAAGCGGGACCCATGCGAATCACCAAAGCATCGTTCCTGTTCAAGTGCTGAGCAGGGGCTGATCCCCAGGTAGGTCTCTCGTCGATGACTTTCTCTGTACAGCGGGTGGTCAGGCTGGGCCAGTGTGGCAAGGCCCAGACCCAATGGAGCTGATTTTGGATTCAGTCCATGGGACTGGATGCAGCTTCCAGCAAGCAGAATACAGTTCAAACCACAGCAGGGAACCAATCTCAACCCACTAGCAGCACACAGCACATTTACACATAAGGAAATTCTAATGCAGCTTCCAGCAAGCAGAAAACAATTCAGACCACAGTAGGAGCCAAATCACGACCCACTATAAGCACACAACACATTCACGTGTAAGGAAATTCCACTGTACCAGGCAAGAGGCTCTCCAGTCACAATTATGAAGTCTCTGCACAGTCTGGGAGTTCAGAGGTGGCTGAAAGTCCAGACAGGCTGATCGCATTCAGCAAATCTTTGATCTTCTTCAAGTAGGAGCCTGGTCACACTTTGGTGGCTTACTTCGCTCTCCAAGTTTGGATTCAGTTCAAAAAAGGCACACGTTCCCTCTCAGGGAGAGCAGGCATGCATGCAGGCCAAAACTTAAGCGTTTCCACAGTTCTCCCATGCAAATCCACTATGGGTTGCCACTTGAACTACCTCGAGCTGTTACTTCTTTACTTCCCAACTTAGATCTAACTGAACGTAGTGTGGGACTTTCCCAAGATCCAAAAGGTTCGGTTGGCTGATCTGTCTGTCAGTCACAACAAGGGCTCCCCCTCCAGGTTATTTTAGGCACCAAATGCCCAAAACTACAATTCCTACAAGTTTTGGCCCCCACCAAGCCCCTGTAGGCAGGCTCCATTTTAGAGTCCCAAATGTACTGATTGGCCCATTCTGCAGTCCAGGACCAAGATGAGGGAAACAAACAGAACTGTCCATGCTGCAAAGAAGGCAGGTTAGAACAAACTGCATTATTATTACTACTCTAACAAATGATCAGCAAACAAGTACGTCTTCTAACAGAGCTCCCTCTCAGATTAATTATGACTGCAATCCAGGCAGCACTTAAAGAGACATTACATAGAGGCTATACAGGTACTCTCTGGCAATACATTTAAACTGCTAAAACGCAGAACACCAGCCTGACAGTGAGCATTTAGGCAAGCTCAAGAAAGACTTTTCAGGAACCCCCATTTGTTGGGGGGGTTACAAGTGCATCTCAGCACAGCCAGCTGACAGGAGTTCATGCTCAGCATTACGGAGCCGACGAGGATAGTGTGCAGCTAACAAAAAATATTGGGCGCAAAAACTGCAGTAGTAAGGTAAAAAAAATACACATCTCGTGATGCAACCGCCACAGGAGCAATTACAGCAACCTGAATCAGGCTGATGACCGACTGGCAGGTGGATGAGTGGGCTGGGGGGCATGGGAGAAAAGCACCCAGCTCTGCATTTTTTGTTATCATTTGCTACCATATGCTATTTAAAACAATGTATGGGCAACCATACATGACAAGACATGCTTTTATCATCTCAGGGTTGAGATGACACCGGGGACCTCTTGAGCTTCACTCTTGAGGTCCCTATGATGTCATCTCAACCCCTTGATGGAAACACAGCCTTGTTGTGTATGGTTGTCCATACACTGTTCTGTATGTTCTCTTGCAGCCAGCATTCCCATGTAGTTTGTACTGTACACTGCTGTAATATACCATGCATTCATTTCATCAAGGTATTCCTGGCAGTTTTCCAGTCCTGGCTTGCCATGTGGCCTGAACTGTGTGTACCTCCATCAAGCAACAAAATGCTGCCTGACTGTCTACTAGTTTCTCAAAACTGATGAGATGGCTTTCCGTTAACTCCAGAAAAGTCAATTTGACTTTATTATTGAAGCCCTCAGAATACCCCCACCCCTTCCCCATCCACGTGAACTCTATTACTCTTCAGTCCATGTTGCTTTTTCTGACCACAAAATTACACTGACAACAACGTTCTCATGTTACTATGGTACTACCCCTACCCAGGTTACCTGCCTGTCCAGTACCATCACCATTGCACAAGAGCACTAGGTTTGAAATATACCACTAAATTCAACTCACCACTAATCAGTTTAGCTGATTTGTGTCTCATATGGTTGATACAGACTAAACCAGGATTGCAGGTAATGAACAAAGAAAAAATTGTCCTGAAAACTGAACCCAAATCAAATGTGCTCAATAAGGCTAACCCCAGGATAATGAAGGAATCTGTCAGAGCATGCACAGTGTGCTAAAAGCACTAGCCAAGCAACTTTAATTACAGGAGCTTTGGCATAATATTTGCTCTACTAGCAACCTCATAGCCAGATGGGAAGATGTTATTTTCCACACCTCACTTCTGTGAGTAAATCTCCCTTTTAAACCACATACCTGAGCTCCCAGTGTGTGCATTTGTTCTAATAAGAATCCAATGCTTTTAATTACATCAGAGAAAGCAGGCTCTGTGTGGTGCTTACACTGCTTTAGAGCTTATTGGAAGCTGTTGTAATAATATTGTCTATTGAACCATGAGCCTCAGCAGTTTTGTAAGCTCAGTTGTCTGGCCCATTTTTCTTGGCTGTGTTCAAGATGAGGATTTCATTGATTATTGGATTCTGCTATATAAGTCGCTTGTAGTCTGCCTCTGCTACAGCATGACAAAAGTACTTTTGCTACTGAAAGAAGCAAACGTTTCACTTCTACAGTATGTGCAATGAAGGTCTGCACTTATATCAGTCTCAGGGGTTTACACATGGTGAAAGACTTACTAGGGCTGTGTATGGGGCTGATTTTTGTATTTGTAGTTGTGTCACTTGTATTTTTTTTTGTTTGCATGTTCATATTTACTAAAATATATATAACATATCCAGGCTTGTTTCTATGGTTAATGATGACAAAAGACCAAGGGTTAAGAGTTAACAATAAAATATCCATCCATGGTATGATCAGCAGTCACACATGCCTCCAGTCTCAACAAAGGTCTTATTTTGATATACAGTATGGCCCAGATATTCAGACTGTGCTGGGCAGTGGTGCAAGCCTGGGTGCAGCACAAGTGGAATACGCCCGGGCCAGGACCAGGTAATATTCAACGGTGATGCCCCATGGCGCAGCACCATTGAATATGACAAGGTCAGCGCACATACTGCGCATGGTGCAGTAGCACTGCACCAGTGCAAGCCACAGATAGGGAGCACGGGGATGTGCCAGCGCAAGTGCAGTTGCGCTAGGTTCATCACCCACGATATTCAGCTGGGGGCATGCAAATGATGCCATAATATATGCAAGGTGCAAATGGGGCCATTTGCATGTCATTATGGCCCCATTTGCATGCCTTGTGCAGGGCAGCCCAGCGACTTGCACCTGGCACCCTGCACAGCATGACGTGGGCAGTGGGGATCCCAGGGCATCATTCACATATTTGGAACTGTCTAGTACAGCATGCCCTGCAAGCCCATTGGTCCACACTGGGGACCAGTGGGCTTAGCCCATACTGTACCTGTCATTTGGAGGGTAGCCAGGTGGTATCTGAGGCGGGATGCTGTGCCGCCCGATGACGGAGAATGGGGTGAGCAAGGGTTCTGTGTGGGTGGGAGGGTGGGGGTGCCACTGGATCATCAGTGCATTTCATTCCGGGATTTTACACCAATCACAGCAACGGGCAGGGGGTTTCCACTAGACCACCAAGGGATGGTCATAATGTCATAGATCGGGGAATCAGGGACTCGGGTGGGAGGAGGGACCACTAGACCACCAGGGATGGTCACGTCTTTTCATTATCAGGGACTCAAAGACTGGGGGGGGGCACTAGACTACAAGGAATATATCTTTCAACATATACTGTGCGATCATGGCTACGGGTGGGGTGGGTCCACTTGACCACCAGGGATCAATGTATGCTTGCGGACAGTGTTCTGTGCGGGCGGGTGGCCACCCTCAGCTGGGCTGCTGTGTTGCACCCTGCAATACTGCAGCCCACCTCTGGGTGGCCGGCAGATGTTCCTACTCTGCACGGGCTTAACTTTGAGCCCCCCATGCGGTGCAGTGCAGGGCTGTGCCAGCATATGCGCCGCACATCCCAGGCTGAATATCAGGATGTGCCATATATGCATGGGCATGCCCCCTGCATCTGCACCACATAGGATTACATTGCGCCCTGGCGCATCGGGATTTGCGCTGCACCAGGCAGCCCTTTCAATATCCCATTGGGGCGCAATGTGGGGCTGTGCCAGTGCAACTCTGTTGCACCAGGCACAACCCTTTTTGAATATCCGGGCAAGTATGTGTATGCAAAAAATGCAGTATTTGTGTGTAAAGTATTTGTTCAAAATAGTATTTGCATTGAACAGCCCTAATAATTATTGATTCTCTCATCAGCATCAAAATCAACCAGTGCTTACCTGACCTAGTCAGTTAAAATATGGTATATAGAGAACTGGTTTTCATAAAAGAATAAAAGGGGAGTGTATGTATATGTAATTCATTGGAAGAATCTGCTCCCCAACATTTCACCCAAGGTTGAGCAAATGGAGGTGTTTACCACTTTTACATGACAACATTTGAGGAAGACAATGGAAGAGCCCAGCAGCTGTAGTTGAGATAATCAGGAATGCTGGGTAAAATATATTTCTAGGAACATAGTAATCATTACTGGATCATCGGACCCAGAGAAATCACTTCTTGGAGTTATTAAGTGACTGTCAAGAGAAAGCATTTCTCCAAGCAGTCCTTCAGTCCCTATTTTAAGCACTAATGTCAGCATGACACAAATTAGAGGGATGGTTACTATCATACAGTATTCATCAGCTTAACCTGTGCAAACTGACATTATTTGAGAAAATGCCAAAATGAGTTTACTTTTGCCACCAGTCCCCATGGCCAGTGTGCAATAACTAACTGGGCATGGAGATCATAAAATGGCATAGAGGACATTTGCCACTGTATGTCTATGGAGTATGAGAGGGCCCATAAACTACCAGAATTTATTTGAATTTTTGTATAATAATGGAAAACTGAGAACATATTGTAAAAAAACAGGCTTGACATACCACCAATTCTACATGTAAAAGAGTATCATATATCCTTTTCTACCACCTTATGTGATCGTACATATTATTACGTTTAGACTATCAAGCACAATTAAGTCACACATACACAAAATTATCATTAGAGGATAATATATGAGCAGCAATATGCAGCATGCCTACATCTGCACAAAGAGGTTTCTATGTCAACCAGATACTGCAAAAGTGAAGCTCGAGAGGTTCCCTGGTTGCCATAAAAAACCTGAGATGTAAACATAGACTTGTCTGTGTATGAAAGCCCATGCATTATCTTTTATAGTGTATGGGCATCCATGCTCATTTCAGACATTCTTCTTTTCAATGAACTGGTGGTTGGAGGAGGGACTTGAGGGTTGGTGGAGGGCTCAAATTACTAATTCAATGTGTGGTTTGCAACTTCAGCTGTATCTGTAAGTTCAAGTTTAAACAAACTCTAGCTAGAGCCGATATGGCTATGGCGAGCTTGTAGGAGTGCCACTGCAGTGGGGGAACAACTGCCGCTGAATGAGTGTGATTGCCACATGCAATATGGCATCTGGAGCTGATAGGGATGTGAAGCGCTACCAAGTGACGTAAGTTACACATGTGCATAGAAATCAGTCAATGCCCAAATGTAACTTATCTATATGTTGGAGGTGGTGCACCAGATTTTCAACACGGCCTTTTTTGGACCCCTCCTCATGAACAGTGCCAGTGTCATTTTGTTCAATTGTCCCAAAAGGTGATTGCACAGACCAAACAAGCTATTCTGTGCCACAGGTGTGAAAACACATTTCAGGCAGGTTGTGAAAAATGACAGCTGTACTGTTATGTAGGAGGTGTACAAAAATAGCAATGTTAAAAATGTGAAGTGAAAATATTAAAAATTAGCAACATTAGGAGCGTGCATAGAAAGTGCAAAACGCATGCTCATAACGCAGTCATTTTTCAGAATGTATTCACCAAATTTTCAACATGGCCTTTTTTGGACCCCTCTTCATGAACAGTGCCAGTGTCATTTTGTTCAATTGTCTCAAAAGGTGATTGCGCAGAGCAATCCCGCTATTGTGCGCCACAGGTGTGGAAACACGTTTTGAGCAGGTTGTGGAAAATGACAGCTGTACTGGTTTGAAGGAGGTGTGCAAAAATGGCAGTGGTACAAATGTGGAGTAAAAATAGTAAAAAGTGGCAGCAATGCACGCTCATAATGCAGTCATTTGTTGAAAATTTGCAACATGGGCTTTTTGGGACCCCACCTCGTGAACAGTGGCACTGTCATTTCATGAATCAGTCCCAAAAGCTGATTCCACACAGTGACTGCGAAATCACCTTTCGGGACTGAGTAACAAAATGACAGTGACAGTTTTCATGAGGTGGGGTCCCAAGAACCCCATGTTGAAACTTTGGGCCAAAATTTCCAAAAAAATGGCTGAGATATCACCATAAGCTGAAAATCCCAGTTCACGGTTGGGCTTTAAAGAGTGCAGATGTGTCCTGGTCCACAGAAGATGACAATGCCAACCTCCAGAGGTAAGTATGGGGTAAGGGGGTGTGGGGAGGTGGGTGCTCAGTGGGTGGGTGGGGAGGGGAGGGACTGCAGCGATGATGTGGGACCATTTTCAGTTTACAGAGATGAACAAAAATGCAATGAGGGACCATTTTCTAATTTACAGGAAAAAAAATTAAAAAACACATTTCAACACACTGAGGTGGGCTCCCAGTAAGCCACATGAATGCAACGAGGGACTGTTCTCTAAGTTACAGGAGAAAAACAAAAAACAACACATTTCGACACATTGGAGTGGGCTCCCAGTGTGCCTCATGATTGGTAAATACATTTTAGCACACTGGGGTGGGCTCCCAGTGTGCCACATGAATGGGGAAGGGGGTTGGACAAGATGCTAACATTGGGATTGGGCACTCTGATGTTAGGCATAAACTGGGGAGGGGTGCAGTGAATGGGACAATGAGGGACCATTTTCTACATTTCAGAGACCTACATTACAATATTTTCGGGGGTTGTACTATAGGGATTGGCAATGTGCCATTCCCAACATGGCAGTACCCATAGAACTGTGCATGCACACAAGTCATGTGCATATGTAGTTCATGCATCAGAATGCTGAATTAACAGCCGAAATAGTGCAGCTGTTATTCCTTATCCTGATCATAGTGGCTGAGTTTAAGCACCGTTGGGCTTTCAGAAGGATACTTCCAAAAGTCCAACAGAAGCTGTTGTGAGATCAGCCATTTTCAGCTGATGGAGCAGCGACATGAGCAGCCGTGGAGGACTGCTACGGACCATTTTTGCAATTTTGGAAGGACCATTCCAAAACTCCAAAACAGAAGCGTTCCAAGGCCTGTTTTGGTAGCTCGTTTTTCTGAGCTGTCGCAAAACAGCTGCAGGCTCCGCCTATGCAGCCATAAAAAAAAGCTTCCAGCATGATTGGCTAGAGAAAAGCAGCCATGTAGCAACATTTTAAGTTGTCGTGCTGCAGTAGTGACAATGATACTGCAGCACAACATATTGATGTCACTGTTGCAACACAACAACCCTATTCTAGGTAAGGAATTCCATGTAGAATAACATTCCACAATACTCTATAAAATATTGTTAGCTGGCTCCATCATACTGGGAGGAAGGGGACAGCTTAAAGGAAAACTAGATGCAAAAATTCTAAAAACACATGTTGTGGATTGTGTTTTTTGTTTCTCTGATGGTCCCTGGCATTCTGTTCCATGTGTCTGTAACAAGGTTTTTTTTTTACTTTTCCCTGCCAGTTTTATGGCCCTTGGGGGTAGCCATTCAGGTTTCATTTATTGCCTTTGATCAGTTGGAATGTTCCAAGAATGACTCTGGGAATGATGTCAATTAGATCCAAGCCATTCAAAGGTGTATTAGCTTTATTATCACCCAGTGACAGCACTTTTCAAAGAAAATTGCCACACTTCAGCTGCGACTGCTTCCAGTTATTCTAGCTCCTTGACCTAACACCTATTCCCATCTAATGCATTTACCCTCCGTAAGATCCTGTCTACACACAACCTTCACCTACCTCCACCCTTGCCCCACCCCCATTCACCCTCCTATTTCAGTCCACCACCCCTGTCACCAATATTCCTCTTACAGTGGTCCTCTTATGCCCCACCCACACTTGATTCTCTCACTTTACTACTTACCTCTTTCTCCTGTACCTTGACGATGCCTCCTGGGCAGATGTTTTCACCTCCTGTTCTGACTTCTGGTCCCGGCTTACACTCACTTTTCTAAGCCCTGAAATAATGTGTTCCCCTGCACTGGTTGTTTACCATCTGCCTACTTCATTCGGCACTTGCCCCTACTTGTACCCTGAACTTCCTCTTTGGATCATTGATGTCTCCTTAGCTGCTCCTTTAATTACTGTGATTACATTGTGATTTTATTTTATGTTTTTCTCTTCTATTACTGTGATGTATGTATTCAACTTGTTTGTCCTTACTTCGCTTTGTACAAACTCTGACGTGGAACCTATGAAATGAGCTTGCTGTCAAAGGTGTTAATCCAAGATCATAAATAAAACATCCAGAATAACAGCAGTTGGCACTTAGAAAAATCTGACTTTGGCTGGGGATAGAGGGCAAACACTTTTTTAAATAGCTTTTAAAGCAGTTAACTTTCACAAACATTGCAGTTAGATGGTGTGATTTGATTATAACTAGGATCCTGCACTCTTAGTTCTAAGACAAGGTCTAATTCACATCATTCTAAGGGGCATTCTGGGGAAATTCCAACAGGTCAAAGGGAATAAAAGAAGCCTGAATGGCTACCCCAGGGGCCGTAAAATTTGCAGAGAAAAATAAAAAAATAAATTTGCTACAGACACAGGTAACAGAATGCTATGGATCATCAAGTAAACAAAACCCAATGCACAACATGTGTGTTTATAAATTTTGCATGTAGTTTTCCATTAAGTGTACTGGCGACACAAGTTCAGCACTGAGCCCAGGATGTCAGAAGGTGTGAAGGCAGGAAGGGAGTGTAAGGGAGCATTTGAAAACATCCTCTCCATGCTGGTGTGGCCAGGTGATACATCACTGTGGTAGTAGCTCCTTGTGGTGTTAGGGCAACGGTGCTATTGACATCATGAGTTGTTACAGACAATCAGGCACACCCCAAGATACCATTGTGTACACTTACATGAAAGGGGAGGTAGGCAGAAAATGGAAAGCCATCCAGCCTGACATACCAGATAATGATCTTCTCATTGCCCATGTTAATCAACCCTCTGATACACTGAGGTCATCCCCAATCTACCAAAGCATAAACACAGTGAGCCTGATTTTCACAGAGTTCTGAAATCGGAACACTGACATTCCCCAGGGCTCCAGTCTGCACCCCCTTCTTTTTCCTATTTTGTCAGTTCCTTCCCCTCGGACAGCCTAAACTGTAATTCCCTCCTTTACTGTATGCTGATGATCTTGTCATCTTCCACAGTTGCAAGTCCCTCACTCATATATCCTTTGTCC
The DNA here is from genome assembly GCA_016271365.2 of Neoceratodus forsteri. Classification (NCBI taxonomy): domain Eukaryota; kingdom Metazoa; phylum Chordata; order Ceratodontiformes; family Ceratodontidae; genus Neoceratodus; species Neoceratodus forsteri. Next base: position 1,021,821,517 of record CM057450.1, read on the forward strand.
TCACCCGGAACTATGGCTGTGCCCACAGTTGGTTCACATCTAACTTGCTTTTGGTTAGTGAAAAGGAAACCAAGTCCATGCTATTTGGGTCTTAACCCTTCCTTGCCAAAATGCATAAATCATGCTCTTCCCTCCAAATATTCTTTCCTGGCTGTTCGGTCCTAGAGAATATCGCCACCTTTAAATACCTGGGGGTAATGCTAGACCCCTCCCTCTCCTTTACTGACTACATCAACCTACAGTAGTAGTTTGCAGGGTAAATCAAAAACTAGGGCTGCCTATCGTCTATTTCATTTCCTGACCCTGGATGCTCACCTAGCTATTGTCCAAGGCAACCTGCTCTCCATCATTGATCACTGTTCCCCCATCTATTCATGCATGTCCTCTGCCCTCTGGGCTACACTCACATCAGTCTAAAACAGTGCTTGCTACTTTTCTCTTTTGGTTCCTTTCTCTACCCATCACTGTGACCTCTATCGGTCACTTGGTTGGTGTCCTCTCCAAGGCCACTTTGATTTTGCCCTTGGCTGCATTGTGGATAACATCATTAGGTGCGGGAATGTGTCCCCTTTCTCATCCTTACTCATGATTAGAGCCATACCCAGGAGCCTCTGCTCATCCACTGTCCCTCCCCTTGAGGTCCCAAGAGCCTCTATCAACATGGGAGGGAAAGCTCTATCAGTTGAGGCCCCTTCTCTCTTGGAATGGCATTCCTACACCCCTCCATTTGTCAAACACACATCTTATCTTCAAATCCCTCTTCAAAGGCTGGCTTCTGGTGGAAACTAGTTGCCACTGCTTGCCAGGATAGACCCCCCTCCTAACCTCTGTGACCTTCCCACCCCAACTACTGGCTACTTCTATGGGATTAATTCCCATCCCCTTTTTGCCTCTTGCTCCTAACTTTTTTAGCCTGTACTTCTGGGAACCATGCATGATTGCTGGGGGTGGGGTGTATCTGTTAGTCATTATTGTTAATAGACAACCTGTATGTGTACCATTGTATGCATGCAATTCTCAATTGTAACTCTGTTGTATTTGTCATTGTACTGTGTCACTGCTGTTTCTCATGTTTGAATTGTTATGCTATTAGTGTCATCTATATGGCCCGGGTGATGCCTGAAAATGGTCCCTCAGATCGGTGCACTTACCCGATAAACAAAGACATAAATAAATAAATCAAAGCAATTTGTGTCAAATCCCTGCCTGCAGTAAATTCTGGGTACTCCAGGAACCCTGTGTTGGATTCTGGTACAGCAGGAGTCCCGGCGCCAAAGTCCCCAGAGTTGCTGCAGGCTGGGTGGTGTGCCTAACAGGTATCGAGCCAGAGAGGTTTTATGGAGGTGCCAGCATTCCCCCTGCCAGGCACAATGCCACCACTGAACCATGATGTTGGGGGGAGGAAGTCTGCAAGCTGCCTGGGACAGTGACAACAGATCTACGGGGGTGCCATAGTGGGCAGTGTAGCAGGGTACACTGGTAGCACTGGGCAGCTGTGCCCTGTACAGTCCCACAGATCCACGGACATGGTACACCACAGTATACAGGCACTATCCCTGTCCTGGACCCCTGGTGCCATTAGCCCTGCCAGCTGTCCTAGATCTTACAAAGTCCCCGACATGTGGAGACAGTCCATGGCTGCGTGGTATGAGGTGCACTTGTTGGATAGGAATATACTCCAGGCAGCATGACATGCCCCTAATGCACAGCCCTCTGTGTGATAGCATACTGCAGATACAGTGTCATAGTAGATACAGCAGGTTGTTAGAGAACCCCAATAAGCAGGTGCCATACATGGGTCTGGTAAATGGTGTGACAAAGGTGCTGGTGGTGGACTCCTCTGACTCTGAAATTGGCCTTCTCCCTTTGCAGCATCAGGGTTTGGACATGTGGAGCCCTGCAATGACAGGAGAAGTGGCATTTAGTACACAATCCACACCCACAAAATGTTAGGTGAGCTCTAAAGCAGTACAGATACACACCAATGGACCCCACCCACACATGCTGTCAGCATATCAGCCAAGGTCATATATGGGCATGCCAACACTTAAAGGGACATTATCCCCATTGACAATGGTGGTTATCAGTGACGATGTATGTACAGGTCCCTGTGTACACTGCAGTAAAGTGGACCTACATTCTGTGACAGGACGTCATGCTTGCTGAGGCCTGACTATGAGGAGTTCTGCAGTGATTCTGTGGCAATTCTGTGATTGGCTTTATAGTCTGTGGCAACTCATAAGAACCCCGAAATGACATCTAGATGCCCTGAAAGAATGCCCAGAAAAAGGCAGCTTGGGGAAATTCAGCAGATGCACAAGCAAGGCAATGCAAAGCAGTTCTGGCACCATGATTTGGATTGGAGGTGGGGCACGGGGGAATCAAAGGGTTATTATGGATTGGTGGTAGGGCATGGGGAATCAAAAGGTTAATTTGGACTGGCAGTAGGACATGGGGGAATTGAAGGGTTATTTTGGATTGGAGGTAGGATATGGGGAATTGAAGGGTTATTTTGGATTAGAGGTTGAGCATGGGGGAATTGAAGTTTTTTTTTTTTTAACTGCAGTCTATTTTATCCCTGCATGACTCCCTCCCACCTGTCCAGTACTGGTGTACTGCAGTGTGACTCCTGTGGATTTCTCCCCCTGCTACCCACTTGCTTGAAGACCAGTACTGCTGGGTTACAAAGCAATGTTGCTGCAATGGCTTTCTCCCTCTTAACCATTCGCATGAAGTCTGGTGGTGCTCATTTTTGCTGTACTGCCACTCTGGTTGTTGCTTCTTACTTGAACACTTCAATACTGGTGGTTCCATTTGCATCAGTGTCACTTGACTTCCACATCTCCTTCATTCCCACCCTGTAAGGATTTACTGTGAAGCTATAGAGCAGCTTGGCCATTTTTCATTAGAAACAGATCCACAAAGCCTCCCATTTTATGTTTCTGAATTCAATTCAATTTATTTATTTTACCAGGAAAAAGCTCAAGTGAGCAAGCTCATTTTCAAGGAGGTCCTGGGTAGGATAGTTGAGTTAACAGCAAATAGTGTTACAGAGTACAAATACAGGAAGAGTTTACAGTGTTAAGCATAAAGCAATTACAAATGCAGAATCACTTCAAGAGAGATATAGGAGAAAATAGGAAACAAATGTCCACTAACACTCTTACTTGAATCATAAGTGCAGTACAACAAGCCCCCAGTACAGGAGCAAGCACAGAATGGATTAAGTGCCCTAGCAGTAGCATGCCAACATACTTGTCCTAATGATCCCTGACCAGCATATGTTATTTGCAAAAGCAGACCTCCGGAAAATTGCATGTGAGGAGGGATCTGAAAAGACTTCTCCCATCCAAGGAGCTAAGTTTGAGAGTCTTCTGAAGGTTGTTCCAGGCAGCCGGTACAATGGCAGTAATGGCAGATGCAGCATAAGGTGTTGAGTGAGGGTGTATGTCAAATGAAAGGATGTTGCTCTTTCTTAATGCATAGTAGCATGTAGACCGTTTGTAGAAATCCAGTATTTAACTTTGTAGATCATTAGAAATCACCTTGTAAGCCCACCTGTTTAGGTTATGCAGCCTATGTTTAGCCGGAGAGGTCCACCTGACTGTTTTATATAGGTTGCAGTGGTGAATTAATGGAGGTAGCATGGTGATGAATCTTAAGGCCCTCTGGTACAACATGTCTAGTTTATTCAGGCAGATGGTTGTGCAACGGCTATATGTGATGTCAGCATAATCTATGATAGGCATAAAAGTTGCCTGTAAGAGGTGTGGTCTGATATCCATGGGAAAGCTGTATCGATTCCTGAAGAAAAATCCAAAAATCCAACTGATTTTTAGTTTTTTGCAGATTGTGTCTATCTGCTTGGTAAAGAATAACTTGCTTTCAATCCAAACCCCTAGGCATTGTCACAGCTTAACTTTTCTAAACTGAACTTCAACATGAAACAGCCCTTGTTTTTGATAGTAAGATACATTCTTCAGCTCAGCTCATTCAACTATGTTATTATTTCTACTCATACGAGACTGGTTGAAATTTGCCAGGTTTGTCCTCATCTCGGCCAGCAGAAATATGAACAGGGCAGCTGAACAACTTTAGAAAAGGCTACCAAATGATCACTTTCAGTTATTTAGAGGGCAACTGGGGGTGGAGGTGAGTGGAAGGACGGTGTTGGTTGGGCAGTCACTGTTGAGGGGTGAAAGGAAATAAATACTGTGGGTAGTTGTGGGTAGCTTCTGTTGTGGGTAGTGTTAGGGGACAGGGGAGCAGTGATGAGGACTCGGGAGTCCGGAGTGGCCAGCAGGGTCGGGACTCAGACCAGATGGGAATGATTTCTCACTCTGTCTGCATTACAAAGCAATTGTGAGGTTAAAATCAAGTTGAGAGGGCTTGCACCATGACCATGCAAAATAAAATTTAAATAAAATAAAATTCAATGTTTGTGGAATAACAATAGGGAGAGATGGTAAATACAGCGCTTGTGTAACTTGTAGTACTCTTCATGGCTTTACTCTATTCCCACCCTTGTGTAGTAGGTACTAATTTGTAGGGAATAGAAGGCCCAAAAAGATACCTCCTCCAACTCACAGAGAGTATGACGCCCTGGCACTCAAGAGAGGAAACAAAACAGTGGAGGAAACCTCTGAGGACCCATGGCCAGAGGTCTGCCCATCCTCTAGGCATACTAAAAAGGAGAAGGACCTAGGTTTTATAAACCATAGCTAATTTGAGGTTGGTGAGCTGCTTGGAGAGACAGTGATCCATCCTTGATCCATGGATGATGCAGATTGAATGATGATACTGAGGTTGAAGAGTAGATCTTTTCTGAATGAGTGATACAATCCAAAGTGTCAAGTAAATCCAGGTGAAGGGGGGGGTGAAGGAGGTCCAAGTTTCCAAGATGATGAATAATGCTTGTCCCACAGAATTGCAAGGTTGTAATGAGCAGAGGGAGCATGGCTTGATCTATAAGTTATTAGATAGGGAATGGTGAAACTGCTATGGTGCAAGAAGTCATTGGTGAATGATCCAACTTGTGAAAGATTTGAATGCCGAGGTATGATCTGGAGGCAAGGAATTCAGTGATGAATGAGGAGTCACCAAGGAAGCATCCATGAAGTATAAATGAGTAGAAGAGAGTCTTTGAGTGCCCTGGAGATGATGGTTTATTCTTGATCCAAGAACAATGCAGACTGAATGATGATCCGGAGGATGAAGGGTACTTCTTTTCCATGTGGATGGTAGAATCCTATGTGTGGAGCAGATCCAGTTGAAGAAGGGCTACTGTGGTCCATAGTTCCAAGATGATGAAAGATGCATGTCCAAAGGGATTGTAGGGGCATAATGAGTCAGGAGAGCATAATATGCTCAATATAAAACCAGACAGTACACTGTGGGATTTGTGATGATTTGTAAAGTTATGGGTGACTGATCCAATTTGTGTAAGGTTTGATGATTAAGGTAGTCTGGAGGTAAAGAATAGATTAGTGAGTGATAAGTCACTAAGTAAGCATCACAGAGTAAAATGAGTAGAGGAGAGCTTGAGTGACTGATGAGAGTAATGCCATATATGATTAGTAAACAAATAGAAGAAGATTTGTGGAGTGGTCCAGATGGTAGCCTAATGTATATGAGGAATGATTGGAAATTCAGTATAAGGGATGGATGGCTTCTTTGGTCATTATGTTCATGACTTTATATGTAAATACTCTGCTAGTAAGCTGCCTGAAGTAAGTGCGGGTATTTTTGTGATGTGATCATCTAGGAGATGCACTGCATTGGCATAGGCTGGTTACGTTTACAGGTAATCCTGATGCCGAAGTACTTGAGAGAAGCTTGGAGGCAGATGAAAGGAAGAGTCTGTAGGCTGGACTGGTAGTGAGATCCATTTGTGTAGGATATCATAAGATCTTAATGCTATGGCTGATTAAGACCTATTGAGAGGCAAGACTGAGTTGATGAATTTGTCTTGACTGTTACGGATTGCCGGATAGAATTCAGGAGAGCCAGTTCTTGGCGATGGTCTTAACTGTAGAGATTAACAAAGGTAAATTGAGAAGAAGAGGCTGTAGGGTCTGCTGGAAGAGCAGTTAACCCAGCTGAAGGTACTAGTTGAAAAGGTGTGGATGATTGTATAAGGAATGGTGCTGTCCAGGAGTGAAAATAATGGTTTGGATAGCAAGGAGTTAGTAATCAGCTAGGTGGTGGAGATCCCATGATGTATATTCTAGAAGACATCTGTGAAATTCTTAAAACAAGCAATGACTGTTGCGGAGTAGGAGTTGAGTCACATGGCCAACAGAGTCAGTGTTAGCAGGAGAGGCTGCAGAACGTAAAATGGATGATGGTCGTAGTTGAATGGGTTATGTTGCGATTTTTGGTGTCCATAGAAGGGATACTAATTATGAAGTCAGAGCCTAGCACAAGGATTTAAGTCCTTTTCAAGTAGGAGGATAGTCAGTGAAAGAAAGTAGACAGGGAAATCACAGTAATGGAATGGACAGAAGTTGGACAGTATATCCAATAGAGGCAGAGAAGAGTTTCCTATTGTCCAGGCAAATGGGATTCCGTGAATGACCGTGAGGAGCTGATTGAGCGGTCTTTAAAACTCTATGATGACGTAGGAGTCTATGAGGCATGTTAGCCAGGGGATGTTTGCTGGCAGTAGTATGTCTCCAGAGTAATGAATGAGTGATCCAATGAGAAGTGGAAGGGTACTGTTAGAATGGCTAGAATAGGAGTATGAACTGACTAATATGGAAGAGCAGTTGACCTGGAAGGAGTACGATCAGAGATAAGGTACTAGGCACAAAAGAGGCACAGTAAACAGCACGAAGCCCTGAGCCTACAAGGCAGAGTTGAAAGGCAGCCAGGCAAATGGGAAGGAAGTCCAGATCAAGTCCTGATGAACTGGAGGAACGTTCCTGGGAAGGCAATAAGCTAGGCAAAGCCGGATAACAAACTATGCAGGAAGGAACAGAACAGGCTCAGCCCTCAGAGAAGAGAAACAAGATGTAGTACAGCTGCAGCAGTCACTAGAAGGCAATCCATGGAGGCCAAAGAGCAATGTAGAGTACTCAGATCATTTGGGTTGAGGTACAGAAGTCCTATGTCTGACAATGGTGTCAACCCATTAAAAAAGGGATGGAAGGAGTTGGAGTGAAGAAGGATAATGATCCCACAGCTAAAAGAGAAAATAAACTTTGCCATCAACCGGAAGGATGACCCACAGCAATTAAGTCCCAGATGCAGGCAAATTGGATAGAAAGAGATACCCAACCAGCTGGCAAGATCCAAATCATGAGGGACAGGAGGCCAAGGGGCTGAGTATTATGGTCCAGAGAAGAGCAGGATGACGAGTGGAGAAGAAGGATGCAATTCATTCAGAGCAGAGGGGTCCTGTGACTGGAGGGAAATGGTAATTGGGTAGGATAGAATGTGCAGAAGGAGGGACCTTCAGGTGCAGACATAGGCTCAAGGCCAAGGTAGGTGAGGTGAAATGACCTGGGGATGATGATCCAGATAATGGCTGAAGGTGAAGGCACATTTGGTAGAAGGCTCTGGTCCAGGAGGAAGAAGCAAGCAGTGGTCCAGTAGAGAGTAAAGGAGGTCAAAATTCAATTGTATAAACAAGCTTCCTGGTGAGGTAATTGAGGAGAGATCGCTAGTACCCAATACCACTGGCCAGCTTTAGGAGGATGGAGGCAATGAGTCAATGAGGTCCTGTTCCGCAAAGGAAGCAGCAATCTGGATAACAGAAAATGCAGAAGGAGAAATAGTTATTTGCAAACATTGGCTCCTGATCCAGGAAAACAGGTGTGAGAACCTGGAGACGACCCATATAATGTATGATGTAGGAGGCAATGAGAGGCAAATGGTTCCAATCCTGGAGAGAAAGAATGAATGGTGGTCTAAGAAGAGTGCATATGGTTGAAACAGTTGAATGCAGATACAAGCTTCCATTCCCAGCAGGAATGGAGAGATGGTACAGAACAGAGAATGTACTGAACCAACTGAGTCACAGAATGAGGCTACCATGCCAGGTAGGCAGTGCGAGAAACCTGTCAAACAATGCCATGCCAGAGGTTTGAGATGGAATGCAAATGGAGTGTAGAGGTCTCATTCCTGAAGGGAAGTGGCAACCCGGCATTGAGGAGAGAATGCATTGTAAGACAGTAGACTGCTGACACAACTCCCATCCCTGGTAGGTGGAGTGAGCCAACCAGAACTCGATGCTTCCAGGCAGAGTTAGGGATGGAGGAAGTCAGATTGGTAGGTAGTAGGAGGTAATGAGTGTAACAGAATCCCATCCCCAGTAGACAGAGGAAGTCTACCTTGGCTCAGCACCTCAGAAAGTGCGAGTTAGGGACGGAGTCTGGAAAACTGCTGGTATGGGCTGGCCAATGCATGATACTGCTGCAGAGAGAGGAGATATGGAATATAAAGCATGTATAGAACAGTAAATGTAGACAGTGGAGGAAACTGAAGGTACAGAACAACTGGTAGTGGAACTGAGATACACAAAGTGTAGAAAGAATGGTAAACACATAACAATGATAAAGAGGGTAAGTGCACTGGAGCATACAGAGAGGAGAGAACTGAGGAAAGTGTAAGGCCTAGTACTGAGTTGCGGGGAAGGCTCTATGCTGTAGCTTAGCAGTGAGTGGTCTGCGTAAAACCGAAGTTGAATGTAGCCTTGTCAAGTATCCATAATCCCAAAGTAGGGTAAAACAGGAAAAGGTGACTGAATAAAGGAATCTAGGTTCTCTGTTTTGAAGCTACAAGTCTGTGTTGAAAGTTACCATTGTTCTGAGAGAGTCAGAAAGTTGTGGTAAAGTACATCGGATGTTACTGTAGGAGCACCGCTTCTCTATGTCCAAGGAGTACACTGGTTACTTCAACAGGTCCGATGTCTGCTGTGGGATGTCCCAGAGAATGAAATAGTCCTGCACTGAAGCAGGATGAAGACCACCCAACCTCCCTCCCCCCAAATTATATTGTAACCCAGAATGAAATGAAGGGGTCCTGGAGAAGTGAGGGAGGGCAATATGATATGAGCCAGCCAGGGAGAGTATGTGAAACAGGAAGGACAGCGCTGGATAGTGTGTGCTTTGCAGATGTAGTAAGATGGTTGGAGGAGGGACGCAAATGCGGCAGTTATAGCTGGGAGAGTGTCGCAGTAGTTGTAGTAACAATGACTAGAAGAGTGCTCCAGAAATACGATTGCAATGGATTCGAGACCATCCTTGCAAATGCAGTACAGCAGTATGAAATGGTACAAGAAACAGGAATAATAATAATAAAGCATAGCTTGGATGGTGCAGTACAGCCAGCAGCAGACTAACACATTAATGGAATAGTATATTGGATGGAGTTCCACAAAAGCTTACTGTGCATGGAATTAGAAATATGTGTGTATTCACTGAGGGACAGTGATGGGAGTAGTCGCGGAGACCCAGGATGTCCATGGAAAAAACAGGGAACAAAGGAATGGTAGGCCGAGCAACCAGAGGTGGAAATCAGGAGGAAGGGGAGCATTCAAATGGAACAGCAATGGCGTCGGTGAAATGCAGTGAGGTTCCAAAAATCCAGGAAAGGCGAGCATACAGTACCGGATGGGTGAAGGGGTTATGTGGCCAACTGTGGTTGGGAGGTTTGCGTCATGCGAGCTAAACTATGGGGAGCAGAAAGGAAAAACTGGAGAGAGGAAGAGTGCACAGGGTAGGGGAGAGATTGGGACAGGCATGCTAACTGGAGTGGAGAAACCAGGTCACATAAAAAAGAACGGACAAAGGAGGGCAGGAGACCCCAAGACAAAGGAAGGAGCAGAAGGGAGCATGGGTGCACCACAGAGGCAGGGAGACAGAGTAAATCATGGGACAAAAGGAAGGCACAGAACATGGGGAGGGGAAAGGGAGAGGGAAGCAGAGACAAAATGAACCAGGCAGCAGAGAGCACAGAGGAAGACAGCCACATGAGCCACGTTGGAGCTCAAGAGAAAAACACTCCCAAAGTAAGGGAGGTGCATTAGTGGAGGGCTTAAATAGAGGCTGTGGGAGGAATTATTCTCCACATTGAACCTTGGGTCAAGCCCTCCAATAAAAAATACTCAGGACACATAGCTACACACTGTTCCAATTTTAGCATACAGTTTTACCTTCTCAGTCATACTCTGTCTTTACTGTTCCAATTTTAGCATACAGTTTTACCTTCTCAGTCATACACTCACTGACTTTACAGCAGTACTCCCCACAGCGTCACTTCCTTTCACTAGGGAGGTGTGCATGAGCTGTCCATAACTAAGCAGTGTGTGACCAACAATTGCTCTGGGGTGCATTTTGATGCACAACCACCAGCATAGTAAAAACCTTTGCATGGCAGAAAAAGCAAAGCCGTGATTTTGAGCATGCGCATTACCGGCTTGGTAATGCACATGCTCAGAATCACTGTTTTGATTTTTTTAATACAAAATTATAAAGGTTGCAACTCTCGCTGTACCATGGGACTTACTTTGAAATACTCTGTTTTTCAATAAGTAAAGGATAAGATTATTTGTACAGGTATGATGCAATAAAAGGAACCCATTCATGAATGAATTTCCCAATTTCTCAAGGATGCGCAGAGTCCATATTTCGGGCAGGATGACCAAAATGTAATTTTTTACAAAATTGTACATTTCAAGCTATTATTTGCAGCTAGGGGGTTAGTTACACATTTTAGGATGATAAACTGGTGATAGTGGACAGGGACTTTTTCATTCTGTGTGTGAGTGCAGCGTCCTGTACTACTGGGAGATCATGAATGTGCACAGGGTTCAAGCAAAAGTAAATTAAAGACGTGCAGGAACATGACAGGGAGGGCAAGTGTAAATACAGTGGCAGCCATATTTCCTGTGGCTCTACAGCAATAATAGTATTTCTTTAAAAAAAACTAAAGCAATTAAAGTAAGATTTGCAGATCCATAAATTGGAATTGAAGCTGCACAACTACAGCCAAAAATAAGGAAAGTGAAAAACACTTTCTGGTTAGCTAGTACTGTTGCTTTAAGGTCCATTAACACAATGAATCATCTGTTTTTCCAGAACTTTGTCTGTCTAAACAAATTCTGGCCAGAGCTGATAGGGTTGCAGGGTAGGAATCTGGTGTAAAAATATTAAAAATTACCAAAGTTATGAGCCTTTATTAGCAAAATGTAACATAGGCCCCTTTATTTTTGGTTTTTGTAATGTTAGTACTCCACATCATAGCCTTGTTATGACCCTGCCTCATTTAGAAGGGCAGAGCAAATGTTTAAATCCTGGCCAAAATGTGATTTCACGCAGGTACTGCGAAATCAACGTTCAGGATGCAAATACATATTTTGGGCCAGAGTTTAGAAAAGGCTAGCTGTCACATTCATGAGGTGCTGTAAAGAAATGGCTATGTTGAAAATTTGGGCTAAAAATATTGAATATTACCAAACCTACGAACCTGTGTTTGTAAAATTCAACATAGCCTGATAACATTTTTGTTTTTAAATATTTTTATACCAAATTGAGAACATAGCCTTCTTATGACCCCACCTCATGAATAATGGCAGAGAAATCTTTCAACTTCTGGCCAAAAGGTGATTTCATGCAAGGATCGCAAAATCAGCTTTTGGACTGTAAAAAAAAACAACATTTTGGCCAGGATTTTAAAAATTACAGCTTTCACACTCTTGAGGTGCTGTAAAGATGTATGCCATCTCTACAGCAACAACTTTACAGTGATCTCATCAATGTCAACAACATCGACACATTGCTGAAATGTCAGCTTGGGATCCAGGCACTCTTTCTCAAGGTCCTGCACCCCCTCCCCAAATAAGCTCTAACTTGGAGTTCATTATACTAAGGTGGGGTGCGGAGGACATAGCCCCCCACATGGGGGTGTGGGGGGCATAGCCCCCTGTGAAAAAACAACTTTGTCCTCCAGTGCACAATGTTGACAACAATTGCAGTTGACATAGTGATATCTGAGAAACATCACATCGACAAGAAATTGTTGATGTCATGGATCCCTGTAAAGATATGGCTATGTTGTAAATTTGGGGGAAACATATTGAAAATTACCAAAGTTACGAGCTTGCATTTGTAAAATTCAATGTAGGCTCATAACTGTTCTGTTTTTTAGTATTTTCTCATCAAACTTTCAACATACCCTTCTTATGACCTCACCTCATGAACAAGGGCAGAGAAAATTTTCAACTCCTTCCTGAAAGGTGATTTCATGCAGGGACTGCAAAATCACTTTGGGGATGTAAAAAAAAATTTTGGCTGGGATTTGAAAAATGACAGTTGCCACACTCATGAGGCACTGTAAAGATATGGCTATGTCATAAATTTGGGGGAAAATATTGAAAATTACCAAAGTTACAAGCCTGCATTCATAAAATTCAACATAGACTCATAAATTTGTTGTTTTTTTAAATATTTTTACACCAAATTTTTAACATAACCTTCTTATGACCCCATCTAATGAATAAAAGCAGAGAACATTTTCAACTCCTGCGCGAAAGGTAATTTCATGCAGGGACCACAAAATCACCTTTCGGGACAGATCTGCCTAACAGTTCAACTGTTCGTGAGGTAGGGTCCCAAAGAAGGCATGTTGAAAATTTGGGTCAATAATATGTAAAAATGCCCAAGTTATGCCACTAAGTTCAAGACCCATTGAAATACATTAAGTCACATACCTGTTTCTTCAGTTCATGGTCTGGCTTTGAAGAGTAAAGACATGTCTGCAGTTCAGAGAGGATTTTGGTGTTGGACGCCCACTTGGTAAGTAAGGGCTTGGGGGGTGGGTGCTGAGTGCTGAGTGAGAGAATCAGGTGGGGGGATCTAACAGCTGCATAAGGCATCAATGGACATTTTTTTTTCTACAGGATTTTATTTTTAAAAAATGAATCCCAAGGATTGTGGATCCCGGCACTGGAGGATTGGGCACCCCCAGTGTCACTGTTCTGTTTCTGGGGGGGGGGCACTGACAGGGAGGGTCAGGTGGCGGAATGGGGAAAAGAAAAAAGTTCTGATCAAGACACTGGGGATTAGGCACCCCCAGTGTCACTCTTCTCTGATAGCAGATCTAGGATTTTAGAATGGGGGGTGCAGTGGATGGGTCTTGGGCTTAGGGTTTGGAATGCATATTTTTCTGCAGTGGGTGGGTCTTGGGGTGGGGTTTGGTATGCAAATGCTTTCAAATGTTTTGAAGTCTTTTGTATAATTGTCTAGTATCTTTTCTTATTACATTGCTAATTGGAAATGAGCTCCTTGACATGCAAATCAGAGGAACTGGGTTTGTCCTACTATGTGACAGGATGGATTCATTGTTCCCTTGATCACCTGTCCAATCCTGTCTTTCAGACCAGCCATGACCTGTGCAATCATAGCCCTGTATTCCTTCTGTAATACCCTATACTCTTCTCCCTCACCTCTATCCCCAGAATCCTTTCATGTATCATATTCCTCTTTTTTTTCTTAATCCTGCAGTTCTTTGCACAACTATGAAGGCCTCCACCCAACCATCTCGCCCTTGTTGCACCAAGGAAGCATATTTAGTCACTGCCTCCACATAAAACCAAATGTTATGCAGCATAAACCACAATATCAAATAGATTGACAAGTGCAATGCGCAATACCAAATAGAGCGCAAATGCAATGTGCAATACCAAATAAATGTGACAAGTGCAATGCGCAATGCCAAATAGATGTGACAAGTACAATGCATAATATGAAATATCAGACTGTGCTACTGTAGGTATACAGACTGTCAAAAGAACAAACAATGACAGTGTGAATGGTAATACATATGGCTGTAAATTTGTCAAGGCAGGCATGGCACATAAGTCACATATTCCATGATTTTCCCATATTTATGAACATTCCATGACTTTTGGCATTTTTCATAACAACTTCATATTTTTTGACATTTTCTATGACAATCCCATGATGTTTAGCATTAGCATTTCCACGAAAACACCACTGTTTTTGGTGTTTGTGCATGGCAATGACAGACCTATTATTTAGTGCATCTCCACTGCAATGTTATTGGTCCATGGTTGGCCCTAAACTAAGTATCATGTACTCAGCATCAGCACCTCCATCAGCATGGGATTATTCGCTCCAAAAAAGTTTCCCACTTCCCCAATACAATGCCAGTCCATTTATCAGATATAAAAAAAATACTACACTAACTTATAATTAGACAGTAAGGGTCTTTTAAAACAGATACACGTTAAAGAAAAAGGAACAGTTAAAATTGTACTAGTCCTTTTCATCAAAGTACTGGGCTAGGTATGTGAAACTGTGGCACAGAAGTCCTCTCTTTATTTTTTATACCCTTTTTTTCCAGCTTCAGTCAGGTCATGAAAAAGATTTTATCAGCTTATGAAACTTGCCACAGATTGTTACTCTAATGTCTAGGCTATGCTTCCTTCCAGACCTTTAAAGATGTGACGTAGAGCTAAACCAGAGCCAGGCGCTGGACTCAGAGAGTCAACCTTGGCTTGCCCATCTCAGTTCTGATTGTGGTTTTGTTAAGAAATGTACTGAGAGAGACCACCACAACTCATTTGGCATTGTGCAGCACCAAATGGCTTTCAGACACTTGTGACCTAAGCAGGATTTGAACCTGTGAGATGGAGCAAAAATGCTCTGTGCTGTTCCTTGCCAGTCCACGGAAGTTGGAACCCTCCCATCCTCCACTCCAGGTTTCACTAAGCTAAGCTGGGAAATTAATCATTTAACTGAAGTTAACATCTCCATGGTGGCACTTCCTGGGAAAACAACTCATCTCCTCTGGGATATTTTACCTTTTATATAGCTAGCTGGAGCTCTCTGGGCAGCCCTCTAAGGAGAGGCACAATTTTGATGAGGACATTTGGACTGAGATGGTCATAATTACATCAAGAACTAGTTGTTCTTTGGTATATGGGACACATGTGGTGCACTGCTAATGCTTTAGTAAGAATATATATTTTTCCTTGTTCTCTGAGTCTCTTTTATTAACTCTTAAGTCCAACACATGCACATCAGAACAGGTGGTTCCCTGGTTCTAGTTTCCCCCATCCTCCAACCCCTAGTTCATTCACCTTTTTCTTCTTCTACTTCCACTGCTGGCAGCTTTCTTATCAGGTGATTCAGCCTTTCACAGACCACTTTTTCTTGTAATTTTTTCTTGTCAGTTGTCTGTCCTGTCTAGAGAACAGGTTAGAGTGAGCACCACCCCCCACCATCATTAAACTTTTTGTCCACCTGCCTGCTGTCACTACCTGACCAGTCACCACTCATCAGTCTGCTCTAGTAGTGCTAGTGCTCTGAGACTGCCCCTGCCTCATGGATGAATGCAGCAGCACACACCCTGGATTTATTTTCTAATTAATTAGGACTAGAGTGGGTCTCTGGTCTTACTGTTCTTGGAGCTACCAGCCCGCCTGTCCCAGTTGCCCAGAAATTAAGTTTGATTTCTCATGTCTTCAGTGGTCAACTTATTCTTCTTCCTTGCACTTACCAACTCTAGCTACCGCCAAAGGCGCTGTTGCTGCAGCACCAAAACTACCACTCTGTCATGCATCGTACTATGCCCCATGCTCCGATTGGACTGGACAGTGAGACTGTCTCCAACAGTCTATTCTGTGAGCACACTTGGGAGTGGGGGAGCAGAGGGAAGTGTAAATACACAACGGTGCAGCTGTGCAGGATATCCATCCATTTTTTTTGATGTTTAACTTGCCACAAAATTTAAAAAAGTACAGGGTGTACTTTTCAATTAGGGAGGTTCAATTGGGGATGTAGCTGCACCCACCACTCCCCCCAGATCCACCACTGCTCTTATGTTTCTGGGGATTGGGACACTGGGGGATTGGGCACCCCCGGTGTCACTCTTATGTTTCTGGGGGAGTGGTGAGAGGGAGGGTCAGGTGGGGGATACATAGTTAAAAAATAATTGGTGAGCATGACACTGGGGGAGTGGGCACCCCAAGTATCACTGTTATGTTTCTGGGGGCTGTGGGTGCTGAGAGGGTGGGTTGGATGGGGGGATATGCATAATTTTAAAGAAAAAAGTGAATAGCGATGACAGCAGAGCACAGCACACTCTGCCATGACCAAGATGGCCCCCACACTACAATGTGCATGCACTAGTGCTAGCACATGTGTAGTAGAATGCAAGATGAGGTGAAGTGTTCCATGTTCCACCATGTCCACTGTTTTCTTTTCCTTTAAATTAGAAATATTCCCCACCCAACCCTCCTCTCAGCACCCATCACCCTGCAGCCCCACAGAAACATAACAGTGACACTGGGGATGCCCAGTTCCCTAGTGTCCCAAAGTAAAAAATAGTGCGGTGCAACCGGAGTGTTCCACAGATGCGGAGGCGACTGTGGTGACACTCCCACATGTTATTCGGTTGCAAAGAATGCAAGGAATGCAGAGTCCTTTTCTGAAACCAATAGGTCTGCAGGGCTCCACCCACTGTAGCCCTAAAAGCATGCAGCCTAGAGACATGGCTTAAGCTCCTAATCACTAGAGGGTTGTGGATTAACTCTGAGGCACCAGTGAAGTTGAAATTGGTGGGCATCATAACTGTTCATGTGAATGACTAAAGCTATTGACCTTTAGCCTACAGATCCCTTGGATTTGTGTTGTTCACCTCCCTAATAAATGAGTTCCTTCTGGTACTTACACTAGCAGATTTGTTTTATTGCCTTTGTATAGTATGTCATTCAGAGTGCTCTGTGTACTGTTACTGTAATTGCATAGTTAATTTCTGAGAGACAGTACCCTTTTAACTCTACATACACAAAGGAGTTACACCAGTTAGAGGCACAGTGCCAGCAGTGACAAACCAAAGAAACCGCCATTGAACCCAGGGCCGTCCAGCCAATGGTGACAATGCTAGGCCACTAAACATCTTTCTCAGGTTAATCCACACTTAGTAGGTGGGGGATACATCACCAATATGTAAATCATTGCCTCAAGGTCTCATTGTTTCAACTCTAGCTTCTGAAGCACTTGGCAATAGGGCTTCATGGATCAAGAATTTATATTTGGGATGGTTGAAAAAGACTGGGTCATCCAGAAATGCAGTGTAACCCCATGATGAGAGCACATAGCTCTAAATCAAGAAACCCTGAGGACAAATTACACCACAGAAGTTCCCTTCGGGCCCAATCCACAAAAGGTCTAGGACCCCATCTACATTTGTGGAGGGCC
This sequence comes from Neoceratodus forsteri, assembly GCA_016271365.2. Lineage (NCBI taxonomy): Eukaryota > Metazoa > Chordata > Ceratodontiformes > Ceratodontidae > Neoceratodus > Neoceratodus forsteri. The sequence goes on from CM057450.1 coordinate 1,021,838,745, forward strand.
AGCAAACACCACTGAGTACCCCTTTACACATACAGAGCACTTTATGGCACCCAGAGTGTGTATTACACAAGCCTTGTGCACCTAATCCCACTGCACCCACACTACTACACAGCCAGCCAGAATGCGGCAGTCTTGGGGTTATGTTGGCATTATCCCAAACATCAGTTCCTGCACCACGTAGGGGATGCAGAGGGTGGCAATGTTATGTAAAGGGAGAGGACCTGCTGTAAAATTTTCTAAACCTCCCTGCATGGTCCCCCGGACCACTGTGAGGCCCAATTGCCTGCTCCAGTCCTCCTGTATTACATGGAGGGTTGGAAGACATACTCTGGAATTATTGGGGTTTTTTTTGCAATTCTTTTTATCTCTCCTTCTCTCCATCTGATGGACCTCAATCTGCCATTTCCAGTGCCCTTGTCCTGTCCAGCCAAGTCCCTCCTGCTCATGGTTCTGGACCCTCTCTTGCACACCCATGATACCCCTGTTGGCCAGACTTCTCAGCTTGCCCCATGAGGTGGGGTTGCTTTCTGCACCTCCCCATACAATCCAACTTGGCCAATTTATTTGAAAAGTTTCACCAGGAAAGACAACATGAGCCACAAAGAGCTCATTTCTAGAAGCATCCTGGGGTAAGGGGAGAATGGGATACAATAAACATAGCAGAGTACAAAATACCATGAATGGAAAAATGTAACAAAATTGTACAAAATAAAGTTGAGCACGAAGGGTATCACAATACAGAAAAAAAGAAAAAATAACTGCATAAACCAGAATGACCCCAGGCACATCTATGCCTACAAATAATCATGTAAATACATATAATTGTATAGTACATGCACAGACACATATGTAATATAGAAAACATACACTTACATAACAATGTACAGCCACATAAGAGAGTATAGAGGGAAGGGGAGAGTAAGGGGAATGAAAATTAGGGAGGCAAGGGTAGGTAAGAGAATCAGGATAGACAGTAAGAAAAAGGGATAAAGTAGTGAAGGAAGTAAGGGTCAAGAGCAGTTGCAGGGTGGAGAACTGTATTTCCGGAGAAGACAAGACAATGAACTAGTGGAAGGGGCAGAACAGATTTCTAAGGGGAGTGAGTTCCAGAGATTGTGAAAATGGTAGGAGAAGGTGGCCCTACCAGAACTGGAGCTTTGGGCAGGGAGGGCAAGAGTCCTATGACTGGAGTTATGGAGGGAAGAGGGGTTAGAAAGGAGTGCATTAAGGTAGGATGGAAGAGAGCCAAGCCAGAACTTACCAACTAGTGAAGCACAATGAGCAAGGCATCTGGCCTCAAGAGGTGGAAGGAGAGAGCAGTGTAGAGGTCGCAGTGGTGCATACATGGTGGACAATTTAGGGCAAAGCAGCAGAGGGAGTTGAATATGGTGTTCAGTCTGGTGAGGGTGATCTTTGGGGTGACACTGTAGACTATATCTCCAAAGTCAGAAATCGCAAGTATCATCTTTTGGACAATTTCAAGGTGAGCTTGAAGGGGGTTACAGCCACGGTGTCCGTAAAGAGTGCCGAGTTTAGGATGAACCTTTTTTTGAATAGCATCCACATGTCCAGAGAAGTCAAGGTTCCTATCAATGGCCCGGTGGCGCTGAGGGTTGAGGCACTGGACGCCACACCTCGCACCACGCTGGTGACCCAGGTTCGGGAATGGGCCTGGGTCGTCGGGGGTCGGCAGGGTAGGACTGGGATTGAGCATCTGTAGACTGCTCTCCTGGTTCTGGAGTGGGTCAGGGAATCTCACCACGCTATAGCGGCCCCTGGGGATGCCCGGGGGCACTACTGGAGTGGTGTACTGAAGGGAGAATGTGGCGGACGTCGGCACGCTGTATCCGGATGTCATTGCATGTCCACGTTCTGGGGGACCAATCAGGAGGAAAATGGCTGGGCACGACCATGCAGTTTGATGACCATGCTCCAAGCTGCATGGAGGACTCTGGTGGAGTCCTGTCGGGGAGGGTCCGGGGCTATCCTGGCTGGCTGAGGCAGAGGGGGAGCCCTCCAGTGGGATGGCAAGATGGCCATCCCAGATCCTCCTGGGTGCAGTTTGAGCTACCCAGTTCTCCAGGCAGGCAGAGCCGGTGGCTGGATGCCCCAAGCCGGAGTGCACCGCAGCGGGTGATAAAATGTTAAATGATAAAAAAAAAAGGTTCCTATCAAACCAGAGCCTGAGGTGCTTAAAGGAGGAGACGTCTTCCAATGGGGAACCATCAAGCATGTGAAAAGTAGGGGTGGCCGTAAGCCTGGCAAGCCTTTGCCTGGTGCCAAAAGTCATAGAGACCATCTTTTTGGCATTGGGGAACAGTTGGTTAGAATGGAACCAATGCTGAACATTGTTGAAAGCCAGTTGAAGCCTGGTCAGCACATCTGAGGGGGAGGTACCAGAGGAAAACAAAACAGTATCATCTGCGTACATGTGGCTATTTGTTGTTGAGCAGGCAGATATATCAAGAAGAGAAGTGGTCCAAGTTCTGAACCTTGAGGGACACCAGTGTTGATGGGGGGGGGAGATGGAGTTACCTACCCTAACTGATTGGGACCTACCCTGAAGGTAGGAACAAAACCAGCTAACAGCATTCTCAGAGAGACCAGCTGCAGCCAGCTTGGAGGGAAGCAGGGTGTGGGCATAGTGTTGAAACCTTTGGCCAGATCAACAAAGATGGCAGAGGTGATATGGCCCTGATCCATGCCACAGACAATGGAGTCAGTGTGCTGGAGCAGGGAGATCGTGGTGGAATATGACTTGTAAAAACCATACTGGAGAGGGATGAAGAAGGAGGTAGAGTCAAGGAATGGAGTAAGCTGAGCCAGTACCATGTGCTCTTGGAGTTTTGCAAGACTTAGGAGTAGGGATATCAGGCGGTAATTACCTGGAATAGAAGAATCACTGCCCTTGGGAAGAGGGACAACAGTGGCGAGCTTCCATGCATCAGGGACAGTTCACAGTGAGAAGGAACAGTTCAGGAGGTAAGTAAGTGGGAGAGCAATGGTGTGGGCACAGAGGTACAGAAGCTTAGGGTCAAGCCCATCTGGACATTTGCCTTTATGGGGGTTAAGGGTTAGTAGAGCTTTTAGGGTGTCATTGGTGGAAACTGGTGAGAAGGAGAAACAGAGTGGTGGGGATATAGGAGTGGAAGGTGCTGTAAGGGTAGAAATTGAGGGGGTAGTGAAGAAAGAAGGAAAGAAGCATAGGTGGTGAAGAAGGTGTTGAATGTAATAGCTACGGAAGTATGGTCAGAGATAGAATCACCTATCTTTATGACTGGGGGAGGGGATTGGGCAGGTGGGTAGAAAAGGGCATGAACTATCTTCCAAAATCTTGAGGGGTTGTTAAGGTTCTCCTGGAAGGAGGAGGAGAAATATTCTTTTTGGCAAGTCTGATAAGCTTTAGTGCAGACATTCAGGAGAGAGTGATATTTTAGCAAATCAACAAGAATACCAGAGGCCTTGTAAGTCTGCCTTGCTTAGTCATGGGCACACTGACCGGCCAGAAGTTTGGCTGTCACCTAAGGGATATGGGAGCCTCGGACTCTGTTTTTTCTTATTGGAGCATGCCAATCCCAAACATTCAAGAACTGTGCAAATGGTGGAGGTGAAGGCCAGAGGCAGTCAGGCCCGAGCAGGTCAGATATGGTAGAGGACATGGTGGGCAGGAACAGCATCACCCTCCCATCTGATGACCATTTTCCATCCTGATTTTCATCGTGGAGAACAGGATGTGCAATGACATCCTGGTGACTTCAGAGGTGCTCCCATGCCTGATGCACCAAAATCTGCCTCTCCTCCAATCCCCTTTCTTGTCTGGTCTCTGGCTCACCAACCCCCGGTCAATGCTAGGGGTCAGACTTTCACTGAGCATTGTAAACCACCCACCGCAGAGGAGAAGAGCTGTCCACTGGATGCTTGATCCTCCTCCCTCCCCAGCAAACTCTCCAGTGCTCTGGGCTCATTCCCAGACCCAGATCATCAGCGTTGCAATCAGTAGTGCTACCACCTGTGCCAGCATAAAAATATATTTCACCAAATAGGGATATGGTAGTACTTGAAGGACTGCCAATCACCTGCTCCAATTTTCTGTCTGCCTAGTCATCTGATGTCCAGCCCTGTCCTGCCACCAGAACATACCAGTCTCTTCATACTATCTGTCATGTTTGAATCAGATGGCTGGAAGCTGTGAATTTGCACAGCAGCAGCACACAGCTCTGGAGATGCACAGGATATGTGTCTTTGTGTATTGGGCCCTCAATGTGTGATCTTGAGTTAGTCCACTGACGTCCCTGCACTTCAGTTCTCTTAGCTGTAAGAATCAGGATCCCATGAACAACTTGATATTTTAGCTCAATTGGGCTGTCCTAGGTAAATAAGTTACAAATATAACTCTGGCAAGAAAACGTATTTCAAGTGCACTATTTATTTTGGGAGATGAGATGAGATGAGATGAGATGGGAAATGAGATGCTGTGAAATGATGAATGTAATGCTTAGCCACTACAAATATGCCATGTCTCGGTATATAAGAGGAAGACTGTCTCACATCTAACTAGTGAAGGCTTTCTATTCATTTAAGTAATGATTGTCTCCCTCATTAAGTGCATTCTCTTGATATTCTGTGTCTGATGAGTGCATATACTTGCTCTAAACATTCATACTCAGCTCAAAAAGAGTTGAATATAAAGATCAAGTCAATTCAAAGATCATTCCAGCCAATATCCAGATTCAGACCAATCATGCACTACCAGACTGAGCTGGTCAGACGTAATATGCAATTTATGTTCCTCCATGCTTTATAAAGTGAGATATCCTTCATGTTGTTCTAGTTGCATAAATGTGGTTTCCCCACAAAATTTACATTTGTCTAAACCCTGTGTCCCTTGTTGCCCAATAAACAGATACATTATAGTGGCATGTTAGCACCACTGTAGTAAGAGTTGAGCAGGCTGTTTAATGTTAACCCCCTAACTTTACACCTTAATAGCTTTGCACCTATTTAACGGAATTGCACAAAAGTGTGCTTGCACACTCTGGGAGGCAGAGTCTCTTGATCTGCCAAGTTTCATTCTAGTTGGATGTGCAAATTCTAAGACTCAGGAAAAATCAGAGTTTTTTACTGTTTTTTGTCATCACCTACAGCCTAGATGGTTTGGAATTTTGGTCTGAAATTTTCAGGGTAGAAAGGACTTGCCCCAGAATGGTGCCTTCCACTGGTTTGGTGAACAAATATTGATCTGTTTCCATGTTATAAGGATTTGAAATTTCAGTTCTGAGCATGCTCAGTAGGGTCTTTTGGATAGATGTTTGATACTCTACTGAGCATGCTCAGAACAAAAATTTCAAATCCTTATAACTTGGGAATGGATTGTTATTTTTTCACCAAATCAATAAAAGTCACCATTTTGGGAAAGCCCTTCCACCCTAAAATGTCAGACCCAAATTCAAACTTTCTGGGCTGTAGGTATTCAAAAAAATACGCCCCAGATCTTTCCTAAAACCCATCTGGATCTTGGAATCTGCATCCAACTGAAACAAAACTTGGCAAATCACAACACCTTTCCAAGACTGTGCATGCAAAATTTCATGCAATTCTCTTGAACAGGTGAGCTATTATTATACTTATATACAGTGTGTGTATATATACTGTATATATATATATATATATATATATATATATATATATATATATATACACATATACACACACCATGTGGGCATGTGTGATTTTGTATTTCTTTGAAACTTGGCTTCCCGGCCAGTGCCCTTTGGGTAGCCATTGCCTCAGTGCTTGTGCACAGAGGTTCTTTGTCTTTTAAATTTTTTTTGTTTTAATTGGGTTCACCACAACATAACCCAGATAGACCCTCTTAGGGTAGCTGGTTCATTACACTGGGGTGTCAGACAGACGAGGCATACTGATGAGTCCTGGTAGGACGAAACACGTGTCTATGTCTTCTGTTGGCACCCTTTGCAAACTGTGTGAGAGGCCTTTCGGCACCATGCATTTCTGCTTAAAGTTGAACCAGCATAATATTCTGTGGTGATTTGCATATGCAGCCCATGATGCTTTGCATTGTGGGGGCATGTGTGATTTTGTATTTCTATATATATGTGTGTGTGTATATATATATATATATATATATATATATATATATACATACATACAGCACTATAGCGGTGCAGTAGTGCCACTGTAGTTAGGGATGAGTAGGCTGTTTAATTTTAAACCCCTAAATTTGCACCTTAATAGCTTTGCCCCTGTTCAGCACAATTGCACAAAAATTCTCATGCACAGTCTGGGGACAAGGTCTCTTGATTTGCCAATTTTCGTTCTAGCCACATGTGAGGATTCCAAGATCCAGATAGTGCGATTTTAGGAATAAACATATTTTATTTTTTGGGGCATTGCCTATAGTCAGATGGTTTGGAATTTAGGTTTGAAATTCTCAGGGTAGAAACTGTTTGCCCCATAATGGTGTCTTTCATTGGTTTGGTGGAAAAAATATTAATCTGTTCCCATGTTATAAGGATTTGATATTTCAATTCTGAGCATGCTCAGTAGGGTCTTTTGGATATGTTTGAAACCCTACTGAGCTTGCTCAGAACTGAAATTTAATTAAATTAAATTTAACTGAAATTAATCCAGAAGGTGATCAGCAGCTACTGGTTGTTTGGTATAAGGACACAAAAAAGAAATTTTATTTTCCTAATTATCTCAAGAAGTTTAATATATGATAACAGGTAAAATATCGAATATGCACATTCTGTGTAATGGTGGCAATCACAATCATAATACAGTAACAAGAAATTTGCAGCCACCCACACACAAACTGTGTCACACACCAGCACTCATCTCAAACAGTAAGTTTCCTATATACAATGAACAATCCATTAAGGTTAACATTACTGCAGAAGACCATACACAGTGAATTGAGAGTATGGCTACATAAAATGAAAAAAAATAACATGCTGCATTTTGGCATTATTCATCTGAAGTAGAACACACTTTGTGAGCTGATTATATGACTCTCAGTTGCATAACTTCCATGACAGTCACCAAAATTGAAACTGATGAACCAGTATCAATATGCTATGAATGAAAATAGAAACAATGACTGAAACAGTATAAAATGTAACATTACTGTGACTGATCGCAATTTGGAGAAATCAGGAAGATAACTTACAGTTTAATATTTACTTCATTACACTGCTTACTGTGCTGCTTCAACTCAGAATAAGAGGTTGTACTTGTATGAATAACACTCAGACATTCACATAGATAAAACTGAAATTGTGTTACATGCTTTTGAAAAATATGAATGGGTCAGGATTAATAGCCTAATGCACGACTTTATTACTTTATTTCACAGTGGGTCAAGATGTGCATTATTACCTATGTGGTGTGAAACTGAAATGAACATTGCAAGCACACTTTGTCCACAGTTCTAAACTAAAAAAAAACAGGGTTAAAACTTGTGGTACTGTTAGTAGTAGCCACAGATACTGTTCTTTGCTGCAAGCAGATAAGTCCCCTGAAATCAAAGCAGTTCTCCTTTAAGTGGATTGAGGTGCCCACCCCAGTACCACTTCTTTCTCCCTCTTCCCCTTCAGGTCACCCACCTGGTGATTTTGCCCAGTGTACTATAAATGCTACAAGTCGTGTTTATAAGGAAAGTCATAAAATGACTATCTTGAAAATTTGGGGTCAAAATTAAATAAAAAAATAAAGAGTGAATGTGTGAAACGTGAATGTGTGAAGAGTGAATGTGTAAAGAGTGAATGTGCCAGGCCCTGCACTTCTGTAGGTGGACAAAGTCTTCTCATGGCACAGTGCCCAAACAGTTGTGCACATCTTCATCTGTTTATACAGGTCCCAAAGGACCTGTGTGAATGAGAATACAATTCAACTATCTCAAAAAGAAAGGACATTTTCTGCAAAAAAAACTTTGTTAATGCACCAGTTAGGGAAACTTAATGCTACAAAAATGGGGAAATGTGGCATTAGGGTTTTCTACCCTAACTCCCCACCCCCACCCCACAAGCAGCAAAAGGAAAACAAAATAGAGGGTTGGGTCTCCAGAGTTTTAGCAAATCAGTGATGGGGTCTTCCTTGGGGTTATCAACCCTAATGCTTACCCCATTCACTGAGTAAACAACATCTCACATCATCTCCTTTCTACACACAGGGCCTGCAGGGCCCTGTGTGAAGAAAGCTATAACAAATTGTGTTGGCCACATGTAGCGAGACATACTTCTCTACCTTTGAAGATTGTACTACTATGAGGCACTGGCTTGGAGCAGTACCTTGTGCTTTGGACAGGAGGCTATGGGCTGGGGGGGTGAGCATTAGGGTTGACAACTCCAAGGAAAACCCCACCACCGATTCGCCAAAACTCTGGAGACCCAAAACCCTAAAGTTTTTTCCTTATGCTGCTTGGGATAGGGAGTTAGGGTTGGAAACCCTAATGTCACATGTCCCTACTTTTGTGGCATGAAGTAACCCTAACTGGTGCATTAACTCATTCAGGCCTAAATATGCCTGTAGGTGACATCTGAAAGCATAGCCACTCAGGCCAATAACAACTGTAGACGTACTCGGCTAACTTTCACTCAGGCCTGGAAACATTTGAGGAAGTCAACCATTTTTACCTAAATATTAAACAAACCAAATTGCTTAGAATTGATTGCATTGCACCGTTAGAAAGGTAATTTTGTGCTGAACAACTTTACAATTGATATTTTGTGTCTGTCATGTATACTTTAGGAGTTATTCACAGTTGTTTATGGTATGGTGTGCATGGCTGACATTTGTCTCTCAAGCCTCACCTAAGCACCTTGAAAAAATCTGAAAAAATCACAGTTGTTTGGTATTTCAGCTAGTATAAAATAAAAACTGAATTGATTACAACTGATTGCATAGCACCACTGGAAAGGTAATTTTGTGCTGAACAACTTTGCCACTCATACTTTTGTGTCTAGTACTTATGGTTCAAGAGGTATTCGCATTTGTTTGTGGCATGCTGATTATGGCTTGATTTTGCTTAGAAAGGCCCAGGATGCAGTGCTAAGAGTATATAGGACACACGTGGTGGAATTCTCAAAGAGCTCTTGTAGTGTGAATGAGTTAACAGTTTTATGCAAAGAATATACATACTGCACACATTCTCATTCAGAAGCCCTTTCAACATTGCTAGTAGTATTCCAGAGATTCCAGGTTATGAAAATCCAACTGCTGTATTTTGTATGGTACTGCATTGCCATTCAGTGATGTGCCACCAGCTCTTTACGTAATATAGGGGACTGATGTTTAAAGAAGTAGACCAGCAGGAGTATGTACTGTATGTATGAGTGCTTTGAATCTTGGCTCGGACTGTGCACACATAGGGCCTGGGGGGATCCAGCAGTAATGCCTGACTGTCCTCAGTGCAAGTCTCACCTTACTCTTATCGGACTTTCCTAGGCCTATTACACCCCAATTTCAGCAACTCCCAACCAACATCCTGGCATGGTAAGCTGATGCTCTTCAGTTAAAATGTTTTGTTATAAAAAAAATTGCCTCTTTTGATACCGCAACCCTTTAAGGTCTGCCCTTTCCCACAATTGCCTACTCCACATGGATATAGCTCCACAGCCCATATTCATACTTTTAGTGCATCTCGAGGCTGTCTTTGTAGATCGGGTCCCACGTTACAACTACAAAGAGCATAAATGCAGAAGAAAATGGTGGTGCTGCTGTTTTTAACTTTGAGAATCAGCTGCCAGAGGACTTGTGCATGTGTTTATATTATTATTTGTGGAACCTGCACATTTAGCTTATTAGTTTATTGAAAAAACATACAAAAATATGAATATGAGGGAAGATGGCTTGTGGCTTATCTAGACTGCCTCATTTATGCAGTGATAATTAATACTGTTATTTTAACATCTAAGTACTCATGCAGACCTGTCTTGAACTCAGCTATCTTTCTGGAGGTAACCACATTGCTCAAAAACCAGTTCCATACACTCAATACTATCTGTGAGAAACAATATTTCCTCATATCTCCCTTAAACTGTTCTCCTTGCAGCTGCTTTTCATGGCCTCTAGTGAATCTGCCTTGCCTGACTATATGTATACCCCTTCCCTGACATAGTTCAGTATCCCTTTGAAACCCGTACAGTGCAATCAGATCTCCTCTTGTTCTCTTTTGCTCCTGACCTAATAGACCCAATATTGTCAATCTAACATGCCTTATTTTTTCAAACCACTCATTGTGCCTGAGACTATTCTTTATGGAACTTAAAATGTTTTGCATGGGCTAGCCTAGTGGGGCTGTTAGTAGCATGTGACACACTGCCATCCCAAGTAGCAGCCACATGTGCTGCAAAGGCACTGTGTTTAGACACCAGAAAGAGAGCACAGCCTGTTTCTCTGCTTGAGTGCCTCCTACAGTAGGTGATCACATGAGATACAAAGCCAACCCCCTCATCAGACGTGGCACAGCAGTGACAGCAGCAGAGAAGCAGGGGAGTGGGGGATCTTTATAGGGGATACAAACATTGGGATACAAATGGCAACCCATTTTGCAATGGTCCATGCTTCTCCCCAGGGTGGACTGAGGAGCCACAGGTGTGGCAGACGGAGAGATATCCCAAAGTGGCTTCTTATGCAGGGGTGCTAGGGATGGGATGAGAGTTGGAAGCTGCAGCAGAGGTAAGCAGCTGGGCCAAATGGATTACCAGAGATTGTATCATATTGTTTTTTAACTTAAATGTAAGAGATAGGGGAGAGAATGCTGGGAGTTGGCAGAGTCCCACTGGTAATCCCCTTAAATTACATTATTTATTTATTGAATTTTGTTGACTGGGTGAGCCCGCTGGGCCCCGGAGGTCCCTTTTTCAGGGGCGACCCAGAGGTACAATGTTACATACATATAAGCAGAACAGGACAAATTGAAACATGACATGATGTTAGACAGTTAAATATTCCATAGGGTTACAATCAGGTGGGAGGTGAGGGAACATACAGTCCATGGGACATCTAGATTAGATATTTACAAACCTTGTACATGCATGAATCTTGTAGCGCAAAGGAGTTCACGAGATAGTGGTTAATATGTCTAGGGTCAGGGTGCCTTCCTGAGGGATTAGATGGGTGGAGGAATGGGTAACAGTAAGTCACGCCTTCCTAAATGTGAGTGGCAGTGTCGCGTGTTCAGGTCCTAAGGCATTGGCAGGTACTCCTATCGAGCAAGTGTGCTTTAAGTTTGGAGCGGAAGCAGGATCCAGATCCTGCCTCCCTAACCTCAGGTGGGAGGTTGTTCCAGATGGAGGGGGCTGTAAACATGAAGGACCTGGACCCGGCTTTGGTCCTTGTTTTAGGAATCTTGAGGAGAGTTTGTACTGAGGTGTGAAGGCACTTCAGATTGGATTTAACCCTGACTAGCCCTTTGAGGCTGGGGGGAGGGGGAGGAGCCCAGTAGCTTAAATGTCAGGCAGAGAGTTGGGTAGTTGAGGTGGGCTTCCAGTGACAGCCACCTGAGTCTAGCTTGGGCCTCGCAGTGGTGGGTTCTAGGGTGGGACATTGTAGCAAACCAGGCAATCTTGTTTTATAAGGTCTTTAGCCTGTCAAGTTCCGTAGCGGCCACACCTTGGAGAACTGGGGCTGCATAGGTGAGCTTGGGGAGAAGGACGCGCTGGTTGCAATGGCTACCCTGGCTTCAGGGATAATCTGGTCCTTTATTCTATAGAGGATACCGAGTTTCACATGGATGGCTTTGGTTGGTTGGTCGACATGATTTTTTAGGGTGAAGCTTTGGTCGAGGGTTAGACCGAGGTACTTTGTGGAGGGAACCACTTCGAGTTTGTCTCCCCCTCTGGACTGCAGCTGAAGGAGCTTCGGCCGCTCAGTTCCCAGGGATCTAGCCCCAAACAGCATCGCCTTGGTTTTGCTGGTGTTTAGTACCATTTTGTTCAAGGTGAGCCAATCCTCCATCTGGAGGATGTCATCTTGAAGGGCTCTCTCCAGTTCTTTTACATTAGGGGAGGCTTGGTAAATGACAGCATCGTCAGCGTATTGGATGACGCTGCTGCTCCCACAGTGTAAGTGCAGATCATTTATGAACAGGGTGAAGAGGAGGGGGGCCGAGTATGGACCCCTGTGGTACCCCTTCTTTGAGCGGTGCAGTCTGGGAGACATTGTCCTTCCACCTGATCCTCTGGGTATGGCCAGAGAGGTAACTCACAAACCAGCCTAGTGCATGGGTGTCCAGGCCAAGAGAGCACATTTTATGCAAGAGGAGGCTTTGGTTTACCAAGTCAAAAGCTTTAGAGAGGTCAATGAAGACCGCGCCTGTGGTGACCCCTGAATCATTGTTGTACAGGACTTCTGCCGAGAATTTGGTTAGTGCCATGTCTGTCCCATGGTTGGCTCTGAAACCATGCTGAGACGAGGAGATTACCTGGTGCTTTTCCATGTATTCACGAAGTTGGGAGTAGACTAGCTTCTCTTGTATTTTCACAATTGCGCACAGCAGGGAGATAGGCCTATAGTTCCCTATTGGTTCAGTAGGGCCTCCCTTGTGTATGGGAATCACTAGGGCCTGCTTCCATGGCTCAGGGACCGTCCCCTCCAGTAAGGACCGGTTTATCAACCAGGATGTTTATTTTGCATTTGTATTTAAAACATCATTTTTAATTCAGATCTGATTATTTACACTTAGTTGCTTGTGACAAATGACAAGAGCACAAAACATTAGATCTTAATGAAAAACACTTTGAAAGAATTAGCTAATCTTCCAATATATTGGAGTATTAATACAAAAACAGTGACTTGTTTGAGCAGTAAACCCATATTGAAACTCAATTATTTGAACTTAGAGCAACTACCTATCAGTAAGCTACTGCCTCTGCTGAGGTAAGCTTTGTTCTCTCTGAAAATACTAGCAAAAATTCCTAAGTTGAACGTGGAAATGTATGTGGCGCTAGCATTTTGAGGAAACTTAACCCTGATGAAACTGAAGGAAGCCCATGAGTCAAGGGTTTATGGCAGAGTTCAGTAAGATCTAATTATTGAACTCTCCAAGCATCCCTAACTCAGGAGAGGACAGTTCAATAAGGTCAAGCAATTGTATGGAAGGGCTTTCATAATGTTAGAAATCACTAAAGGCAGAAGGCATCAAAATAATCAGTACATGCAATAAATATGGACCTTACTATGTCAGGAAACATATCTTAAAGTTATTTTAAGGACTATTTTTGTCCCAACAGCTATCTTTCTTATTTCTTCTATTTCTGGTCAGTCAAGTTGCTCTGGCTCCCCAGTAAACATTATTACTGATCTCAGGACATCAGGTCAGATCCCTTTAAACCTTATGGTAGGTCCCCTTTTAGCATTACTAGACAAATGAGTCTGCGCTCAAGCAATGCAGGTAACTGGTGCTGCCAAAGAAATGCTAATCCCTGATAGCTGCTGCAAGTCAACTCCAGGGGTCAGCTCACTTAGAGGGGGAATAAAAGGCTGTTATAAAATACAGCACTGAGACTGAGTCAAGATGATGCAGAAGAGTGGACATTTTTATTTTAGTCATGTCTCAGTACACCATCACAAGGCAAACAGAGTTAAACACTGTCTAGATGTGCCAGTGTTTCACTCTTCCCGAGCTTTGTTATGGAGCCCCTGACAAAGCTCAGGAACAGCAAAGCGCCGGAGCATTTAGATGGTGTTTATCACTGTTTGTCCTGTGATGGTGTACTGAGCAGAGACTAAAATAAAATATCCACTCTTTTACATCAGCTTGACTCCAACTCAGTACTGTATTTTATAACAGCGATCTATTCCCCCTCTGAGTGCGCCGTCCTCTGGAATGCCCTTTCAGCATTGGCTGCAGTTCTTTGCTTACTCAAGGAAAGTGAATGTGGTTGGTATGAGGATCCTGGATGTGCTCAGTAGCTTTGAGGCAGACAGATAAAGAGCCAACATCATCCCCATGGGCAGTGCTGCCCCCTAACTCATGTGAAACCCCTCCCACAAGCCCATAAATTGGAGGCTGCCCACATCAAGACTCATATGGGTGAGATGGCAATGTCATGCAGTTTTCAACAGTGTTAATGTTATCCATCTCCGTAAAGTCAGTGGCACTGCAAGAATAAACAAACGTGCTTCCTCCCTAGAGGGTCACAACACAATGCCTGAGTGGCAGGATAAGGCCATATTTTATCATTCTGGGACATGTTTTATATGATTTTTATGTATATAATGCATCAGATTGGCAGGGTGGCCCAATGTAAGTGCAAGGAATCATGGGTACAGACCATGAGCCCTGTAAACTGACATGATTTTCTTGTTACTTCAGAAAAAAAAACTGCTTTCTGCTAGCAGAAGCTAGAGTTAATTAAATTATCTAAAAGGAGACAAAAGAATGAGTAAGCCTAGCTGGGAGGCAAGGTAGGCCCATTTGTTTGTGAAAGGACAGAATCTCATGAAGATTCAGGATGTCTGGGCATCCTTTGTGCTGAGAGGTCTGCAGTGGCTTAAGCTCATTACAAATGAATAACCTACCATTTATGTAAATAGCTTATTTAGTGTTGAGCAATGATGGCCATCTCCCAGCAGGAAGACAGGACTATCCCCCAGAAATCTGGTCTGAACTGGTTTACCATATTTGTGTTTTTTTCTTATGTTTAGAAACTGCATCTCTGAGTTATTGTAATAAAATACTGAACTGTGATTGGTTGGGTAACCATAGAAATGGAAACACTAGCCAGTCACAGGCCAGCCACTATCAACTGGACCTTCCCTCTGGTACCCCTTTAAAACCAGGATGTAGAGGAGTATCTGAGCCTTTTTGCTGCATTTTGTTGCCATCTTGCTTGAAGCAGTTGGAACTCTGCCTGTCTTCATGCAGAGACAATTTTCTCCTGGATCCCTGAAAGCCAAGACTTCATCTACCACACTTTTTAAGGACACTTCTGCACTTCAAAATCCCAACTAAGGACTCAAGGTAGACTGTTAACCTCAGAGTTTAAAGTGTAGGATATATATATATATATATACTGTCCTTTTATTTTTAAGTGTCCTGTAACCAGTATCCAAATTGTTTTGTCTTTTTGTTATTTACTGTTTTCTTATTAAATTAATTAGTAAAGCCTTTGGCTTATTTAAAAAATAATTCTGCCTAAGTCATTTGTGTGTGTGGTTGCCTGGGTAAAACTTGTTCAAATGATACCATGCCTATGTGACGGTTTTAATGCTAAAAGCTACCAGGGGGAAGTACCCTTAGGGACTTTCATGACAAAAGGAGGGGAGGAAATATGAAGGGTCTTAGGAGGAGACTGTGGTAGAATTTGAACCAAGTGCTGCATTTCCTGGGGAAAGACACATAATCGGGTGTATAGGGCCCCCCAAAGCCTATACATGCCTGTGACTTTCTGGTTTGTGGTGCAGTGCCTGAAAGGGTTCTACCCCCAGGAACACAGACTCGAGACTGTATTTGTATCCACTTGCATGGAGAATGGGTATCTCTGACACCACCACCCCTCTTGTCACAAGAGGGATTTGCCGTGATGCAAAGAGAGGGAAATCCTTTCTCATGAGAGTGGGCTTGTCACAGCCTGCAGATCACTTCCCAGCCTGGAGTGGGGCAGTCAGCATCAAGAATCTTTCCAAATTCTCCCACATAATAGAGTGGCACACTACCAGCTGGTTTCACTGGAATGAGTGTATCAAAGCTATCTACATAGATCATCTCTAAAGGTCTTTATTGCTTCTAGTTTTCAGGAGTAACAGAAATCCAGGGAACACTGTGTTGATAATGACGTATACTGTAGCAGAAACTTACACAATTTGTCGTATTTCTCTGTACTTCAATATTTAAATAAGGGAAGTTTTTGGTATTTTTATCTTATGAATGTAAACTAGATGTTCTTTATTGGAAATTTCATTGGGATTACATATACGAGGAGTACACACTGTACCAGCTGCACCTTGAAAATCTGCCAAAGATCATCTTGTAGATATACTGTATGGAAAACAATTTAAAATAATGGAAACTGATATCTGGTGACACTTTCTTTTATTATAACAATGCAGTCCTGACGCGCAGCACAAAGCAAATGGTCCTGATCCAAACAGATCCTATAAAGTAGAACCAGGCAATATGAATAGCATCTGTATCGTCAATGAATATTGTATCCAAGTAGTTCCAATAGTATGGTTGGGGCAGAATCTAGCAGTGTCCCAAGTCTGACTTTGTCATAACTAGGATTGATCTTCTGGTAAGGCCAAGTATCTGAAAGTGGGAAAATAACATACTGCGGCAGGGAAGAACTGTTTTAGGCAGGTATTTTTTTTTTTTACTGTAAACGTTTTATTGTTTTTCCTTTTATAGGAAGTACAGTAGATGCTTACATACATTTACAGGGCAACATGGGTTTACATACACTAAGATAATATGATTTCACTTGTACATCCATTATACATTTGTATCAACACCTTCTGAGCCCTGTTACAACATTTATGGTGGGCTACAATTCAATATATAACTGGATCAGAAAACTGTAGCAAGGAAAATATTGTTCATTATGATGTCCTCTTAACTTGCAGTTGTCACTACTCCGGTAGTCCAGGTAGTTAACTCCCCACTTACTGGGTACAGCTCCTACCCTTGACATAAAGTAGTCAAAACAGCATCATATGTCAAGGAGTCTGACTGGGCTGCCAGTTGTGTCCTCCAGCCCTGTGAAGGCAGCGGGGGGGGGGGGAGAGGAGTAGGAGGGGGAATGCATTTAGACAATTGGGGAGAGGAGGAGGAGGAAAGGACCAAGGGTGGGGACATGAGGGGTTCACATAAGAGGGCGGAAACAGGCCTGCCTCTGCTTTCCACAAGAAGGGGTACCAGGCATTAAATTTCCCTAGGGGGGAGTCTGAGTTCCCTACCAACTATGGTTTGTATGTATTGTGCCATCTTGAGGCCCAGGCCGCAGACCCTCTTTCACTTTTCCGATGGAAGCCAGAGTTCCTGTGCCATTTGTTATAGAGCTAGGTAAGGCATCCTCACCCTATAATATTCCAATAGGGTTCCCTTGGCCATTTGTGCTGTTCTTTCATATTTGGCTGTCAGCTTAAGGAGGCTTTCCCATTCTCCGGTTGAGGGTGGAGTTGGGTCCCTCCAGTGGCATAGTATAACTCTTTTTACCACTGCAAAGGCTTCCATCAGCCATAACTTTTTTGACGGTTGGAACTGGGGGGCCTGCAGAGGAAGGCCTAGTAGGGTCAGAGTCAAGTCTCCCTATCCCAGGCATGGGACAACTGCTTTACAACTATCCCAGATTCCTGTCCAGTAGTCATCCCACCAAGGGAAAGCCCAAAGGATGTGTGTGTGAGGGATGCCTGTGGGGAACAGCACCTCCAGCACTCACTCATAGGGGACAGCCCTGCTTTATACAGCCACATTGGCGTTTGATATGCCTTATGAAGCACTTTGTACTATAGTGCTTTTGACTAGAGCTCCATGGATGCCCTGTAAGCAGTCACCCAAACCTCCTTCCACAAATCCTCAGGGAGGTCAATACCCAGCTCCTGCTCCCACTTAGGCCTACTATCAGCCTCAAATACAGCTGGGTTCAGCTGGTATTGCAGGGTTTTAAACTTATTGGAGAAGTCTTTGAGAGAGTCCTGATGATCTAGCCAGGCTTCTAGTGAGGATTTGACAAGAAGTATATGATCTTTAGAGACTGACACATGGAGGAGATCCCTGACTTGTAAGTATTTCCAAATGTCATGCCTGGGGATCTTATAAGTGTCACGGAGCTCCTCAAATGTGTATAGAGCCTGAGAGGATGCATGATATAGATCTCCAGTGATCTGTATACCACTGAACTGCCAGTCCCCCCAGTCTAGAGCCCTCCCCTCAACAAGAAGGTGTGGATTCTGCCAAAGTGGTCTGTTCCAGGCAGTCTTTGTGCACCACCCTAGTTTTGGTGCGACTTGCAGACAAAGCTTCTTAGTTGCCTTGGTGCAGGGGGAGGCTGTTTTAGGCAGTCCCCAATCTGGGTACAACATGGCCTGAGGTTGGGGTACATCACTGAGTGTCTGTTCCAGTAATACCTACCTCAGGGGAATGTGAGTAAGACGACTGCTGTAGCAGGCTATTACCTGTCTTAGGAACCATCTTTCATTCATGCCCTTAATATCATGTAACCCAAAGCCTCCCTGGTGCCAGTGGGCCTGCAGAGTCTTAAATTTCAGCTTATGGTTTTTACCTTCCCATACAAAGGAAGAGGTCTTCACCCTGATATTTTTGAAGAAAGATGATGGGATCTGTATGGGCAAGTTCAGGAGTAAGTACTGGACCTTGGGTAGAAGGACCAATTTGAGTGCATTTACCCTGCTCCAAAGGGATGGCATGATGCCACCCCCCCACACTGTGACAGGTCTTTAGTAATGGTGTCCAGCACCTTTTATACATTAGTCTTCATGATCCCTGGGATAGAGTTACATACCATGATTCCCAGGCAGACCATCCCTGCAAGAGACCACTGGAATGGGTATCCCCCAAACAGCTCATGAGTGCATGTGCTATTGATAGGTAGTACCTGGGATTTGGTGCTGTTTAGTTTATAGCCTGACAGCACAGAGTATTATCCTGTTACTTCCATTAGTGAGCTCAATGAGGTAGGAATATCAGTCAGGAATAAGGTGATATAATCCGCAATCAGTGACACTTTTTGGTGGGAGTCTCCTGCCAAAATTCCTGGGAAGCCTGGTATTGCTCTGATTTTCTGAGCTAGTGGTTCTATGGCTAACAAGAACAGGTATGGGGAAAGAGGACACCCCTGACGGGTGCCTCTGTGTAAGGGGAAGGGGGTGGCACTACCGAGCTGATGAGTACGGCAGCTGTCGGGTGCTTGTAAAGCAGTCTTATTAGCTGGATGAACTTCTGGGGAAACCCATACCTTGCCAGGGCATTGAGCAGGAAGCCCCACTCCACCCTGTCAAATGCCTTTTCTACATCTAGTGACAGGAGTGCTGTGGGGGTCTTTGCTTTGCCAGCCGACCAAATGAGGTCTAAGACCCTCCGTACATTATCTATACCCTGCTATCTGGGGACAAAGCCCACCTGGTTCATCATGAATCAGCCCTCCCATTATTTTGTCCATATGCCTAGCAATCTGCTTCACATAGATTTTGGCATTCACATTAATAAGCGAAATTGGACAGTATAAGGCACATCTAATACTGTCCTTACCCTTTTTTGGTATGAGTGAGATCAATGCCTGGTGGAATGAGGGGGGGCAGCCCCCCTCGTCCCATGCTTCAATGAATGTGGCTGACTGTAGTGGAGCAATAAGCTCACCATATATCCTATAGAAATCACTGGGAAATCCATCCATGCCTGGAGACTTCCCCAGCGACAGGATGTAGATAGTATCTAAGACTTACTGGGTCATAATGAGTTGTAGTAGGGCCTGGGCTGTTTGATTAGGTATCTGGGGTAACTGGATATCCTTATAGAATGTCTCAGTCTTGTTACATGGGAAAAACCTCCGAGGCATATAGGGTTTGGTAGAATTGTTGAAATTCATTGCTGATATCATCCGAGGAGGTCGCTACTGTGCCATTTTCTCTCCCTATGATAAATATATATCTTTCCGCCTCTTGAGTTTTGAAGCAATGGGCCAGGAGCCTCCCCAGTTGCTCACCCACCTCCCAGAAGTTTTGTTGGAGCCTATAGAGCACATGTTCTGAAGTTTGATTATAGGACCCCTCTATTTCTTTCCTCAGCATGTTCAATCAAGGGCCAGGCATCTCCCATCTGCCTGGGTTTGCCTGTAGCTCGAGTTCTAATGATCTGAGTTGACCCTCTTTAGCTCTGATTTCCCGACCCTGTGCCTTTTTTAGTTTGGCCATGTATCCTATCAGTTTCCTCCTAATCATTACCTTCAAAGCATCCACAGTGTGCATCGCCCCACCCCTGGAGTGTCATTAAACTCGAGGTACTCCTGAAATTCACCCTTCAGCCATGCCTCAACCCTTGGCTCTTGTAGGAGGGTAGTGTTCAGGTGCATTTGTTCCTCACACCATTTGTTCCTCAGACCCTGCACTCCACCCCATACCAGAAACAACCTCACCGCTGCATGGTCCGAGATTAAGATGCTCCCCAGTTCCACCCCCTCACCAAGGAAAGTAGACGTGTTGAGATGAAACTTGCATCAATTTGACTGTAGGAGTCATGGACTGGGGAGTAACAGGTGAAGTCTGTGGTGTGTGGGTGAAGGACCCTCTAACTATCAATAAGATCAGCCTGTGCAAAAGAGGTTAGGACGTGCTCTGCTACTTGAGCCTCAGCCACTGTACCGTGATTCGTCCTGTCAAGGTCAGGGTCTAAGGCTAAGTTTAGATCTCCCCCAGGACAGTGGTCACTCTCACAGATGGAAGTTATTTCCTAATCCCATCAAAAAGGTACAATCAGGGGAATTAGGCCTGTACACAGTACCCAAGATCAAAGGGGTACGTTGGTAGGCCCCCTCCAAGAGGAGCCAACAGTCCTCAGTGTCAGCCCAAACCTTATGCACCCCCACAGGAGGCCCCACCTGACCAATGTCACCACTCCCCTACTTTTGGATGCGTAAGAGCTAGAGTATACCTTGTCTACCCAGGTACATTTGAGAAACTTAGTGTCCCTGTCAAGTAGGTGGATTTTCTGCAGCAGTGTGATATCACATGACAGGTTCTTCAGTTTTAAGAGCACCTTTCTACATTTAACTGGGCAGTTTAGTCCCCTTACATTCTAGGACAAAATTCTTAGTGAATCTAGGGGGGACTATTTTTTGAGCATGGGAATCGATCAGGCAGCACCCACCCCAGCCTCCCCCACACCTCCCCCTGCACCCCCACCCACAGTCCCAAGGTGAATATACAACACTGTACAAGAAGCACACATCCTAGTAACATACCTTCTTAATCAGTTCTATTATTATACGGCACAGCTGGATGGAATAAGACTACACAGTAAAAAGAAAGGAAAGAAAGTAAGCAAAATGGATCTGGGGAACTCACCTGAGCATTTAAATCTGGTGAAGGCACACCAGTTGACCCAGTTACTCTGGTCAATTATGGCATTAATGCCCATGCTCACACAGACCTGTTACCAAGAGAGACTACACCCAAACTATTTGGGGCTCACTACCCCCCCCAGCCACAAGATAAGAGGGTTGCAGCTAGTTCCCCATAATGGAAATTATTGTAGAGGGGAGCTGAAGCACACCACTGGTTATGATGGCTTAAAACACAGTATTCAGGTATTTAATCCACGGTCACCTGATGCTATTTCACCAATTGCGTTTCTTTGTTTCCCTATCCCATGTTATAAAAAACTTTGAACTTCACAAGATGAATGTTAAATTGTAAAGCAGGAGAGGTACTTTTATAATTTACAGAAATTATAACCGTTGGATATACTTAGGTGTGTGTATACTGTGTATATATATATATATATATATATATATATATAGATAGAGTATATAAAAGTTGTGATGTCTGCACATGCTCAGTGGTGTTTATCCAAATGCACTTTTACAGCACTCCAAAGTCATCACTATAGGTTTCTACAGACTTCCTTTTATAGGCTGATGCAGAAAATGAAACTCCAAATCCAATCCTATTTCCGCCTCTTGCTGCTGGATCGTCTCAGTTTTACTTTATGCGTCTCTTTAGACTGGTCACACTGTTTATTGGCTCCTAGCCAGTTTCTACACATTTTAAGGTAAAACTGAGAATTTCTTCCTTTTTTGCACTTTACCTTCTACTAAATATTTATATTGACTTTAAGATCTTTTCAGTCATTTTCTTCTGGTTTATTTTGCCCAATTTTATGCAGTTTTCACAGTGTGTTTGTTCCATGGGAAAATCTGTGTGAGGTGCTGCCCCATCCCATTTTTGGCAGCTCAGTTAGTATATATAGGTTTGTTTTTTAAGGCAGGCTTGCAGGTAACTTAATTTCAGCTGAATTTCTTTCTACTTGACCTGGATTGGTAGCATTTTTCAGTGCTCTGTTGGTTATTTGATTGCTGGTTGCTGCTATTAGGTGAAGAGTGTGAGCTGGGAAGCCAGCAGCATTTGATGTAGCTTTTTGTACTGCTTCTCTCACATTAATTTCTGTTTGTCCTGAAGTGTTACAGATGTTCTGCTTAAGTTTGTGGTGTCTTACAGTCTCCTTCACTCCCCTGCCCCTTTGCAGAGTGTCAGAACCTTCCCCACATCTCTGTGCTCCCAAGCATGATTGGTTCCGACATTATTTTATCTGACCTATTTTTGGCACTCCTCAAGGACTTCCAGTTTTTCTCCTCCCACTGGGTCTGTGTGGCATGGTGAAATTATTGCATACACAGCCTGATCGCCCAGCACCTGCGCTACATAGATGCTACTGGGTTTCCATGTCCGGCCCTCCACCCAAGACTTTCTCGGGAGACTGCTGTCTGCCGTGCCACCAACAATCCATTGTGGCAATATTGATTGCTACAGGGCTCGCTTTACAACCGCTGCTCAGTGACCTCACCCACATGCCACTATCTCTGCATAATCATCTTATGCATGACATGGTGACTCCTAGTTTCCTGGCCCTGTTCACATGGGCTGGGAGATCTTATTAGTTCCCACTGGTTCTTGTCCTGCCCACTGGTTCCTGTCCTGCTGGGCCAAGATTTCAGGGATTGCGAGATCTGGTAGGCCATTTTGGGCAGGGATCAAGTTTGACTTTGCCCTTGCCCCTTACTCCCCTTGCTTTGTCTACATCTTGTGCACCATGATATCTTGTCCACCATCTTGATAGGGCATATCTCCCTTCCCCTCTCTAGAACTTGGATAGATATGGCACTAAGATCTGTCAATACTCAAAGATCTTGGCAGCCATCATGAGACAGCATTCTGTAGCCTGGCTTATAGCCCCATGCAGGCAGCAATTTTTTCTTCACCAGCTGTGGCCATTTTATGCAGTCTCCAGATTTCTGGCAAGGGATTGACACTGAGACCCATTCTGCTACTGTCTCTCTTCCTTGCACTACCACTTCACTGTACCTATTAATATCTTTGATTGTATTGTTTTGGCCATAATATTTTGGTGATGTGCTGATTTTTTTCAGTGGCACTGGCAAGACACTGATCACATGTCACCTTCCAATCCACAGGTTTGAGTCACATGAACAAAAATAGGACATACAAAAGGGTTTACAGGAAGTGCCCCAACATTCTACTTTCTGGCCAGCCATGAGATTAGTGCTCTATGTGCCTGGTCAAAGCTGACTCTCAGGAAGAGACCCA
The DNA here is from genome assembly GCA_016271365.2 of Neoceratodus forsteri. Classification (NCBI taxonomy): domain Eukaryota; kingdom Metazoa; phylum Chordata; order Ceratodontiformes; family Ceratodontidae; genus Neoceratodus; species Neoceratodus forsteri. The sequence goes on from CM057450.1 coordinate 1,021,862,046, forward strand.
GGCATCAGACAATTCGGCAGATGGCATTGCAGTCAATACAGCCTCCATGGTCTCACAAGGCACTATGGCAGATATGTTCCAGAGGTTACTGGAGAAAATAGAAGCTTTATCAGATCTGAAATGCCCCAGAGCAAATCCTAACAAACCCACACTTGGGAAAATTGCAAAACTAAAGAACCCCAGAAATGGGGACAATGAAGACTCAGATTACTCCAGTGGAGATGACTCTTCCCATGAGGAGAACATGGATAAGGAAGAGGGTGAACAGAGACAGGATCTCACAACTCACGTATGCCTATATGACACCATCCCTAAAATGATTAAAGTAGTAAGCAAAGCTCTCAAATTTAAGGAACCTGCTCCATCGTCAAAAAAAAAATCAGCCCCATGGTGAGGAAGAGAAAGAAATCAACAAACCTCTTCCTGGTGTGCAAAGATCTTGAGGACCTACTAAACAAGTGATAGGACACTTCTGATCCTGCTAGGACTAGAGAAAGAGCATCCTTTGATAGAAGACATCCCCTGCTCCAAGAGCAGCCAGAGGCTTAATTCTTACCCCCAAAAGTGGACTCGCAGATTGCAGCTTTAAGTCACTCCCATCAGACAGGTCCATGACCCTGAAGACCCAGTGCACAAGAAATCAGAGGATGCAGACAAGAAAGCTCATGAGATGCTTGCAATAGCAACAAAGGCAGCAAGAGCATCAGTCTATATGACTAGGGGTCATTCTCAACTGGCCCAAGGCCATTCAGGAAGATCTCCCAAAGACAAGCAAGCACAAAGCCACATTGGATTATACAGTACAAGCTATTAGATATGTGGTGGTAGCAGTAGCTGATACCTTCAAGATGCTGACATGTGCTACAGCAACCACTCACAGGGCACACCGACACCAGTGGCAAAAGCACTGGCAAGTGGCTCAGGAGTTAAAAAATATGCTTACTAAGCTGCAATTCAAGAGCAACATGGTCTTTGGTCCAGGACTGGAAAAATACATTAAGCAAAAAAGGTCAGGGCAAGGGCCTGGCAAGGGGTGGAGTGGGCAGCCTGCTGACATTCAAGAACAACAGATTTCAGAACAATGTTCAAAGAGACTACAGAAGTAATTATTTTTTAAACCAATGAATTGGGCAGTTTTAGATTTAAAACCAACTTTTTCAACTGCAATTTAAATTTCAGCAACAACAGGAACAGGGGTGGCCGATCCAGAAACAGAGCTGTATTTAGGTCCAGCAATGGAAACAGAGGATACAAAGCATGAGGCAAGGCTATTCCAGGTCCTGCAACTCACAGTAAGGGGCAGACTAAAGTTCTTTCCCAACACTTGGGCCACAACAGTGAAAGACAAGTGGGTAAAAGAGGTGGTGTCCAAGGGGTATGTGATCAAGTTCAGATACCCAGAAACAATTGATTTCTACAGTCTTATGTCTCCCCAGCCAGGTTCCTGTTTCCACAAGTGTGAGTACTGCTGAATAAGTTCATGAAGAACAGCACCATAACACTTGTATCTCACCACAAACATGGGTTTGAAGTCTAATCCACCTTTTGTCTTGTTCCAAAAAAGACAGAGGATCTATGCCCTATTCTGGACTTAAAATTCATAAAGCAATTTGTTTTGCTACAAAAGGTTCAAGATGGAGAGATTGAGATAGAAAATTGTAGTAGTCAAGAAGAGAGACTTCCTAACATCAATAGATCTGAAAGACACCTATATACACATTCCATTTGTCCAGCACACCACAGCACTTAAATGTTTTGCATTCTAAATCTTTACTTCCAGTACCAATGTCTGTCAGTCAGACTCACATCAGTGCCATGAGCCTTCACAAAAGTCATAGCAACCTTGACAGCAAGTCTGTGCAAGAAAGGAACACAGGTCATCCAGTATTTGGATGATTGGTTGATAAGGACAAGATCTCAGGAGACATGAGAACAAGTGACTCTCGGGGCACAGGAGATGCTTACCCAACATGGTTTAATTGTGAACAGAACCAAGAGCGACCTCAGTCCCTCATCCACTCTAAAACATCTAGAAGCAGTGTTTGGCATGTCACAAGGTACAGTAAGACCCACAGACACATGAACTAAAAATCTAAAGAGGCAATGCAAAATCTTGTCAAGGAAATAGTCCACAGTTTGGGAACCCAATGCAGTTGCTCAGACTCATGGCTTTGTGCATAGACCTTCACAACTGGGCAAAGTGGCACATGAAGCCACTTCAGAGATTCCTTCTTGACAATTGGGATAATACTTCTCAGAACTATCAAAAGATACAGACTCTACCGTTGACAATGAGACGATTAATTCTATGATGGACCCTCCTCCACAGCCTCTGACTAGGGGCAACACTGGAAAGGCAGGTTGCAATAACAATCAACACAGATGCCAGCCTTCTCAGCTAGGAAACAATTCTAGACAGCTCCACAGTCCAGAGAAGGAGGTAAGCAATGGGATCAAAACTACCCATCAATTTGCAAGAGACCAAAGAAGTCAGGCTAGCCCTCAGGCACTTCCAACAAAGGGTCTGAGGATAACATATCTGAATATGGACAGACAACAGAGTAATTATGACTTACATAAACAAAAAAGGAAGCAAAAGAAGACAGCATATGCCCAGAGAGGCTGCAATACTCTTAGCTTGGGTGGAAACTTATCTACTGAACCCATCAGCAGTTCATCTTGCAGGAGACCTCAATAAACAAGTAGATTGGCTTAGTCAGCAGACACTCAACCCAGGAGAGTGGCAGCTAAACCTATACACCTTCCAAGCAAGTCAAGCTTGTTGCGGTCCATTCAGCTATGCTCTAATGGCCAGAAGAACCAACAGACAATTTCCAATCTTCTTTTCAAGATAAAAGGAACATGAAACATCAGGAGTAGATGCTCTCATCCATGCAGTGGTGAGTCAAAGGAAGCATACATCTTTCCTCCAATATCCCTCATAGCATGGGAGGTGTGCAAGATTCAGGACTCCAGAAGCTCAGTAGTCCTAATTACTTCAGATTGGCCCAGGAGAACTTGGCATGTCTTGATAATTCAGATGCTGGACAATGAGCTAAGGACTCTGGCAGTCTGGCCAGACCTCCTGACACATGGCCCAGTTCTCCACTCAGCACCACAAAGCCTCAGCCTGATGGCCTGGCTGCTCATATGAGCAGATTAATGGACTGACTTTCTATCAAAGCTATAAATACCAGTCTGCAATTCTGCAGACAATCCACAAATCAAACATACAACAGACACTGATCAGTACTCACCAAATGGAGTGACACCAACAAAATCAACTCCCGGTGCTCTTCCACACCACAGATACTAAACTTCTTACAGGATGGTTTTGACAAAGGTTTGACCATGGCATCACAAAGGGTGCATATCACAGTACTAGGAGCAGCACGTGGGGGGGGGGTCAAATGACTGCTTCCAGCCACTCACCCATAGGTACTGAGGTTCTTTAAAGCAACAGAGAATATTAGTCCTAAGAAGAAAATGACAGTAGCACTATGGCACTTGAATGTGGGGCTGGATGCTCTAACCAGATCACCATTTGAGCCTCTGGAATCAGTCTCACTACTTTTATGACTCTCAAGACTGGGTTTTTAATTGGGGCATGTTCTGCCTGTAGGACTAGTGAGCTTTAGGCCTTATCATGTAAAGAACCTTTTTTGACCTTCCACAAAGACAGTGCAATACTTAAGACTATTCCGTCCTTCTTACCCAAGGTGTCTTCACCTTTCCATCTGGTCCAAGAGATCTCTCTCCCATCCTTTGACCAGTACAAGATGACCCTCAAAGGGAGGCTCTGGTCATTCAAGCAGTTATCAGAGTAGTCAGGGGAATACCTCAACAGAACCTCTCCATTCAGGAAGTCTGAGAGGTAGGGCTGGGTGAAATGTATCTTCTGCCAGTGAAACTCTGGAAAAATTCAAATTTTGCTTCTGCAAGATTTTGTGAAATTCCACCAAAAATTGTGATTTCAGTTATTTCCATCCAATTTAAAAAGTATTTGTCAAATTGTACCACATTTGGTATGATAACTTTACAAAGGTCCCGACAGAAGTGTATCAGGTTTCAGATATTTATCTTTAAAGGTGACTAAGTTATAAGCCTCCAAACATTTTAGAAATTTTAAAATTATGCTTCGCAATTGTGTAACCTGCAGAATTTTAGTCCCTAAAACTGTAAAACTAGAGAATGGAATAGTAACAATTTTGTTAGGTTCATTGATAAATATTAGGCTTTGAGACCACCCCATGTCCCAACAGCAGAGTGTCATGCTGCATGCTGATGACCCAGATTTGGAAGTGGGCATGGGAAGTCATGTTGGAAAGCAGGCCATGGCTGAGACAGCTGCCATCTGTCAGTGCATCTCAGACGGGGAGGGCTGGCTGTGGGTTCTACCAACACAGTGACCTCTGGGCCTGGGTAAGAAAGCTTGCTCCTGTTGCAGGGGAAACTGTGGCTGTGCAAGGATAACAGAGGCACCACACCCACCAGGGAAAATGGGTGGCAAAAAGATGTTAGAGAAAAGCCTGCTAGCCAACAGAATGATGACTGTTTTTAGCCTAATTGAGTTATATCCATGTGAACAGGGCATATCCCTGAGAGAAGAGCTGCCAGCCAGGAGAAAAATCAATACGGAAAAAAAAGACTGTGGGCCCAATTTTCAAATGGGGATGCAGGGCTTGTGACCCAGCCTTGCATCCCCACAAAGTTTGCTGCACCTGTGTCCAAGGGTTTGTCGCCACTTCTGCCAGATTTTATAACCTTGGACACAAGTTGTGACAGTGCCCTCATTTTATGGCAGCTTGCACCAAAGCTGTGGTGCAAGACCCCTAAACCGGCTCCCCCATGGATACAAAGTTATGCCAAGGTGGAGTTGGCACAACTTTGCTGTGTCGCCTCTAGGGACTTGCGGCAGGAGGGTTGCGGCAAGCTTCTTTTTAAAACTGCACTTGCAGCACAGTTTGACACAAGTTGCCACTTGCATCAAACTCTCTGCTGCAAGTCCCTTGTGCTGAGCCCAAATCATTTGAAAATCAGACCCTATGTGTGTGTGTGTGTCAGCTCTCTAGTCTTTTGCTCAAAGGCCAGCCAAGCTACAAGCAGCCAAAGATTCCAAGATAACATCAGTAATTAAAGTTGAATTTCATCAGCTTTTGTGAAATTGTGGAATGTTGTGATACTTTTGCCAAAGCCATGTTCATACATTATGCCCAATCATACACTTGAGTTGCTATTGTAGAGGAAGGTAAAAGCTGGGTAATGTGGCAGTAAGGTAGAATTTATAGGAGGCTCCTTATTAAAAGTATAGTGGTGCCAAATGTCAGGTGACTATCTTGAGTGATGAACCATGAAGAATAGTCATGGACATGACTGTACACTAGCCTGAATTCTTGCAATATGGCAGACAATCGCTAGAGCTTACTGACTTAATGACTTGGGGAAGCACATGCATGTGCAGTATTATTTCTGTACAATGTCATCTTCTAACTCTTTAACAACCCTGTAGATAACAGCAAGTATTTTTTCTATTTGAAAACAGTGGCACCAAATGATGCTAAGCTGTACCAATAGTTGCAACTTAGGCCATTGTGACAGAAGTATCTGGGTATCTTCAGCCATGATGGAGCATGATGCTGGGCATTACTTTTACAGGAATGTTGGAGGGGTATTGCAGGGCCATGATGCTAGTACAGGTAAAGTGATTCAGTGGTGGATAAGTACTTTGTGAAAGTTAAATTCCTCAAGTGGAATTGTAGTGGCATTAACTATTATGTGTCCATGAATTTCTGAGCACAGTTTGCCAAGCAGTAATTTCTGAAGTATCCACAATATATTTTAACCTACTAAACCACATTTATCCAGCCTAATTTTATTATGGACATACTGTACATTATTTACTTTGATATGCATGCCAACTCTTGAGTGTATACCTGCAATAGTGGTGGAGCAATGAACATCCAAAAAAGTTTGAAACTTTTCAAACAATTTAACAAATAATTTTATTTATTTTATTTATTTATTTATTTTATTTAGCTTTTGTTGACTGGGTAAGTGCACTAGACAAATCCTGCCTATTTTCAGGCACGACCCGGGGGAGGGGGATACAGATGAATGCCAACTGACCTTGAACCAGATTAAGCTGTTGGTGGTATTTTTTTAGTGAATGAGGGAAATTTGGCCAGGACACCGGGGAAATTCTCCTACTCTTTTCAATAAGTGCCATGGGATCTTTAACATCCACCTGAACTACCACCAATCCAGGCAGATGGGACCTCGGTTTAATGTCTCATCCGAAAGACGGCACCTCAGAAATGCAGCACCCCTCTCATGCTGCCTTACAGTGTCAGTACTAGGATATTAACCCAAGTGCCAGATGTGGGAACTGAACCCACAGCCCTCTGATCTCCCGGCCTCAGAGGAGAGTGTGCTACCTACTGAGCCACTGACACTGCTAATTGAATTAAATTGTGAAATTCTGAACTCGTTACTTACAATTTGCATAACACATTACCTCTCTATTTAGCAGCTTCTATGACTCTTCCAAGAATGTATTCATATGCATTTTCAGTTATCTAGCTCCAAAGGTGGCTAAGTTGTAAGCACAGAAATATTTTCAGGAATGTTCACAATAAATCGCCAGACTTTGAGTCACTATGACGTCCCCACTTGTCATCTACATGCCATGAAACTTGACATACTTTTGTCTCCTTTCAAACAATAAGCATACCAAACTGCTGATTTCTAGCTGTAATACTGATAGACTTGTGACCAATTAAAGAATTTCAGAAATGTTTAAAAACATATGCAAAAGTTCGTAGAAGAAAGCGGTATTAGCTAATTTTGCCCAGTCCTACTGATAGGATGTTCCTCCTGATCAACAAACCTAAGTTGGACCTGGCCACCTCATGGTCAACCATTGTCAGATGGCTAAAAGCAACCATAGTGGAAGCCTACTCAACATTTAACATGTCTACCCTAGTGGTCCTGAAGACTCACTCCACCAGGGCCATGGCTACATCCTGGGTGAAAAGAAATTTGGCTTCTGTTTCCAACATCTCTTCTGCTGCCACTTGGTCATCTGTGCACACATTCTCATGACAATACAGGTTGGACACTTGGGATGCAGATACAGCCAATTTTGGCTGCAAAGCAGTACAGTCTGTTCTGAGGCCGCTTCCTCCTCACCTCACCCTAGACATTTCAGGCATGGCTTCTTTGATCAGTCCAACACCAATAAACTGAAGCACATGAATCTTATTTTGAATAATGTGAAGCTTCACTTTTCATTTTATTTAAAAATCATAAAGTGCAAACTTACAAGTCCAAGTCCAGGTCCAAGTAGCTAAATTCAGTACGACTTGTAAACTTCAGTTCACAAAATAGTTTCAAGAGGCAGGTTCAAATGTCTGAGCTGATCTTAGTCTGAATAAAGTGAAGCTAAATGTTGCTATTTCATTTCCAAAAGTGCAGAGGCAGAGGAAAATTCACTCAGCACTTCATGATCTAAATATCACTTCATTGGGTGGGGGTTGTTCTTTTATACCCCACCATGCTCAGAACCATTAACATTAAATTGATTAAATAATTCATATGCATAAAATTAGCATATAATCTTCTTAAGTGCCATCAATACTGTACAATATATAGTCTAAGCAACAAAAAAAGAAAACAACCCCCTTTTAAAGAAAGAGATAAATATGCCTACAAACTAGTGAATTTAATAATTCATATAAACCCCAAAAATTGAAATTATAATTACATGAATTTTGTCTACAAAATGTGTTATTAATGTTCAAATAATTGTCTCCAAATCCATTATATGTAACAAATTAAAAAGAAAAAATGTTTTTTTTTAAAATGTGACCTTTAAAATTCTAAATGTTTTAATTTATTAATTCTTCTTATATTTTGGAGACAGCTTTGAATATCACCACTAGGAGTTCACTAAAAAATAATAGCAGCACAAAGCTCATAAGACATACTAATGACCCTGCTAAAAATTATAATAAAGTCACTTTGAGAAGAATCTTTTTTTTCTTAAATAATGACAGACAGCAAATTTCTTTGATAAAGTGATTTACAGAAATGGTGTAAAGTTTATATCATTATTTAAACCATTTGGTGCTAAAGTATTTAAATCAAATATCCACCAGAATTCCATCTGTTCTAACTTCTTTCTTCTATCTCCACCTCGGGGTAAAGGTCATATACTATCAAATGCCAGAAATCTAAATGAGGAGACATCTCTATGAACTTCTTTTAAATGTCTTATTGCACTTCTTAGATCACCCTATAGTGATGACTTCTGAGTGCTGTAAAAGCTGTGATTGGATAATGTAAGTTAACTTAACTGGTAAACATGATTACAGGAGGACCTTTTACAGCACTCCTCAACCCACCCAGTGAGGAGGAATCCACATACAGTATCATAGCATTATTTGTCTGATTCTTTTGGATCTAAACTTATTCAGTCTCTTAATATAGTATAGCTGTAGTGCTTAATTCTGTTTTCTGTGAGCTGATCATAGCTGTAGTTTATTGCCCAGTGACAATCCTAATCCCACATTTTGGATGATTTTGACTCAATGGTGGCAATGGTAAAGTCTACTGAATCTTGATTTCTTTTGTCCCCACTGTCAGTTCTGTTGTGTTTTTGTCCCATTAGTTAATTACATTCTTTCAGGAAGAGAAGCCTTGGAAGTTTCATACTGAGGAAGATCCAGCAGGAAGAGGAAGAGATAGGATCAGATTCCAAGTTTCATTCCTAAATCCCCATGGGTCCCCCCATGGCAGGGCAGGACAAAGGGGCGCCTGCTTCCCCCTCACCCCCAGAGCAAAATCCAGACATCGGGGGACAGAACAGGGTACTGGTGCAGCCATCATGGATCCTGCCAGTGCCTTTTTCCTCCAGCGCCCCCCCCCACTGATGGAGTGTATCAGCAATGTGCCTCCTGGCTTGCATCTCCCCCTGGTTGACACCAGAGGGTGATCGATGAGCAGGATGGCAAACCCTCCCTCCCTGAGACAGCAGTCTTCCAGACACTCAATCCTCTCTCTCCCCTGCTGACCCCTGGTGGCCCAGGCTGGTTCCCAAACCTGGGTCATCTGTGCAGTGCAAGGTGTAGCTACCAGTGCCTCAAACTTCAGTGGCACCAGGCCGGCAAGGGGTTTTCCCCTTTAAACCATATTTGATTTGTGTGTTTCCAGAGAGTTTTTGTCGGGTTTTTGTTCTCTCAGCATAGACATACATGGTATAACTGGTTGATGTGACATCATGTTCTCATATGCTAATGCAGCTCTCATGGACAATGAGATTTCAGCAACCATAAAATAGAAACCCCAGAGTAGTCACATGGGGCTACCATGAACAGCGAAAACAAACTAAAGCTAACACATATAGCCCTAACAGCTACAGGAAAAGAGTTGTCTGTTGACATGGAAACAAATAAAATGTACATGATATGAGGGTGTAGTTTTCCTTTAGGTAGAATTTGGGGTATAAAAAAGGATGATTTTTGAGAGCCAAAATTCTCACTCACTATTTTATGGAGTTTTATGCACACACCAAGCTGCTCTTGTTCATGGTTAAAACTGCATGTGTTACTGCTCAGCCTTTTAGAATTTCTCCCTTATAGAGTACAGCATGTCTCTTACACAGGCAGGGCAGACTAACGACACACGAGGCATTGAACAATAAACAATATACAATTTGATCAATAACATCTTGCCTTTGCTGGTCCCTTCAGTGCAGAGGCTGGGTCAGTGCTCACAACCCAGCATCCTGGGTTTGGAATGAGCACTTGCCATTGGAGGGTCAGTCGAGGGAGGAGGATCAAGCATCTCAAAGGATGTTCTCCTCCTCAGAAAGAGAGGGTTGCCAACTTTGTTCCATGACTGCCATCTGGATGACCACAGGTAGTGGTGCAGCTGTAGCTGGAATTTGGAGGGGAGATGCTGACTAACTCTGATGGCACTGACGCATGTCAGCATGCATGTCACTGAGCCCTTGTCATCTGTGTCATTGGGGGATGGAGAAAAGCACACAGAAAACCCTATAAGGTGGAGGATGACAGTCTTGGACCCTGATGATCCAACAGCCCACTATCTCCGGGAACTGTGTCTCTCAGTGGGATGCTAAGTGCTGGGCCCCCCATGGATCCCACCCAGAAAGGATACCTAAGAGGAGGCAGTCTAAGTGGCAGACAAGGATCGGATAGGGCTCGGAGGTCACCTAAGCTACATGGGTGCTGCAGTAATTAAGGGGCAGAAATAGTTAGTAAAAAATACTATCTGGTCTATGACTGGGATAATCAGTTTGACATTTTAGCACACCTTTTTATCAGTTAAAAAAATCATGAATGTTTCATGAAAATCGAACAGTAATGCAATACTGTACTATTTAATACTATGCTCTCAATTGCCATAAATCTAGAACTTTTTTGTCATGATTCAGAAATTATACTGCCCCATACTGTACCATTATTGTGAACTCATTTATTTCAAACCAAGATAGTTTCAAAGCAACTGGACAAATGCATCACACCATACTGCATTACAAGATACTGTATATTCTGTATCTGAAACCAAGAAAGTGTTATAATAATTGTACTGTCATACCACTTCATGCTATATGATACTGTGCCATTGTATATCAGGTTACTACAATATACAAATGTTTACAGTAATTAATCAGTTTTACCAATCCATAGTGTGTACTTAATTACTACAGTCCAGACAGTGTCTTAGTAATGGAGCAATTGTACAACATCACACCTCGTCAAGACATAACATATCATAACCTCAGTGACTACAAATCCACAGTCTCATAGTAATTAAACAACTGTGCCATGCCACACTGCATTATAATAAAATGTGTACTCTGCTACTATAATCCATAAAGTCTCATAGTAATTAAACAACTGTACCATGCCGCACTGCATTATAATATAATGTGTAGTACTCAACTACCATAATACACAGTCTCATAATAATTAAACAAATGTAACATGCCACACTGCATTATAATAAAATATGTACTCTGCTACTATAATCCATAAAGTCTCATAGTAAATAAACAACTGTACCATGCCACACTGCATTATAATATAAAGTGTACTCAGCTACTGTAATCCAATCTTATAATAATTAAACACATGTAACATGCTACACTGCATTATAATATAACATGTACTCAGATACTATAAGCCACAAAGTCTCACAGTAGTTAAAGAACTGTACCATGCCACACTGTATTATAATATAATGTGTAGTACTCAGCTACCATAATACACAGTCTCATAATAATTAAACAAATGTAACATGCCACACTGCATTATAATAAAATATGTACTCTGCTACTATAATCCATAAAGTCTCATAGTAAATAAACAACTGTACCATGCCGCACTGCATTATAATATAAAGTGTACTCAGCTACTGTAATCCAATCTTATAATAATTAAACAAATGTAACATGCTACACTGCATTATAATATAACATGTACTCTGCTACTATAATCCATAAAGTCTCGTAGTAATTAAACAACTGTACCATGCCACCCTGCATTATAATATAATGTGTAGTACTCAGCTACCATAATACAGTCTCATAATAATTAAACAAATGTAACATGCCACACTGCAATATAATATAAAAAGTACTCAGCTACTATAAGCCACAAAGTCTCATAGTAGTTAAAGAACTGTACCATGCCACACTGTATTATAATATAATGTGCATTCCGCTCTTATAATCCACAAAGTCACATAATAATTAAACAAATGTAACATGCCACACTGCATTATAATATAACATGTGCTCAGCTACTATAATCCACAAAGGCTCATGGTAGTTAAACAACTGTACCATGCCAAACTGCATTAAAATATAATATGCACTCAGCTACTATAGAAATATAGAATTTGATTGCAGACAAGGACCGCTTGGCCCACCTTGTCAGCCCATGTTCCCTACCTACTGCCACACCATAGACCCTACTTGATCTCTGGTTCCCCCCCCACCTACTCCCCACACCTGCTTCTAATGTTCCCTTATGCCTGTCCCATGCCTTCTTAAATCCCACTACAATCTTTGCTCCCACCACCTCTTCAGGAAGGCTGTTGAAGGCACCCACCAACCTTTCTGTGAAGAAGTGTTTCCTTACATTTCCCCTGATTTTACCCCCTCCAGTTTCATTGCATGACCCCTTGCTCTTGTGCATCCTTTTCTCTGAAAAATACATGCCACACTGTATTATAATATAATGTATACTCAGCTACTATAATCTACAAAGATCATAGTAACTAAACAACTGTATCATACCACACTGCATTGTAATGTAATGCAATGTGTGCTCAACTACAATAACCCACAAAGTTTTATAGTAATTAAACAACTTTACCATGACATACTGCATTATAATAAAATGTGCACTCTGCTACTATAATCCAAAAAGTCTCATAGTAATTAAATGACTATACCATGCAACACTGCATTATAATATGGGTACAAAAAATCCTGCATTCTGATTCATCCAAACAGGTCATTTGGCCATTGATTAATTCCCAGTATACCCACAGTTGCCTTGCCAGACCACAAAATCTGGATTGACAGCAATATAAAGTGACCTTTTCAGATCACTCCACCAGAGAAACATATGAAAAACTACAACTATGGCATTCTCATTAGGACAAATCCTCCTACTGGAGATCTACAACTATGGCATCCTCAGAAGGATAAACCCATTAAGTGGGAGGACTATTTTATTACACATGCATGTTCACAGAGGTTTAGTTTAATATTCAGTTAGATAAACCTCTAACATGAAGTTGCCCATGTTATAAGAGGATTAACCCACTCAAGGGCATGGGTTTACTAAGCATTAATCCATGCCTGGGTGGTTGAAGTCATTTGGCCTGCGGCCTCATGCCTCACAACCCCCCCTCCCCGGCATGGATTAATGCTCAGAAACACATGCGCTGTCTTCGGTTAATCCCTCCATATGTACTCAGTTACTATAATCCACAAAGTCTCATAGTAATTTAACAACTGTACCATGCCACTCTGCATCATAAACAGAATAATAGATAAGAGTGTATTACAAGGCAGTAATCCCATCAAGAGGTTTTGGAGACTTGGAACCTCGGGAGCAAAGCTCGAGAGGTTCCCAAAGGCCCCAAATCCTCGAGATGGAATTATTGCCTTGTAACACACATCTATTTATTATTTTTTGTAATATATGGATCTGTTTACAAAAAAAATCATTGGCTTCACAATGGGTGCCTGATCAGTTAAGTGAAGACTTGCTCAACAGTGGGTGCTCGGCTGCACTGAGCACTCAGTTGGGAGAAGCACTGCACTGATGTCACTCTTATTCAGTCGGTCAACCTGTAGTTGTTCATCATTGCGATCGTAAGTCATCTAATCTGGTAGCCAGTCTTACCTGGTAGATAACTTCCACAGCCAACTGAAGGCAGGGTCAACCAGATAATACTTTAAATGTTTTGGGAAAAAAATCATACTGTGGAACCGGGTGCAGAAGCCAGAACATGCGCAACACAGACACCATGTTTTTTTAAATGTTCTGCCCCCTCCAGACAAAAAATGGCCAATCACAAAGCATGTTTCAAAAATTGTCATGTCACAGCTCTAGCAACCTCTCTTGGTGCATAGCAACTGTGTCTTTGGTGTCTATTTATTTATTTATTTATTTAAATGTTTCACCAGGAAGGCACACTGAACAACAAGTTGCTCATCTCCTGGTGCAACCTGGGGGGGGTTACAATTGGAAGAAGAATTAGACATACAGTTTAACATTTAACATATCCGAGAAACTAAACATTCAGTTACATTTGTAGCAAGACATACAGCTAAAAATATCATAAATAATCATACAATCACATTTGTAACATAACATACAGTGTAAAAGTCTCCTGTGTTTGTGTTGTCCTGTTTACTGATAATACTATTATTTGTAGCTAAAACCATCTATTATCAAATCTGAACAATAGTATAATTACTGACCTTCATTTTTTCCATAGAGAAAGCCGGTTATAATTAACACACGCCTGCTTTCTCTAGGAAAACCGCGAGCCATCCACACCAGTAAAACAAACCACATTTAATCTTAAACTCACGGTCTGTCAGCTGGCTTCATCCTCTCGCTACTTAAAATCAACACCCTATGTCCTCTATAACACAAAGAAAGGCTATCAAGATAAGTTAAGCTAAGGTAGAAACTTTTCTCATCACCCCTAACACACACTAAACAAATCTCTTTCTCTCCACAAGCATTGTGAGCTCTTTGAGCAGCTCGCTACGAACAGCATAACCATGGCAACTGGAACCCTCACTTAGCAACAGAGAAATGAGTAAAAACCTAGAGAACTTAAAATATTCTTACAAGATCTTTAAAAGTTTTCTTTGTTTAACACCGTTTACAGTTTCAGAAACTAGATTTACTTCTCATAGAAAACGTGGTTACTGAGTGAACTTACAAAACGGACCTCGCTGTTTCAAGTACTTAGTTAACACAATTTCAAAGACTAAAAAAAAAGAAATGTAATTAAATCATTCAGTTAAAATCTATTTCACTATTACAACGTCCTTTAATAAAATACAGTTAATGAATCAGAGTACTGTACACTGTTTTGCAAAATGGCACAGTTTGTTATATAAACTTTCTATAGGTGAAAAAATGAAGGTCAGCAATTATATAAAATAAGGTTTGGGGAGGTGGTTCAAACTCGAATTTTACACACACACTCAGTGTGGAATGCCTTAATAAACCCCTTGGGCTTCGTCCTCAGGGTTTATGTGGCATCCCACACCTCGGGTGTGTGTAAAATTCTCATTATAACCACCTCCCCATACATTATTCTCTATATTATTACTTTGAAACCATGTATTATCAGTTCTGGAACAATACTCTTACGGCATTGATAGTCATATATTACAAGGACATTTTCCAATGGGTCAGGATGGTATTATTAAGGCTTATCCATATATTACAATATAATCTATACTCAGCTGCT
Source organism: Neoceratodus forsteri (assembly GCA_016271365.2). Taxonomy (NCBI): domain Eukaryota; kingdom Metazoa; phylum Chordata; order Ceratodontiformes; family Ceratodontidae; genus Neoceratodus; species Neoceratodus forsteri. The sequence goes on from CM057450.1 coordinate 1,021,877,082, forward strand.
ATAATCCACACAGGTTCATTGTAATTAAACAACTGTACAGTACCATGCCACACCGTGATATATTAGTCTTTGCAAAAAACTGCATTAATGTACCAGTTAGGGTTCAGAATAAAGCAACAAAAGTAGTGAACTGTGGCATTAGGGTTTGCAACCCTAACTACCCACCCCCACACAGCAAAAGGAAATAGAATTACAGTTTTCGCTGTCATTAGTCTTGGCGAATAAGGGGTGGTGTCCTTCATGGGGTTGTCAGTGGTAATGCTTACCCCATTGTGTTATAGTGTTTAAATGTACAGAACTGTGTCTCCCCACATGCTGTGAACAACCTGTAGGTTCTGGCTGAGAGATCACATCTGACCTTATTTACTGATGGAATGTGGTGAGCGTTAGGGTTGAGAACCCCACATAACACCCCACTCCAGATTCGCCAAGACTCAGGACAGCAAAAACTGTAATGTTTTTACATTTTGCTGCTTGGGGTTGGGGGTGGAGAGTTAGGGTTGGAAACCCTAATGCCACAATTTCCTACTTCTGTCACCTTAATCTGAATCCTAACGCTGCATTAATGCAGTTTTTTGTAAAGAATTTCCTTACTTTTTGAGATAGCACAATTGTATACTCATCCATTCATGTAATTAGAGAAGCACAGGACCCTCTGGACCCTGTGCGTCCATGCCTCCATTGATGCACAGAAATATGTGAGTGTGGAAGCACAGGACCCTATGGGTCTTGTTTTTCCATTCCTCCAGAAAAGCAATTTATCTGCTTCATTGTAATTTTTGTTGTAGAGACTACTTCATAGACAAAATATATTAACTGTGGCTCTTACGTTCTGGCGGTTGATTGTGTATGGTCCAAAATGTGTTATTTTTTGTTTTTTACCCACAAGTCTGTAAATTTTGGTCAGTTTGGTGTCAAAGCTGGTATGTCTGTAGTCTAAAAGGAGATACACCCTTGGTGCATTTTTGATGATCAGAGTTTAATTGTGCATTTGGCACCATGGTGAATTTGGGGGGTCATTTTGAGGAGTTATGTGTACCCTATGAATTTTAAGGGGACTATTAAGTGTTTCTCTTGTACTACTAATTGAGACCTTTCTTTTGATATAGATTGTTCCTTAACTCCAAATATTGAGGAGTTATGGCTTGTTAAATTTCAGATGTGCAAATAAAACTAAAGTCCAGATTCTTCTTTCATATGAACCAATCCTCTTTCATCAGAGTGTGTCATACTCATGAAAGAGGTTTGATTCATACAAAAGAAGAATGTAAAAAACCGAAGTCCGAATTCATAATTGGTTTGAACCAATCCTCTTTTGTGAGACTGTATCATTCCCACAAAACAGGATTGGTTCATATGAAAGAAGAATATGAAAAAAACACTAAGTCCAAATTCTTGTTTTGTAGGAACTTCATCTTGTTTTGTATCGCCCCATTCTTTTTTTGTGAAGCTATATGAAGCAAGAAAATCATCTCATGAAACAAGATTTTTAAAATGTTTAAACAACACATTTCTGGGTCCTTTCTCCAAAAACTAAAGCTTCCCATATCCTATATTCCACCCTGTATCATCCACTTCTGTGACTTCTCTCACCTCGATCCTTTATTGTTTAAAGCCAAGATTGCCAATCATGACTGTTTGCATCTCTGGTACAGATGTGACCTTACTGTCTCTTACTTCAACACAGTCTTCTTTACATACCAGAACAAGCATGCATCCTTTACCTCAAAGAGAGTCCATGATCAGCAAACTAAATGGCTTACATGCCCCCTCATATCTCTACTGAAACAAAAAGACAAATGTTGGGCTACCCACAAAGCTACTAACTTCAGTTCTGCTTAGACCACCTATAGATCCCTAAGAAATAGGTGTAAACAAGCTATCTGTCCATATTATCACATGCAGTTAGCCTCCCCTAGCAACCCATGCCAATATTGCAGCCACCTCATATGGTCCCTTGGACTTATCAACACTTCTACCCCTCCCAACTTTGAGATCAATGGTATCAACTGTAACAACCCACACACCTTATCTAATGCCTTTAATAATCTTTTTTCTGACCTCTCTGCCTTTACCTCAGCCCTTGATAGCACTGCAGAGCACCTCTCTCCACCCCCACACTATTTCCCCAGGGCCTCACCCCCTATTCCTCTTCATGCCTGTCTGCACTGACAAAGACTATAAGCTCCTTAAGCAGATCCCCAAATCCAAATCTGCTGGTTCAGATGGCATTGAACCCAAACTGCTTAAACTAGCTGCTTGGGAGTTGGCAGCCCCTGTGACCAGAATTCTTAACCTATCACTCTCCTTCAATGTCATACCGTCCCACCTGGAAATTGACTAACATAGTTCCCATATTTAACAAACTCTGGTCAGAGCCAACAAAGCAGTATAATGCTATTTTCAGTGTCAGTGACTCAGCTGGTTGCACACTCACCTTTGAGGCTAGATCAGAGAAGGCTGTAGGTTTTATCCCCACATCAGGCACTTGGATTAAATCCATGTAGTGCAGCATGAGGGGTTTGCTGCACTTCTGAGGTGCCGTCTTTCAGATAAGATGTTAAACTGAGGTCCCTTCTGCATGGTCTGGAGGTTGTTCAGGTGGGTGTTAAACGATCCTATGGCACTTCCTGAAAAGAATAGGGGCATTTCCCTGGTGTCTTGGCCAGTTCCCCCATTCAATAAACTACCACCAACAGCTTCATCGGGTTCAATTTCAGTTGGTTATTATCTGTACCCAACCCTGGTCACTGCTGAAAAAGGGACTTCTAGTTTCAATGGTCCTATCTGGTCAACAAAATTCATCAAGAAAATATATTTTACAGGGGTAGGAGCAAAAAACTGACATGACTTCAGTTATCTGAGTCACTGTGTGGATAAATGGGTGGTGATGTAATCACTATGTGGATACATCATCACCCATTTATCCACACAGTGACTATAACACTAACCACCACCACCTGTGCTACCTGCTCAGTAGTACTGCCTGCCAGTTTTGCTTTCACCTTCTTACAGTGTTCTTTACGACCCAAGCTATCACAGTCGCAAAGACTAACAAAATGCACACCCTATTCAAATACACCCCACTTAAAAAAAACGGAACCACATTTTAAATGAAAACACTCTTAAGAAAAAAAAATTTTTTTCCTCTTTCTCAGCACAGCAACCCTGCAAACCAAACACAGTAACTAGGCACAGAGAAAAAAACATGGAAAAGAACTTAAGAAAAATAAAATATAACAAAACTGAAGCCAAAAAATCCTGTTGCATAAATCAAATATGTGTGGGGAGCATGTGAGATAACAAAGTTATTTCTACAGTTGCCAGTGACCACTCGTAACCCTCACTCATGGCTTTGCCACTCATGAGGTTACTCAAGGTCACAGGCAACTGTACAACTAACTTCATTATCCCACAGGTGCCCCACCCCCTGCATATCCCATATTTATGCAACAGATGTCAGGATAAAAAGTGACACATAACTTCAGTTATCTGAGTCACTGTGTAGATAACCGGGTGGTGATGTAATCACCATGTGGATAACTTCAGGTTATCCCCATAGTAATTACATCATCACCCATTTATCCACACAGTGACTAGATCACTAACCACCAACTGTGCTGCTTGCTCAGCAGTACTGCCTCCCAGTTTCACTTTCAGCTCCTAACAGTGCTCTTTACAACCCAAGCTATTACAGTCCCAAAGACTCACAAAATACACACCCTAACCAACCTCCCCCCCAAAAAAGGAACTACATTTTAAATGAAAACACTCTTAAGAACAAAAAGCCATTTTTTCTTCTTTCTCAGCATATCAACCCTGCAAGTCAAACATGGCAACCAGGCACAGAGAAAAAACATGGAAAGGAACTTAGGAAAAAAATAAAATATAACAAAACTGAATTAAAAAAAATCCTGTTGCATGGATCAAATATACGTGGGGTACCTGTGGGATACCAAAATTATTTATACAGTAGCCTGTGGCCACTTGTGGGTTACTCAAGATCCAGTAACAATGATTGCTGGCCCTGTTAAAGTTAACACATTCACTGGTGTCCACAAGTACAGCCCACTCGCATACTGCTGGGCCTGTTAATAAAAAAAAAAAAAAATTCCTGGTGGGCTGTGGCACCATTGTTGTCCAGTTGCCTGTCACAGTAGTAACAAATAATTATTTTGCTGCAAGATAAGGCCAGTCTGGTCCAGTGGTATGGAGGGATGAGGTGCTAGATGCCTTATTGCCTACCTAATCAGTGACCCAAGTTCAGGAATATACCAGATTGCCAGGGATTAAAAAGCAGACTGAACATTCATCACATAGCTGTCATGTCCCTCCATGGAAAGGCATGCTGACTTGACCTTTGGCTTTCCACAGGTGAAGGCAGGAACTCAAGAAAGAGAAAAATGCAGAAATGGCTAACATAGGTTCCATAAAGCCCAACCCAGCTACCTCTGTCTCACATGACCACCTGGATGACTGCCTCAGTTGTGAATGTAAGTGACTGGGTGAGGATAAGGATGGCTCTCCCCTTTCTGACCACCTTATCATGGAGGAGGGAGGCAATCAATGGGAACTTTGGGCTCTGTGGTTTGGGACAGGGGAGGTAGGGATGGGGCTGAGAGCCTCCTGAGGCAACTGCAAAGCAAAATGTTTTATGGAGGGGTAGAAATGCTGCAGTATGTATGACCTTAACACATACAGGATGCATAACCCTCCCATAATGGGTACAGCTGCACTGTTACAGTAAAACTATCAAGTGTAGGTAATATGTGCAGGGTCTCTTACCAGGGCACAGTGGAGCCAGAGATAGGAGTCATAAAGGGATGACATTTCTTAAACCTGTAGAATAAAATAGAGGAAAAGGGTCACAAAGGATCCTCCGTTCTTGGAGAGTTACAAGGAAGGATAAGACAGGTTAGACATATTGTAATACTTCCTGTATCTGATGGGGAAAGAGTTCACATCCTATGAGACCTGCGAAAGTAAAGAGAAGGTTAATATGGAGTAAATACAGTAGTGGGAACAACAGAGAGGAGAGAGATGAAATGAGTATAGTACAGTACAGTGTAAGAGGTAAAAAAATATAGCTGTACAGGGAAAGGTATACAATTAAATGAAGTAAAAGATACAGAGACAAGCTTAATTTAAGTATTATGCTAACATCAGCAACTGTTTACCATGATTGTCAAAAACAAAACACCATAAAACAGAATAATGAAATGTTTATTACCATTGGAAAAGCTGTTTCTGTGTTTTCACCTTGACTTGCATGTTATTTTTAGTGTGTGGTGTATATCACTTTGACATTTCTGTATAAATGAGATGCACCATTTTTAATCCTCAGACCTGTCCTCTGCAGAAAGGCCACTGAAGGCTTGAAGTGCTGGCCAAAGTGGATGCATGCAAGGCATGTTGCCAGAAAATAAATCTTGCACTTTGCATGTAAAACTGAATCTAGGAGTGCTGAGCATTCTTTTCCTTTGTTATTACAGGCCGGCTGCTTTGCTTATGCACCATCTTTTTCCTTTACTTGTGCACCACTCTACACTACTTACACAAAAACCACAGCACTAACCCCTGACCAACACAGGACTGACCATCCCACCCCTGACAGTCGCAGGACTATCCCCCCTTAGACAGCCACAGCACTGGGCACCCATGCCTGACAGTCATGGAACTGATCCCCATTCCCAACAATCACAGCACTACACCCCACCACCATGACATTACTATACCCATACCCCCGACAGTCACAGAACTGATCCCCATTCCCAATAATCACAGCACTACACCCCACCACCATGACATCACTATACCCATACCCCTGACAGTCACATAACTGATCCCCATTCCCAATAATCACAGCACTACACCCCACCACCATGACATCACTATACCCATACCCCTGACAGTCACAGAACTGATCCCCATTCCCAACAATCACAGCACTACACCCCACCACCATGACATCACTATACCCATACCCCTGACAGTCACAGAACTGATCCCCATTCCCAACAATCACAGCACTACACCCCACCACCATGACATCACTATACCCATACCCCCGACAGTCACAGAACTGATCCCCATTCCCAGCAATCACAGCACTACACCCCACCACCATGACATCACTATACCCATACCCCCGACAGTCACAGAACTGATCCCCATTCCCAACAATCACAGCACTACACCCCACCACCATGACATCACTATACCCATACCCTGATAGTCACAGAACTGATCCCCATTCCCAACAATCACAGTACTACACCCCACCACCATGACATCACTATACCCATACCCCTGACAGTCACAGAACTGATCCCCATTCCCAACAATCACAGCACTACACCCCACCACCATGACATCACTATGCCCATACCCCTGACAGTCACAGAACTGATCCCCATTCCCAACAATCACAGCACTACACCCCACCACCATGACATCACTATGCCCATACCCCTGACAGTCACAGAACTGATCCCCATTCCCAACAATCACAGCACTACACCCCACCACCATGACATCACTATACCCATACCCCTGACAGTCACAGAACTGATCCCCATTCCCAGCAATCACAGCACTACATCCCACCACCATGACATCACTATACCCATACCCCCGACAGTCACAGAACTGATCCCCATTCCCAACAATCACAGCACTACACCCCACCACCATGACATCACTATACCCATACCCCCGATAGTCACAGAACTGATCCCCATTCCCAAGAATCACAGCACTACACCCCACCACCATGACATCACTATACCCATACCCCTGACAGTCACAGAACTGATCCCCATTCCCAACAATCACAGCACTACACCCCACCACCATGACATTACTATACCCATACCCCCGACAGTCACAGAACTGATCCCCATTCCCAATAATCACAGCACTACACCCCACCACCATGACATCACTATACCCATACCCCTGACAGTCACAGAACTGATCCCCATTCCCAACAATCACAGCACTACACCCCACCACCATGACATCACTATACCCATACCCCTGACAGTCACAGAACTGATCCCCATTCCCAACAATCACAGCACTACACCCCACCACCATGACATCACTATACCCATATTCCCAACAGCCACAGAACTGATCCCCATTCCCAACAATCACAACACTACACCCCACCACCATGACATCACTATACCCATACCCCCGATAGTCACAGAACTGATCCCCATTCCCAACAATCACAGCACTACACCCCCCCACCATGACATCACTATACCCATATTCCCAACAGTCACATGGATGACGCTTTCCACAGACAGTCACAACAGTAATCCCCCCTCCCACCAGTCACAACACTGTACATCACAGCACTGATGACCACCCCACACAGTCGAGACTGCAACATCCCCCCCTCCAAACGGTCATTTACTTTGGTGCCTTATACAACCTTCCTGCCACATGTACAACATCCTGCAAATGCTTCTGTCCCTCAAAGTTGTAAAATTACACAGAAGCAGACCTTCCAAAAGTCAGAGGAATGACCCTCACCATGATAGTCACATAAATGACACCCTATCCCTGACAGTTACATAACAGACCCTCCTCCCGACAATCACTGGACTGTACCACCACTCTAACAGTTACAGTACTGATACCATCAGTCACAGCAATGACTAACCCCCCAACCCCCCAACAGTTATTGGATTGGACCCCCCCCACAGTCACAGGACTGTTTTACTCCCCCACAGTCACAGGACTGTACCCACCCCCACAGTAACAGGACCATATCACCCACTCCTCCACAAGCACAGGATTGACCCCCGTCACAGGACTGTATCATCCCACTGACAATCACAGAACTAACACCCTCCATTGACAATCTTGACAATGACTACCAACCTCTGGCAGTCACAGTACTGATCCACACCCCTGAGAGTCACAACACTTTCTCAGTATTCCCAATAGTCATAGAACTGCTCTCCTACTCCCCCAACCTGGCAGTCACAGCAATGACCATACACCCCTCAGAGTCACAGCACTGATCCCCATTCCCCCACAGTAACAACACTAGTCACTGAACTGCACCGCATCCCATTTTACAACACTGATCATCAATCTCCAACAGTCACATCACGGCCACCTCACCTCCAAAAGTTACAGAACTGACACCCCCTACCACCAGTCACAGCACTAATTCCCATCCCCTGACAATGACAGCACTGACCTACTACTCCTAATGGCCACCAAACTGACTCCCATCCACAACCGCCACAGCACTGCCTCCTCACCCACAATGGTCACAGGACTGCCACCCCCCCTCGACAGTCACAGAACTGTACCACCCTTCAATAGTCACAAAACTAACATCTTCTACTATCAGTCACATTGGCCACCTACCCGACAGTCACAGTGCTGATCCTCATCTCCCAACAGTGACAACACTACCCACTACCTCCATGACAGTCACAAGGCTGATACCCTCTACAGACAGACACAGCAGTGATCCCCACCCCCACAGTCACAACACTCCCTCCCACTGCCAAAAGTTGCAGTCCTGCCTCCCACCTGACAGTCACGGCACTGACCACCTACCCTCTGACAATAACTGCACTGACTACCCACCCTCAACCATTAAAGCACTGACACCCCCAACCACAACAATCACAGTACTGAGCCCCACCATTAACACAACACTGTCTCTGAACCTCCCTCAACAGTCGTAGTACTTACCAGTCCCCTTACAGCAATGCCCCTGATCGTCACAGCACTGACAACCAGCCACTGGCAGCCCCAGAACTGACCACACCTCAGTCATTAAATTTTAAAAATAAGTTGTTTAAGTACTGGCAACCCATTGCAGAGAGCTCAGCGGTCAAAACTTGTACAGGCCAACTAGCCAAATTCTGGTGGATTTTGTATTAGGCTAGTAAGTTTTCCTATAACTAGCCCTGTAGGTTTGTACTGTAGAATGTAACCAAAAAGTACAGTACTTCAGCTGGGCTAGTGGAAGAGTCTGTGGGGCTAGTACATTTTCCCATTCACTAGACTTGCTGGCTAGTGGCTGCAAAACTTAACTTAGAGCACTGGGGTGGGCCATACCATCCACAAGATGGCCCTCTCCCCCTTACCCTGTTCTGGTTTTACTGATTTTAATTTATGAAAGTGATAATTCATAGACTAAAAAATGTGCTATGTTCCTTTGTCATATTATGATAGATTTGTTGCTGTTGTGCGGTGCCCAGTGCCTCTGGGATTGGGAGCCTGAAAAATCAAATTTGCCTTGTCTTGCCTCTAGACATTCCTGCCCAGTGACCAGCCCGAAAGCTGAGCGCCCTGCTAAGAGTAGGAAAACCTACATCCCAGTCCCCCCCCCCAACAGAACCACTCTTCTAGTACCAGTGCAACTCTGTATATTAAACTTTACATTGCTTGTTAAACAGGCTTGTAGTACTGCTTCTAGGGTTACAACCCCTGCCTGTATTACTATCCACAGGTTGAGGGGCCTGGGTTCATAACTTAGCTAATGCCAGGGTTTGCCCACCCATGGTAAACACAGAGATTTGGTGCCTCCACTCAGAGTAAGGTTTCAGTGGGTATTTATTAAATTTGTCACAGCCCTCTGGGAAGCTATAACTACCCACTGCCCCACTAGTGGCCCTAGACCTTGGAACAGGCAGTAATGTCTCACAACATTCACAATAAATTTTTCAACAGACATCAATGATATTCTCATGGGTTTCCTACTTAATGTGGTCTGGGCTTCAGTGTGACCTCCTGGAACCCCCTGCAAACAATGGTTATCAGGAATTCATGTTCAGGAATATTCTAAACACAGTAACAGACCACCAGGGTAATTTAGGGGGGAGCATAACAAGGAAGGGGCAAATTTGGTCAAATGATTGTATCTTTACTGGTTTGAGCCAGGATACTGGCATGCATTTACTTCCACTTTGCATTCCTATAAATATACTGAGTACCCAGAGGGAAAACAAGCTAACTTAAATGGTGCCCGGGTTTGTAGCTGTTTTTGGGGCCCTTGACGAAAGAAGACATGATGATTTGGCATGCAGTTTTATTTGTGTCCAGTGGCTGGCTGGCCCAGTCTCTTGACCATTAAACTAGCAGTGATATGGAGATCAGGTGGTACCACAATGATAATTAAAGCTTGTCTCAGGGAGCTGCCCTAATTTCTACTTACTGTACCCAGACACTGAAGATGAACTGCAAAATAAGACCTGTTGAGATGTTTCTTGAAGCAGGGGGGAGGGTTCCCTCATGGTCCATGTACAGCAGCTTGTGTGATGGTGCAGGAGCAATTGACTCAGGCTGATTTCACATAGCCCAAGGCCGAATGGCTTCGCGGAGTCAACAAGTCAAAACCGTGAACTGGATATCTTGAACCGACCAGCCGCACAAACACTTCAGCAACTTTTACACATCTATATGTAAGGGTGCTGCTGGTTTCTGTCTGGTCTTTCCAGTAGGATTGCAGGCTGATCCGCAGTTCTGCCTTTTGCTGCATGAATCCACTGCTGTTGCATGCCGCAGCTTGCACCGACTGATGCACCTTGGACCCCATGGACTGAATCACCGAGAAGAGTCTTGGCCCACCAGGCCTAACCTCTGAGAGAAGGCTGGCTCCTCAGAGGCTCACGCTCTGAACTCCCGGGCAGATCTGGCATATTTCCAATGTTTCAGCAGTTACCCCCTTTTATATGGGGCTAAGGTCCAGAAATCTCACTGGCTGTCAAAACTATCCCAAACTGTCCCAGTCTCTTAATTGGCTTGCTTTTTGGGGCCTAGAAAAGGTCCTCCTTTTTTCCTCACAAGTCTTTATTAATTCCCATAAGTCTCTAGCCAAAGGTCCAGTCTCTTGACTGGTTATTTGGCCGCACAATGGTGGCTGCTGCATAGTCCCAAACACACATTTTATTGCAGTCTCAACATTACTGTCCTGGTGCAGCCAAAATAAACACTATTCTTACATAAATTCCCCACAGTTATATATCCCCAGCATTTCTCTTTTAAACACATTTATTAATCTCTCCTATATATGCCTAGTTTCTGTGTCGCTGCCTTCCAACTACAGTGCCCCTCTAAAACTGACAGCAGTTCATTAATATTCATTATGGCTTCACCGCCCTGACATTTGCCCTTTAATACTGGTGCCCTGGAGGCAGTGCTGTAAGTGCTTGCCTTATACTTATTTAAAAACAGTTTCCCTGCCCTTGCTGTAGGTTTCCGGTGCCTTTTTAACTAAATACTGTGCACCAGGATCCACTGGAACACCTTCCAACTTTTGATCACAACCAGAAGTCGCAAACAGTGTGCCTCTCGAAAGTGCAAGCAGCGGCTGCACGGCTGAAATGCCAGCCACTCACAGAATGTGTTCCGGGAGCCCAGCAGGGCTCAAATGAGATAATGGGGCTGCCTGGGAAATCTGGGTGGGGACACAGAACTTGGGTCAGGCGGTGGCCTGGGGGATTCATTGGGAGGATGCCGGAAAGGTACAGTTGACATATGGGAGGGCTACCAGGTAAGCCTCCCAAAGGGGGGTTACATACAGACTTTCAGTACTGGTGATGTGTACCCACAAAAGACTAGCAACTACAGTCCCTCAGGTCTGTGTCTGGAAGGTAAGAATCTGAAGTCTTCAGCTGAGCACCTTGCTAGGAGTAGGAAAACCCACATCCCAGCTCCCCCCCCCAACAAGACCACTCTTACAGTATCAGTACAGCTCTAGATCAATGGCAAATGGCAGGAATAAACAATTACTCTTGTTCTGTGTCCCATTCCAAAGAACAGCTCTTCGACAAAGATCCTTTTCCTACCGTACTCCACTGTGGCTTAATGAGATCCCAGCTAACATTCTAAATTCTGCTAACCCTGGAACCTTCAAAGCTGAACTTCTGCAGTTTCTACTGTAAAAGGTTGTCTATGAGTGCTCAACTGTTCACAGCAGTTCTCCAGAGCCTGCACCAATCCTGCCTTCTAACAACTACTTATAGTCTCACTCACATGGTCCACCCCTCCCCACGCCCTATCCCAGTTCCCCAAACTCTGCTATCTCATGCTCTGTAGCTCTTATTCCACTAGTGGTTGTGCTCTCTCGTTGGTCTCATGCCTCATTGCCCCTCTCTCCTAGTCTCTCCCCCTCCCCCACTCCTCCTTTTCTCCATCAATCTCCACTCTTATGATACCACCCCGCCGCTGCTTGGTCTCTACCTCCTTCCCCTGTCTCCCTCTCCCTCCCCTCTCTCTCTCTCTCTCTAATCACCTTCTCCCACTTACCACACTATCTCATATGCACCCTCCCCAGTTCCTCCACTCCAACGCTGTAATGCAATGTGACAAGGCTCCTACTGGGCTGCTCTGTCCCCACACCACTCTCTCCCCATCTTCCATTTTTCTCTCTCTCATATACTTTGTTATGTCATACAGCACTTAGTATACCCTTAATGAAACTCATAAGAAACTTAGCTGTTTTCTATTCTTTTGTTACTTCCAGTACTGATAATTCAACTATGTTTGGATTTTGTTCTGTGAATTTAATTAAGTACTGATAATTGAACTATGTCTGTATTTGTATTGTGAATTCAAGTGATGGCTGTCGTACCGTTTAATGGAGGTGGACCCTTTGTAAAAGAGTTCTTACTCAAAGGTTGTTTCTAAAATTCCAATAAATAACTAAATAAATAATAAAATATCTGAAATTAAAAACAGGCTTTTGAATCTGTGGCATTAACCACATAGTTTCACATGGCACTTGTGCTGTTTTATTAAAACTGGTTTTGAAATAATAGTTTGTCACCTATTATTGTGAGTTTACCCAAAACACTGTGGGCCAGATATTCAAAACTTTGCGCTGGGCAAAAATCATTTGCGCAGGTTTAGCGCGGGATTAGCGCGGGTCTGCCATATTCAAAAGGCCAAATAGCGCGGGCAAACTGCATTAGCGCCAGGCAAAAGTATAATGTATGCAAGGGGCAAACTGACATGAATACAAGCGCAATGCGATATTCAGTGGCTAGCGCCGGCGCTAAGTGGTTTAAGCAGCGACCTAGCGTGACGGTGTGAATTGAATTACATGAAAAAGCTGGTCTTAATCCTGGGCAATCAGCTTTATGCGCAACATAAATGGCTGTGCTGGATTTGTTGGTTTAGCTGGGTCTGCGCGACCCTAATACATAAATATAACACATAGATAAAGCCAAACATAGTGGAAGCTTGTTGCTAACCAATGGCATCACAATGATGCCATCATCTGCCACCAGTCCCAGCCATGCCAGGCAGTAAGTGGTGACCCTGCAGCCAGTGGACAGCATGGCGGTGTAGCCGCCAGCACACACCTGCTGACCACACATATCTGTGGACAAAACAGATGCCAGCACACATGCAGCACTGTGGGCATGGAGGATGTTGAGGGAGTGTGTATGGGTGGCCAGGCTGTGCCACAGACCAGGTGTGGCCACAAGGCTGGGACTCAGCATGCAGTGCACATGGGCCAGTATTAGGAATACCCCCAACACTAGTGTGCCTTTCGGATACTATATGCCCCCCCCCCCAGCCACATACCACACAGCTGTACAACTGCCACAACACACAAAGCCAGATATGTACATGTCACTGTGAGCATCACATGCCACAGGTACAGCATCTGTGGGTCACACAACAGTGTAACAGTAATGTCGACTGTCAGTAAACACCTGCAGGTTGGGCCTGTCACTGTGTACAGTGCAATCAGCATCACTTGCCCTACACACCATAGGCAGTGCTCGTCCCTCACACTACTGTCTCCTTGCTACTGTAGTGTCTGCTGTGCACTGTAGCATGCCCTACAGTGTGACAGTTGCATGCAGCACCACCACCACCTGTGCCTATGCTGTCCTGTCCCTGGGGTACAATATGCTATGCTATGCTATGCTGTACTGTTTACCTGTAGCCTGTAGCTATCATCGTGCACTGCCAGACTGACCTACAGATGGAGCTGCGGTTGGACCTTGTCTGCCCTGTACTTCCAGACTGACCCACAGGTGGCTCTATGGGACCCTGCAGTACGCTAGGCAAACTGTGTGCAAATCAGGGTATAATGAGATGCTAATCCGGTTGTTTGCCCAGAGACTACCTAAGTAGGCTCATTTGCATGGCACTTTGAATATGGCACATTTTAGCTCCGGGCAAGCGTGTTTGCTCCAGGCTAACTGCTTAGCTCCGCTAATGGTACGGGGAATATTGTAAAGTTTTGATCACTGTTCTTTCTCATCTGCTGCTTCCTGCAACTGTACTGAGTCCATGCATTTGCTGGCACACATTGTACACGTAGTTCGTCTGTACCTGCCCTCACGTTGCTGTGTACTGTGTTGTTGTTGTGGGTTGCACTTCCTGGTTGTTTTATTCAGTGCTGTCTTATTCCAGGGCAATGTTGCCCTGCACTCTAACCAGTTTGCATGGCCTCATTACCATGCTGTATTCAGAAGCTGTTTGCCCTGGGCTATTCCGTTTGAATATGGCTTGCTTTGTGCTCCGGGCTCAGTTTGCCCGCTGGGCAGTGCTAATTTTGCCCCTGGGCAAAGTTTTGAATATCTGGCCCTGTGTCTGATCATCTCAATTGTGATGCCGTCAAAGGCTACTCCACTAATGATGTCATTTGCTGTACCATTCTGGGGGCCTGTATCTATCTGCTGAACAGCTCAGAAGGGTCCTGCGGCATAGTAGTAGTGTACTAGCATTTTATGAGGGGGCTGATAACTGTTTAACCTTTGGTGTGCTTGTGTAGACACATGGCAGTTACAGTGCTGTTCAGTTTTGAACAAGCTACAGGCAGACTTTGTTGTTTACTGAACTAACCTGCTGGAAGGCTACTCAGACTTCCTGTGGAGGGCAAATGGTAACACCCCTACGATGTCCTCACAGCACTGTTTGACCAGGCAGAAAAACACTAAACATAGAACAGGCTTCCTTCTGATTTCTTTTTCAGAGGCTAAAACTCCAGGGGGAGAAAATTAAAAGTGTTCACAATGAAATCAGTGCCCCAAAACAGCTGCAGTACTGCTAGATATCGGGAACAAAACTGGAAAAAGGCACAATTACAACAAAACACTACAAACAATTTGCCTTTGATCTTAAATTGTTTGTTAAACAGGCTTCTGCAATGTATAATGTCACAACTGTTTAACTAAGGGGTTTTAAAGAAGAAGCATTTACAGTCTCTCAGGTGCTGTCTACCAGCAGCAGCTTTGCTTACCCAAATGTGTTTTTAAAAATCCTGCAGTTCTGTTTACTTTCTGTTACGCTCCACGTAGGCTGTTGCACTTTTACTCAGGAAGTACAATCCATTCAGCCTGTGAGATTCAAATTCCTCAAGGTCCTAGTGCCAGCCTGATAAGGAACTGACAGCAGAATATGCTTGGAAAAGATGATCAAATCCTGTGTTTTTAAAAACTGTAGAGAACTATTTCTTCAGTGCCCCAGCAGGAGGGGGAGGAGAGGGGTTTGTCAGGTCTGCGGATGGGAGGGCCAGTGGAAAGCCATTTCTGAGAACATGACTGGAGCACTGTGGAGGGACACATGATAGTGTTCCTGTCCCCTGTCCTCTTCTACTTCATAGCAATAAGACAGCATGGTTATGCCCATGCTGCCTTAAAAAGGGAATTGCAAACCCATATCCAACTATAGGCCTATTTCTGTACTACTGGCTCTGAGTAAAATCCTTGAAAAAACTGATGCTGCTCAATTAAACTCATACCTTGATAAATATGACCTCCTCCTCTGTCCAGCCCAGTATGCTTTCCAAAAAGGCCATTGTACTACCACTGCACTGCTCTTGTTAACCAATAGCATATTTACCTCTCTGGATAGAGGTGAATATACAGGGGCAGTATTTATAGATCTCACAAAGGTCTTTGACACAGTCAACCACTCCTCAGTACCCTAGGGATATCTGAAAATATTCTACCCTTGTTCTCCAGCTACTTTTCTAGCAGGCATCAGTGAGTTCAGATTGGCTCTTCTTTCTCCAATTATCTCCCATCCCTCCTTGGCATTCTCCAAGGACCTATTCTTGGCCTTTGCTATTCTCACTGCATATTAACTCAGTCTACCACTGCTTTAAACACTGTATCCCACTCTTATATGCTGATGACCTAGTGTTCTTCAGCAATGCTACTGAAGTGGTTGATGACAACAGAACCCTAATCTCTGACCTTAAAGCCATTCAATCCTGGCTTAAAGACAATAAACTTCTTGTGAACCATGCTGAGTGCCAGGCTATACTCTTCTGAACCCCCTACCAGATAAAGAATAACAGCATCCACTTAGCAGTATTATTAACGATCACTCCTTCCCTGGAAACAGTCACTTCCTTTAAGGATTTAGGGATCATACTTGATCCTTCCTTGGATTTCTCCCTCCACCTTACTTCCATCTGTAAGGCAGTAAACTCCAGCCTTGGGATAGCATACTAAGCTTGCCCTAATCTCTCCTTGTCTGTGCGCAAAACTGTTGCACATACTTTACTCCTTCCCAAGTTTGCACACCTCCAGCACCCTGATGTGCAAACCTGAAGTGGGTTATAATGACATCTATCATTTTGCCCTTGTGTGTAATTGCCTTACCCACCATTGCACATTTTATAGTAAACTAAGATGACTTTCCCCATCAGCCTTGATGGACCTCTCCCTGGGAAGAATTATCCACAGAACTCTTCTGAACTAATTGCCTCATTCACTAGCCTCTCACCTCACACTATGTAATAGCCTTTACTCCCTATGATCTTCAGACAATGATCAGCTGACCAACCCCAGGTCACAGTCCAAATGCAGCACAATGGCCTTCACTAGCATTGCCCCCACACTTTGGAACAGCATCCGCTTATGCACGCCTCAGTGCCAAGTCCCCAACTCCTTCAGAAACTAACTCCCACCTTCCTGCTCCAATGCTCCCAATGCACTTATGCCAAATAACCTTGACCTTTAGTTACATAACTTCCATCTAATCAGGCTTCTGATGAACTATCGCCTGAATGGTCTGCCTGCCCTTGCCTATTCCACTGCCTTAGGTCTCAGATGTGCAAATGTCATTAAGCTGAATATGCTCATTCCTTTTTACTCTATTGCATATGATATCTCACTGTATATACCACTGCATTGTAATTTGCACCACATACTCTAGTGTATTTGTTTTCTCTCTGAATGTCCCCCTGTACTCTGTGTAACCTGCATCATTCACACTATTGAATATGTCACCTTAATGTATGCACCCGTGCACTCTAAGTAACATGAGCTGTTTTATCTAGCTACGTACTGTACTACAAATACTAGCACCATGTTAATGTTTTCATTGTTAAGAGTGAAACTCTGCTTTTGTAACCTGCCAGGTCTTGCCAGAAAATAGGCAAATGTCTGCCTAGTGCACCTTACTTGGTCAACAAAAAACTAAACTAAATCCACCAAATAGGATCCTGTTCAGCAAGATACATGTGCTGGTGTCTCTGCAGGATATGATTTTTATGAGTTTTCAACACAAAAAGTATGAAAAAATGGAAACGAGATGGCTGCCATATGAAAGAAGAATTTTTTCTCATGAAACAGGATTACCCCTTCACAAAACAGAATCCTGTTTTATATAGTCAAATTCTTGTTTCATATGAAACAGCTATCCAAAAGACTGTGCTGAGCATGCTCAGAACTGAAATTTCAAATCATAATGACTCTGGAATGGATTAATATTTTTTTTTCACTAAACTAATGAAAGACACCATTCTGGGGCAAGCCCTTACTACCCTGAAAATTTCAGACCAAAATTCCAAACTGTCTGGACCCTAGGCAGTGACAAAAAAAAAACAGCAAACAAAAATCTGATTTTTTTTTTTTTACTTTTTCTACTATCTGGATCTCAAAATCTGCACATCCAACAAGAACAAAACTTGGCACATCAAGAGACCTTGTCCCCTAGACCACACAAGCAAAGTTCTGTGGAAATCCATTGAACTGGATGAAGCTATTAAAGTGCAAAGTTAGGGGTTTAACATTAAAAAGCTTATTCAACCCTAACTATAGGGGCTACTGTGCCACTATAATAATGTGTACTCAGCTGATCTGTCAACACCAGTGCATGCCTTTTCCACATACAGATTAGAGTACCACAATGCCCTTTACCTGGGGTTATCTGTGGGGGTGGTGTATCACCTGCAGCTGATGCAGAATATGGCAACCTGGCTGATTGCTGAAACGTCTCAGTCTGAGCATATTATGCGAGTGTTCCTATGATATGCATTGGCTGCCAATCCAGTGGCACATCACCTTCAAGGTATATTTGTTAACATACAAGACCTTGCAAAGTTTGTGCCTTGGCTACTTGAAAGATCTTCTGATCCCTTATGTCCAGGTTATTCACTTTATTCCTCTGAGGTGAACCTCCATATGTCCCCAAGTCCAGACTGAAATCTTCTGGCGATCCTGCTTTTGTTATTGGTGCACCATTTATGTGGAATGTACTTCCCACTGACCTACTGTAAGAGGGCCCTCTAATTGGACATTTTTATGGCCTGTCTGAAAACTTATTTATTTAATTTTAGCTATGGGTCTATATTATCATTCTAAAACTGTACTTATTTGTCACCTGTTTTCTAGTTTTTTTGTATCTATCTTACTGTTCTACTTCTTTAAGGTAAGTAAGTATGTAAAACTTTATTTGTTAAGCACACATTCCCTGAGGCTCAGGACACTGTACAAGGTAAGGAAAATACATACATAAGACACTGTTCATAAATATTTACATAAAATCAAATGTAGATAAATAAAACATTACTATAAATTAAATGATATAATTAAATCAAAAATTCAGTCTAAAACCATATTAATCAGCAGCCAATGTAAGGGAACCCTGGTAACATGCTAAAGACTTCATTAAATAGGTGTGCTTTCAGGTCTCCCTTGAAGGCCTCCAGCGAGGGGACCTCCCTCTAAGATCTTGGAAGGGAATTCCACAGGGCTGGTCCTGCCACTTCAAATGTTCGATCACCTGTTGATTTGAGCCAGGCCCTGGAAATCACTAGAAGGCCCACCTCAAAGGAGTGAAGAGGGTGCCGGGTGTGGTAAGGTGTCCGGGGGTTACTTAGGTAGCTAGGGCCCTGCCCTTACAGGGCTTTATAGTTCAGTAAACTGACCTTGAAAGTGATTCTCCACCTCACTGGTAACCAGTGCAGATGACCCAAGGCCAGAGTCACATGACATGACTTAAGTAGGCCTATCACCAACACGGCTGCTGCATTCTGCACTAGCTGCAGGTGATGCAGGATCACTTTCTTTACTCTGAGGTAAACAGCATTGTGCAGTCAAGCCTAGAGGTCACAAAGGCATGAACTACAGTCACAGCCTTGACATAGTCAGAGATTTCCAGATATTTCGCAAAATGTCTAAAGAGATTCTCTCTGGTGGCCCACAGTGGTACTGCAGGCAGGCAAGAAATTTTCAGATATATCACAGACATTTCAGGAAATATCTGACCATGTCTATGGCCGCCACTGTAGTTAGGGCAAGTCATCAAGAGGAATTAAGGCTTTAATCCAGGCAATCTTCCTAAAGTTGGTGAAAGCACTCCTGACTACCGATGTCATCTGAGCCTCAAGTGTCAGTCTATTGTCCAGAATGATGCCCAGATTCTTCACCTTAATGGAGGCAGCAAGTGGGGAGGAGCCAAACATCAGATTAGAAACCTTTACTATGATCTCAGCATCCTGTCGATGACCAGGCACAATCAGCAGAACCTCTGCCTTGTCTGGGTTAAGCTTCAGCCAGTTAGAGGACATCCAGTCCTGGACATGGGCCAAGCTGCCTTGAGTCCCTGGGATTGGGAGCCATAAAAACAAATTTACCTTGCCTTGTCTATAATGTACTCAGCTATTATAATCTAGAAAGTCTCATGGTAATTAAACATCTGTAGCATGCCACACTGCATTATAATATAATGCGTTCTCAGTTACTATAATCTAGAAAGTCTTGCAGTAATTTTACAGCATACTTCACTGCATTATATTATAATGTGTATTGAGCTACTATACTCCACAAAGTCTCGCAGTAATTAAATAATTGTAGCACTCCATACCTCTACCAGTTTGTCACCTCTCCTTGTCAGAACTGTGCCCAAATTCTTGACCTGCTCATCACCAATCTCCACTCCTTTCTAACTCATATTCTTGACCTCATGTTGCATAACCACTTCATCTGCAAATGTGACTGTTTTGCCCTCTGACCTTCCACTTGCTCACCACCATCTCTCACAAAATCTTTAAACATCGGAAGTCCCTCTATACTCTCTATGACTTCCTTGTTTATTGATCCTTTTTTGCTGATGCTTTCCCTTCTTTACCAGATATTGGTACCTAGAGCTTCATACTCACTATTTCCCTCAAAAAATTTATTGAAGTCAAATCCTTCATCAACCCCATAACTCTTGGTTACCTTGGTAAAAGCATAAGTCCAAAGGATGTTGACTTGAGAAATTGTGTTGCAACATTCAACTGACAGTACACCAGAAGCCTGGAAGTCACACTAGACTCATAATAGGACTGCTCTTCAAGATGCCAAAACTAAATACTAGGCCTCCATTACTCCAATGGTGCAATCAACCCCTATTGTCTGCTTAACAGTATTACCCTTTTCCTCTATTCTCTAACTTTTTCCACCTATCTCCCTCTCTAACTCCAAATGCATTGTATTTGCCACATTTCTTTGCTCAATAATATCTACTATCCATGAAAATGTTTTTCTATACCCCTTGATTCCTATACCCTATCACCAGCCTCTGTTCACTCCCTTCATGTGACCCCTCCACTTTCTCCCCAACCCACATCATCTACCTCTATTCTCCGTCACTTGTCTTCTCTCCCCTATGTGTCTACCTCAGACCTTTCAGAACTCATTAAGTCTATGATTATGAGTATTTACTCTAGTCCTTATCTAGCCCGTCAGCATACCATAACCTCAATTATTGCAGATCCAATAAGTTCCAATTTTCTACATTATTATTAAGTTTCCATCTAATGCAGACAATATATTTAACTGTAACACACTATACCATGCCATGTCATAGTGCAGGTTACCATACCCACTGAATATACTTTGCTTTGGGATAATAAAATCAATACAGATTTTTTTTTAAATGATCTACTATTTAAAAAAAATGCATTACAGTATGTACATTAATAAACATTTAGAGTTTCCATACACCATAAAAAGGTCAGGGTTGAAAATATACACTCTTTCTAGCCATAATAATGTTTTATACCATGGGAATTAATTTATTTGTCACTAAGCAACATTAGTGAGATGTTGTAATGGTTCACCTGTGTTTAAAACTCTGGCTCACAGTCCTCATCCTTCAACATTAGAATGTACTCTTCTCCTAGTCAAGGAGTCAAACAGACTTAGTAGCATGATGTGAACAATTATTCCTGCTATTCATTGCAGACCATCAACATTTTATGCAGTCCCCCATATCTTGAAAACTGGGACTGCGGCTGACTTCATCTGCTGTTTCTCTTTTCTTTGTAAATGTAATTCCTGTAACACTATACAAAAGTGTAAAAAACAACATTAGAAAACTGCTGACAAGTCTTGGAATAACATATACTTGTGAAAATTACTCTGTATGTGCAAATTGGCCTCTAACATTTCAAGATATGGAAATATCTGTGATTAGCTACTTTTCATTTATTTCTTCAAAGTCACAGAAACAAAACTTTCTATAGAAGTTAGCAGAAATCTCAGAGGGCCCTGTGGATGATCATGTGGAAGAACAGGGACAAGAAAAATTTGGGGACTACATTGATAGCCCGGAATTTGTTTAGTTTTAGTGATACTTTCTCATCATCATATCGGCACCTATCATTAAAATATAGTACTCTGAATAATTATCCCATGCCTGTTTTCAAGTGTAATGTATAAAGAATGCAAGGCAGTGAAGATATTTTCACAAACAAAAATATTATCTTTGCTGTATTTTTATCATTGCTTGTAGCTGCCTCTTTGCATTGCTTGGTTGCTTACAAGGTAAAATAAAATGATGTTCATGCCTGGTCACCAAATGACCAACATACAGTACCAAGAGTTTTAATGACAAAAGCTTGTGTGATGCCTGTTATTTCACATAAATGTACAAGACAGTTGTCCAAATTTTAGTGGCCATTTGGGCATTTTGGTGTATTTGTAGTAGTCACTGGTAATTTGTAAGCGGTCCCTCACTACATGGAATTGATACACCCTGATCTATGAACTACTGAAGACAACTGAGGCCAATTTAACAGAAAAAAAAAACTAAAAAGTAATATAACTTTCAAGGAGGAGATAGGTGAATTTCTGAGAGTTACTTTTAGAAGAAGACATGGTTTAATGAAATTCTGGTGCACAGTCAGCATAAGTCTGAAAGAAAATTTGCAAATGAGCAGTGGTGGCATACTAAACCTATAGGAATAATAGGTTTTGATGATGTAATATCTATAAATACTGCAAGAGAGGGCAGATGATTGAATTAGGAGGTAACCCCCCAAAAGGTTCCAATTGGATAATTCATTACTTGCACTGCTCCATTTGTTGTTTATGTTCTATGGTGCAACTGTAACTTGGCCTATGTAGACAGTACAGTTTCTCCTTTAAAAGTTAGAATATAAGAACCCCATGGAAGCATAATGAGATCAGAGGAAAGCACGGCAGTAGGTGCACATTTTAAAGAACATCAGAATTCAGACCCATGAGATTTAACAATTTCGGGGATTGAATGAGTCCCTCCATTGAATCAGGAGGGAGACAGACTGTTACAAAAGGAGAGTAGATGAATTTTCATGTCAAATATTATAAAACCCCATGGCCTTAATGAAGGGTGGGATCTAAAAACATTTTTGCAGTGAAAGTACAATAAGGGATAATAATTTGGTTGTTTTTCCCAAAATAAAAAAAGCTGGAAATGTTCATGTTTCCAATTTTGATGATCAAGATGTGTATGTGGTACAAGGCTATGGGTGTATGGCATAATTCTGGGGATGTTCATATTTGCTGTCTTGGGAAGTAAATGAATTCATGGTTTCAGTGAAGTTATTCATGATATGGACAGTTCCATAGCATGCCACAGGAACCTCTAATAAGCACCACATAACAGCAAATAGTAATCATGACTGGAAAAAAGTGTCCAGTTCCTTATAAGACTATTTTAGGAGTTAAAAAGAGAAACAAATCCTGAATATATAAAAATGGATTAGGAATTGAGAGTAATCAGTTTACAATTTGTGTGGCAATTTATGGGGACTTTGGTATCGTAGAGAGGTAGAACATGGATTGGGAAAAGTTCTGAACATATTTATGGCACTGTACTTTTTTAGGTGGTGGTTAATTTAATATTTTATCAAACAGGAATTGTTTCTGGTGTCTTTCAGGATATTCACTAGTTTTCTTACAGTTCATACGAATTTGGATATAAAAACAAGCTGCTTGAAATGATTTTTGTCAGTAATGGGGATGAGAACCACAAATCAGATGGCTAAAGATCATCGTTAACAGTTAACAAACAGCTTTAGAATAAAAATTAATGCCTTCTAAAGTTTTAATTTGGCTAAGTGTGTGGGAGATTTAAATGTATAAAATATATAGTTTTAATTAGTGAAACTGTATCGTTATTATGACACTTTTTAGCCATTGTGAAATTTAAGGGAAAAATAGGATTGTTAATTTTAACTCACATAATTAGTAATGTGGGCCGTTAACAATGTAAACAGTGATTAGGCGGTTTGAATCCCACTATTACTTCTGCAAAATGATGGAAGTAGATGTTTTATATGTGGTAGACTATACTTCAAACAGAGAAAAAGTGAAAATCAAATAGGAATCACTTGTTTGTAAACTGTCCAAATGAATGATGAGATGTCATTTTAAATGTTTTTGGTATACTATTGGTTGATTTCTGTATTTAAAATAGGGATACCATCCCGCCACTATGCCTCCTGAGAAAGCTCTAGCCAGTGAAGCACTGAGGTGTAGCAGGCGTGGAGGTTTTGTATGCCTGAGTTGAACGGACCTGAGCACTTTAATAAACTTAAATATTTGTTATGAAGCTACAAGCATGGTGAGTCCTGTTCTTCAGTGGGTTGTGTGACCAGAGTGCAGAGTTTTTGTTTTGTTTTTTTGTGTGGCAATGAGCAGCCTCCACTCTGCACCAAAACTCTGAGCTGCAGTGTATGTGTGTATAACTTTTTGTTTGGTTTGTTACACTCTGATTTATGTACTACTGAAAGCTATCAGATGCCAGTGTAACAGTTCAATTGTCAAAATCCTTCCATAAAACAGATTAGAGTTGATGGAAATCAAATGTGATTTCATAGCTGACCCTTGGACCTACATTAAGTCCCATTATAAAAAATGGGTGGCAATAGAACATTCTGGTTGACTATAGCATTCTAAAAGGGTTAGAGTAAGAACTGTACCTCCTCTTGTGCAATAGAATAATTAGAGCTTTAAATATAAAAAAATTTGGTACCAGGTCAAAACAGTGCACCAGGAAGAGTGCTGCAAGAACCATGCTGCGTAAAGTATGACTGGATTTAGAGCGACAGGGGTATAATAGTGGTAGGGCATTACTGCTACCCCTGTCACTCTGTGGATTGCCTGTGGAGGGATCAAGGTGTAGTGTTCTGGGGTGCCTGGCTGAGCTGCTCTTGTGGTGGAGTGCCTAGGGCACCAGCACACAGTGAGACCTGGAACAGCAGTTCAGTTCCCACCAGGTCTCCTCCTGATGAAACTTTAAAAAAAAAGATAAGTAATTTTCCACCTCCTGATTTTCTCACCAGCCCTGAAGTCCATGCCTCCCTTCCCCCGGAGTTGGTTATTTTAAGTCTGGAAGGTGTGGGGGCAAAACTCCCCATGCTGGGGGGTGCAGGTGGCTGTCCCTTACAAAAAACAAAGACGTCCCATTGTTTTCAATGGGGCTGCACTCTTGTTGCCAGGTCACTCTTGTACCCGACATTGTTTGTGAGGGCACTGTTTTCCTTGCAGTGTTTATTGCTGCACAGTTTTTGTTTGCAGAGACATGACCCCATGCCAAAACAGTCATACTGTATAATGAATGAAAACATAGTTTGATGATTGCAAGTAGGCATGTAGATGCTCATGGGATTTTCTAATCTTTGTTACTCTAACCATATAGGCATATGACCCCCACCTGTGTATCATGCCTCATGACCCCCAGGATTAGATTAACTGATGTTAATTCAGTTCCTGGTTAGGAGCACATATCCATTCCAGTATATAACTTCACAAACAAGTTCAATTAAGCCACAATTTACTGAGAAGAATCTCTTTAAATTTCATTTTATTTTTTCCCAAGTTTTACAGTATAGTCTGTCAGCTTCACATAAAGTCTATATAAAATGATTTAATCAGGAGTTTTTGACTTCATAGTGCACTTCTTATGATATCACAGTGCTTACTAAGACATCATACTCTGACACTACAACAGAGCAATTGATTGATAATGGGACAAAACAAAAAACACTGTAAGGCATTAAAAATAAATGCAATTACTATGAACATATTCAATTTAAATAATTTATTTTAGTAAATACTTGTTCCTTAATGTCTCAAAATACCACGGGGGGGGGACCTGTAACCCAAAAAACTAACAACCCTGACATGCACCAGACCAGAATATACTAAGATACTGTATTCGTAGAACCAGATGTAACACATTGCATTCTATAAACTATATTAACAACAGATCTGACATTGCATATAATATGTATTTGTAGAGAAATACTTGCAATCTGATTGGTCAAGAGCATCATGTTACTGCCCAGTTATCACAGAACAAATAAACACCTCAGTTCATTTTTCATTAATTATTTTCCTGAAATATGTTACTCTGTATTACTCGGTATTTGTATGGCAGAAGAGGGCACTAGACCTATCGTGTCTGCCATCGCCACTTAGAGTGGGATGTAGTAACCATTTTTTTTCCCATGAGAAATGTATCTAATTCACACTTCAAGTTACTGAAGCTGGTAATATTGACTATAGCCTGAGGGAGGGTGTTACACAATCTGCAGGCCCTTATGGTGAAAAAATGTTTTCTTTCATTTGTGAGGCCCTGGGTATGAGAAGTTGTATATTCTGGCATTGTAAGTTGTCAGGCTTTGATGCTGTGATTACGTTACATTCATTAGCTTGATCAGAATCCCTTTTAGGTATTAAATAACATCAAAATATCCCCTCTATCCCTTCTTAGTTGCAGATCATAGGAATGTACTTTATCTGAGTATAGCAACGCTCAGACTCTTGAAATTAATTTAGTGGTTTTCCTTTGGATATTCTCCAGTAAGTGTTTGTCCTTGACCAGATGTGGGGCCCAGAATGAGACAGCATAATTAAAGTGGGATCTTATATAAGATTTGTAGAGTGAGACTATGCAGGTTTCACTTCTAGCTGTAAAAGACTCTTTGATAGATCTGAGTAGCCGGTTTGCTGTCAGAGCTACCATTCTGCAGTGCTGTCCTCGTGTTAGGCCACTGTTGATAATAATCCTCAAATCTGTTTCTTTTGTTACTTGCTTTATTAATGCTCCATTTAGTGTATATTCATTCATCTTGTTTTTCCCCCAGGTGAGTTATTGAACTCTTGCTGACATTAAATTCCATTTTGTTGGAAGAAGCCCAATTTTCTATGTGACATAGGTCTCAAGTGAGCATATCAATTATTTCGACCGTGTCAACTTCAGAACTAATTTTTGTGTCATCTGTGAATTTGCTTATATTACATTGCACCTGAGCATGCAGGTCGCTTCTGAATATTCCAAAAAGTGAAGGGCCAAATACGAAGCCCTGGGGAACCCCACTAGTGACACTTATCTCCCCAAACAGGGTTCCAGAAACCTTAACTTGTTGGTACCTATATCAAAGCCATTCCTCGATGTTGTTTTTTTAGTTGCTATGACTAATTTATCTATATATATATATTGTTGCCTGCAGGTTTTTTAAAGTTAGCAGGTGGTACTGTACAGAGACAGTGCTGCACATGTGTGCGCCTCCCCAAGCCCTTTAGCTTATGTGCTCTAGCAGTCAGCTAGCAAATTGCAAGAAACATAGAAACATAGACTCTGGCAGCAGATAAGGACCACTTGGCCCACCTAGCCTGCTCATTTCCCTACCTACAGGATAAGCTGCAGATCCTAGTTAACCAACAGCCTATTTCTTCCTACCCCCCACAAAAATTGCCTCATGTCTGCCTCATGCATTCTTGAATTCTCGGACAGTTTTAGACCCCACAACCTCCTCAGGAAGGCTGTTCCATGCGTCTACCACCCTCTCTGTGAAAATATACTTCCTTACATTGCCCCTGAGATGTCCCCCCCTCTATCTACAAATTGTGTCCCCTTGTTCTTGCACATCTCTTTTTCTGAAAGATGCTACCCTCTTGGACTTTGTTGATTCCACTGAGGTACCTAAAAGTTTCTATCATTTACCCCCTCTCCCTTCTTTCCTCAAGGGTATACACATTAAGCTCCTTTAGTCTCTCCTCATATGGCTTCTCTTGCAGACCCTGCACCATTTTGGTTTCCCTTCTCTTGACTGCCTCCATCCTGTCTATGTCCTTGCGGAGATGGGTCTCCAGAACTGGACACAGTACTCCAGATATGGTCTCACCAGCTGTCTGTACAGAGGGATAACAACTTCCTGTTTTCTGCTGGTGATGCCTCTCCCTATACATCCCAGTATGCCCTCAGCCCTCCCTACCGCCTTCTCACATTGCTTGCTAATCTTAAGGTCATCTGATATGATTACCCCCAGGTCCCTTTCCATTTTTGTTGTTGTTAATACCCCACTGTGTAATCTTCTCCTGGGTTTTGTTTCCCAGGTGCATTATTTTGCACTTCTTTTCATTGAATCCAAGCTGCCATACTTCTGACCATTCCTCCAACCTTGCCAAGTCCCTTCTCATCCTTTCCACACCTCCTTGTGTATCAACCCTGTTGCAGATCTTTGTGTCATCTGCAAATAGGCATACTTTTCCTTCCAGTCCCTCTGCAATGTCACTTATAATAGACATTAAAAAGGACTGGACCCAGTACTGAACCCTGCAATACCCCACTAGTAACCCCCTTTTCTTCATAGTGGACTCCATTTACAGTTATCTTCTGTGTCCTGTTGTCCAGCCAGTGTTTTACCTAGGCTGCCACCCTGGGACCCACTCCCAGGCTGGTTAATTTGATTATTAATCTTTTGCGTGGGACTGTGTCAAATGCCTTCCTAAAGTCTAGGTAGGCCATGTCCACAGCCCCTCCCTGGTCTACTACTTTGGTCACCCAGTCAAAGAAATCAAATGGATTTGTCTGACATGACCTTCCCGCTGTGAACCCATGCTGCCTTGGGTCCTGTGCCCCACTGGCCTCTAGGTACTGAACAATTCTTTCCTTCAGTAGTGATTCCATCACTTTCCCTACCACAGAGGTCAAACTGACAGGTCTGTAGTTTCCTGCCTCTGTCTTGCTCCCACTTTTTTGAAGGGGAATCACTTCCACCTTCCTCCAGTCCTCAGGTACCACACCATCTTCTCATGATTTGTTAAAAAGGGTAGTCAGTGGTGTCACTATTTCTCCCCTTAATTCTTTTAGAATTCTTGGGTGAATGACATCAGGCCCCATTGCTTTGTCCACCTTCAGTTTTAGGAGTTCTTTCAGAACCCTATTTTCTGTGAAAGGACTGGGATCGACCCCCCTATCCAGAGTGCTTCAGTATTCGTTCAGTATTCCTGCTTTTTCACTGTCCCTCTCTGCCCACCCACTGTCCATTCTTTTCAGCCTCACTATCCCTTCCTTTGTCTTTCTATGCTCCCTGATGTACCTATAAAAGTTTTAACCCTCTTCTTAACCGAGTTGGCTATCTTTTCCTCAGTTTGGGCCTTTGCTATTCTGACTTCCCTCCCTGCTTCCTTCTGCTTTAACCGGTACAGTTTTCTGTCCTGCTCCTTCTGTGTTTCCTTATACTTCCTAAATGCTATCTTTTTCTCCCTAACCTTCCCTGCCACCTCTTTTGAGAACCATAGTGGCTTTTTCTTTCATTTTGATTTATTTGCTTCACACAAAGGCTTGTTGCCTCTGTGATGATAGTTTTGATGTTTCCCCATTGTTGCTCCACCCCTCCTTCTAGCCTGTGTGCTAGTGCTTTTCTAAGGCACTCTCCCATCTTGCCAGTGTCAGCCCTCCTGAAGTCCAGTACCCTCACTTTTGTATGGCTCGACTCTGTAGCTGAGTTTATTGTGAACCACACTGTTTGGTGGTCACTTGTTCCCAGATGGCTACCCACTTCTAGATCTAAGATTCTCTCACTATCCCCATTTGAGAGTATGAGGTCTAAGTTTGCTCCCTCATGAGTGGGTTCCAAAACTAGCTGTCTGAGGCATGCCTCCTGGATGGCATTGAGAATGGCTCTGCTCTTGGATGTGGCCACAGCAAAGGTCTCCAGTTAACATCTGGCATATTCAGGTCCCCCATCAACAGTATCTCCCCTTTCTCTGCCATCCTAAGGATGCCTTCTATCATATCCTTGTCCATTCCCTCCCCCTGACATGGGGGTCTGTATACAACTCCTGTGCAGATTGTGTTGCCATTTCCAATCTCTAAGGTGACCCACAGTGCCTCCTCTCCTCCCTGTTTACTCTTTTGTTCCATTGCTTTTATCCCTCCCCTTACATAAGAGAGCTACTCCTCCCCCTCTGCTCCCCTCCCTGTCTCTCCTGTAGGTTGTGTACCCTGGTATGTTAACATCCCAGTCATGATCCTCTGTGTACCATGTTTCTGTGACTGCTACAATATCCAGGCATCCCTCTTCCATCAAGGCCACCAGTTCAGGGAGCTTGTTGCCCAGACTGTGGGCATTGGTACTCATTACCTTCCATTTCTTGATGGCCTTACCCCCTTTTTGCCCCATCCCTGTCCTTATTGCCTTTGTCATTTTCTCCATTTACCCCTGTCCTTCTCCCTTTCAACATCTCTATCTTGGTGTTTACCTCACGTACTACCCTGATTTTTTTTGGGGGGGGCTAGGATTTGCCTGCTCCTTTCCAGTGCCTCCCCCCTTGGCTAGTTTAAATACTTGCCAATGAAGCATTTAAACCTATCACCTAGGATCCTGGTTCCCCTCCTGGACAGATGCAAATCATCATGCCACTATAGGCCTGCATCACTCCAGGTGGACCCCCAGTCCCCAGTGAAGCCAAATCCCCTGAGCTCTGCACCAGTTTTTCAACCACTGATTGAATCCCATGTAGTGCAGCACCCTAGCTTCACCCATGCCATAGACAGCCAGCACCTCAGAGAAGGTTATCGTGCATGCTACTTGTCTAAAGCCCCCTCCCCAACTCCACAGACTCTTTCTGCACTGCTCTGATCCCTTTCTCAGCCACGTCATTTGTCCCTAGGTGGACAATGACATCCAGCTCCCTCCCCTGTGCAGCTGCTCTGGTGATCCTGAGGATTTGCTCCCTGTCCCTCCAAGCCAAGGCACCAGGCAGGCAGGCACCTTACCTCCCTCTCCTCTTCCTCCCCCAGTTCTACCCCCTAACAATTGAGTCCCCCACCAGGAGTTGTTTCCTTCCCCTGTGGGGTCCCATGCCACCCTCCTGTGGGTCTCATTTGTGGAGGTTCCCAGCATCCTCCTTGGTCTCCACTGTGGGTGCCTCCATAGAGGAACCACACTTTGCCAGAACAGCATATGAATTGTGAAGAGGTACAACTGGAGGGATGCACCTCTGTTCTACCACCTTCACCCCTCTCTGAGCCCACTGGGGTCCAACTGCTCCTCTTTCTTGGCAACCTCTGAGGCAATGGCAGTGGCCCTGGTGGTCCCTGGGTGGGACAGGAGTTCCCCCAAAACCTGGCCAACTCAGCCTAGAAATGAGCAACCTCCTCCCTCAGCCCAGAGAGGTGTCTGCAGATGGGACAACACCCCATCCTCCAGAACATCTCCTAAAAGACTGCTGCTCCACAGCCACTGCACTGCACCACTCCCTTCATGTCTTATATCTGTCCCCTTAACTGTTGTTTGGAATATTTACTCTTTCCTCTGTTTATTTATTTTTTCTCCCTACTTACTTACTACCTCTGTGCCCTTTAAGCTCCTGATCTTCATGTTCTGAGACAAAAAGTTCCTATATTCCTCAGTAGTCTCCTTCCTTGCTCAGAGTCAGACCTGCAGCAGCTGGGGGAGGTACAGAGAGCTACCCTTTTCCTTCTAGGATGGTGTCTTTTGTGGCCCTGTGATCACTCACTTCCTGCTCCCAAACAGGAAGTTCCTGTTGTCAGTCAAATCCTGTGTCTGTAAAAGTAGAACTGGCTTAGGGTGGGGGGGGCAGAGAGGAGTGAAGGAGGGCAATATAGTCCCAGTAGAGAAGTATAGTTATAACAGAAGTGCCTTCCTCTTGGTGTTCTCTGCCTGTTCTCTGGCAGACGCTATCTAGGGAAGTTTTTAAATCTGGCTTTAACCTGGCTAAGCCACTCCCCCTACTTTACAGCTCTTTCTACACTTAGTTAATTGTGCAGATTACAATTCCCATCAGCCACCTGAGACAAACACCTAGATAACTGCACAGGTAACTATTCACTTCAGCCAACTCAGACAAACACAGTAACTTTTTTTTGTTTTGTTGTGTTTTTACCCTAAATTGAAGGTCCCAGTAGTAGAGTTCTAGTTCTTTAGTCCCAGTAAAGAAGTATAGTTATAACAGCAGCTCCTTCTTCTTGGTGTTCTCTGCCTGCTCTCAAGTGCAAAGTGATGGCCATGACAATTCTTGACAGTTCTTCACTCATAGAAATGTATGCTCATTCTTGACTTCTTTCAATTTGCTAGCTGGCTGCTGCAGCCTGCAAGCTAAAGGGCTTGGGGAGGCACACACTTGTGCAGCACTGTTTCTGCACAATGCCACTTGCTAACTCTTTAACAAACCTGCAGGAGGCAATGTATATTTATAGCATTTAGATACTGGATGATGTGACTGGACATAAGGGAACCTGACACTAAGCACCACTGTATTTTAGCACAACCAGATAATCTGGCAAGTATTATTCTTGACATATATACTATTTGGAACTCTTGTTTACTGTACCCAAGGATGTTTGATGAATGGCCTAAAAGTTGTATGACTGGAAGTTTGGTTTTGCTATACAATGGGGATCTGTGACCTGTGCAAAAAGTGTGAATTAAATGAAGCAGGCTGTGTAGCTCCATGTGGTAGGGGATAATGCTGGTACAATGATGATCCAAGCTTGGGACATCAGGTGCACAGGCCAGCTGGGGAGGTTTGAGTATTTGATCAGATGCTGTTTTCCTTAGGGAAGGGTGCTACATGGACTCTGCCACTTGTCTGACCCTTGCTGGCTATAGGTCGATGAGGCATGTGAGGCAGAGAATGCCAGAGATGAATGCCATTGAAATGTCTATGCATCAGGAGTGAGATGGCATCATGATCACAGTCAAAGGGGGGGGACAAGTGGCAAAATGGGCAGATTCTCAGGCAAGTAGATGAAGCCAGTTCTCCTCACATACCTTAATGGTCTGGCCCATAGTTTTCTCTCTCTCCAGCTTTGCCTCCTTCAGATCAATCTCTCATTCATGCCAAGTCAATAGAGGCCCTACTAAAGGGATGAAATGTTGGGCACAAATAGTATTGGTCACAACAGTAGAGCACATTTAGTCTGATAGTAGAAGCAGAAAACAGGGTTAAGTGTGATGCAAGGAGGTCCTGTTGGGCTATCCACACAGACAGAGAAGAATGAACATAGACTACAAAACATCTTGGATTAAATTAACGTACTGTATGAGGAACAGTATTACTGCAGTCATATCATGCACCTCCTCTCCCACTCCAATAGTTCTTTTAGAAATTGGAAGATTCCATTCATTAACCTTACTAAAACAAGCATTTGTAAATGCCAAATGTTTGCTTGCTGGCATTAGCAGTGGAAGTGCAGGAGTTAGACAAATGCAGTATAGGAATGGCATTGAAGTATTGAACTGACGCCAACTCCACCCTCACCCTGAAGAGATGGACAGGCATTGGGGTGTGCCTTCAGGTTGTCACCCATGATGGTCATGACATTTAACTTCACCCTACCCTTCAGGCACTGACAAGTGTCGAGGTGTGCCTTGGGGTGTTTGGGCTTTATGGTCACCTAATTCCATAAGGAAATATGCTGAAATGGGTGAAGTACAGGAGAATGGGGTGAACTCTGGGCAAAGGGTCCAAGGAGCACCTCGATACCTGTCAGTGGCTGCAGGGTGGGGGTGGGAGTCGGGGTGGAATGGCATGAGCATGACTGCCGATAATCCCAAGTCACACTCTGACACCTGTCAGTCCC
Source organism: Neoceratodus forsteri (assembly GCA_016271365.2). NCBI lineage: Eukaryota > Metazoa > Chordata > Ceratodontiformes > Ceratodontidae > Neoceratodus > Neoceratodus forsteri. Next base: position 1,021,910,466 of record CM057450.1, read on the forward strand.
TACAGGGTAGGGTGTTATGGTTGAAAACCCTAATGTCCTGGGTGTTTCTTGGTATTTTTACTCCAAGTTTTCCACATGGGCTTTTTGTGACCCTGGTGCATAAACAATGACACTATCAGTTCATTAGATGAAAGGTGATTTTGCACAAAGACTGCGCCGTTTGGCACCACAGGTACGAAAATACATTTTGAACAGGATGTGAAATGTGAAAGGTGTACTGTTAATGAGGAAGTGTAAAAAATGGCATTGTTGAAAATCTGGAGTGAAAATATAAAGAAACTGGTGAAGTCATGAGCGTGTGTAGAAACTGCGCAATGTACACCCATAATGTAATTAGTTTGGGGAATTTTTACAGCAGATTTTTAACATAGGCATTTTGGGACCTCTGCTCATGAACAGTGTCACTGTGATTTTCTTAATCTGTCCCGAACACTGATTTCCCACAGCGACCACGCTATTCTGTGTTGGAAGTGCGAAAACACATTTCAGCCAGGGTGTGAAAAATGACAGCTGTACTGTTCATAAGGAGGTGTGGAAAAATGTCAATGTTGAAAATCTGGACTGAAAATATTACAAATTCTTGAACTTACGAAGATGCATGGAAACTGCGCAATGCACGCTTGTAAGAGTCATTTTATGAACTTTAGTCACTAAATTTTCAACATAGCCATTTTAACACCTCTGCTCATGAACAATGAACAGTGTCACTGTGATTTTCTTAATGTGTCTCGAACACTAATTTCGCAAACCGACCACGCCAATGTGAGCTACATGTGCGAAAACACATTTTGAGCAAGATGTGAAAAATGACAGCTGTACTGTTCATAAGGAGGTATGGTAAAATGGCAATGTTGAAAATCTGGAATGAAAATATTACAAATTCTCAAAGTTACGAGCATGCATAGGAACTGCACAATGCACACTCGTAAAACAGTCATTTTGGGAAATTGTTTCACCAAATTTTCAACATAGGGTTTTGGGGCCTACCTCATGAACTGTGACACTGTCATTTTATTAAAAAGTCCCGAAGGTGGTTCTGTGCAGTGACCACAAAATCACCTTTCAGGACCGAATAACAAAATGACAGTGACTGAGTTCATGAGGTGGGGTCCCAAGAACCCCATGTTGAAAATGTGGTGAAAAAAATAGGTTGAGATATGCACCAAAGTTGAAAAAAAAACATTTATGCCATTATACAGCTTACCGGCATTTTCTTCAGTTCATAGTTGGCTTTGAAGAGTGCAGACGTGTTCCTGGTCCACCGTAGATTGTCGCGCCAGCCCACAGAGGTAGGTATGGGGTGAGACAGGGATGTGGGGAGGTGGGATACACAGAAGGTGAGTGTGGGTTGGGAGAGTGGAGAAAGACAGTCAATGAGGGACTGTTTTTTTCTTACACTTGTTTTGATTTCTTTTTTTTTAGGAAGAAGACACAGGACTTTTGTCACACTGGGGTGGGCTCCCAGTGTGGCAGCTGGAAGTTTGTTTGGGGGAAAGTGGAGCTGATGGGGGATTGGGCAACCCTGACAGCCATGTGGACTTTTGCCACGCTGGGGTGGGCTCCCAGCATGGTACCTGGAAGTCTATTTGGGGGTGTAGTGGAGCCGAAGAGGGATTGGGCACGTCAGTCAGCCATACAGTGTGGGAGGAGAGTGCATGAGCATACTGGGGTGGGCTCCCAGTGTGCTACTTGGGTATTTTTTGGGGGGCAAGAAATAATGGAGCCGTTCATGGCTAGTTGTTCAGATGCAGTAAGACGGTAGGTATCTTTGCATACTGCCAATGGCAGTATGTAAATTGCCTGCCAATGGCAGTATGCAAATTGCCTACACGTTACCACTGCTGATTGTAGTGGTGTTTTGCTTTGAACTGTATGCCACTGCATCTGAACTGCTGTCATACACAGATCAGACATTTGTTGGTGCAGTGAGGCCATGCCTGCAAGAAGAAGCAGGGCATTGGAAGCAAGGTAGCACACCTATGAAAATTTGTATGGTGGCACTATGTTTCTTGTACATGCAAGCAAGCAAACATAAAAATGAATACCCAAGAGTGACTGAGTCAAGTGTAGGTTGTTTTGTTCTTTATGGTGTTATTAGTATATTTTTGTTCCAGTCAAGTCACCACTTTATTTAGACTTCCTTAAATGTGTGGCTTTATTTGTCTGAGAATGGTGCTAGTGTACTAGAGCAGTGCTGCATTTCACAATTTGGTTGCTTTTACAATTAGGTGACATGTTTGGCTATTTTTTTTGTACTTTATCTTTTTATTAAGATTAATATATCTATAAAACAAAAGAACAGTCAATACATTAAACAACATCTTCCATATAAGATAGAGTTCACAACTTGCACACAGTGTTACTACAATTGGTAAGCATAAGGTCAAAAATTAGTCTAAATATAATCTACAACATGAGTTTGTAGAAACACACGCCATGGAAAATAACTTATTAATATAATCACTAGTAAACTTTGTTCAAGTAAATGTGTAGATAATATTAGACATACATCTTGTACATTGACTATGACTGTTTATTATACAGGAAGATGTAAATAATTGTACTGTATAATTGGATATAAGACCGTATGAACGAGGGAAATAAATGAGTTAAAATAGATAAGAAGAAGAGAAAGAGAGAGATAACTGAACAGTTATGATCTGAAATATTACATAAATAATGACATCAGGAGAAGAATAATTCTTATGTTAAGTTCAGGGGTTGACAGAAATGTTAATATAGTTAAAATAATCCTGCCAACATCTGTCATACACAGCGAGTCGGTCAGCAGAGACATGGGACAATCAGTCCAAAGAAGCATACTGAGAAAGATTTAGAAGGATGTCTGTGAAAGTTGCCATAGTATTTGACTTCCAATTCATAAGAATGAGATGTTTAACTAGTGAAAATAGTATATTCAGCCACCTAAAGTGAGCATGGGATAGAGTAGTATTGTTTGGGGTAAGGATACCTAGTAGGAAAAATTTAGGATCAAAACTTATTTGTTGTCCAATTACTTTAGCAGCAAACAGATGTATTTTTTTTCCAGAGTTATTTAATGGAGATGCAGGACCAAAGAATGTGAAGTAAATCTCCACCAGGTAAATTACAATGCCAACAGTTATTATTGTTTATTAATCCCATACGTTGTAATACAGAGGGGGTTCTACATCATAAGTGTAAGATTTTAATTTGGATTAAAGAGCTTCGAGTGTCTTTAAAAATCTTGTGGGGTAGGCTCCAACAGGTGTGCCATTGTGTTTGAGAGATATTGTAATTAAGGAGAGTACTCCATTTATATTTTGCAGACATAGATTGGTCTGGTAAACTGTCTCTGATTTTTTTATGTATTGTGCTATTCCATTTGGCTGACAGTTTAATCCAGTGCAAGATATATTGATCATGTAGGGTATATTTGTTCACATAATAGGAGATAGGCAGTTCTGAGTTGCAGATATTTCCAAAAGTCTTGCTTTGGAATCCCCCAGTTTTGCTGCAGGTCTGAAAATGATTTTAATTTTAAAGAGTTCAGTTCTAGAATATCACCTATGAAGAATATACTTCTATTCCGCCAAGTGCGGTAAAATATGGGCTTATACTCTAGAGCTAAGCTGGGGCTACCCCATAAAGGGGTACAGAAGAAAAGAGTTGGGTTGGATTTTAAAAATTTATGAGTTAGTTTCCAATAGAAGGCAGAGTCTGATATAGTGGGATGGGATTTTAGCTTGGGGGGAAGGGGATTGAAGATAAAGGAAATAGGGGCCCACCAGGAGATACTGAGGACTCCATTAAAACCCATAATTGGGTATGGGGGGAAGGTTTGGAAAACCATTTAATGGTTTGTGTGGCGGGGAAAGCCCATAGGTAAGCTTTAAACCATGGGAGGTTAAACCCCCCTTTATTCCTGTTGATACAGAGTTTAATATGACTAAATCTTGGTCTGTCATTTCCCCAAATAAAATTTCCAATTAGTTTATCAAGTTTAGTTAGAAAGCTAACGGGCAAAATGAAGAGGATATTGGCGAATAGATATAATACCTTTGGTGATATAATCTTCTTAATTGCAGCTATTTTCCCCACAAAGGAAAGATTTAGAAGCTTCCATCTTTCTAGAGTTGTCCTAATATTGGCTTACAAAGGATTAAAATTGGCCTCCCAAATTTTATCTAATTTATGGGTTATTTCTATGCCTAAATAAGTGATGCTTTGGGGCACCCAATGAAATCCAAGTGGTATATTCATAAAAGGTTTACAATGATCGTTATGGGGAAGTGTTTCAGATTTGCTATAATTTAGGGCAAGGCCAGAAATTTTGGTGAATTGATTAAGCATTTTTATCAAGGGAATACCAGCTTTGTTTAAGTTTTTGAGGAGAATTAACAGATCATCTGCATAGGAAAGGGATATATATCTAGAGTTTCCAATGGGGATGCCTTTGATGTCAGTAGCTTAATGTAAACTGGCAGTTAAGGGTTCCATGGCTAAGATGAATAATAAAGGTGATAGGAGGCATTCTTATCTAGTACTTCTCTCTAGTTGGAAAGATGGAGAGAGGGTAGAATTAGTAAGTATTCTTGCAGAGGGAGAGGCATATACTAGTTTGATCCATGAGCAAATATTTGGAGAGAGTCCATAATGGGATAAAACTAGATATAGGTAGTTCCAATTTAGAGAGTCAAATGCCTTTTCAAAATCAATAGCAATTGTGGCAGCAGGTGACCTGATAGATTTGGCCTTATGTATTAAGTTAAATAGTAAGTGTAAATGGTCAGAGCTATTCCTGTTTTTATCAAATCCAACTTGAGAACAGTGAATTAGTTTGGGAAGAAGGGCTGATAACAGTTTTTTCGAAAATCTTTCCATCAGTATTAAGTAATGAAATTGGTCTGTAGCTTGCAGGAAGGGAGGGGTCTTTATCTTTTTTGGGAATTAAAGTGATAACTACTTTGGTACAGGTAGGAGGAAGTTTGCCCTTATCAGTGGCTTCCTGAAAAACTTTGAAGAGCAAGGGGCAAAGGGTGTCTGAAAGCAGCTTATAAAAATCTATGGGGAATCCATCACCTCCCAGGGATTTGCCAGATTTTAAAGAACCTAAGACGTTCTGAATTTCTTGAAGAATAAAAGGTTTGTCCAGAATATTTTTTCTGAGATAGAAAGGTGAGGTAAATGTAAGTTGCTTAAAAATTTCTGTATATGTAGTTCTGGTGAAGAGTTTGAGTTTTAATATAACTTCTGGTAAAAGGATCTTATGATAAGATTAATTGATGACTTATCAGTATATGTTTTGCCTTGTGGGTCTTTGAGACTTGAGATGTGCCAATCCAATTGTTGAGCTTTTAACTGATAGGAGAGAAGTTTCCAATTTTTATCGCCATGTTCCCAATACTTGTGTTTTAATCTACGCATAGCTAATTTGGTTTTACGGGAAATAAGTTCATTTAATTTAGTTCTTAGTTGTAAGATTTCAAAATGAAGGGGGGAGTCTGGATTAGGGTTTTTATTTTTAAAATATAATTTGTTTTTAGCTTTAAGTGCATTTTCTAAGTCTGCTAATTGTTGCTCTCTTGATTTTTTCCTATGGGCTGCATAACTAATAATTTTCCCATGAACTGTGGCTTTTAGAGCTACCCAGGTATTACTCATAGAAGTATCTGCCAGGTTGTTAAAGAAGAGAAAGTCATTAATCTTAGATTTAACCCAAGGTATGAAATCAGGGTCTTTAAGGAGGAGAGGGTCCAAACGCCAAGAAGAAGATTTGGAGAGAGTAGGACCCCATAAGAGTTGTAGTTTAACTGGAGAATGGTCTGAAATGATTAATGGGAGAATAGAAGATTCAATAGTTTTTTCAATAATAGAGGGAGATGCAAACCAATAATCAATGTGGCTATATATTTTATGAGGGGTTGAATAAAAAGTAAAATCCCGTTCACAAGGATGAAAAAGTAGCCAAATGTCCGACAGGCCAAAGTCTTTGATCAATAATAAGAGAGCATTAATACTTCTGGGGTGAGAATCTGAGGTTATGTTACTTCTATCCATGTGAGCTTCCTTAGCTAGGTTGAAATCCCCTCCAAGTATTATGGGAATGTTATACATATTATTAGAAAGTATCTGTTGTGCTAAATTATGGAAAAATTCAGGGGAGTCTGAATTTGGGGCATATACATTAACCAGCATAAGGGAGCCAGATGGTGTATTTAAAATAGTTATTAGCCATCTGCCTTCTGTATCAGAAATAGATTTTATGCAGGACCATTTGAGATTTTTGTGATGCAGTATAGATACTCCCCTTTTTTTTAGAAGAAAATGATGATTCAAAAACTTGACCAACCCAGTCTTTTTTAAGTCTGGTGATGTCATCTACCAATAGTTTAGTTTCTTGTAAGAAAGCAATATGTGCTTTGTGTTTCTTAAGGTAGGAAAAAATGTTCTTTCATTTGCAAGGAGAGTTGATTCCTTCACTTTCCATGTATACATTAATAGATCACTCATGATAACATTTAAGGGAGACTAACAATGTCTGGAATAGTGAGGGACTTTGAAATATCATGTAGAGGATGTCCCAGAAGTAAATGGTTGAATGTATGCATATGCAGAGGATGGCAGGTTGATTAAGGTATGCCTGGTGTAGTAAGCAATATAGTAAGTTCATATGTATCTCTCTGAAGTAACAGCATTTAAAGGAAAAGTAGAAAGTCATTAATAACAACAAAGATATCAATGATATAACAATACTATAACAATAGAGGAAATTTCTTGTAAGTGTGGGGAGATATGAGTCAGTACGCTGTACCAAAGGACTCGCTTGCCACACACTTGTGCATAGATAGCGAAAATAGATCTAAAGGAGCAAACCAGAAGAAAAATTGCTTGCTCCTAAGATCTAAAACTTATAAATGCAATTGAAGAGCAAATTTACAATAAGTACTCATGAAGGAAACAATTATTTATAAAGAAGTAGGGAACTGGTTATTAACCTCATTATAAAGAAACAGATCTTATATAGAAGTATGAGGAATAAAATATGAAACTGTACTGTGATAACTTGTAGGTATAGTAAAAAGAGGCATGTCAACCTATTTAGAAGGTTAACTGTGTTAGACATGTTGGAGACCAATGTTGCCACAGAAAGAAAATCAGAGGAACCAGATGTCTAACCAGACATATTGGCCCAGATATTCAAAAGGGTTGCGCATGGCACAACAGTGTTGCACCATGCGCAACCCACTGATGCATCCCGGTGTGATATTAAAACAGGAATTACCACTTGGCACAAATTCCAATGCACTGGAGCGCATCAGTAATGTATGCGGCGCAGGTGGGGGGGGGCATGCCCATGCATACTCTGCACATCCTGATATTCAGCCTGGGATGTGCTGAGTCCATGCATGTGCAACCCCTACTTGTGCTGCACAAAGTTGATCCAAAAAAAAAAGGATCAACAGCTGGCCACCCACAGTTGAGCTGCCATATTGCAGGGCGCAACACAGCAGCTGCCACCTGTGGCTGGCCACCTGAGCTCCATCTGCACCTCTGTGGTGGCGTCCCCATGCCCGATCATGGGCATTGGTATGAAAAAAGAGAATGCTATATCCCTGGTGGTCCAGTGGACTGCTGTCAGCCCGATCATGGGCTTAAGTTAAATATAACCAAATTCAGTATCCCTGGTGGTCCAGTGGACCGCTGTCAGCCTGATCATGGGCTTCAGTTAAATAAGAATGTATCCAGCTTATCCTGGTGGTGCAACCGTCTTCCTTCACCATTTACCCACCGCTTACCGCCCGCTCCTCGGTCACGCGGCGGCAGCACTATTTGCGCTCGTCGCTTACCACCCACCGACTGACACCTGTGGTGCCAGGTCGTCTGGTCTGCTGCGTGTGAGCCACGGCATGCAGCTCCATAGCCATGCTGGTTATCCAGATATGTGAATGGATCCATTCACATATTTGAATGTGTAGGTGGCACTGGAGCGTGCACACCCATTGGCTCACACTGTGGACCAATGGCATACAGCCCCACTGACAGTGTCAGTCGGTGGGATGGCGAGGCATGGTGGAGTGGGGCCACGGACCGGGGAGGCCAGGGCTCAGTGGTGGGTGGGGAGGGGGCCGCTGGACCACCAGGATATTGGATACACTGTTATTTAACTTAAGCCCACAATTATTGACAGTGGTCCACTGGACCACCAGGATATTGGATTTGGTTTTATTTAACTTGCCCACGATCTGGTTGGACAGTGGTCCACTGACCACCAGGGATATTGGATATGTTTTAGTTTACAAATGCCTACGCCGGGTCAGGCACATTGCCGCACTGTAGGGGCGCGCCGGTCCCTGATGGCTGCTGCTCAGTAGGCGCCAGACGAAGTCGCCGGATCGGCAGCACCTGCATGCAAATGAGGTTGAGAATGACATGCAATGGCCCCATTTGCACCTTGCATACATTATGGCCCCATTTGCATGTGCACTTTGAATATCACGGTTGCTGCGCATAGCGCAACGGAACTTGCGCTAGCGCATCCCCCTACTCCACTCTGGCCACTTGCACTGGTGCAGTGCCACTGCGCCATGCACACTGCGGGTGGCCAGGGTGCAATATTCAATGATGCTGAGCCATGGCACAGCCCCACTGAATATCACCCAGTCGATGCCCCTGCGTATCCAAGTTGCACTGCGACCAGGCTTGCACTACAGCCTGGCACAGTTTGAATATCTGAGCCATTATCTCTAAGATATAAGTGTGCAGTAACTACATCTATCATAATTTCCACAAAAGTAAATTATAAATATAATGCAACAAGATGCTTTGAAATATGTAATTCTTACATTAATTTTGTTGATTAGAAATGTATTATTAATATAGTGTTAGGTTCATTGTGCCAATGGTCAATAATGTAGAAGCAGGTTGCGAGTGAAAGCCAGCTTCGGTATAACAGGGATTGTAGAAAATTGTATTATAGAAAAAAGTTCCTAAACTCAAACATTGCCTTGATGTAATAGCAATGGGTTAACTGGATCTAAAAAAATAAACCCAGTAAGCCCAAAAGTTGAGAGAGAAACCAACGATATAGGTTCCCCTACATATATGTCAGGCTTCAAGTCAATATACTATATCAGATGGATTATGTTGAGGAGTATATTTCATGTGAACACTGCAAAATTGCTGGCAACAAATACATATATATGTATATGTAGGGATATAAGTATCATATTAGTGTATAAATGGATATGCCAAATTTGTCAATGAGGTATGCACTCAGGAAAGGGATCGTGTCAGCCAAGTAAAATCTTGAATTTGGAAGTTATGTCAGCATAGGAGGTAATGAACTACAGGGTTTCATTGTAAGAGCATTATGGCACTTAACATTTTAATTTAGGCGTTGTAATGAAATTGCTAGGTATTTTTAAAATGAGTGATTAATTAGATGCATAGGTGGTAGGTTAGATATGCATGTTACTGCACACAAATAGGTTACACTCGTATGCTAAAATGAAATTTGAGGTTCCAGAAGAGGTGGAGTATTATTAAATTCCAACTGCAATGTACAGCCTTCTAAAATCACAACTTGCTGGGTGCGACAGAGTTGCTGGAGTGAGGGTTGTACAACGAGTGGGATGGCAGATCGAAAAAGGCTGGTCTCCTACAACACAGAAATCTAAGACATACCTTGTCACCAGCAGGCAAGTAGATAGCTCTGTAAAACAAACAAAAAATTAAATTCAAGTCACCAATGATCTGTAAGATTTGCCAGCTGCAGTAGAGGCTTTGTGTTTGGTTTTGGCTTTGCGTTTCCTTTTCGGCGGTTCGAGTGATTTAAGAGGGGAACTTGTAACTGCCATGGCCCATGAGGAGTCAACTGAAGCATTCCCCTGAAGTGCTGAGCCTGGATCTGCATTCTGGTCATCTATGGGCTGTGGGATAACGTCTTCATGTGAAGAATGTAGCTCGTCCGACAGGAGGGCATTTTTATTGGAGAGAGGGGTAGAGGAGTGGATTTGCCCTAGGGTGTTCAAGTTAGAGAGAGTTACAGAAGGTTTCTCAATTGCACAGCATGAGCGATTCATAATGCAAGGTTTTGAGGAAAGTTTATCCTTAATTCTGCTCGATTGTCTCAGTAGAGAAACATCAGGCATTATGGAGTTAGGGACAATTATTTGGATCGTGCTTCCTCCGCCGTTTTGCTCCTCAGCATTTTTGGTCAGGACATGGTTTCTTCCATCAAGCTCATGATCAGCTGCAGCAGAATCAACAAAGGTAGGAGAAGTTGGTGTAATATTCAGAAATGCAGCAAGTGCTTCTGGAGTGCTAAAATCTTTAAAACTAGACCCCAAGAAGAATAGAGTGGATGGGTAACAAAGGGCAAACTTTATTCCTCTCTGGTGGAGTGTGGTTTTTAAGTAATTATATGCCTTCCTTTTCATGGATAGTTCCTTAGAGAAATCACGATAAACTGAGATCTTGAACTGTTGCCACATTAACACCCCTATTTCTCCCTGCACATTTTAAAATGAGTTCCGTATGTGCAAAGTTTAGAAAATGGGCTAATATGGGTCTGGGTCATTGAACTTGTCCAAGCCTGGGACCGAGAGAGTGATGAGAATGTTCAATTATCAGTTGCATGTCTTGGGGCAATTTTAACATTGCAGGAAGAACGTGTAATAATAATGCAGTTGTATCCCCAAGCTCTAACCCCTCAGGAAATCCAAAAAAACACAAGTTATTTCTGCGATTACGATTTTCAGTGTCATCCAGTTTGTACTGTAGGGAATTGATAGTACGATCTTGATTTCTAATGGTAGCTTGTAGGTCTTGAATAGCATCCCTATTTTGAGCAGAATTTGTTTCAGCAGAGGCCATTCATGCGTCAAAGGATTCTAATGTAATCGTAGTTTGTTGAGTCGTTATTTTTAAATTGTTCATGTCTGCGATTATTTTTGAAAACATTGCTTCTACCCTGGCTAGTGAGCCAGATTGTACATGGGGGTCTGCCATGCTGAGGATTGTGTAGGCCCAGCTCCAAGAGGAGACAAGATATCAGATTTAGGCTGCGTAGGAGATCCAAATAACTTACAGCAGGTTAGCAGAGCATTGTTGATTGTTAGATCTTCAAGGCTGACATATGAAGTACGGTCTGTGAGGTGATGGATGAGGTTTGATACTGCAGTTCCCCTAGAGGGATAGATTTAAGCAGCCATCTTCTGCTTGGGTAAGCCACACCCCCATTTGGCTAATTTTTGAAAGAAAAAAGGTGGTTTTGCCGATACAATTGATTTTTCCCTGGTCAGTTTTCACTGTAGAGTAGAAATGTCACTGGGAGACTATTTTAAGTTTTACAAAGCTGTATTTTTGTGTATGATTATGGTTCCACAACCTGTTATCTTTCTTACATATACAGTATATTATTCTACATACTGAACAAGGTGTATTCACCCCATAAATCAGTCTTGTTTAATTGCTGTCTCCAATCATAATGACTGACACGAGTTACTTTTGTTATGTGTATATACTGTATGGAATAGGAATGTTTTTTGGGATGCATCATATAATGGTGCAAACAATTATACTGAAACAACCCAGACTAGTTAGACTAGATATAAACATTTCAGAGCCCCTGTTTAAGATTATACCCATCATGCAATACCCACACAAGACAGTTTTCCATATTGCCACCTGCAGGAAGTGTGTTAGCACAATTGCAAAGCTGTCATTATTGCCAAGGTGAGAAACTGCACTTATTGAACAGTAAGGTGACAGGGGAAACACCTGGGCTGCAGCGTATGTGAATGTATAATTTCATAGTCCAGGTTGAAGAACTTTGATACGTAGATGTGACAGAAATGGAGGCAACCAAGGGAAACTCTATAGTAACTAAACTGGAATCTAAATGCATTGCTTGGAAGTATGTTACAGCATTTTCCTTCCTTCAACATCCCAGACATATTGTCACTTGATATTATTTTTAATTAATGAAAATTTACAGTACTGTATGTGGATACAAAATTTTAAAAGTCCTCCCTATTCTGCCATGAATGTGGAAACAACATTTAGTTAATTATTTATTATTTGGCAGTTCGTTGATTGGAAATGCACACTGAAATTAACCTTATTTCAATCTGTGAACTAGGAGGGGGTGGATACAGCTGAAGGGATAACAGAAGCAAAAAACTGAAGCAAAAAATGAAGCTGTGCAATGATTAAATAACACTTTCAATACAACAATAGCAAACACTGCACAGAGCAATGAACAAAAAAAAATACAAAACAAAAACTATACAAAGTGGACATTGTAAAATAAAAAAATAAACAGTATGGTGGGGGAAATACACAATATAATATGCAGTATGTAACCAGAAGGAGCAGTGACCAAAAATATAATAAAGAACTTAAGAAATGGAGAAACAATAACACATGGTTGGGTGTTACAAAGGTGATCACTTAAGCTGGAATTTAAGGTGAATACAGCTTATGATTGTTTATTCCTTTATTTACTCTTATGATTATTTATTAATTTATTTATTTAGTTATTTGTAGAATGTTTACATGCCAGGATAGCCACATTTAGGTGTAACACCTAGTCTGCAGTGGAGTCCTGGGGGAACCAAAAGCACAGAGTTACAAAAAGCAGATACCGCATAGAGTCAAACAGCCTTAAAATATGAAAAAAGTAGGAGACAGTGTATGCAAAACATAATTCTAAATAATACAAATGTATGTGCTTTCTACAGCATACATACAGTAATATACACATAAATATACCTTTACACTCCCGTTACCCCAAATCGTTGTTCTATATCCCAAAAGTATAGTAATTTATCAGCACTTGAGAGACTGCTTCAAGTCAGGAAATATATTCAAGAGTTTTTTACTATATAAATCACTTGGTAAAACATTACAATACAAAAGAGAAACTGCTAAACAACACCCCAGCACTTCGACAGCTAGGTGTTTGTCAAAGGGTGTGTCCCAATTGTTTAAACCATCCACCATTTAAAGTGCTCAGTTTAAAATTACAGTGCTTATTATTGCACGGCAGCTGGGGTTCAGTGCAAAAAATGCAGGGTTGTGCACATTAGGCACAGGAACCAAGGCTCAGAGTAGAGAATGGGGGGTGTGATTGGCAGTTACCAAACAAGAAAGAGACCTTGGCATGACCATAGCAGATGACCTCAGTGTGGCAAGGCAGTGGAGAAAGCCAATGGGATGATGGGGTGCATCGGGATGGGAATCACCAGCAGAGGGAAGGGGGGTGGTGATGTTGCTACTGTACCAGTCATTGTTGGGACCACACATGGAGTGCTGCGTCCACTTCTGGAGACTGCACTTGGGGGGGGGTCATAGACACTTTGGAGGCTGTTCAGAAAAGGGCAATGGGAGTGATGCAGGGGCTGCACTGGATGTCATATGAGGAGAGACTGAGGGATCTGAATATGTACACCCTGGAAAAAGGAAGGGAGAGGAGGGATATAGTAGATGCTTTTGAATACTTAACAGAGTGAGTGGAATATGAGAAGGAAGCATTTTCTATTAGGGAGGGTGTACAAGAACTAGGTGTGAAGTTGGAAGGGGGAATTTGAAGGGATATGAGTAAGTACCTCTTTACTGAGAGGGTGGTAAGTGCATAGAACAATCTTCCAGCAAGTGTGATGGGGCAAAATCTGTGATGTGTTTCAAGCATGCACGGGATAGGGATAAAGGAAAACTGGTATCAAAGTAGGGGGAGGTAACTGGAGACTAGGTAGGGGCTGTGGGGTCAGAGTGGGCAGGGAGGGAAGAGGCAGAGTGGGGTGGGCCAGGTGGTCATTGTCTACTGACACATTCTGTGTTTCTATTCTTTGTCAGTATTAATGCATCAGAAATACAACCTTTGTAATCAATCTCAAATGTACAAAACCTCATACAAAAAGTGAAACAGTCCGTTTAAAACAAGAGTGGAAAGACAAGAGAAAGTGAGAGCTACTAGAAACTTGGTATGCCCTGATAATATAGGAACATGGACTTTCTATCAATTCCTACATTCAAATGGCCAGAGTATTTACTCTTAAGGCTGTGCAGCAAGATACATATTTTTAATTTTTAATTTTTAAATTGAAGCAGGGCCTTTGTATATTCAGTCTTCTCATGAACCAATATTAGAACAAAGAGCTGGGCTGATTTTGACAAAAAATATTACTTTATTTAATTTTATTACTGTGGACTTAATTAAGTCACTTAATTATTCAGCCCTTACATCCTAACAGAGCTGTCACTCTGTGGGACGACAAAATTGAGTAAGTGAGACTTGTTCAAAAAGCAGCTAGTATAAAGGAAGACCAGAAGAAGACATTGTGATGCATTCAGGTCAAAATGAGAGCTCCTGTGAATAGGTTAGAGAGGGGACCATGTGATAAAGGGAAGGGGGAAGGGAAGGACATACAGAAGGAGAGTTAGAGGGGAGAAGCATCAGGGGAGGATGGGCTAGGGGTAGTAACATTGTTTTTGGAGGTGGAAAAACATTGCCCATTTAAAGGTCTGGAGATTTTTTGTTGCCTTGAAGTTGCCTAGATAAGGGCTCCAGCTATGTTCCAGCCAACTGGGATGGAAACAATAAAAGTATTTCTGCCTATGATCAGAACATTCTAGGAATATCCAGTTCCAGTTATCTGACTTGAGATCATCAGCTGGTAAATTAGCACTGTTTTATTGAGGCCATTGTTGGGGTAATCAAGGTCGGAGCTATTGACATATTTTTATAACCATGAAGCCCTCTTATATTCCAGGGACAGCAGTCTAAGGCTGGAATACAGGTGACAGTGTTCTGTTCATCTGTCAAAATGGAGGATAAATATGTACATGCCGTTAAAGAGTTGCTGATGCCTCAGGGAAAACTTTGAAAAACATAATATTTAGACATAGTTCAGTTTGGTTTTTATGCACCTTTTTTTAAGATTGCTTCACCCCATTATTTACTACTGATGAAATTTGCTCAGAGGCTCTTTATGCCTTAGACATCATCCATCTTGGCAGCTCATTCACCATTTTAAGTCATAACCCTCTGTTGTGACATCACAATCTGTTGCCATGGGAATGGCTGTGATGTGACAAGCTGAGTATTATGCTCTTATTTGGGGCATAAACAACTGGAATAGCAGAAATCTTAAGGAACAAAGATCCTTTTTTCATGTAAATGACCTCTGTAATAAACAATGAGGAGGTGGAAATACAGTATAGAACTAACATAAAATTTGAGAAAATTGTGTCTAAATATTGCATTTTTCAAAGTTCACCTGGAGGTGTCAGCTGCTCTTCAAATGTCACAGGGATTTTTAGGTAGGTGATGTGTAGGTGGCAGTTTATATACTTTGCTCCTATACTCAAGAGCTGTTAAAAGAGATTGCTTGAGCAGGAGTTTCTTAGTGCTAAGGCTGAGGCACTCATGATGCTGGTAAAGTAAACCAAATTGGTCTAGAGGTGCGCAAACACACTAAAAGTGTGCCACTCAGCAAGCAGAGTGAATTGCCAGGCCACAGACACACATGCAGTAATTCCAAATGATTTTTTCATAGAGTTTTGCTTCCCTGTCGGTAGTTTATCAGTGCATAGATATACCCTGCTCCCATGGATATACCCTGGTCAGGCCAACCTGGTTGTCTTTCAGACGGTTTCTGGGGTTTTTCTCCTCCTTTAATTTCCTTCCTCCACCCCTAGTGGGAACAAGTGCCTGTAACAGCCATGCACAGCTGCACCATCCCCTGTATGGCAGGAGCAAGCTCCCTGGCCCAGCTGCAGGGGTCTATGTGATGGCAGAGCCCACCACCAACCCTCCCAGACTGAGACATGCTGCGGAGGAGCAGCTGTTTCAGTCATGGCCCACCTCCTGATGCGACTTCAATGGCTTACTTCCAAACCGGAGTCATCAGCACGGCAGCGCAAGCCATCAGGGTGGCCCCAGTAATTCAGAATTTATAATATTTTAATCTTACAGATGGCAGTCGAATTAAAATTCCAGCTTATAACACTTTCCTGACCTATTACACCAGACATGCACCTCACTGAAAAACGAAATGGAGAGTGGTAGCATTATCGGAGTCAAACGTCAGTGCAGTTGCTCAGGTTCCCACATCCAGTTACCAGGACAATGAACTAAAAACAATCTCCACACTTTTGTAGTGGATTCTTTGACAGGTTTGAAACTTTTTTGATTTAAGGCCTGCGACTGGCTTTTGTCTTGCATGCAATCAGGTGAGTCACTCAAGCACTATGCTAACGTTTCCACAACTGGCTTTTTTAGAATGTGAAGAGCAAGATACCTATGGTGCCTTAATGTGAAACATTTAAAGTGACACAGCACCAACCCCTTGTACTTTCTGTACATAAAAAGAATACCACCAAGCTATTAAACTAAGTAAAGTACAAACTAAAAAAGAACTTATCTCACACCAAAACCATCAAAAGGTGATATGTATCCGTAATGTGCCTTGGATGTCATGTCCCTTTTGCTACACTAACAGCTGAGATTGGAACACTATTCAGCAGTTTATCACAGCTCTAAGAATCCTATTTCTACAGTAAATGGAGAGACTGGCATTTAGGCCTCTACTCTCAGGCCCTGGTTGCTACAGTAAATGGGGAGAGTGGCTCATTGTCCCACAATGTGCCTCGGCTCTGAGGGCCCTATTGCTACAGTAAATTATTAAACCGGCACAGTGTCTCACAGTTTGCCTCTGCATTAAGGACTCTATTGCTACAGAGGGACTGGCTCAGTGTCCTGCAGATTGTCTTGGTTCTCTGAAACCTATTGCTACAGTAAATGGAGAGACTGACTCAGTGTCCTGTAGTGTGCCTTGGCTCTCAGAGCCCTATTACTTCAGTAAATGTGAGATTGTCTCAGCATCCCACACTGTGCCTTGGCTGTCAGGTCTCTGTTGCTATAGACAATGGTGGGATTAATTCAGTTTCTCACAGTCTGCATCAGCTGTTTGGACCTGTTTGCTTCAGTAAATGTAGAGACTGGCTAAGTGTCCTGCAGTGTGACTTAGATTTCAGGAACCTAGTACAACAGTAAATAGTGAGACTGACTCCAGGTTCTACAGTGTGCTTCCACTCTCAGGATCTTATTTCTACAGTAAATGATGAGATTGCAGTATCTGGCAGTGTGCACGGCTCTCGACAACCTCTTGCATCAGTAACCAGTAAGTAACTGGGAACATGCTATGAAACTAGAGGGCGGTAGATTCAGGAGAGATGTGAGGAAGTACTTCTTCACAGAAAGGGTGATGGATTCCAATAACAGCCTTCCAGTGGAGGTAGTGGGGGCAAACACAGTAGTGGGGTTCAAAAAAATGCCTGGAATAGACGCAAAGGAATCACTGGGGTAAGGGGGGGAGACAGCACCGTAGATCAAGTAGGGTCTGCAGCAAAAAAGGAGATGATAAAATTGGGCAGACTGGGTGGGTCCAGTGGCCCTTATCTGCTGCCAGTTTTTATGATTTTATGCAATAAAACTCGAGGAGTGGAAAAGGGGAGACAATACAGAATAACAATGTAAAGCACAGTCAGGGGGATTGCAATGGGAAAAACAGGGAAAAGGCAGGCAAAAACATAAAATGATATGGACACACAGAACTCAGAGGGAGAACATTTTAGCAGTGGCCAAAAGGCCAGACACAGAAGAGAGAAAACAAGGACAAGAGAGATGAAAAATATCCACGTCAAGAGGTACGGCACCAAAATCTTTGGGAGGTCACTCTTCCTAGTCCAACTTTATAAGAAGGGTGTCAACAAAAAAAACTCATTTATCCCTTTTGGTATTTGGGTTTCCAATTCAAATATCCAGTATGCATCACAGTGACAGAGGGTGTTTTTTTGTATTAAAATATCTGCCTCTGTTGTCCTGCAGCAAGTTTTCATTACCCAGAAATTCGGGATTTGCCACTGATCCATCGGTTACACCTCTTGAAAATGACATACCATATGACTACATCATACTACTGTACCTGTTCTTAAGGTATTTTTATGTTCAGCAACTCTGGTCTTTTTTTTTTTTATTTAATATACTTTGTTAAATTGTCAAAACAAAACATTACATGGCACAATCCAGACAATTATTCCCGTGCAAGGGACAAAAGAAAAAGATAACATACACACCCATTATAACCCCCCACCTCCTCCCCCCATCCCCTTCTGGAGAAAACTGGAATTGATCAACAATTAGTCATACATAGTAATTAGTGTACTACAGCAATGCTTGATGACATATTGAGTGCCAGACAATAAACATTTGAAAAAGAAAACCATGTCAGGAAGGCATTGCTTATCCCAGGTCCACCACCTTCTATGGAGGGGGATGTACAGACAACAGGGTTTCTGCCTTACCCCATCTCTCTTAGTGTGTAGTGGTAGTTGATTCCATATGCTGGTTATTGTCTTTTCTGCAGGACAACAGGGATGGCAATTTTATGGAAAAACTCTGTCAATGTGGTGCATGTTGGATATTCCAAATGGAAACCCAAACACTGGAAGGACTAAATGAGGGCTTTTTTGTTGACAGCTGTCATAAAGCTGGACCGGGAAGATTGATCTCCAAAAGCTTTTGTTGCCCACCCTCTTGACTTGAACATTCCATCCTCTCTTGTTCTTGTTTACCCTCATGTGTGTCTGACCTTTTTTCCACTGCTAAAGTATTTCAAATGTTTCTCATTCCGAGTTCTGTCTCTCCACTGGTTTCTAGGTTTTTGTCTGCCCTTTCCTTATAGAAACATAGAATGTATGACAGAAAAAGACCTCTTTGCCCACTCAGTCTGCCCAGAGTCTAGTCTGTTTCAACAAACTTTAACTGTTCTCCGGTGATTATCCCTCCTCCCTGCCCTTTTCCTTATAGTCTCCTATATGAACATATGGATTTGCCAGCAGAATTAGGCCACTTGGCCTATCAAGTCTGGTTGAGTGTGCAGCAAGCACCCTCACTTTGCAGCTGCCCTGCCCCCCTCCCCTTCCCAATCACCCCCCTATCATCTTGTCCCATCCTCTTTTGAAACTACCCACTGTCGTACAGTCAACCACCTCCTCCGGTACAGCATTCCATTCTGCCGTGACCCTCTCCGTGAAAAATTGTCTCCTCATTTCTGTCCTAAATCTTTCCCCCTTGAATCTAAGGCTGTGCCCTCTCATGTCCCTCCCCCTCTTCAGCCTGAGTATTCCTTCAGTGTCTGCCTTGTTTATTCCCTTTACATACTTAAAGGTCTCAATCATATCCTCCGGTCCCGTCTCCCCTCCAAGGAGTACTTGTTTAGCTCTCTCAACTTCTCCTCGTATGGTCTGTCCTCCAATCCCTGGATCATCCTAGTTGCCCTGCATTGTACCTCTTCCAGTAATTTCACATCCTTCGTCAGATATGGGCACCAGAATTTCACACAGTACTCCAGGTGTGGCCTGACCTGTGCCCTGTAGAGAGGCAGGATCACCTCCATGCTCCTGGAGGAGATCCCTCTTGTGATACAACCCAGCATCCTGTTGACTTTGCCTGCCACCCTCCTACACTGCTCTGTATTGTTCATCTTCCCTGTTACATCCACCTCTAGATCCTTCTCCTCCTTGGTGGAACCTAGCTGCCTATGTCTATCCCATGCATGCCTGAAGTCCCCTTCTGTTTTCACCTCCACCACATCTGTTGGCATTCTGTTCTAGGTGCCAATATTCTTTTGTGAAATAATACTTCCTCACATCCCTCCTGAACTTCCCTCTCCAGCTTTATTGCATGACCTTTTGTTCAGGTACTCGTCCACATTTGAGAGAGACTCCCCTCCTGCACACTGTTCACCCCCCCTCCCGAGGTACATGTAGGTCTCTATCATGCCTCCTCTCGCTTTTCCATCTTCCAGGTTGTACATGTTGAGAACCCTCAGTCCCTCCTTCTAGGTTTTTGGTGCAACCCCCGCACCATTTTAGTTTCCCTCTTCTGGACTGCCTCCACCTTGTCTATGTCTTTTCTGAGGTGCATCCTCCAGAACTGGACATAATACTCCAGGTGGGGTCACAGCGGTGAGCGATATAGTGGCACCACCTCACCCCTCCCACAGGAGATACCTCACCCTATGCATCCCTGCATCCCAGCATCCCACTGGCCCTACCCACTGCTTTGTCACACTGCCCTGCCACTTGACTACAAGGTCCCTTTCTTGTTTAGTGACTGACAATACCACCTCCCGCCTTCTGTTCTCAGTTCTTGGGTTCTTATGACCTACTTGCATGATTTTGCACATTTTGGAACTGAACGCCAACTGCCATGCTGTTGACCACTCCTCAAGTTTCCCAAGATCCCTACAATGTTCCCTTTATCCCTTTATGTTTTTCTTGTTCTCAACCCCACCTTTTTGTGCTTTACCTGGTTATCTTGTATTTTCTCTCTGTTCCCCTCTTTGTATTTTATTGCACGTTACTTGTTTATGGTTTTGGTGTAAAATAAGTTCCATTGTTAGTTTGCACCTTATTTTGCTTAATATCTTGGTGGTTTTCTTTTTATGTAAATGCTCAGGTTTGGCACTTTGTCACTTTAAATGTTTCACATAAAGGCAACGTGACTATCTACAGTAGTTCTTCACACTCTAAAGAAACCAATTGCCAAATTGTTAGCCTGGCTTCATGTGTGAATTGCCTCACAGTATGCATGATGAACAGCGGTAGCAGATCTTAAGAAAAAAAGAGTTTCAAACCTGCCAAAGAATCTGCTAAAATAGTGTGGAGATTGTTTTCTGCACATTTCCCTTGTAATTAGGTATGGAAAACCAAACACTTGAACTGACTTTGTGACTGCAATAAAGCTGCCAGTCTCCATTTTGTTTCTAAGCGTGGGACATGTCTGGTGTAATAGGTTAAGATAAGTTGCTGTTTTCTGCCATTGGTTTGCTGCGAATTGGCTAATTCCATCCCACTGCTCGTCCAACAGATTAAAAGGAATTTCCATTTCTGAGTCTGATTAAACTTCAATTCCAAGAAGGCCTCAGAAGTTGGAATCAGAGTTGGAAATTCTCTGCATCAAATGCCGACACAAACAGATCACAAAGTGCACAATACCCCCGCCCTCATCCCTACAAAACAAAAAAAGACAGTGCCAATGCAGTTCCTTACCAGTCTCACCTAATCCCCTACCACTGTATTAGACTTACTTGACTGTGGTCTTGAACTTTAACTTTACATTGCCATCCTCCCTAGTCCTGGAGGTCCTTGCGCTGGCAGCGGTCTCACCTAGCTCCCTTCACCAGTGTGATGTTTGGTGATTAATTAGTTCTTCTTTCATTGGTGCCGATGACTCTGTGCCATCACTTTGCCACCCCTCCAATTTTTCCTGGTCCAACTTCTGTTAACTCCCATCCCATCCTGAATAATGCCATGCTGCCCTCCCTGAAGTCAGGTTTCTTTGCTTCCCTGCAGTGCACTGCTAGTGATAGAGGAGGAATAGATGCAGGACTGCATGCCTGGCAGACAGTGTCAGTTTAAAGGTCTTGGGGCCTCTTCTCTTCTCAGGCTTCATAAACAGCATATCCCACAACTCACCATCATGCCAGACAATTCTATATGCTGATGATCTTATGCTACATACCTTATCAGTGGATATACTAGCTATAAACAGTTGCCTGACCTCTGCATTTATCTCCATTCAAGACTGGATCCATAAACACAGGCTTGTTCTAAACATCAACAAGATGCAGGGTATACTCTTTGGGTCTTTCGCCAAACTCAGCTTAAACCATAGCCTCTATGATGTTGTCTGTGCTGATGTCTCATTCTGCATGATAGCAACCTCTTTTAGGTATCTAGGGGTCCTACTTGACAAAGCTCTTAGCTTTGATGAGCACATTGTGGTCACGTGCAAGGTAGTAAACATGAAACATGGGGTTACCTACAGGACCAGTCAAGTGCTCAATCCCTCAGCCAGGCTCTCCATAGCTAGGGGCATCCTCCTTCCATCTCTGGCATATGGCACAGTGACCTATATAAATGCCTTGAAAAGCACCCTAAGAAAATGGGACACCACATACAATAACATTTGCCACTATGCCTCAGCTTCCCCTCAACTAAAGCATCGCTGCTTGCTATACTGGGACCTAAACTGGCCTTCCCCATCTGCTCAGAGACATCTTGGCTTTGGGTCTCTGCTTGACAACATCATTAGATCCAACCTACCCTCCTCACTGGCCTCTGTGTTGGTGCCACAGTCCTTCTCCTCCTATGGCCTTTGTTCTAATGAACTTTCTTTTTTTTTGCACCCTGAGGTGTAGAACACAGAAAGGAACCCTTGTTTTCTCTAGCATGGCACCAAGATATTGGAACTCCCTACCACTTGAAGTTCACTCTGCACCCACTCATGCTGCCTTCAAAAGATTGCACTATAACTGTCTCTTAAATTGTACCCAATGTACAGTCCCTTCCCGATTATCTGACCCCCCCTTTCTAATGAACACTGATCATGTCCCCCACAGTTCTAATTGGCATACCTGTTTAGTGTGGATCACTGTCTTAATTAGGTGCAGCTGTGAATGGCTTATAAATGATGCACTTGACTCACTGAGTCAGTAGTAGTGTACTGTAGTTCAAGAATGGAATCCCCTTCAGGAAAACGGAAGTGAGTGGTGCTAAGTGTAGCACAAAAAATACAGATTGTGGAGAGGCTGAAGAGTGGTGAGCAGGCAGTAGTCTTGGCAGACGAGTATGGCATGGGAAAGTCGACCATCAGCAATATCAAGTCTACAAAAGACAAGCTTTGTGATTTTGCTGGTAGCATGGACACGGCAGTAGAATCTGAGAAATGGAAAAACATGAGGGCTTGCAAGGATGAGCAGCACGATGCTGCTCTGTACATGTGGTTCCAACAGTAATGGGAAAAAGCAACCCTGATATCAGGGCCAATTTTGAAGGAGAAGGCCTCCAGTATTACCAGCACCTTGAGAGTTCAGAACAGTTCTGTGCTAGCGAGGGTTGGTTAACTCTCTTCAAGCACCAGCATGGCATACAGCAGCTGAAATTGTGCAGGAGTGACTAAGTGCCACCGACGAGTCCATTGAGCCCTTCATTGTGAAGCTCCTAGACACTATCGAGGCTGAGGGGCTGTTACCGGAGCAAGTCTTCAATGTAGACAAGACAGGTCTGTATTGGAGAGGTCTTCCTGAGCGAACACTAGCCCATGGTGCAGAGAGAGATGCCCCAGGGTTTACAAAGCAGAAAGACTGCATTACTGTGCTTGGCTGTGTTAACGCGGCCAGTCATAAATTAAAATTGGTTGTGTTGGGTAAATCTATGGTGCCACGGTGCTTCAAGCACCTCAGTATGCAGACTTTGCCTGTGCAGTATGAGGCACAGCGTAGCGCCTGGATGACAGGCATCATTTTCACTCATTGATTTAATGACAGCTTTGTGCCACAGGTGAAGCTGTACCTGCGGTCCAAAGGGTTGCCAATCAAAGCTTTACTCCTGGTTGACAACTCGCCAGCACACCCCAACATTCCTGATGTCCAAACATGGGATGGGGTAATCAAGTGCTCTTTTCTGCCTGCCAGTACAACATCCAAGCTGCAACCCTGTGACCAGGGAGTGCTTGAGATTTTTAAAAGGTGCTACAGAAAACAGTTGCTGTAAACTGTTTTGGCTGAGGACAATGCCCAGTCCTCATTGGGTGACATCATGAGGGGTATCACACTTAACGATGTGGTGTACATGTCCGCCAAGGCATGGGATTCATTGCATCCTGAGTCAATACAAAAGGCATCGAAGAAATCGGGGATTAAAGCAGCTTGTGATGACCCAGCTGTTTCTGACACTCCTGACCTCCCCGACTTTAATGATAGCAACATCTCAGTGGCAGAGATTATGGAACTTGCTGCTGCACTGTCTGACCCTCTGTCTGAAGAACAAGTACTGATATGGCTTAATTCAGACAAAGAGGAACAAGGTCATGAGGAGCTTTCAGATGACGGGATCCTTGAGCTTGTGTCAAGGTCTTCACAGTCTGAGTCAAAAGCTGAAAATGACTCAGAAGTGGACGATGCAACTCCAGTACTGCCAACCCATTCAGAGGCAGTTGATTGCTTTGACAAGTGCATCCTGTACACGGAGAGCCAGGTAGACTGTGATCTGGTACAGGTCATGCTACTACGGCAGCTAAGGCAGCGAGCTGCAAGAAAAAGGTTTGATTCTTTAAAGCAAACTTCTGTCATGGATTTTTTTGCTAAATCAGGTGTGCCATAAAGTTATGATCGTTATGTATTTTAATCCTTTTTTTAACATACTTTTTGTTTTCTTCTACTGAGCTTAATAAAGATGTGATCAGCAAACACTAAACTGCCTTTATGTTGATTTGTTAATGCAGTATTGTAACTGCTTTTGTGTGCGTTAAGTAATGCACAGTACATTATGTTGCGAGCGCACCCATTTATCCAACCTCCCACATATCCGAATGAATCGAATGTCCCCCTGCGGGTTCGGATAAATGGGGTGGGACTGTACTTGCTTTAATCCCCCCTTAGATCACCCTCCACCCCGCTTGCCACTCGCTCTCTATTAATCAGAAACTATTTATCCACCATGGCACTCATTGTTTGACTGTAATGTTTGAAAACTTACTACCACCATATGAATTTGCGTATCATGCCTACATGTTTCTGAATTGTATGTGCTCATTATCTGACTGTACTTTTTGCTCATGATTATTTTGTGTATATGCTTTTTTTCTCTTATCACCTATTGATATGTTTTTCCCTTAAGCTACTTTGTCACATTTGTATTTCCCTGATCTGTATGATAAATATCTTATTGTTTGTAACCTCCCGAGTCGTGCCTGAAAATAGTCGCTTTGTGGCTATCGCACCTACCCGGTTAACAAAAACGAAATAAAAATAAATTGTATGGTGGCTGTCCAGTGATAGAGAGAGAAAGATCAATGGGTGAAACGGGTTTTGCCAAGCTGACCATTCACAGGCATGCTGCTGCATGCGTAGGAGTCATGACCTGTTTGCAACCACTGCCATGTTCCTGTGGACTCTGGTTTTGTGCAAGATGCAGTCAGTAGTAAGGGCACAAATTGTGGGGCAGGAAGGCCATCATTCATTACTGCCACTGAAGGACTTCCCTGGAAAGAGCTGAAGACTTGGATTTGCAGTGGCCTGTGAAGGCAAGAGTACTACTGCACTTGTTTGAACCTTGAGGATGGCTGGTAACAGCCTGGACTCCAATGAAGCATGTCATCATGAGCAAAGGTACTGGGGTGGGATTGTATTGGGTCCAATAAGTATTTCCAGTTTACAGTGGGGGGAAGGGTGGGATTGTGTCAGGAGACTCTGGAAAGGATCTGGCAAGCACTTGGGTATGTAGGAGGGAGGCTGTAGGAGGGAGGCTAACAATTTTACTGGTTATTCAGTGGGGCTGAGGGGGATAAGTTAAAAGTGTGCTCTGGCCCACTGCACCAGTATCAGACATGGAATCAGTATCAGATTCCAGTTCTGATTAAATGATGCTTTCAGAATTTGGATTATCAGTCATAGATTCCACAAATCTGAATACTGAAAAATGGAACTGAATCTGAGGAATCCAGTTTTTGATTCTGAGCAACCCTATCTGAATTCTGAATTACAGCATGTGTGTCTGGCCTGCCAATTCACTCTTCTTAAAGAGTCACAAAAGTTTAGTGTGTTTTTGTGGTCAGCAATTTACCTTAGGTGGCACACTCTTGACTTGTGTAGCACCGTGCTCTTGTTTTTCAGATTGCTTATAGAGGGGTTCTGTGTTTGACAATTTGCAATACAACAAGAAGCCAAGGTATTTGAAGGGATGCACATTGTTCTGGTGTGGGCTGTTCTGGGGCATAATTTGCAGTGAATATGGAAGGAGCAATTTCCCTATAAACAGCATAATTTTTGTCTTAGTGTTGTTCAGAAAGAGTCTGCTATTTGTCAACTATTCCTGAGCTTTATTGAAGGAGGCTTGTAGTGTTACTGTACATTGAGTTCCTCAGAGTCTTTAGCTTTTTTGTGTCTATGACAGTATCATCTGCATAGAGATGACTGCTGGTAGATACGTTAGAATAAGTTGAGAGGAGATTATTAACAAAAAGGCAAAAGAAGAGGAGACCCAGTATGGATCCTTAGGGTACCCTTGGCGTCGCACTGTACGATAAATCTTATCTCAACATGTCCATCATGCATGGACCCCCCCTCTGACTAACTGTGAGGTCCTTCATTCCCTTCTACTGCTTGGGGGTGTCAAGACACTCCAAATCTTCTGTGTTTATATACCTCCCAGACATTCCAGACTAGGATTAGATGAATTCATCGAGCTGGTGCAGTCTGTGACAGGGAATAATGATGTAATTTGCTTGGGAGATTTTAATCAGGACTGGGCCGGGCCTAGTTCCTCTCTCCTATCCTCCACTACGAGCAAGGCTAACCTCACCCAACTAATTCAGGCCCCCACAAGGCTTTCTCGCCATGGTCCCTGTAACACACTCTTAGACTGGATCCTGACTAACAGGAAGGAGAATCTCCCTAATACTGGAGTTCTTCCTGACTCCATAAATGATCACTTCCCGGTCTTCTGCATTTGGGACTCCACACCCCCCCCCAAAGTACTATCTGTTTCCAACTTCTCCAATCTTAATCCTGCTACATTCTTGCGAGATCTAAACCTGGTCGACTGGTCCCCCCCTCTACATAACCAACAATATCAACCGAGTATTTCAATTCTACCCTGCTCTCTCTCTCCAGAACCAACATATTCCGGTCACCACGCAAAGGGTAAAAGGGAAAGACACTAAATGGCTCAAGCGCCCCCTACTCCAGCTGCTGAAATGCAGGGATAAACTCTAGGAGTATGGAAGTACTCCAACATTCAAGCTGACTTCGAGGCCTACAGGTCCTTGTGCAACATCTGTAAAAAGGAGATTTGTGCTGCCAAGAGTATGTACTACCGGACCCTGCTCAGTTCCTCGGCCTCTAACCCTAGGCATTACTGGTACCAGATTAAGGAAATTCTTGGGAACAATAAGCCATTGACTCCAAATGAGATGTTCATGAATGATATCCACTGTAATAATCCTCTCATGATAGCTAATGCCTTCAATAACCTCTTTTCCGTTCTTCCCACCCCTACCCCCTCTCCATCCCTCATTCCTCTGTCTCACCCCCAATACCTGCTACTGCCCCCACTGAGCTACAGCTGGCCCCAGTCACACACCAAGAAGTCCTGAAGTTTCTAAGGACTATTCCTGCACTTGGTAGCATAGATTCTAATGGGATAGATCTAAGGATTCTTAGACAATTCGCCTTTTGTCTTGCCGACCCAGTTACCAGACTTTTCAACCTCTCTATCTGCTCAGCCTCTGTCCCTTCAGTTTGGAAAACTGCCAAAACTTTACCAGTGTTTAAGAAAGGTGATGACAAAATCCTATTGAACTATCACCCCATTTCTCTCCTGCCTATGCTCAATAAGCTGCTGGAAAAAAATCATTCATTGGCAAGTCTCTGCATACCTTCTCAACTTTAAGCTTCAATCCCCTGCACAACATGGCTTTAGGGGCTGGGCACAGCACTACTACTGCCCTTACCCTCTTCACCTATGATGTTAAATGCAACATGGACAAGGGATTACTTACTGGAACTGTGTTCATTTACCTCTCCAAAGCATTTGATATGGTTCATCACCCCCTATTTCTGGACAAGCTGAAATCGCTCGGCACCTCTGATTTTACCCAGTCTTGGTTTGGTAGCTACCTTGATAATTATTCACAGACTGTCTCCTTCTGCAAGGTTCTCTCTTCCCCTGCCCCATCACCTCTGGTGTTCCTCAGGGCTCTATTCTTGGGCCACTACTCTTTTCTCTCTACATCAATGACATTCCCAACCCTTCCCCTCTCTGTAATATCATTATGTACGCTGATGACCTGGTACTTTACTCTGCCTCCAAGTCAATTGGTGATCTCAACCAACAATTATCACTAGCCTTTCAGAGCCTCCAATCTTGGTTTTCCTCCAACTATCAAATACTAAACCTATCCAGGACCCAGGCCATGCTCCTTGGGTCCTCTAGAAAGGTACTGACCGAGTCTCCTAAGCTTCTAATCCGTGACTGTGATGGGTCTCCTGTCTTGAACACTTTAACTTTCAAATACCTTGGGGTAACGCTAGACCTGGGTCTGGATTTTGCTGCTCATATTAACGAGGTATGTCGCACAGTTAACTCCAAGATCGGTTCAACCTATAGAGTGTGTCACTCACTTACTCCTGCTGCCAGGATCTCTGTGGCGAGAAGTGCGTTGCTACCACAACTGCTATATGCTCTTCCAGTACTCTCTCATGCCAGCATGGGGGTTCTTCACAAGTGGGATATTACTTATAATAACATCTGCAGATTCCCGTTATTGACTCCTCGTCTTACAAGTCATTGCCGGCTTTACTCTGCCTTAAATTGGCTGTCTCTGAATGCCCTTCAGTCTTATGCATGAGGCTGTTTTGTAGACTCTCTAAACAGAACACCTCGCCCCACAGCTCTGGGTGATATGCTTACCCCTGTCTCTCACACACATGCCCACAGGTCCTCCTCTTCCCCCTTGCTTTCAGTTCAGCCATGCTCCACTAAAATGGGAGAGCAGGCTTTTTCTTATTTTGTCCCTAGGTTCTGGAATTCACTCCCCCCTTCATGTGAAGACCTCCACATCCCACCTAACTTTTAAGCATGCACTTTTTTCCCCACCTAAATGCTCCAGGTGACTGTGACTGCACTTAACGTACTTGTGGCATGCTGCTTGCCCTTCAGTATCTCTCCTGCCCATTTCTGTATGCTATTGTGTATGTTGACTACCTGTCTCTTGTCTCCACTATGTAGGACATAGGACTTGGTACCTGGAAACTATGCAAGATTGTATTCTGCTCTAACTTGTATTATTCTTTCTGGTACCCCAATGATGTTAATTATGCTGATGTTAATGCTGTTTCATGATTTTTGTTCTGACAGTTCCCTTTGCCTTATGTAACTCACCGTTGTCTTTGCGGTATTATTGTAAGCTGTACTTATTGTTGTCTTTGCTGTATTATTGTAAGCTGTATTCTCCCGGGGTGTGCATGAAAATAGGCAGTTTATTTTTTGCCTAGTGCACCTACCCAGTCATCAAAAGCAAATAAATAAATAAATAGTTTTGGAGATGACACTGAACCACTAGTTTTGAGTACCTGCAATCTAGCAGTAAAGGTTGCCCTTGAACCATGTTAATGCTGACTGGGATAGGTCAAGGTGCTCTACCTTTTGAATGAGGATGAAATAATTCACAGTGTCAAAAGCCTTTATTATGTCAACAAAAATAGATCCTGATAGATTTATCTGTGTTTAGGGCAGTAGCTTTGTCATTAGTCTCCTTTAGAAGGGCTGTACTGTGGAGTGGTTGGGTCTGAAACCTGTCTGATCATTTGTAAGTAGGTTGTTGTTGAGAATATCTGTTAAAAGCTGTGAGGGGAACAAGTTTCATCAATAACTTGCTGAAGGTAGAGAGAACTGGAATGGTCAGTAGTTATTGGGATCTGAGGGTGAACCTCTTTGTAAAGAGGTGCCACAATGGATTTGTTCCAGGTAAGGGGACCTGGTCAGTGCAGCATGATGTTGAAAGGGTTGCTACTAGTTCTGCCAGATAAGTGGCTGCTGATTTCAAGATAGTGGGTTCTATGCTATCTGATCCTGCACATTAGGTTGTATCAAGACCATGGAGCAGTGTTAGCATCTCCTTCTTGCAGATGTCTTCAAAGTGAAGGGGGAAGTAGACAGCACCCTGCCATTTGGGACATGGGAAAGGTGAGTGTCGGTAGTGAATTCAGGTGAAATGGGATTACTGAGTTACTGGCAGGTTAAGGTTCGTAATTGATTGTTCAGAAGATCAAAATGTCCAAGTCATTGGTGACTAGTTTGACTTCATGGAGCTGGTGGGTTATTATGGTGGGATGATCTTTTCCATGTAGGGTGTTTATACTGTACTTGACCAGAGGTTCTTGGGTACCTCACTGTAGGAGTTCCATAGCTGGATAAACTGTGGTTGTAAATGGTTAGATCATGGTGATGCATGGTCAGTGATGCATGGTCATTCATGGTTTGTCCATAGGTTAAACCATGGTTCTCCATGGACAGTGGCTGATGGTAAATAGCCCAAGGACAGACCAAGGATGGCAATGATCACTATAGACTGATAAATCCTCAATTCATCTTTCATCATCCATGGTTATCCATAGCTGTTGTTTTCACAAGTTCCCTGTTCCATAAAACAAATGAATACAGAGCTCAGGGAATTTCATTTGTTCCAACAACCTCCATTCTGTAATGAATATATTTTATCCACATGTTTCAAATAGAATTATTTTCTATGATACTGTACTAAGCTACTCAACATGACTGCTGGGCCTCATTTCTATTTGTACCACTATAAAATTAATTTTTTTTAAGATGAGGATAAGTTCACATGTTTTTAATTTTTGTATACTGAAATTATTTCCTTGTGTAAACCTTATTTTTCTTTTAATTGTAAGAAAGGTTATTACTGTGATTATATTAAGTGTTAAATTCTGCATTCCAATATCCCAATAAAATTATGAAAATATCATTACTACCCCATGTGGTCAAACACAGTTAAACTGTGGTGCTTCCAGAATATTCAAAAAACATATTGGGGGAGGCATTGAAATACTTGAAGAATTCTATTGCAACTGTGAGTAAGAACAGCAGCCAAACTGCACTGAAAAATATATTAGCAAACAGAGACTATTGCTAAAATGTAGATTTTAGGAATACAATGGGGGGTGAGATACTAACAACAACAAAAATGGAAAGGGACCTGGGGGTAGTCATATCAGATGACTTAAAGGTGGGCAAGCAATGTGAGAGGGCAGTAAGGAGGGCTGGGGATAGTGGGATGTATAGGGAGAGGCATCACCAGTAGAAAACAGGAAGTTGTTATCCCTCTTTACAGACAGCTGGTGAGACCCCATCTGAGTACTGTGTGGTTCTGGAGACCAAATCTCGCAATGACATAGACAAGATGGAAGCTGTCCAGAGGAGGGCACTAAAATGGTGCAGGGTCTGCACCAGAAGACATATGAAGAGAGACTAAAGGAGCTTAATATGTATAGCCTCAAGGAAAGGAGGGAGGGGGGACATGATAGAAATGTTCAAGTACCTCAAGGGAATCAACAAAGTCCAAGAGGGTAGCATCTTTCAAAAAAAGAGGTGTGCAAGAACAAGGGGGCACACTTTGAAGATAGAGGGGGGCTCAGAGGTAATGTAAGGAAGTATTTTTCACAGAGAGGTTGTGGATGCATGGAATGGCCTTCCAGAGGAGGTTGTGGAGTCAAAAACAGTGGTTGAATTCAAGCATGCATGGGACAGTCATAATGCAATTCTAGGGGGTGGGGGTAGAAAGAAGTAGGCTGCTGGTTAACTAGGATCTGCAGCTTATCCATTAGGTAGGGAAATGGGCAGACTGGGTGGGCCAAGCGGTCCTTATCTGCCATCAAATTATATGTTTCTATGTTTCAGCTACAATTTGCATATATTTTGAGGAAGTAATTTCTACTTTGAAAAACAAAAGGGTATACTAGATAGCTGTCCTTTACAGTGGGGGCCTGGAATAAGAGTTGGCACAAACTAAAAACGAGGCCACCTAGAAATAAACTAAATCAAGAGAGTCATATCTTTCAGTCTGATCTTCAGAACTGGGGTTGATACATTTAACACCTCTTCAAGTTATCTTGACTCCTGTCAAAAGCTAAAGTGGACTTGTCATAAAATGAGGCTAAATTGGCAACTGGAATTATTTTGTACAGCTTTTCAATCACATTACAAATAGTTTGAATGATGGAACTACCAATGTGATAAACACAACATAGATCTTTAAATAAATAAATAAATAATCTTAAACAGAACAGAAAATTAATAAAAAAAAACATGAAAAACATTATCAAGCAAGGACACTGAAAACCATAGTCAGATCATGGACAATCATGGCTACTACTAGAGCTGTGCAGAATGGGAAAATTCTGAATTTGTGAAATTTCAATAAAATTTTATGAAATGCTGTGAAATGTCACAGAATTTCATCAGAACTGTGGAGAATATTTAAAATGTAGTAATTTGGTCATAACTCAGATGTCATTTATGCTAGAGCTCTGATGTTTGGAACTGCCACTCTTTGGGTGAAGGGCCAATAATGTTCCAAATATCATGAAATTGGTTTAAACAGTGTCAATATTATAGGTGCTCAAAATCTGTCATTTTATTTTTTGTGTGAAATTTCATGAATATTTTTATCTGCATATATCTCAGCCATCTATTGGGCCAGAGATCTTAAAGTTGGCATTATTCCTTGATGAGAGGTGTTTTAACAATGTGCCAGATTTCATGACAATATGATGCATCATCTCAAAATTATATATGCTCGAAATCTTGTGAAAACATTTTGTCTGCATATAACTCAGGCGCCTTTGAAGCTAGACATGTGTAAATTAGCACAAATAATCTTTCAGTAGTGATTATAGAATGATCTAAATATGGAAAGAATTAGATTAGAGATGTGTAGCTTACAGGGGTTCAAAACTTTACTGTGTAAATATTTGCACAATTTTATAAAAACTCTCAAAAATGTGGATGTTTGTAACTTCTTTGCTCTTGCAGGCATAGACTTAACATTTGACATGCATATCCATAGTCAGTGTATCCTGGTGTCTAACACAACTGGATAAATTGGTTCACCAGTTTTACATTTGCAGTAAAAAAAAACATATTGGTAACATTTTCTCACATACAGTATTTATGGTAACAAACAGATGAAACATCCAGAATTCTTTTTGTGTAATTTAATATTAACAATGCCTGTATCACTACTTCATTTGATAAGCTGGACTGAACTTTTGCAGTTCTGCTGTTCCTCTCTGAGTGACTATTCCCATTTCCTTCTCTTTTGGCATAGCCAGATTGACTCAGTGACTCGGGGGGGATCTTTTAATGGTACATTAGGGAGCAAAGAAAGACTAAGGCAGGGATACTGAGGCTAAATAAAGAGGAAGGTGGTTGGGCGGAGAGTGACAGTGAAAAAGCAGGGATACTGAATGAATACTTCTGCTCAGTATTCACAATGGAAGTGCAGGGGGAGATACCTAATCCTGTCAATAGAAGCACTCTGGATAGGGGGGTTGATATTAGTCTTTTCACAAAAGAAAGGGTTCTGAAAGAACTCTTAAAACTGAAGGTGGATAAAGCAATGGGGCCTGTTGGGATTCACCCCTGAATTATAAAAGAACCAAGGAAAGAACTAGTAACACCACTGACTACCCTTTTTAATAAATCATAGGAAGATGGTGTGGTACCTGAGGACTGGAAGAGGGCAGATGTGATTCCCCTTCACAAACGTGGGAGGAAGACAGTGGCAGGAAACTACAGACCTGTCAGTTTGACCTCAGTGGTAGGGAAAATGATGGAATCACTTCTGAAGGAAAGAACTGTTGAATACCTAGAGGCCAGTGGGACACAGGAACCAAGGCAGCATGGATTCACAGCAGGAAGGTCATGTCAGACAAATCTAATTGATTTCTTTGATTGGGTGACCAAAGTAGTAGACCAGGGAGGGGCTGTGGACATGGCCTACCTAGACTTTAGCAAGGTACTTGACACAGTCCTGCACAAAATATTAATAAACAAATTAGCCAGCCAGGTAGTGGGTCACAGGGTGGTAGCCTGGGTAAAACACTGGCTGGACAACAGGACACAGAGGGTAATAGTAAATGGAGTACACAGTGAAGAAAGGGGGTTGCTAGTGGGGTACCACAGGGTTCAGTACTGGGGCCAGTCCTTTTTAATGTCTTTATAAGTGACATTTCAGAGGAACTGGAAGGAAAAGTATGTTTCTTTGCAGATGACACAAAGATCTGCAAGAGGTTTGATACGCAAGATGGGGTGGAAAGGATGGAAAGGGACTTGGCAAGGTTGGAGGAATGGTCAAATGCATGGCAGCTTAGATTCAATGCAAGAAGTACAAAGTAATGCACCTGGGAAACAAAAACCCAGGGGAAGATTACACAAAGGGAAGGGTGAGATACTGGCAACAACAGAAATTGAAAGAGACCTGGGGATAGTCATATCAGATGAACTAAAGGTGGGCCAGCAATGCAAGAATGCAGTAAGGAGGGCTGGGGGGGATACTGGGATGTGTAGGGAGAGGCATCACAAGTAGAAAACAGGAAGTTGTTAGCCCTCTGTACAGACAGTTGGTAAGACCACATCTGGAGTACTGTGTACAGTTCTGAAGAACCCATCTCCACAAAGACATAGACAGAATGGAGGCTGTCTAGAGGAGGGCAACCAAAATGGTGTAGGGTCTGCAACAGAAAACATATGAAGAAAGACTAAAGGAGCTTAAGATGTATAGCCTCAAGGAAAGGAGGGAGAGGGGGGACATGATAGAAACTTTCAAATACCTCAAGGGACAAAGTCCAAGAGGGTAGCATCTTTCAGAAAAAGAGATGTGCAAGAACAAGGGGGCACAATTTGAAGATAGAGGGGACAGCTCAGAGGTAATGTGAGTAAGTATTTCTTCACAGAGAGGGTTGTAGATGCATGGAACAGCCTACCTGAGGAGGTTGTAGAGTCAAAAACAGTGGGGGAATTCAAGAATGCATGGGGCAGACACAATGTAATTCTAGTGGGAGGTAGGAGGAAGTAGGCTATTGGTTAACTAGGATCTGCAGCTTATCCATTAGGTAGGGAAATGGGCAGACTAGGCAGTCCAAGTGGTCCTTATCTGCCGTCAGAATGTATGTTTCTATGTTTCTATCCCACTAATATCCTCTTTGTTCTTTACAGTGAAAAATACCCATAAAACATGAGTCACCTACTCCTCTTCCAATCAACCTACTCTGTTGGAATAGCCAGAATTCTTCCTTCCTTCCTGCTGCCCCAGACTTTGTCTTCCCCACTACATCTTTTTGAGTACCTCTGAGTCCCAGACTTGCACGTACATCAGGCTCCCTGGATCATAAATTTACTGAATGTGATCCTTTAATATCCTGCATTCATGTTAGAATTGTTGACACTTTGTGCTTCCTTGCTCAAACCTGGGGGGGAGCTACCACTGGTATGCTACCCAGCTCAGCTGTCCATTTCTTGGTGAAACTGTGCATCTGACTCCTGAACCTGGTGATCCCCTGCACTACCTGCCTCTCATACCCCTATCATTCAATTAGAATCCCTCAGATAAGGCTTCGTGAAATTAACAAATTCCAGTTTTGTGGAATTTCTCATGACATTCTACAATTTTCACAAACACTCATGGGATTTGATGTACAGATGTAATTTTGCAATTTCTGGCAGCAAGCAATTAATAAAATTGGCACAGACGGTCTCCTTGTAAGGCATAAGAACATGCCAAATTTATTGGTATTACATTCTCTAGTTTTAGAGGTTTATAAATTTGTTGTTGACATTCCCTACAAAATGTTAATATTTAAAGGTCATGAAAGTTTGACTACTTCTAATTCAGTCCTTTTTAAAGCTGCAAATATGAACTTTTCAGAAATGACCATGTGGTGTAGTAGTTTAAATGTTTCAACTCTGGTTAGAGTTGGATATGTTGTTTTAAAATTAGAGGGAAATAACTGAAATTTTAATTTTGGCAGGCAATAACAGTCCAGTTTGAAGCTAGAAATCTGAAAATATGTACATATACAAATGTAGTGATAACCTGTATACCTGTCAGATTGTATAATATTTTAATGAATATTATCAAAATTATATTAAAATTACAGAAATCTAAATTTTGGCTAAATGTTTGGCTACCTATAACTCAGCTCCCATTAAAGCGTGAGGCTTAAAACATGGTGTATATACACTTGCTGGATACTTCTCTAAATCTTGACATTGAGGAGAAATTTGGATAAGAAATGTTAAAATGATCTCAAAATAACTGAAAATTAAATTTTATTAAATGTGTGACCACCCATAACTCTGCCTTCTTTTAACCTATGACTCTAAAACTTGGAACAATTTTGTAAGCCATTAGATACTGTTTACATTCCAAATGTGGTATTATTTGGCCATGAACTTTTAAATGTAGAGTGCAATGACTGACATTTAAAATTTGGCAAAATTCAACAGAATTTTCACAAAAATTTCAGGAACATTCCACAAAATCAGAATGGTCATTCTGCGGGAATTCTGCAGGTGGAAGTTTATATTCTGAACAGCTCTAGCTACTACTCGAAATCATTTAAAATGTTATTTTATCGCCATCTTTTTTCTTTTAGTTACCAAACTGAAAATGTATTTAGTTTCTCTTGATTATGGGAGTTTCCAAGTATTTGTGCACATTCATCAACCATGTACAAACTTGTCCAGGAATCATAGACTAAACCATGGATGGTGATATCATTGGCAAAAATCGGTGACAGAGCAGGGATGGCCATGAAAACATGGGCAGCCAGATGGCAGGGTGTCCAACCAGAGAGCAGGGTGTCAAGTACATTTACTAACTACAAAGTACAAATAAGGAGAGGTTGGGTGGATGAATATACAGAAACAAGAAGACAGGCAGGCAGAACAAGAAGAGGGATGTGTGTAGTAACAATCAGAAAAGGTAATAAGGCCAGCCTGTCAACACAGTGGTAGAGCTATCATTTATGACACTGGCAACCCGAGTTTTGTAGCCAGCTTGGGTCATCAGAAGGCCTCTGGGGGCAAGGGGATCGTGCATCCAGAGGACTAATCTCCTCCTCTGGGGGGGTTGCAGAGCCCAGAATTTACCTGTCTTCTAGTAGCATGCTAGGGAACAAAGCTCCCAGCACTGCCTTGACAGGTGGAAGTGGCAGGGCTGATGACAATGGGTGGCTCATGGGAGTGTGAACCACAAGTCATGGCATCACTGCATGCCATGTCTCTAAGGGGAGGAAAATACGGAAAACAATTTCCAGCAGCAGGATGATGTTTGGACCATTGCAGGCTCTGCTCCTGGCTAGCTGGGCTCACCAGTCGAACTACTGGATCTGGCTCTTGGTAGCAGGGATTGGGGGACCCCACCAACCCTGCCTGGGGGGGCAAGCCTTTGGGGTACTGGCTGGCAGGTATTTCCTAGAGGATGCTGGGGTGACAGGCTGTGGGGTCCAAGCTGAAGGGGACCAGCTGGAGGAGTGGAGGGGGAATAGAAACCCAAAAAGGCAGTTGGAGTAGTAGTAAGAATGAGAGGAGTAAGGGAGGGAGGGAAAAGGTTAAAAGAGAAGGAGATGTGGTGGTGGTAGAAAGGGCTAGTTACAGCTGCAGACTTTTGTGCAGAGGTCCCGGAGAAAGGTCGCTTTGAAAGAGGAGGCACTATAGCACAGAGGTTTAAGTCTCTGAACTGCAAATCTGGAGACCTGGGTTTGAATCCCACAGCCCCCACTTGCATACTGTGTGACCCTGAGCAAAGTCACTTAACTTACCTGTGCTCCCAGGTTGCACCTGTAAACAAGCTTTCAGCTTAGTGTGTTTCTCCTGGTAAAAGAAAGGTGAAGAAAAAAAAAAGAGGATTGGGAAGAAGAGGAGAGGAAAGCAGAAGCATGGTTGTCCCAGAGTAGGAGAAGGAGAAAGAAAAAGGCAGACTGTCCAAAGGAAGGTTCAGATCTATGAACAGAGAAGATGCAGAAGTCAGAGAAGTAGACAGAGTATAAAGAGAGGAGAGAAGGTCAGATGAGTGAAGACAAATAACACAGAAGAGAGCCAAATAAATAATCAGAGTGGAAAGAAGCACAGTGAGAGAGAGGTGCCAGGTATAGAGTGAAGGGAGGGGATGTTGAATAGGTGGAGCAATTGTACACGCGAGGAAGGTAGTTGAGAGAAAAATTAAAGAGGGAGTTGAAAAGAGGTCCAGCCTGATTAAGGGAGAAATAGGGGTAGCACTATATAGCATGTTTGCATGGTCATACACCGGGAGGATCCTCTTGAGGATAGTCTCATTCCAGACTGGGAGTGGAAGACAGGATTTGTTGTGGAACAGTGCACAAAGCTGGAGAAGGATTAAAAATATTAAAGCCTTTAAAACTACAGTACAGGGCAGCTACCATTACTTTCTACAACAAACCTTCTAAAGAGTCATGTGGCTCAAACTCAGGAACCTGACTGGCTACTGAAATGGCTGTTAATGTTTTAGAAATTTCAGGCTATGCAAACACAGCAGGAGCACAGCCCAAAGACAAGCTGAACAGAAAATGAAAGCAAACAAAAATAAATTGAAATTCCTTTTTGTAACTTTTTCTTCATATACAGTAGGTTTATAACTGCAGTAACGACCATAGCCCACAATATTTCTTGGTGAATTAATGACTTGACCAGCACTAATACCATGAGGAGAATGGACACTAACTCCCCTAGCTGGTCATTAAACCGCAGGAAGTGCCCAGGCCTCAGTCATCATTACTTAATAAATATTTTGGACTCCTCCAATGTTCTACTTCATAATTTGACACCTGTATCAATCAATAACATGAAAAGAAATGGCAAATTCCATGTGTGAAAATGTTTTTTCAAAATGTGGTTACCTTTTGTTTTTATGTATAGCACAAACTCTAATTGTGGATGTGTACTGGATGTATATGTATCAGCAGGGGGTTGTTAGTGCCAGGGTGCCCTCCATGAATTTGAGTCACTACATCTGAAAGTAATCATATATCAATTGAACTCTGGCCAAATTCCACAGGTAAAAGTAAGTGCATGAACTTTGGGAGTCCATATGATTTGTGATCCGTTAGCTCCTACCTAAAGTGTCCAAAGAATCCCTCCAGTCCTGTAACCACTAGAGCAAGCAGAGAATTGCAGTGCAAGGGAGTTCCATGCAAGCATAAGTCCACCCCAAGGCATGGGACATCCCTGGGCAAGCCTGCCCCCATCCTAGGCAGAGAAACAGGTTGGTGGGTCATGCTGCCACCTGAATTGGGTGGGGGACAGGTTGCATTTGTGTGTTGTGGTATATATGTGAATGCTCTGTGTGTGTTTTTGTGTTGTGTGCATGGTGTGTATATGGGAATTTTGTCATGTGTTGCATGCGTTTTGTGTTCATGCTCACCATCTAAATCCAAAAATTGTCTTCTGGTCAGGAATCCCATATTTATTTTTTATTTATTTATTAAAATGTTTCACCAAGAAGGTTGCACTGAGCAACAATGCTCATCTCACGTTATGTCCTGGGGGAAGGGGAGTGGGAACAATAAGTAGTACAATAGGATACATACATCTTAGCAGCATATAGACAGACTGTACAGTCAACAACCAATGATAGCTAATAACATTTCTAGATATCCCAGTGATGTGTCCAAGCTGTCATTCTCAGATGCAAATATGTGGGGTTGTTCTCCAAAAGGCACCTGTATCTGGAAGAGGGTAAGAGGGGTGACTGGAGTCAGAGCGGCAACAAAACATATGTAAAACAATCACACCCCAAGTTTTGTTTCGTACTTTTCAATTTGAAACAAGATTTTGGGTCCAAGAATGGAGCAGGGTTCATGTTATTTTGGTATAAAGAGGAAAACCAAATGACACAATAAGATGCCTTTTGGGGCATAAGCACATGACTGTATTTACTATTCATTATAAATAATATAAACTTTAAATTAATTTGTGACCCATCTGAAAATATATCGACTGAGTTAATCTGGATCAAACTGTTTTAGACCCCCAGATTCTAATTTGACTGCACATCAGGAGATATTAAATTGTATTAGTAGTAAATCACATTACAAAGAAATTATATTACTGGGTGATTTTAATCTCCCAGGTATTAACTGGAAAAAAGCATTAGGAATTAATAGCCAGGAAAATTCTTTTTTGGATCTATGGTCATCACCTGGATTACAGCAACTTATTAATAAACCAACATGAGGAAATAACATACTAGATTTACTCTTAACGGATATCACAGAAAAAATAAATAATA
This sequence comes from Neoceratodus forsteri, assembly GCA_016271365.2. Taxonomy (NCBI): domain Eukaryota; kingdom Metazoa; phylum Chordata; order Ceratodontiformes; family Ceratodontidae; genus Neoceratodus; species Neoceratodus forsteri. Next base: position 1,021,950,406 of record CM057450.1, read on the forward strand.
TCGATATCAAAGCACCAATCCACAACAGTGACCACAGGGTTATTACATTCCACATTATTTTACCTATTAAGCAAGAGTTGGGAAAAACTGTTTTTAAAAATTATAATAAAACAAATGTTACTGGTTATGAACAGGAACTATACAATTGGAAATGGGATAATGGGTCATCTATCCCATTAGATCTCTGGACAAGAATTAAGGAAAAGATCTTAGAACTGGAAGAAATCCATGTTCCAGATAATATAATTTACAACAAAAGGGGAAAGAGCCCACCATGAGTCAGTACCAGAGTACAAAATTTTATTAAACAAAAGAAAAGGGCATATGAATTACTAAAAAGATGTAACAACGACTTTAACAAATGGAAATATAGGAAAATCCAAAAAGACCGTAAAAACAAAATTAAAATAGCAAAAGATAAATATGAAAAAAAGTTTAGCATATAGGAAAGATGGGGGTAAGAGTTTCTATGCCTACATTAACAACAAAAAACAATCTCCTAGAACAACTGGACCCCTGAAAGTCAATAACAAGGAAGTAATTACACCTATGGTTATGGTCGAAGAATTCAATAAATACTTCGGTTCATTGTTTAACCCAAAAGCTAATACTAACAGATCCATACTTAGTAATGATGCAGTTGAACCAATGGTATTTTCTAAAGCAGATATTTTGGCTAAATTAAATAATTTGAAGATAAACAAATCCCCAGGTCCTGATAGGCTACACCATAGATTATTAAAAGAAATAAAAGACTGGTTGGTAGAACCCTTTTATCAGATCTTTAATATGTCCCTATCTTATCATACAATACCAAATGACTGGAAAACAGCTATAGTAATACCAATCTATAAAAAGGGAAACCATGCAGAGATCTCTAATTATAGGTCTAGTAGCCTGACCAGTGTCCTGGGCAAGATTTTTGAAACATTGCTTAAAGATAAATCGGAAAAAGACCTAGAAATAAAAGGATTAATGAATCACACCCAGCATGGATTAAAAAAAATAGATCATGTTTAACTGGGAACTTGTTTTTTTATGAACATATCAACATGTTAATAGACAACAATATTCCTGTAGATGTGATTTTCCTAGATTCCTGCAAAGCATTCGATAAGATGCCCCATGATATCTTAACAGGTAAAATGAGAAAACAAAAAATAAATATCATCATCATAAATTGGTGGAAGAATGGTTATATAAGTGTACAGAAAGGCCCAGATATTCAAACTGTGCCCAAAAAGTGCGCAATAGCAGGAGCAAGTGCAAGTCTATTGCGCCCATGCGCAAGAGACGCTATATTCAAAAATGGAGCAGGTCAAATTGCGCCTACAGCCAACGACTGACTATCGCACCACCTGCACCATAGCGCAAATAGGGAGGGGAAGCTGAGCAGATCTGATGTGCCATAGCACAACAAGGGATGTTCAGCTGAGCTGTCCAGAGGTGCCATAGCGCAAGCAGGGAGCCCCCCAGCTGCAGAGCAATGTAACTGCACAATTAGGGAGGGAGGGGCCCACCACCCATGCCACAGATGGGCACAGGAACACACAGCAGAACAGACATCATCCCCCCACACCCAAAGCACATCACAACCAGGGGAGGGCTGGAATAACCACTGGCCCATGGAGATAAGCAACCAACCCACAGCCTGGCCATGGTGCCCCATCACACCTACCGGCAAGCTGTGACTGGCACACAAGGAGGGCAGACCACCCTGTGCCACACCATCCCCCCAGTGCACAGCACACCCTGGACCGTGACCCCCAGACACTCCCCCGTGAGCAGTGACCACCACAGCAGGAAACCCCATGCATGCCACCACCCCCACTGTGTCAATGCAATCCTGTGCACCACAGAACCATGCAAGCCAACCCCACCACGAGCACTCATCATCAGGTTGCAGCACACGGCAATGCAACAACAGCAGACACAGTACCACCACGCACAGTCCCCCGAGGTACTGCCGAGAGACCGACCATGCGTTGGCACAAGAGTTACCCCATATGGGACAGTCGTGTCCTTGACACCACCACTAGTGGTACAGCACTCTGCACAGTATTCCAGTGACACACCCCGGCCCACCACTGGCCACAACAGCCAGCACAGACACCCACAGTGGTGCGTGGAAGCATGCACCACACCAGATGCCACACAGGGTCTGGACAGACACCCTCCCATTCCCAAGGGCACAACAACACAGGGACGCAGTGGTGGGGCAACCAAGCCCCCATTGTGGGCCCATGTAAGCCGTGTACACACGACCAGCAGTCCACCATGGCACTGGAGTGCCAACCACCCTGCTCAGGCACCATGGACCAATACACCACCAGTAGTCACCCGGAGCACAAGCCACAGACAGTGGGGCATATCCCCTGCAACACACACAAGCCACAGCATGGAGGTGGAACAATGACCATGTCACCCACAGTGCCACCTGAGCCAGGCATGCACCACACCAGTGACATGGGCAACCCAACAAAGTGACGGGTACAGTGTCCGCCCTGCAGGGAATGCCACCACTGACATTCCAGCGGACCATGCAGGTCACAGACAGGCATGTGTGTCGGCTGCACAGGCCATGGACGGGCCGATGGGTGCACCATGGACACAGAGCACGTGCCATGGACCACTGCACACAGTCATCCAATGTACAGGGAACAACACACACAACACAGACACTGACTGATATCTACCCCCACACCATAGACACCTCCACACAGACACACACACATACCCATGACTGCACCACCCCTGATGCCATGCACACCACTGCAGCTGAACACCTATAGCCCGCTGCAAATCAGAGACCACCACGGTATTCATATAAAAGTCAAATGTATTATAAAATTAGAAAACTCAACTATGTACATGAATAATAACTATTTACAGGTTTGTGGTGGGGACACAAAAAGGTGGGGGGCAGGGGAAGGGTGGACAAATGGGATGGGATAGAAGGGGTGTGAGGGTGTCCAGGGGGGTAGGGGAAGTCAGGGACCAAGGGACTACTGAAGGCTCTGCCGGTCCTGGCTCTGGCTCCCTCTGGCTCTGTCTCTTCACAGAATCCCCGACTCATCTATCCTCCGCAGAATTGCCACCGTCTCACGGGCCAGAATCAGGAACTCCCGCATGGTGTCCCTGATCTCCCTCAGATGTCTTGCACCTAGGACAGGGGAGCACAGTCAACAGGTGTGAATGCACAACCCCATACAGCCTGCCCACTGTGCATGGCATACAGCCATGGGACATACCACAGTGATGGTGTGTGACCAGCCGCAGTGATCACGTCCACAGGACCTGCCCACCCAGGTGCATACAGCCATGCACAATGCTGCACACACCCACCTAGTCATGCACAGCACCACCATGGCCATCTAGTGACATGGCTATGTGGTGCAAAGGCAGTGTCACAGCCATGCACCTGGTGCACGCATGGACCACCAGTGATGCACACCCAGACATGCACTGCCACTGGACAGTGTTGACTGTAACAAGTGGCGTGCATGGCAGTGATGTCAATGAATGTTGGCCATGCCCCACTGCCCACCTTGTCACACAGCATGCAATATTAATCATGGATGTCTGGCACTCACCCACATCGGGCCAGTCAGGTGGCCATTCCTGGTCCTCGGCCCACCTGGCTGCGGCTTCCACTCCCCTCCGCTCTGCATGCACTCGGCGCAGTTCTTCCAGGCCTGTGGGGACAAAAAGGAGAGAAGAACATCAGTACATTCCCAAAGCAAAGTCCCTCTGCCCCAAGGAGTGTGCCCTCCCACCCAGCCAGACCCACCCACCCCACACCCTGTGAACACCGCCACAGCCAACCCCATACGGTCCCTCCCCTATGTGATGGACACATACAACACTGTGACTCATATGGACAATAAAAGTGTGTTGACAGAACCCCTACCTGGACGTGGGACTGTGCCCCTCCTGGCACGTGACCTCAGTTGGGCCAGTAGCTCCGGCTCCCTCCTCTGCAGGTCACCATATCGGTGCCTGCACTGCTCAGCACTATGGCCCCTGCCTGTTGCCTCCTCAAGGGCTGTGGCCACCTCCTGCCACACCTGGGTCCTTGCCCTATCCAGGGGGCCTCCTCAAAGAGAGGCCCATGGTGTGGCTCGACTATGGCCACCAGATTTGCAAGCTCGATGGCCGTCCAGGGAGCAGCTCTTCTCCGCGCCATTGCAATAGCTAAGGTAGGCAATATGGCACTCTGCAGCGTGGTACCCCACGTGCAGATGCTGCAATGTACAGCGCTGCCATTCCCTATTGCGCTGTTACCGAACAGCATGATAGAGGTGCACCTATGCCTGACGCATGGCCCCAAGGGGGCAAAGGTCAGGCACAGGGTCAAGGGTCTCTGGCGCAAGGCCACGCACAGTGCCATCGGAAGACAATGCCTGTAGCATGATTGGCTGCCTGTGTGCCAGCACCACTGTGGACTATTGGGCAGTTGGGCCATTGCGCCTATGAAGGCCCATTGCCACAGCGCCATGTAGTGACCTTCGCTATAGCACCACTGGCACAATGGTGGCCATGCCCTGCATTGCCTACCGTGCACAGCACATCAGCGCAGCAGACGCCTGCGTCAGCAACCTGGGCATGCACAGTGAGGTGTACTACGCATGCCACAGAACTGTGCCATTGGCTCAGCACGTTCAACACAATTGCGCAAAGCGCAACAGCGCGATATTCAGCCATCATATGCAAATCATCCTATCAGCCATTCAATGGTGCAGCACTGCAATTTGCATCTAATTAAAGTTGCTCCTCGTCTCATTTGCGTGGATTGCGCTATAAAGGTGCAACAATGTGCTGCAGTGGCCATAGTCAGTTACTGCAGTTTATTGGTGAGTTGCATGCTGTGTGGGAGTGTGGACTGTGGATTCAGGGACATGCATGGGACTGCACAGTCACGGGTAACAACTGCCATTCTTACAGGCTACATAATGACCAAGTACGTTCTTGGAGAGGAGGATAACAGTGGTGGGAGGAGGAGGAGGAGGCCGAATTTTACTAAGGCCAAAACTGAGGTCCTTTTCGAGGCCTACCTGGATCAGGAGCCACTGCTCAGTGGACGGCGGGGCACCACTCAGTCTGCATGGGTCAGCGGTGGTGGGCCTGTCCACTGCAGACAGTTGGATGGAGTCAGAGGTGGGACCATCCACCTCCACAGGTATGTATGGATCTGTACAACAGTGGGGCTGCCTGGCTGTCCACACTGATGTCGTTGAGACAGGTGTGGAGGAAGCCCTGCCTGTGTCCCAGCGTGCCGGCGTCCACAGATGCCAGCATGCTGTGGTTGTGGCCAGGGCAGAGTCCGGCACCAGTGATGATGACATGACTGTCATGGGCAGTGACATGTGTGTGCCACAGGATGGACACACAGCAGGGCAATTCGCGCCCATGGCTGTGGGTGGTGCTGCCGTGGGGCCTGCATGTCAGCACAATCCAAGGCTGTGCCTGTCAGCACCAGTGGGGCAGCACTGGTGTCTGTTCAGGACAGTGGGACTGTTGTAGCCACTGTGGCAGCACCACTGAGCCTTGGGGTGCGGCAGCCAGAGGAGCAGCATCAGCAGTCGCCCACTGGGCTTGGGGGTACAGGGTTCAGCGGCGGCATCTGTGCACTGCCTATGGACATGCCCAGACCTGGTCCTGGTGTGCAGCACCCACCCTCAAGGGGTGCTGAACATCAGGCCCTTGCACACCCTGAGGGACAGGAAGCCGAGGAGGCTGATGACCTCTTGGACGAGCACATCTGCCTACTGCGAGCATCGGTCCAGCAGCAGATGCGGCTTGCGATGTCTGTGGAAGCACTGTGTGTGGCTCTGGAGTGGGCAGAGGAGCATCACAGCAGGGACACCGAATGGATCCTGGGCCGGATGGACCGTTTGAGGGAGGATGTGACCGATGCCATTGACAGGCATGCACAGGCGTGCATTGCTGTCATCGCCACAATGGGCACACAGTCAGGTGCCCATGCATTGCAGACACCACGCAGTGCACTATCCACCCCCCGTTCCCAGCATCGTGCAACTCCCACCCTGTCGACGCCGAATTCAGCTGTGGGCATCCCGAGCACTCCTGGTGCAGGCATGTTCAGTGTGCTGCAGATCCCGGCATGGGCACGGTCACGTTCACACAGTGAAACCCTTGGGGGACCATCGGTGCCACCCCATGAGGCCAGTGGTCAGCCTGCCAGTGCTGGCAGGTCTCGGTGGGGCCATCCACACATCCGTGGCGGCCGTGGCACTGTGTCGCAGGACTGACCTGTCTCCCAGCACAGCTACTGTCTGGTGCTGCCCTGTGTGCATTGTGTGTTTCAGTGGGCAGTGCACGGGTGGGTACCCGGCCCTGCATGCGGACACACAGTCTGCCTGCACACCCTCCCGGCTGCTGTCCGCAGTTATGTGTGCATGATGATGCCTGCATTGCGCTGTGCACCAAAGTGCAATGGTGCTCAGCATCTGACACACGCACATGGACAGGCAGTGGACGTGGTGGCCTGTGGACATGTGTGTTGCTAGGGTGTGCATTCTGGGTCGGTGTGCCTTCTGCCCTCTGTGCATGTTTGTTGCATTGTGTGTGTGCGTGTGTGTGTGTGTGTGTGTCCTTCAGCATGGCATGTTAATCCTCACCCATCCCTGGCTGTGTGTGTGCCTCTGTGCCCTGCCACTTCCCTCGATGGCATGCACCCCCAGTGTGGGTTCCTGCGTGTTTGTGGGTTGTGCCTTGGCCACTGGAGGTTGCGCATGGCCCCATGACTTACCTGGGTTGGCTGTAGTGCTCCTCTGTGATGGTGTCCCGGTGCATCTGTGTCAGCTGGAGCAGTCGGGGGTCCCGTCAGCCAAGGGGGACTGCCCATCACCATCATCACCGGCGTCCCCATTGCTGTCCCCCTCTTTGACCTGTACGGCTATCCCACATTCGTTGGCCATGTTGTGCAGGATGCAACAGGCCAGGAATATCCCACAGGCCTTTGAGGGGCCGTACTGTAGGGCACTGCCAGAGGTGTCCAAACAACGGAAATGTACCTTCAGCATCCCGAACACCTGCTCGATGACATTGCGTGGTGGTGCAGGCCCATTGCTAGCAAGGACATGGGGTCATGGGCCGCTGGTATGGTGTGAGCAGCCAGGGACGGAGTGGGTATCCACTGTCACCTGTGTGTAGAGGGTGGAGGTTAGCTTGGTGATCAGCATTGCCCTGCCCCAAGCCATGTAGGCCACTACCCATGGCACCTCTGGCCATGTCCCCCCAGGCCCTATATTTGTCCATTTGGTTTGCATACTTACCCACTAGGTGTCCAGTGGGGATGTCCTCACTCTCAAATCTGTGGCACAGTGCTCACTGGTGCCAGATGTAAGAATCATGTGCTCCCCAAGGGTGCGTGGCACAGACATTGATGATGCGCCCCCTGGCATCGCACACCACCTGGCAGTTGATGCTGGCATAGCCCTTGCGATTTATGTATGCGGCCCCCTCAGGGCCAGGTGGTGTGCGTATAGCCACATGGTGCAGTCTATTGCTCCTAGCATGCCAGGCATACGTGCTACCCTGTGGAACTCCTGTATGTCTGCTGTGTGCTCTTCCACTGTGCTGGGGAAATGGATGTACTCCTCAGCATGTGGCAGCAGTGCGCTGAGGAATTGGGTGAGGTGGCATGATGTGGCCAACTGGGTTATGCCTGTGGTGTCCCCAGTTGGTCTCTGGAAGATACCCGTGGCGAGCAAGCACATGCAGGCTGTTACCTTGGTCTCCACTGACAGGGCATGGCTCCGTCGTGTGGGTGCCTGCATCACATCACTGCACAGCTCACAGAGCCACCTCAGTATTGCCCTGTTCAGGCAGTACCGGCCCACAATCGCAGTATCTGTGTACAGCTCAAAGCTGGTGCAGGCTCGGTACTGCCTGCTGGGGGCATACCGCTGATGGGCCCTTCCACGGCCATGCCCCCCTGCCACCCACCTTCTCACCCCCCTCATTATGGCCTCCAGGTGGAAGGTGGCACTGGCCATGTCCCTGGCTTGCGTTCACCCCCCCTGGCAGCTGTTACTTTATACCCCCCACTGTTCTGGCTGCTACCTCCCCTGCACCGGGTACACCTGCCTGTGCTGACCCTCTGTGCTGTGTGGCTCCCCACACCTTCCCTGTGCCTGGCTGTTGACTGTGGCCTTTCCTGGCCTGCCCTGTTCCTGCCACTTGCCCTGTCTGTGTGCCTCTGCCTCTGCCCCATGTGGCTTCCTGTACGCTCTTTTGTGCCTCTTCCTTGCTCCCTTTTATTTTGGCTCATTTCTGGCGGGCGAACTTCCGTTGGCTCCACTGCTGCGCATTGCACAAGTCTTGAATACCACACTGCGCCATTTATGCATGGTTCCTCCCCCTTTGGTTGCACATGCCTTCATTATCATTGTGCTGTTGCTCAGCATAATTTCGGGGCCGCAACTGCCTCCTGCTGAATATCGCAGAATGGCACAATTTCGGACTTGCGCAGGTGCAACCCTATTGCACATGGCTCAACTCTTTTGAATATCTGGGCCAATAAGTATGTATTGGGGACACTTATCCGAGCTAAGTTCAGTGAGCAGTGGAGTGCACCAGGGGTCAGTACTGGGACCAATATTGTTTCTATCTACATTTCAGATGTGACAGAGAACCTTCAAAGTACTGAAATAAAATTCGCTGACGATACTGAACTAGCAGCCCAAGTAAAAACTGAAGAGGAGAGACTTATGCTTACTAACGATCTAAAGAAATTGGAAAATTTGGCACAAAACAATAAAATGACTTTTAACACTAGTAAATGTGTCATTATGCATTTGGAAACAACAAATATCCCAAACCAGGTCACCCTAAATAATCAAGTACTCTCAACAGTTGGGATTCCCGGATTCGTAGTGACTTGGGAACACACATCTCACAAGATCTAACCTTCCAAAATCATTGTAATTATATAATAAATAAAGCAAATAGAGTACTGGGATGTGTAAAAAGGAGTTTCAGTTCAAGAGACAGGGAGTGCATATTGCCCTTGTACAGGGCCTACGTGAGACCACATTTGGATTACTGTTCTCCTCTGTGGAGTCCACACCACAGGAGGGACATAGATAGATTGGAGGGTGTCCAGAGAAGAGTAACTAAAATGGTCAAAAATATGCACTGTAGGGAGTATAAAGAAAGATTGGATGAATTAAATTTATACTCCTTGGAACAAAGAAGAAATAGAGGAGATCTCCTCTTAATGCAGAAATAAGTGCAAAGGTGCAAACTGGGGAAAGGATAGCCAAAGAGGTAACAAAGTGGACAAGAACTTTTTTAGGTACATAAGTGAAAAGACGAAGACAAGGGGACTTCTATTATCTGACAGGGGCAACAATATTAAGGAAAAGTCATTTTTACCATTTTTAGTTGCATCTTCGGCTCAGCTAAGAAAAGCTTAAAACTGGTCTCAAATCACTGCTACGGACTGGACACCTGTTACACCTGTCCTACACCTACAGCAATGGCTACTGACCCACAAATCATTCTTAAAATGGCAAGTGATCAAGAGACCTAAGTAGAACACAGAACACAGACACAGACAATGAAGACAGAAAAAGACCCATGGTCCATCTTGTCCTCCCAAGTTCCCTAAATCGCTGGGATCATTTTTGAAACCTAATGCTCCCCAAGGGTACTAACCCTCCCAGACCTTACCCTAATTTTCTTCCCTGATCGTGTCAGCCCAGGTAACCACTATTCCCTTCATTCTATCCCAGGCCTGTGTGAACCCCCTTACTGTGCTCACTCCCACCACCACAACTGTCAGACTGTTCTAGGGCTCCACTACCTTTTCCATAAAGAAGTGCTTCCTCACATCTCTCCTAAACTTCCCACCTGCCAACTTCCACTCATGACCCAGTGATCTTGAATTGATACTGAGGTTAAATAATTCCCTGCAGTTCACTATATCGATTCCTCTGAGGAATTTGAAGGCCTCAATAATATCGCCCCACTCCCTTCTGATTTCCATTGAGTACAAATTTAGAGCTCTGAGGTGCTGCTCATAGGATTTATCCTGCTGTCCCTGAATCATTTTGGTCACTCTGTGTGCCACTGTCTCTAACCTATCCTTGTCTTTTCTGAGGTAAGGACTCCAGAACTGGGTACAGTACTCCAGGTGAGGCCTCACCAGGACTCTGTAGAGGGGTTGTATCATGTCTTTTCTACTATCAATCCCCCTCCCAATGCATCCCAGCATCATGTTGGCCTTACTATAGGCCTTGTTGCACTGACTAGTTTGTTTAAGGAAGTTACTGATGGTAACTCCTATATCCCATTCCTCGTTTGTAGTGCTAAGTCTCTCTCCTCTCCCATTCAGTACTCCATCATGGGGTTCTTCTTACCTAGGTGCATTACCTTGCACTTTTTTGCATTGAATTTTAACTGCCAGACCTTTGACCACCCCTCTAATTTTAGTAGGTCCTTCTGCATATTCCTGATTCCTTCATCACTATCCCCCCTCCCACATAGTTTTGTGTCATCTGCAACTAGACACAGCTTGCCCTGGATTTGTTCACCAATGTCACTAATAAACATGTTGAAGAGAACTGGTTCCAGGACTAGTCCCTGTGAACCCCACTCATTACCTCCTTCTCTTCTGATTTAACCCCATTGACCACCACCCTCTGTCACCTTCCTGCTAGCCAATGTCCCACTCAGCTCACAAGAGTTTAGTAGTCCCCAGGTCCTCCATTTTCGTAAGAAACATCTTATGTGGTACAAATCAAAGGCCTTACTAAAGTCAAAGTAAAACAAGTCTACAATGTGGCACTTGTCTATCTCCTTTGTCATACGTTCAAAGAAGACTATCAGGTTGGTCAGACAAGGTCTTCCTGTGACAAAACTGTGTTATGTATCATCCTGGAGTCCATTGCTCTTCAGGTGTTCTTCGAGGCCCTCTTTAATCAGGGACTCCCTCAGCTTCCCCATGATGGAGGTCAGGCTAATAGGCCAATAATTCCCGGGTTGCTCCCTGTCCCCCCCCCCATGTTGCAGTATTACGTTTGCTAAATTTTCAATCTGCCGGGAATTCTCCAGTCCTGAGTAAGCTGTTAAACAGCTCTGCCAATGGATCAGTCAGTCAACTGCTAACTCACTTAGTATCCTTGGGTGCAACCCATTTGGACCGGGGCCTTATCAATCTTGAGGGCTGCCAACCCCTTTAGGACTCTTTTCCTAGTAAACACTGGCAGACTCTTTTCTGGGATTCCCTTTGATGCTGATTTGATGCCACTCTCAAGTAGAGGCCCGCCTTCTTTCTTAGTCAAGACTGAGCAAAAATAGTCATTCAGAGTGGTGGCCTTCTGGCCATCTTCTTCTATCACCCTACCCCCTCTCCACCAGTCATGTGATACTCCCCTTTTTACGTTTTTTGATAATATATTTTAAACACTGTTTTTCCCTGTTCTTCACCCTCTCCACTATGTGAAATTCTGTGTCTGGTTTTGCCTCCCTAATGGTCCTCTTAGCCTCCCTTGCTTTCTGAAGATATTCTTCCCATTCTGCCTCTCATTACTTGTTCTTGTACTGTATTTATAAAAGGCCCTCTTTTTGGCCCCTACTGCTTTCCTAACTCTAGGTGAGGACAGTAGCAGTTTCTGTGGCCTATTTTTCATTCTTACTGCTTTTACCCATGTCTTCAATGACTCAGGGATAGCCCCCTTGATTGCCTTCCATTTCTCCCCCACCCTGCCTATGCCCCCACCCCTTCTAATGTCTCCCAGGCCAGTTCCCTCATCTTAACAAAGTCTGCTTTTCTAAAGTCAAGGACTTTAGTTTTTGAGTGTGGCTTACAAGCCCCTAGGGCCATTTCAAACCACACAGAATTGTGGGCACTGTTGCCCAGTGGGTCCCCCACTCTTACAGCTCCCTCCAGCTCTGTGTCGGTGAGTATCACATCTAGGATTGCGGACTGCCTGGTGGGTTCCTTAATTAGTTGTACCAGGAGATAGTCCTAAAATGTATCCAGCAATAACTGACTCCTGGTGCTCTTGACCACTGGGACCTCTCAATCAATGTCAGGCAAGTTTAGGTCTCCTACCATTACCACCTCCCCCTTTGCCATCCCTCTTTTAAGTTCCTCCTCAAGTACTCTGTCCCTTTCTCCCCTTGACCCAGGGGCCTATAGATCACCCCTAATCTTATCTTTCTGCCTGAGGCCACTGTGAATTGCTCCCATATAGACTCAGTTTCCCCATCTTTACCTCTAATACCCGCATCTTCAGTCACTTCAATACCCTCTCTGACATAGAGGGTGACCCCCCCACCTATCCTGTTGATCCCTCCTGAATAAAATATATCCAAGGACTGCCATCTCCCAGTCATTATTTTTTGTGGCCCATATTTCTGAGATAGTCACAAGGTCCACCTCAGTGTGTTCCATCACTGCCTGGAGCTCACTAACTTTGTTCCCTAGGCTCCTGACATTAATGCATACCCCCTTCAACTTGGACCCCGCTCTGACTCTACTACTGCCCATCTGCCTGCTATGTTTTCTCCCCTCTCCCTTGTGCCTTTACCTGCAATTTTTCCTTTTACAGCTGTTCCCTCCCTTACTCTCATAGCCCCTACAGTACATTGTTCCCTGCACCCTGTATTCTGCTACCATCCCCTGGGTGTGAGGGAGTACTGTCTTGGATTCCCTTCTGCTCACTCTCCATTGTGGATCCTGTAGATCTGGACTCCCTCACAGTCAGTTTAAATGCCTGATATAGACATCATACTTTTGCCACAGTGCGCTGGCCCCATCTTGTCAGGTGAAGCCTGTCACCTTTGACGAGTCTGCCCCAGAAATCCCCCCCATCCCCTACAAAATGGTACCTCATGTCCTGACACCTCCCCTGGAGCCAACTACTGAATTCTGCTATCTCAGTACCCTTAATCCTGTCCTGTCTTGCCACCCTGCCCCACACAGGGAGGACTTCAGAGAAAGCTAGAGAGGCCGAGTGCACTGCCAATCTGTGCCCCAGTCTATGAAAACTCTGCTTCACTGTCTCTACCAACTTGTTGGCCAGATCATTGACACTTAGGTGCACCAGCACCCCCCTTCTCTCTCCACCATCCTCCCTATTCTATCTAACTCCCAGTTGGCTGGTGCTCCAGGTAGTCATCAAACCAGCTATCCTCCATCTGCCCCAACACCCTGTCCGTACATCTAACCCTTGAGCCCCCAATCACTAGGACCTTCTTTAAAATCTTACCCCCCTTGGGTTCCAATGTGCTGTCTGGCCCGTCACTTGAGACTGACTTGGAGTCCACCCTTGTGGAGCAAGGAGCTTGAGCCTCCTCCAGGGGTGTGAAGCAATTTGATGTCTGGATGCAACTGGGCTAGACAACTTCTTTGAGGTTGCCCTGCTAACTCTCCTGCACCACACCACACCACCCTCCATCCTTCCAGAGCAGTGGGTCTTTGGGGGAGTGGTGGTGAGGGCAGGTGGTAGACCCCTGCTGAGCTGAGTGTGCAAATGGGTAATTTCTATCCTGGCTGCTAGCAGTTGAGCATGGAGTTCTGCTATGGTCTTTCAGAAGGGGCAATGTCCCCTGCTCCAGAGCACTTCCCCGGAGAAGAGTGCCCCACAGTCCCTACAGCTGAGTGCCTCCCCCCAATACCACATCTTACCAAGAGTAGATTTTGTGAATATAGAGCAACCAATTACACCAACATTGTTTGACTCCCAGAAAAGAACCTACACTACTGATACTCTGGGCAGATCCATGGATCAAATTCTTGAATGGATCCAATGATTTGATAGAAGACTTGGAGCACTCCCATCTAAAGTTGAATTTTTGAAACAATATGGAAAAATAAACAAAGAAACCATCAGTAATGTGACTGCACAAGTTAAAACAAATACCGGAGGAATTAATGATTTATCTGATAGAGTTACTGGCATTGAGACTACTTCACAGTCAGAAAATAGAGATGCTAGAAAATCAGGTCCGGTACCACAATTTGCAAACTGTGTGTTTGCTTATGAAGCTGGATTCTAATTTTGAGAGTGTTCACAATTTATTGAAAGATGGTTTTGTACAAGTCTATGAACTACCTTCTGATAACCCACTGTTTATAACCAAGGTGTTCTGGATACTTAAGAGAGAAAAATCTTTGAAGGGCAAGGCCCACCTGTGATGGATCCTGATGCAAAAGTCACAATTTTCATCTTATTAGTCTTTGAATAAGATCATGATATAATAATGAATCTCTCTAGCCTAAAATGAACATTAATTAAGCAAGCAAGCAAAAGTGTGTTTATAAAGCACTCATTCCCTTGGGCTCTGAGTGCTGTACCATATACATAAGACAGCAACAAAAATCTCACACCTTATACATCCTCAAAAACTCATAAAATCAATCAATTAATATAATCAGACTATCACAAATAATTAAGATTAACATAATAAATAATAAAATAATAAAAAAAAATGGAAAGTCATAACATTTTATAGCCTAGATGCTAGGATAAATTAAAAGCTGCTGCAAAGAAAAATGGGATTTCAGACCTCTCTTAAAGGCCTCCAGTGAGGGGACTTCCTCTCTGGGATCTGGGGAGTGAGTTCCATAGGGTTGGGCCACCAACATCAAATGCCCTTTCACCTGCGGATTTTAACTAAACCCTGGGAACTGCTAGGAGGCCCACCTCAGAGGAGTGGAGGAGTCGTGAGGTTAGGTGAGAAGACAAAAAGTCTTGCATGCAGCATGGGCCCAGTTCATGTAGGGCTTTGTAGCTCAGCAAGCCAAGCTTAAAGGAGATCCACCACCTCACCAGCAGCCAGTGCAGTTTGTGCAGGACCAGGGGTATATGGCAGGATCTTGACTGGCCCGTCTGCAACCTAGGCACTGCTTTCTGTACCAACTGCAAGCAATGCAGGGTCCCTTAACTTAGCCCAAAGTAAAGTCTGGATGTAACAAAAGCATGTATCAGTGAGGGCAGGTTGCTGGGTGAGGTAAAGGGTTTTATCCAGGTGATACTTTGAAGATGGTAACAACTTGTACAGACAATGGATGACACATGAGCCTCTAGTGTCAGTTCACTGTCAAAAATAACACCCAGATTCCTCACCCTGTCTGAGGTGGTTAGAGAGGAGGAACCAAGGACTAGTCCAGTTTCCTCATCCCCTACATCAGTTCCCCACCGGTGACTAGACTCAATCACCAATACTTCCATCTTCTCAGGATTAAGCCTCACCCAGTTGGAGGACATCCAGTCCTATATCTCGGCCAGACAAGAATTCAGAACTGAGACTGCACCGTGTCCCTTGTGCAAACATCATATACAGTTGGATATCTTCTGCATAGCAGTGAAAACTCACACTGTAGCGTCTGATAATATCACCCAGGAGTAACGTACATGGTGAATAACATGGGTGAGAGGATCAAATCCTGGGGAACTCCACAGGACAGGGGCATCGGGCAGAAGGAATAAGTTTCCATCACCACCCTTTGCATCCTACCTGCAAGAAAGGACTGGAACCAGTTGATTACACCGCCGAGTACACAGAGATCCTGCAGTTGGTCCAAAAACACTCCATGATCCATGGTGTCAAACGCTGAGGAGAGATCAAGGAGAATCAGAATTTACCATTTGCCTTGATCTCTTGCCCTGAGGATATCATTCTGCACCTTGACAAGAGCCGTCTCCATAACTGTGCCCTAACTGGAAACCCGACTGGAGTGGTTCATAGATGTCAAAGGCAGTGAGATGTGCCTCAAGCTGAATAGCCACTACTTTCTTGATAACCTTCCCTAAAAAGGGGAAGTTAAAGCTGGCCTGTCAGAACAGCGGTAATTTTACTTCTCTTGATACCAGCGACCTAGGTTCAGGAATGATCCTAGGTCACAGGGGGACAGCTGGGGGCAGGAGAACTGAGAGTCCCAGAGGATGCTCTCCTCCTCCTCTGGGGAGGGAGGGAAGAAGGGCTGTCATAGTGCCCTAAAGCACTGCTGCCGGTGGAAGCATGGGCGGTAGTCTTGGATTCACAGAGTTGGGAGGGGAAGATGCCATTAGATGCTTGGCTGCAGCGTGCCCCAGTACATTGCCAGCCTGGACTAATGTCCCTCATGCCAGTGCTGTTAGGGTCGGGAGCAAGGGGAGAACTCACATAAAAAAAAAAATCAGCAGCATCAAGCTGCGTAACACCATGTTCCTAGTAAACCGGGACCCAGCCATGAGTGCTAGGGATCCCGGTGTGCCAGGACCCACCCGAGAAGTCATAGATGTATATCTCTAAGGCACCATCTGGGGCAAGTAAAAAAAAGAGAGAAGATTAGAGACAGATCTGTAATTCATGAGACAGGCTGGATCCAGAGATGGTTTCTTCAAGAGGGGTTTCACCAATGTCTCTTTAAGAGCAACGGGGAACACCCCTCTTCAGAGGGAACACTGGGCTATCTCAGTGAATATTGGGCCCAAAGAACCCACACCTCCCTTTAAGAGACACGTTGGGCCTGGGTAGAGTTTGCAACATGTAGGCCGCAGCTTCAAGATTATCTCATTAACCTCATCCATGCCCACTGAACTGAACATGTACCAGATATGAGGATTGCCTCTGTTTACACTTGACCTGAACCAACACTGCAAGCCCTAAGAGATCCCACTGCAGAGATAACCGTTCTGAAGAAAGACACCTTGTCAGCAAAGAACAGAGCAAACTCATTGCATTTGGCAGCAGATCATGCTTTTACCGACTGGAGACAGGAAAGGTGGCTAAGCCTGTCTACCATTCAAAAAAGCTAAGCTGGTCTGTTCCTTGCTACAGTAATCTCCCTGGACAGGGACTTATGGGAGATTGCCCTTTGGTACTCAACAGAATGAATCTTCAAAACCAATCTATCATCTTCAGAATGGGACCTCCACCAGTGGGGTTTCTAACCTCTGAACCAAGATCTTCAATTCCCCGAGCTCCCCATCAAACCATGGGGATCTCAAGTGTGAGAGCCTCTGTCATACAAGAATTGGTGCCACAGAATCAAGAGTCTTGGTGACTGCCTTGTTGTAGGTTGCCACCACCTCTCTGGTCCTGTTGCACAAGCCTCCAACATACTCAATAGGTCCAGTTTCACCAATAGTCCTTCAGATGTCAAACCCTTTAATGGACAGAAATGGATCATCTCTACAGGGGGAGCACTCCCTGGGAGGGGTCCCAAACGAGAACTTCACTGTGCAATGATCAACTGACCAGATCAATCTCGAGGTTATTCATCTCGAGTCCCACTGTCAATACCAAGTCCAAGGTATGGCAATGAGTGTGAATTGCAGAAGTAATGACTTGTGTCAGGCCCAGCAATTCCATCATCTAGAGGAAGTCATATCCAAATTGCAAGAGTTTGTCATCCACCCAGGCATTGAAGTCACAAAAAAAACTAGCTATCTGCATGATTCCAATACCTGATCGGTGACAAAGTCTGCTACTTCCCACAGGAAATCCCTCTCGTGACCAGGAGGCCGATACACAAGAAGGATCCTGTAGCCTGCACCTGGACCTCCTTGGATGACCATACATTCAAACTACAAGGTAGACTCCACTGGGAGCACAGAGAAGTTCAGGCTAGATCCAAAACAGATGATAATTCCCCCACTCCTGCGATCCCTCCACAGGCAGTGCACAACAGAGAACTCAGCCTTATCAGAAAAGGCAGTCTTTCAATCAACAGAGGGAGGTGGAGTTTGCTTTACTTGTTACAAGTGTTAAGATTTTACTGTTTTCTGTGTTTCTGCCCTTCTGACTTGATTGGAGTTAGTGATTGACTGTTTGCATTGCAATATTTGTAATACTGTGAGTATTCACTGGGCTAAGAATTTGTCATAAGCCCTGAATTGAGAGCAGGTTACAGGCTGTGTATTGGACCCAGACAGTGCCTAGGGGGTGGAAACTGGTTTTTTCTTTTGTTTACCTCAGTGTGCCTTATAAGGCCAAGCCAGACTGTGTCAGGAAGTGCTTACATCACAGCTACTTAACAGCCAATAGCTCTGGAAGAATCTTACAGACCTTGATAAAGTACTAATTTTAGCAGGCTCATCAGATAACCTCATAGTCTTCAGGTGAAGCTACCTCTGGCTGCAAGCTGCAACACTGGACTTAAGATTTGCAAGAAAGCGAGTAGTGCTCACAACAGAGGGAGGTAAACCTTACAATTTGCAATTGTCTTTGGTTTGAAGCAGATTCCTTAGGAAAGTTAATATTCTTCAGGTGGAGGGTACTTCTAACTGAAGGGTGAAATAAGGAACTTAGAATTATCAGAAAAGGCAGTCTTTCAATCAACAGAGGGAAGTGGAGTTTGCTTTACTTTTGTTACAAGTGTTAAGGTTTTCAGTGCCGGAAGAGTTTAAACCCACATAGGCTGAATACTTTTTCTGTGTCTGCCCTTCTGCACAGCTGACGTGTTTTGGGGCTGACTGTTTTCAGAGCACAAGTCACCAGGCTCTTTTGGGGCTGGGGAGGTTTACCTGTGTCTGACTTGGATGTTTGGATTTTTCTCTGTTTGATTAGCAGGGTATTTTCTCTGTCAAATTGGTTTGAAGCAGTATTACAAATTGTCGTGTATGGCATCTTGCTGACAGGAAGGCACTCATTGCATCGGTAGGTCAGAGCATTTAGCTGATTGTTTTGTGAGGGCACAGTTTAGGCCCAACCCCTTCCCACCCCTCACCCCACCCACCCTGGAAATAGTTCATTTATACCTGAGGTTCTGACATCATTTCCTCAAGAGGGCAAGGTACATATCACTGTCATATCCTGTCTAACACACTGCACTGACAATATAAGCATACACATTATATAAATACATATATTTCTATATAACGCACCAATCACACACACACACACACACACAAAAAAACTAAACAAGGTAGACAGTTATGTGGGGAGTAGTACAATGTAATGGCTGTGGGGCAGCAGTCTTCCGGGAGTCTTTCTGGAGGCTGAGATGCTGCCCTGTTTGCAGACAACTATCTGCCCTGAGGGAGGAAGTTGCCCATCTTCAGGCTGCACTGGACAGTGGCAAGGGAACCTCCCCCATCCAGGGAGCACCAGAGCCACCACCACTACCTCAGAGGTTGCGAAGAAAGCACAGCAGTTGGACCACAGTGGGCTCAGGGGGTAAGGGTGGTGGAACAGAGGCACACCCAGTTAGTTGTTCCACTCCACAATCCATACACCATTCTGGAGGAGCATAGTTCCCCTATGGATGCACCCGTAGAGGAGACTAAGGAGGGTGCAGACAACTGTCACAAGGGAGGCCCTCAGGAAGGAGGCAGTGGGCACCACAGGGAAGGAAAGCAGCTCCTGGTGGGGGACTCAATTATTAGGGGGCTAGAACTGGGGGGAGCAGGGAAAACTGAAGTAAGGTGCCTGCCTGGTGCCATGGCTTGGTGGGACAGGAAGCGCATCCTCAGGATCACAAGAACAGCTGCACAGGAGTCTGAGCTGGACATCATTGTCCACCTAGGGACAAATGACTTGGCTCAACATGAGATTAGAGCAGTACAGAAGGACTTTGTAGAACTGGGGAGGGGCCTAAGACAAGTAGCACACACAGTATCCTTCTCAGAGGTACTGCCTGTCAATGGCATGAGTGAGGCGAGGGTACTTTGCACCATGCAGTTTAATGAATGGTTGAAAAAATGGTGTGGAACACAGGGGTTTGGCTTCATTGGCGACTGGGGTTCCACCTGAGGGACACTCAGCCTCTACTGGCAGGATGGTCTGCATCTGTCCAGGAAGGAACAAGTCTTTTGAGCAATCAGTTTAAATGCTTCATTGGCAAGCTTTAAACTAGTCAAGGGGAGGCACTGATAAGCAGCAGGAAAATCCCAGCCTCTCCCTACAAAACAGGGTACTAAATGAGAAAAAGACCAAGGTAGAAAGGTCAGTGGGGGATGCTGCAACTGAAGGTAAAGCCATCAAAAAATGGAAAGCAATGAGTACCAATGCCCGTAGTCTGAGTAACAAGCTTCCTGAATTAGTGGCCTTGATGGAGGAGGAACATCTGGATATCGTGGCAGTCACAGAAACATGGTTCACACAAAATCATGACTGGGACGTAAACATACCAGGATGCACAATCTACAGGAGGGACAGAGAGGGTAATAGAGGAGGAGGAGGAGTAGCTCTTTACATAAGGGAAGGAATCAAAGCAGCAGAACAAAAGGGAAAACAGGGAGGAGAAGAAGCACTGTGGGTAAATTTGGAGACCGGCAATGGCACCACAATCCGCACAGGGGTTGTATACAGACCCCCTTCTCAGAGGGAGGAAATGGACAAGGAAATGATAGAAAGTATACTTAGTAAGGCAGAAAAGGGAGATATTGCTGATGGGTGATCTGAATATGCCAGATGTTAACTGGGTGCAGTTGCAGCAGCCACTTCAAGAGTGGGTTATTCTAAATGCCCTACAGGGCATGCCTTAGACAACTAGTATTGGAGCCCACTCAAGAGGAGCAATCTTAGACCTGGTCCTCTCAAATGGAGATGAAGAGAGGATCACAGATGTGAAGTGGGTAGCCATCTGGAAATAGCGACCATCGAACAGTGTGGTTCACAATAAACACAGCAATAGAGTCAAGCCATACAAAGGCAAAGGTACTGGACTTTAGGAGGCTGACTTTGCTAAAATGGGTGAGTGCCTAAGGAATGCACTAGCAAATGGGCAGGAAGGAGGGGTGGAAGAACAATGGGAATAATAAAACTGCCATCACAGAGGTAACTAGCCTTGTGTGAAGCAAATAAACAAAACTAAACGATGTAAGAAACCACTATGGTTCTCAAAGGAAGTGGCAGTGAAGGTTCAAGAGAAAAGAAAGCTTTCAGGAAGTACAAGGAATCACAGAAGGAGCAGGACAGAGAACTGTATCAGTTAAAGCAAAGGAAGCTGGGAAGGCAGTCAGAACAGCAAAGGCACAAACTGAGGAAAAGATAGCCAACTCAGTTAAGAAGGGGGATAAAACCTTTTATAGGTACATCAGGGAGCGAAGGAAGACCAAGGGAGGGATAGTGAGGCTTAATAAAGGGGGTGGAGGTGGGCAGAGGGTGACTGTGAAAAGGCAGAGATACTAAACAAATATTTTTGCTCTATATTTACAAAGGAAGAGGGGGAGGTACCTAAAACAAACAGTAGAAACACTCTGGATATAGAAGTTGATACCAGCCCATTTACAGAAGAAAGGGTTCTGAAAGAACTCTTAAAACTGAAGGTGGACAAAGCAATGGGGCCTGATGGGATTCATCCCAGAATTCTAAAAGAACTAAGGGTGGAATTAGTGACACCACTGACTACCCTGTTTAACACATTATGGGAGGATGGGGTGGTACCGAGGACTGGAGAGGGCAGATGTGATTCCCTTCACAAAAGTGGGAGCAAGGCAGAAGCAGGAAACTACAGACCTGTTAGTTTAACCTCAGTGGTAGGGAAAATGATGGAATCACTTAAGGAAAGAATTGTCGAGTATCTAGAGGCCAGAGGGGCACAGGACCCAAGGCAGCATGGATTCACAGCGGAAGGTCATGCCAGACAAATCTGATAGATTTCTTCACTGGGTGACCAAAGTAGTAGATCAGAGAGGGGTGTGGACATGGCCAACCTAGACTTTAGCAAGACATTTGACACAGTCCATACAAAAGATTAATATACAAGTTAGCTAGCCTGGGAGTGGGCCCCAAGATGACAGCCTGGGTAAAAATTGGCTGAGAATAGGACACAGAGAGTAATAGTAAATGGAGTCCACTCTGAAGAAAGGGGGTTACTAGTGGGTACCACAGGGTTCAGTATTAGACTGGGTCCTCTCAATGTCTTTATGCTTACATTGCAGAGGGACTGGAAGGAAAAGTATGTCTCTTTGCAGATGACACAAAGATCTGCAACAGAGTTGATGCAAGGTGGGGTGGAAAGGATGAGAAGGGACTTGGCAAGGTTAGAGGAATGGTCAAATGTATGGCAGCTTAGATTCAATGCTAAGAAGTGCAGGTAATGCACCTGGGAAACAAAAACCCAGGGAAGAGTACACAATGGGGGTGAGATACTAACAACAACAAAATGGAAAGGGACCTGGAGGTAGTCATATCAGATGACCTAAAGGTGGGAAAGCAATGTGAGAGGGCAGCAAGGAGGGTTGGGGATACTGGGATGCATAGGGAGAGGCATCACCAGTAGAAAACAGGAAGTTATTATCCCTCTGTACAGACAGCTGGTCAGACCCCATCTGGAGTACTGTGTGCAGTTCTGGAGACCCAGTCTTCACAAAGACATAGACAGGATGGAAGCTGTCCAGAGGAAGGCAACTAAAATGGTGCAGGGTCTGCACCAGAAGACATATGAAGAGAGACTTAAGGAGCTTAATATGTATAGCCTGAGGAAAGGAGGGAGAGGGGACATGATAGAAACTTTCAAGTACCTCAAGGGAATCAACAAAGTCCAAGAGGGTAGCATCTTTCAAAAAGAGGTGTGCAAGAACAAGGGCAATTTGAAGATAGAAGGGGGCGGCTCAGAGGTAATTTAAGGAATATTTTTCACAGACAGGGTTGTGGATGCATGGAACGCCTTCCGGAGGAGGTCGTGGAGTCAAAACAGTGGTGGAAATCTAAGCATGCATGGGACAGTCATAAGGCAATTCTAGGGGTTGGGGGTAGAAAGAAGTAAGCTGCTGGTTAACTAGGATCTGCAGCCTATCCAGTAGGCAGGGAAATGGGCAGACTGGTTGGGCCAAGCGGTCCTTATCTGACGTCAAATTCTATGTTTCTATGTTTCTATGTTTCAGCCAGGACCAATGCCTTCAAAATTGGTCCAGCATCTTCACTCAGTCAGGTCTCTGTAATGCAAACCAGGTTGACTGAAGATATCAAGTCCACCATAATTGCGGTCTTATTCCTCATTGACCTGGCATTGCATAGCACTGCCGGGGTGGACAGATGGTGGCTGCTGGCCCTAGTGCTACCTGTCCACCCAATCCGGTGGAAACCCTGAGTATGGGAACCAGCCAGGGTGAACCCCGCTCTAGCTCCCATTTCACCCCAGTGAGCCTTCTGAATCTCGCTACCATAATATCACAACCCCTGCTAGCCCACGCCATACTCCTCCACCTGACCATCTGCCTCCTTGCTATTCCTACTGCCCTACAGTGGCCCTAAGTAATGATCGACAGAGGGCATCCTACAAAAGGGTGAAGGTCCATCAGCTGTACCAGGGAGTAGCTAAGCCTAAAGGGCCTGTCCTCTCTGCACATCCTAGCGGGCTAATGATCAACTTACTAATGCCAATAACTATCCAAAGATAAATACAATAACTTATCTCTCTCTAATTATTAAACTTCCTTAAACTTTTATTAAAATTTTTACCTAACACATGCATTCTACCATACACACAGATTCCTTCAAATAAATAAAACACTCACACCCACATTCAAGCCAACTATCTAAATCCACTAAACCCACCCCCACCATGCCAGAACAATTTGATCCACAAGGTTATAATGACAAATAAATAAAAGAACCCATAAACCAATTTCTATAATGCCAATAGTCACAGTTATACTGTAAACAGCTGCCAGAACAGCAGTTGTAAAAGTTCTAGAACAAATGTGAACAATTACAGATTCAGAAAATGTTGTCAAGAGATCCAGTTTTACTCTGTGCTCTTACCGTCGAGATCAGTGGGGTCATGTAATGGAGAGCGCAGTACTCTCACTACTGCACTCAACCTTAGTCCACAAAAGCTGCCAGAAAACTCAGAACAATGCTGTGTAAAAAGTTTTCCCTGCTCTCACCAGGGTTAAATTCATAGTTCCAGTTTAACAACAGGAAAAAGAAAAGCCATGGGTTTTCTTACTGCCTGCAGTAAAATTTCCAGTAAGAACAATCAGTTGGGCCTGCCTGGTGGCACTGAGAGTTGAGACGCTGGACGCCACACCTCACACCACGCCGGCGACCTGAGTTCGGGAATGAGTCAGGACTGCCAGAGGTCTGCAGGGGAGAAAGAGAGGGGATCGAGCATCCGAGGGACTGCTATCCTCTCTCAGGGAGGGATCCAGGGGTAGCCCAGTGCAGCAGTGGTCCCCAGTGGAGACCGGCGGCACCGCTATGCACAGGGGCTTACAGGCTTGGGGCAGACATCGGGTGGCTGCCTTCGTGGGCTGGGTGGCATTGCATGTCCCCCGCCGGGGGCGTAAACATTACTAAATACCCCTCCAGCCCAGATAGGCGACAGCCCTCCCAGAGCCTTGCTGCCACACGCTCAACACTGGAGCCCCACCACCACCCCCTTCAATCTCCTCGGGACCCTATGTCCCTCCAGGGGTACCCAGGGAGAAAGTAATGCCTTTGCGGATGGTGGGGTTCACAGTGGGCGGTACAGCAGCACCGGCCAGCAGAGAGGTCTGAGAGAGTTCCGGAGTCGGGGGAGATAAACAGAGTTGAAAAAAAAAAGAACAATCAGTTGATAGTCCAAGGACCCCTCCAGGTGCACTGGCTATACCACCTATGGTTCACTGGTTGCAGTGATAGATCACACTCCCAGCTAAATTATTCCCCACTGTATTTGACTTAGTCCATGCTCCCTGCTAATTGTCTTGGTCCATATACACAAAATAAAGTAACAGAGTTCATCTCCAGCAAGTGAATCCCTGTACAGTGGTGGTCCATAGTTGCAGCGGTAACAAGGAAACTGTCATCAGACAGTCCTCATGGCTCATTCTTGACTCTCACTAAATCTACACACCAAGAGTGCCAAGAATTCAGCTCCAGTAAGACATACAGAGTTTATGTCTATCTTGATTTGGCTTTTTCCACTCAACAATGGCAAAGAAAACTGCTGACATTTACTCAAGATGTATTAAAACTGGGGTCCCAGTTCCAGTTGTTAGCTCCTGCTAAAGTTTACATCATGCATAAAAACAATCAATACATATTCTTTGAAGTTGACCAGATTTCCACTTTCCTTCGGGCACAGTATGGACCAGATTCAGATCAGAAGGTGAATAACCCACTCCTTCAGAGCAAGAAATGTCAGGTGTTGCTGACCCTGGTAAAGCTGAAGAAGTCATTTAAATGGCATATAGCAAGATGGACTACATATGGACTATATTGAAATACCATAGCCTTGAAGAATTTGGAAAGGGTTAGATATGGCATAACCAATATCTTTAAAGGTGTGGGGCCAAAACAGGCAGACAGGAATGTAATACAAATTTTTAGAAGTAGTCATTTGTAAATTTTTCTTTCTGAAGTATTTTTCTTTTTCCTTTTGCTCATTAGAAAGTCTTCAATGTGGGCCTGCCCACCAGTGCAGCAGTAATGCTACTGCTCACAAAACTGGTGACCCGGGTTCGGTAGCGAGCCAGGGTCATCGGAGGGTTGGCAGAGGGAAGAGGGATCGAGCACCCGATAGGTCACTGTCCTTCTCTGAGAGGGGTGGGCAGCTCTCCTTGCTGCAATACCACCACCATCTGGGTGACCACAGGTGGTGCCAGTGCAGCAGGGGAGATGGCTCACTAGGCAGTGGCAGGCATCGGCCAAGAACCAGAGCGGAGGTGCGTCTCTGCTCGCATCTGACTAATTGGTCCTCCTCGAGCACTGACACCTGCAGGGGGTGGGCAGAAACAAGGCAAAATGCCCGAGATCCACACCAGGAGATGAGCCCCATGCCAATGACCAGGAGGGCCGAGGGATACAGCTTTAGTTGTCCGCTGCCCCTGAGGTTTAGGGGGAGGTAAGGGGAGACCTCCTTTGCCCCACCTGGGGAGTTATCCGGGAGCTAAAGGGTCACTAGGGAGCAGGGCACTTATGGGGGCTAGCGTCCTCCTGACCCTCCCGGCATAGCTGAGTGGTGCATTGAGGACCCTGAGGAAAGGGGTGGACCTGGTGAAAGAGGAGCAAAAAGAGTAAGTGAAAAAAAAAAAGAAAGAACGTTTTTAATGTGATAATACAGTATTGTGCTGGGTGTGAGAAACAGCTCTCAGCCTAGCAGCTGAGAAATCTATCTCTACCCCCCCCCAGTACATCATCAGCATTGTGATCTCACTGACTGTGACTTCACAGGTGACTGACTTGGCAGCTACTGAGTGGCTGTTCCTAAGCAGCAGTAATGTCGCAGTCAGTGAGGTCACAATACTGATGATGTAATGGGTGGAACAGAGCTAGATATGTCAGCTGCCAGACAGAGTGCTGTTCCACACAGCACACTGACTAACATCAGGTAAACAATCTTCTAACTAACCAAAGGGAAAGAAAAAGTACCTCAGCTATAAAAGGTAATGGCTGACTGCTTTTAAAAACTAATATTAGTTTTAGACAGAACACTAGCTCTTTAAATTAGATTAAATATGGAGCAATATAAAATTGTGTAGATTGAAGTACTATATAGATTACGAATAGTCAGTTATGATTATTTGATAAAATAACATTATTGCCCATTGATGGATAACTGTGAGAACCAGTCACTAGGCATAAATATGATACTTACAGAATCCAGATTTTTTTGAGTCTACATAAAGGGTTAGAGAGTTTTGGTTTGGGCATGTGGGAAATATACTCTAGTATTATATAGTAAGGCCTGTTTAATGTGATTACTAAGGCACACCTACACATAACTCTAATTTTTTTATGAATTCTTATTATTCTATATATGTATATATGGCTTAGTTGGTGCTGCAAAATTCAGTCCAACCAGTGCCTGTATGTGTTTCTGTTATTAAAATAAAATAAAAATTATAACCTAAAAAAGGAGAGACAGAGGGATTTCAATATGTACACCCTGGAAGTGAGAAGGGAGACAAGGGACATGATAAATACCCATAAATACCTCATGGGGGTGAATAAGATACAGGAGGGGAATATTTTCAGAAGAGAATGTGCATAAGAATGAGGGGGAATGCAATGAAGCTAGAAGGGGGAATTTAGGAGGAATGTGAGGAAGTACTGTGCTGATCGGACTTAGGCGGGTGGTTTGTCTCTTCTTTCCAAGGAGAGGCAGGCACAACAGATCCAGGGGTAAACCAACAGCATTTATTGCGGCAGTCACTTGTTAAACTGGAAAAATAACTGGTTACTTAGTTGCAATATACAAGACACTTGCAGTGATTGTCATGCACTAAACAGTTCTATCTAAGGAGGGTAACTATATAGGGGCAAGATGCAACAGGTATATGGGTAGACAGTTTTGTGTGTGTGTGTATATATATGTATGGCTACAAATACAAATATATAATGAAACACTCTAAAAGGGTCACCCAGTGCCCTACATCTGCAGATGCTACCATTAGCAGTTTAACCAATACCTAAACACCTTGGCCAAGGGTAACTAGCAGAATCAGTCCAAGATATGACAGTCCAATAGGAGGAACAGTCTGTCTGGTGAAGAGCAAGTGGTGGTTAGCTAGCTTGGAGAATGGTCAGTGCAGTACCTTATTGATCGATAGGTCTCATTGGCCAGCAGGAAAAATGAAAGCAGCAAGATGAAGAGGATGAGGGAGATGAAGAAGATGAAGAATGAAGGCTGGTCTGGGAGCTGAAGAGGCAGGTGATGAAGGGATGGAAGCTGACTAAAGAGATGTCCTTCTGCTGCAGTGAAGGGTTCTTGGAAAGGTCACTGATGGGTTGCCACCCAGCTGAAGATGGGAGCTATGGCCACCTAAAAAAAGCAAAACAAAAATGGGGCATACCCACCGTACTACAGAGGGGGGCCTTACTACCTTGGGCCAGGGTGACTCCTAGGCTAACTTCACTTGAGGTCTTTACCACTGCACTGACTACTGCAGTCTTTGAAGTCTTTGGAGGTCATTGGCAGGCTGAGTGGAAGCACTGGAAGCTTGGCCACCCAAAAGGGAAGGTGGCCCCTGAACTCGAGGGAGCAGGCAATTGCAGTCTGTCATAAGGCAAACAGTTCAGGAGATGGGCCTGCCATAGCTGGGCAGCCCATCCACTTCCCCAAGGCAAAGGTTCAGTCTGTGGGAAAAGGGGACTGATGCAGGTGACCACAGTTGTTGGTGGGACAGACAGTTTAGGCCCCAATGTTGAACAGTTTAATAGCCAACAGGGGAAGGTACAGGGCAACAAGTCCAGCCCCAATGCAAATAATTTTTAGTGGGTGCAGGGCAGGCAGTTCGAGCCATGCTGTACTCTAGCTCAGCCCCAAGGCAAACAGTCCAGCCATTTGGGTAACTTCTGTCCCAGGGTGCAACCAGAGAGAGACACGGAGTCTGACAAATACAACAATAACACATTTTTTCTTTGTACAAGGTGCTGTGTCCACCTACGGCCAGGATCCAGGTGGCAGGCAGGGCAGTGTCAGTCTGGCCGTGGCCGTGACCTCTGTCTGCAGGCACACTAGCTGCCAGCAAGCAGTCCAGGGGAATGGGGTAGCCAATGAGAGCTGGGTGGGGTTCACAGGGCCAACACTAGGGCTTCCAGGTGACTTTTCCAAAACTAGGGGTGCCAGCACTTTTAATTCCTGAGGGATCCTTTCGTGCCTTGCAGGCTTGCAGGTGGATTCCCTGGGCCCAGCCTGCCCTTCCCTGACTATAGATCAGGAGTCTGCAGCCCTGCTAGGCAGTGTACCCAGGCTTAGCTCTGCCCCTTTATGAATTTTAATTAGGGCTACAGCCCTACTGCATAGTGTGGGCCAAGACTTAGCTCCGCCCCACTATGCACAAACATACGCGCTTGTGCTCTTGACCCCACCCCTGCCTTTCGGCACAACTCCTATGGTCCCTCCCCCTCTGTTTCTGCCCACCCTATCCTCCTCTTCTGGTCCCCTATCCTTAGGGCACCAATTTGGTGCCAAAACTATACCCCCAGGAACTAAAAACTCGCTGTGCCCCTTAATTCTTTACTGGTGGGTGCTGTGCCCACTTTGGCCCCTTTATGCCTTGTCTCTCCTACTTGGTGCCCCTGCTGAAGTAAAAGATAAATATTGGGCTTCCAGCCCACTCACCACCTGGCCCGGGTCCTCCGAGGTGGAGCATTGGTGGTGTAGGTGGTGTATGTTGCTGGAGAGCTGCTATCCTACCTGGCATCTTTGCAGCTCAGCCGTGGCTGCTAGTGCAGAACCATAGAGGACTGGGCACTGTTTTCCACCCGGATACTGTTTACTGCTGCACTTTGTTGTCCACCCCTGCAAAATGTCCCCCCCTTCCTTGCTTCAATGCGGTGCAGACTACTGGATGTTGGGGGAGTCTGGCTGTGCTAGCGATGTGTGCACTCTGAGGGAGGGAAAGGAACAGGAGGCAAGAAGCAGCAGATCCCTACCAATTGCCAGCAACTGCTGAAAGGACTTTGCTTCTGTCAGAGGGGCAAACCACAGATGGGGATCACTTTGGGGCACTGGAGCAACAGGGACAGGGGAGGGACAACTAATCGAACAGACCGAGAAAGGAAAAATAAATGTAACCCCCTTGTGGGGCGCTTACCTGCTCAGCCCGTGAATCTCTGCTTCAATCCTATGATATTTTTTCTTAGATGGGGCTGGAAGAGTTGGACTGTGGAGCCGCTGACCCGTTTTGGCATTTCGGTGAGTTCAGACGGCCTCCACGCATGCGCAGTAGCACCTGTTTCTTCCGACAACTGTAGCAGTCACCTTGATTCCTCCCTAGTGATTCTGACCCCCCATATTCAGTTAAGTGGGGGTCAGACATCTGAAGGAAGTACCTCAGCAGCAGTGCTGGAACTTAGTTAAAAATGCTAGCGAGCGATGCTCTAAAGGGGCCCTCATGAATATTAATGAGGCACCATGAATAATTATGAGCTGTATCGCTGCTCCTAGGGGGATAGTGTTTTGGAGCTTGTGACTGGCTGCAGGGGGGCCTGATAAAATATGAATATGGGGTCATTGGATGCAGCACACTGCAAGGTAGCAGATAAGGGGGCAAATATAGATATAAACTGCTGCATTTGGCTGTAATAGTGCTATAATTGGGTATCATTTTTTACCAAAGGGAAACTGGATTATAATTCACTGTTATGACCCACAGGTTATAGCAGAGAACATGTGCTGGATTTCTCTTGTGCAGCTTGTAATGACGCCCAAACGCCGAACACTGTTAATGCCAAGTTCGAGTGATTGCACTGCTTTCTCTTTTTGGCTCTCCTGTGTGTGGCCAAATGACATCATCACTAAGCCACACACAGGAGAGCCCAGAGGAAAGCAGCACATTCACTAGAACCTCGTGGTAACAGGTTCTGCGCTTAAGTTATTGTTGCACAGAATTATATTGTATATTGTAAAGAAAATGCCAGTAAGGTATGAAATTTAATGTTCATAATGATTTGAACATTTAATAAGAGGTGTACAAAAAAACGTAGTTAGTGCACAGTGGATTGATCATATACAGGCATGAAACACAATGGCAACAAATGCTTAAAAAGCAACAGGTCAAGCCATTAGAGTTAACTGGCGATTCAGGTATGTTGTGCAGTTATATAGTGGTGCAGGTTTATCACAGCAGATATTGGTTGTTCAGCATGTGTTTCCACGTGGTGCCTGGTGGTAGCAAAGGTTATTGTTTCTGTATTTAGAGCTGCTAGGCAACTTGAGAAACTTGTTTGTTGTTTGTATGTCCTACAGTTAGCTCATTTAAAGGACAGTGGCTCCTAAAAGGAGTGTGATTAAGCTTTTCAGTTCAGTGGTAAATATGCATTTTTCAAATGTTTTATTTAAAGCAGCAGTACAACGAAAAAGGTTATTCCAAAAAGCTAATTTTCTGCTATGGTTATAAAAAAATATTGACAGAACTGTTGATTTGGGTTTTCTGGATACTTCCTATGCTGTGTACTGTACATTTACATTTTTGTCTGGACTCTTATCATCCTCGGGTCCTCAATATTATTTCTATGCAAAAATGAGGCGGCCATCTTTTTTTCTTGAGAAATAATTACTTAAAAACTTCCATAAAATTCTTAAATGATGATGAAAACTGAAAATGTTACCACTAAAATAAACTGGAAGACATCTTGCAGCAATTAGGAAGAAAAAAGGTGGGGTCAAATTTTAACCCATTTTCTTTGCACTGCTGCTTTAAACGGTAACATTTATGTGAGTCCAATGTAGGATGTCTACTAAAGTTGTTTATGTGTTGTTTTGGAAAAAACAGATGAAGTATTTCCATGAACAAGCTCAGAAGGAACGAAACATAGGGGCATAAAATAAATTTGAACTGAACACAAGAAGTGTGGTTTCTTTAAAGAGAATTGAGTTTCCCATTCATCAAAACTTACTACTATGGACTAGCAACCTCGGGAGACCAACAGGACTTTTTTACTGATGGACCATTGCCCAAACATTTTCTGAAAGACCCTTTCTAGCCCAGGGGTGGACCTAGCTTCTAGCCAGATGATTGAGTCCCGGGGGCTCAGAGCAGCCCCTTGGGCTGATATATGGCCCTTTTAGGCATTGGCCGGAGACCTGGCATGGCCAGGACAAAGGATCCAGTGCAGGAAGGCTCCAGGGCAGGGGAGGGGAGAGAGAAGAATAGGAAGTGGTCAACAAGCCTGCTTGCTGGATATGGGGTGGGGGGGGTTAACCCTTTCCCTTCCTGATCTGCTTGCTTAGCCGTACTTTGGGGCACTACAGTACTTCTTTATTGAAAGGGTGCTGGATGCTAGGAACAGTCTTCCAGTGGAGGTGGTGGGAGCAAAAACAGTGGTGGGGTTCAAGCATGCATGATATAGGCACAAAGGAATCTTGATAGGGAAGCAGTGGGATGGTGGTAGCAGGAGATCAGGTAGGGTCTGTGTGGGGACAGTATAGGCAGGGGAAAATGGGCAGACTGGGTTGACCAAGCCATCCCTATCTGCCGACAAATTATGTTTCTATGTTTCTACAGAATACCACAGCTGCCTTGAAGAAGTGGCGCAAGGCCACAAAACATCAGTCAGTGGCCACTGGTGGATCTGAAAATAAAAAATAAACTAAGATTATTTGTTATACAAGTTGGAGTAGAGAGTGTATACAGTAATTCTTTTGTATATAGATAGATTGTCATAATATCAACACCTCCACATTACCATTTTGTGAGCTCATTGTGCCATAAGTACCCCAAAAGCACACCTAGTAAATGTTCTGTTGTTCCGAACCAGCTGAAGCAGTCTGAGCACTTAGATTCAAACAGGCAAGTAATGGTCATACACCCGTACAACAAAATCTACAACAAATATGAGTTGCAACCAGACGTGACCTGATTCAAACACGTATGAGGTATTTGAGTCCAAGTGGAAGTGCATAGTGTTTTCAACATTAAATATTGAGAAATAAATAGTTTTCTGTGCAGTTTCATTGGGGAGGGGACATTTTATATTAATTGAGTTTGGTACAGTTAGCTAGTGCTACCATGACTCTAGTGTTCTCATCCTGCAGCTGACAGTGTAAATTCAAAGAACAGAGAGAAGTTACCTTAAAGCACTGGGATGTAAGAGTAGAAAATAAGAGCCGACAATGAAAACTTCAGAAGAAAAACAGCTCTGGCAACTGTAACAAAATCTAGCCAGAGCCGATACGGCTGTGACGAGCTGCCAAATGACTAAAGTTACACGTTTGCGTAGAAACTTTTAACAATCGACCATTTTTAGAGTTGTTTCACCAACGTTTCAACGTAATCTTTTTGGGACCCCGCCTCATGAAGAGTGCCACTGTCATTTCGTTCACTTGTCCCGAAAAGTGATTTCACTGAGCGACCACGCCATTCTGTGCCATAGGTGCGAAAAAAACACATTTTGATCAGGATGTGAAAAATAACAGCTGCATTGTTAATAAGGAGGTGGGCAAAAATGGCAATGTTGAAAATCTGGAGTGAAAATATTAAAAGTTGGCGAAGTTTGAAGCATGCGTAGCAAATGTGCAACACTTGCTCGAAGCGCAGTCATTTTTTGGAATTTTTTTACCAAATTTGCAACATGGGCTTTCTGGGACCCAACCTCATGAACAGTGGCACTGTCATGTTGTTACTCAGTCCCAAAAGGTGAGTCTACACAGCAACCGTGAAATCACCTTTCGGGACTGAGTAATGAAACGACAGTGACAGTGTTCATGAGATGGGGTCCCAAGAACCCCATGTTTAAAATGTGGGGCAAAAATTCCTAAAAATGACTGATTTATCAACATAAGTTGAAACCCCCATTGACTATCATTATACCACTCTTACCTTTGATTCTTCAGTTTGCAGTTCGGCTTTGAAGAGTGCAGATGTGTCCCGGTCCAAAGAAGATGACAGCACTGACCTCCGGAGGTAATAATGGGGCAAGGGGGGAGTGCGGGGAGGTGGGTTCTTAGTGGGAGGATGGGGGCAGGGTGACAACGAGGGACCTTTTTTTGCAGGTAAAAAATAGACGCTAGGGGACGGTTTTCTTTATTACAGGAAAGAAATGAAAACAAAAACAAAATTTGGGTACACCCTTGGGTGAGCTCCAGTGTGCCACAGACTGGGGTTATATGATCCCGACATGGGATTTGGCACCCCAATGTCAGGGCGGGGAGATAAAAAATAAAAAAAACATAAATTTGGGCACACTGGGGTGGGCTCCCAGTGTGCCACATCAGTTGGGGGGGACAAGATGCTGACACGGGGTTTGGGCACCCCGATGTCAGCATGGGGATGGGGAATGGAGGGAGTGGGGAGGACAGCAGCAGTGAGGGGGAGTAGGAGGGTTTTATTTGCTGCTGGTAATGGGAGGGAATGGAGGGAGCGGGGAGGACAGGAGCAGTGAGAGGATGCTGGAGGAGTGCCATCTGAAAAACTCAACCTGAATTCTTTAAAATATAAAAGGGGGACTGGAAGTGGCTCAGTGGACTGGCAGTGAGCGCCTCAGTGCAGCCTTTCACTTCTAGTTCATTGGATCTAATCTGGATCCAGTCAATAGTCCATTATCATCTAATGACTGCTTGATGACCTATGAGAAATGATGTGTGGTGGTCTACAGTATAGCTTCTAGAAAGCAAATGTTCTTGATGCAAAATCAGCATCACTGCTTGCAATATAGGCTTCAGCTCACTTCATTCTGGATGCATTTGACTTGGAAAAGGAAATGACAAAACGTCACAAAAAAGGTGTAGAATAGTTGATGCACAAAATAGAAACAACAAAAAATAGAGTAACATCCAGTTAGGCAGACATGAAAGACAAGAGAGGAATGGCAGTCCTGGGTGGAAAGTTTAAATGCTACTTTGGAGAGCATTTAAACTAGCTAGGTGGGGAAGTAGAAAGACTGAGGGAGGCAGAGATTTCCCTCCCCAAGAGACTAGTGCAACAGGGAAGGTTAACCCAGGGAGAAGAAATTCCCCAAAGGTTGATGGAGGCAAGGAGAAGAGCAGGGCAGGCAAGTCTGGAGGAGGAACTTCAGCTGGATAAAAGGGAAAGGAGGGAAGGCAAGAAGACAATGTAACAGGGGAGGGCAGGACTGGCCTAACAGAGGGGGCAAGGGGAGGAGCAGGAAGGGGAGGCAGGTTAGAGGGAGTGAGGGACAAAGAGAATGGAGAGCCAAGTGTGCCAAGGCAGGGAAGCTGGGAAACAAAATTCCTGACCTTCAGGCAATCATTGTAGAGGCAGACCTTGATCCTGTGGCAATAAAGGAATCATGGTGCACAGGCAACCACAGCTCGGAAGTGGCCAACCCAGACTATACCATATTTTGGAAGGACAGGTCAGGGAGGAAAGGCAGGAGTTGTTTTATATGTAACCCCCCCCCCAGGGGCTTACCTTGATTGCCCCGCATCTCCTGTTTCCTCCTGCTGCCCACTGGTATCCCGTTCCTCTCACCGCCACAGCCTGAGTATTTGTGGTGCCTTCTGGTGCCCCAGAAAAGTCCCCAAACAAGCCCTGCTAGTTATTTTAGCCAAGTATTGACTGAAAGTTTAAATCACGATCGCCATGCTATGTGCGCATGCACATAGTAGTGCACTGATGTACCGACCACTCAGTTTGCAATCAGCCAGGGAGTCTTTCAGCAGTCCCGGTGCCCCCCCCGAGCTAAATGGGGCCCGGTGCCCTAAATAGCCAGGAGAAAATCCTCAGTTCCTTTTAACTTTAAAGTTTGAAAAATGGCCTGGGACAGGGCTCATAGATATGCATAAGCCACTAATTAATATTCATAAGGTGCTGCCTGCTGCCTAAGGGAAGAGTATTTCGGTGGCAGCGACAGCAAGAGTGTTTGGGGCAAATAGACAGTAGTGGGCTCATTTAACAGGCTATTGTTGGGGCTACATGTCTGTGGGGATTTAAAATAAATAAAGTGCATTGTCTGGCTGCACCAAAACTTTAAACTTCTGAGACTATAAACTGCTTTAACGTTGATTCAGCAGCCTCCATTTTGGGGGTCCAGTAGCCAATCAGAGGCCTGAAGTTAGCCAGAGACTCATGGGACCGTAAAAAAGACTTATGGGAGAAAAATAGGGATTATTTTCTGGCTCCTAAAAAGCAACCAATAAGAGAACCAAAACTGTTTCAGACAGCTTAAACAGCAAATCAAATTCTTTGGACTTTGCCCTTTATTTAAGAGGGACTCTGCAAGCTTGAGTCAGTCAGATCTATGGTGGGACTCCAGCTCGAACTACCGAGGAGAAAGGAGCTTCTAGACCATACAGGGATCCTGCCTGAGATGGGTCTAGTTTCCACTGGTGTGTATCCTGGGTCCCAAAGGGGGGACCGAAAACCCAGAACTGCTTGTCTGTAAAGTGAAAGGTTTGCTCAGCAAAGCGGCTAACATTGCGAACTGGCTAGAAACCAAAAGAGGAATCAGAGAGTTTGATGTTTCTAGACGTAAATGTGCTGAATGCTTATCATGGGTCAAGGCCTACCGTCCAGGAGCTCCTGATTGCCAGAGAGAAGCCTACCTTTAACAGTGACCGAACTGACTACCAGCTGGAGGGGTCTCCAGCAGTTAAATTGGACTTTGCCAGAGCAACTCTGTTGAATGTGGGCCCATGTCCATCCCGGCCCAAGCCATCTGTCCTTGTGCCAGCTACAGTTTTATCAGTGAGAGACCAGCTTCAGGGATCCAGCCCCTGCACAGTAAGTTGTCACAGGTTGCAGCCACCTTCAGGGAAAGGCTGTGAACTGGAGGTGAGTAATGACAGCCCAGTTTCCCTATGTGCAGCAGCTTCCAGCATCGGGTCTTCATTTTGCCAGGCCATCATAAATTGACTGGTACAGTGAGTTAATCCAGGGTAGCTCCCTGCAACAGGCATCTTGATTTTCTTATGGTATCATCTACAGTAATTGTTCTCAGCTTAATTTCAAGGATTCCAATAGACTGGGCCAATTGACCACATATATAACTAATGTAATTTGCTTGGTACAGTTAATGTGATTGATGTTTTCCTTCAAGGGCTCCAACAACAGCTGCAACCCTGGGCACCGATTCTGGCCAGCCAGCATAGATCATGGGTACCCAGTAGCAAAGGGACTAAAGTAACTGTGTTTAGTGACCTGGTTTTCCAGAACAGTGATCATTTGCCCACATTTGCTTCCCCTCCTTGTTCACGACCCTTTAATAAACCTGATTCACTGTGTTACTTTGAACCCAACATGTGAGCATGTTATTGTTTGATTTAAAGTGCTGAGCTTTTTGATGAGTGTGTTAAAAGTGCATGCTGTATTTCAAAACTGTCTTTACAGGGAGGTTTGCAGGGTGTATACCAGGACCTGAAACCCAGCTGGTAAGTGGGACAACTGGGAGCTTATTGTTAATGCCTATTGCAAACTGTCTAGTGAATACTGTTAATGGTCATTGTCAATATCTAGGTAATTGGTCACTAGGTGGGGCTGTGGGAGGTGACAGTTTCCCACAGGGCTGCACCAGTATAAATAGATACCCATGCAAACTGTGCTCTGGGTGGAGATTCCAAACTATTGTGTTTACTGAGGGTAGGGACACCCCAGTACTTGGCACTTTTGAATCCAGACACCCAACCTGTTGTTAGGAAGGCAAGGAGGGGTAGTAGCCCTTGGAATAGTGCCACCTAGGGGTTACATATATGTGAAGGAGGGTATAAGGGTTACTGAGATACAGGGCAACAGGGAGACAATTAAGAGCTGGAGGTACTATAGGTCAGCCTAGAGATGGGGTCAGGAGGGGTGTTGTACAGGCCATAGGGCGAGGATTTCAACAAGAGCCCTGAGGAAAGCCATTAGCAAAATGGCCAGCAAGGAGGAAGTTTTGATTATGAGGAACTTTAATCTGCCAGATGTAGATTGGTGCGCATCCTGGCCACAGCTACATCAAGAGGAAGGGCCATCCTTGACTCCGTACAAGGCGCATTTCTCAGGTAGCTGGTTTTGGAACCCACTAGGGACAGGGCAGTGCTAGACCTGGTACTTAGAAACTGGGACAGCATTGCTGATGTAACAGTGGCTAGTCCACTCGGTGCACGTGATCACCGTACCATGTGGTTTGGAATACGGATATAACCGGAAAAAACACACTAAGATGAGGGTCCTGGCATTCAAGAGGGCAGATTTTAAAGAAATGGCAAACTGCCACAGAGAAAGTCTGTGGGGGGAGGCAGAGGGGGAGAGGAGGCTCAATAGAGTAAGAATAAGGAGAGTATGGCCATGGCAACGGCATGCTGTTTGAAGAAACTGAGCAAGGGAAAGAGGAGGAAGTGACTGCTATGGTTCTCCAAGGAGGTAGCAAAGCAGTGAAGAAGAAGAAAACAGCATTTAGAAAGTACAAAAAGTACAAGGAGACCCAGAAGGATGAAGATAGGGAGGTATATCTGGCAAAACAAAGGGAGGCAGGAAGGGGGTGAGGGCAGCTAAAGCACTGCCAGAGAAGAGAATAGCTAAGGAGGTCGAAAAAGGGGACAAGACATTCTTCAGGTATGTGGGGTAAAAGAGGAAGACAAGGGGAGGGACAGTGAGAATCAAGAGGACGGATGGACTGCGCAGAGGAAGATCAAGGGAAAGCAGAAATACTAAGCAATTACTTCTGCTCAGTCTTCACAGTAGAGGTTGGGGGGATGCTGCACTGAGCACCAGGTAAGAGGGCAGTGGACACAAGTCTATTCTTTGTGGAGATGGTCCAGAAGGGATTGGAAGCCTTAAAACAGAATAAGGCAACCGGGCCAGATGCGATTCCCACAAGAGTCCTAAAGGAACTGAGCACGGTTCTGGCTGCCCCTCTTGCAGTGCCTTTTAGCACCTCAGTGGATATGGGGGAATTTCCAGAGGACTGGAAGGAGGCCAATGTGATCCCTCAGCACTAAAGTGGTAGTAGGGAGGATGATTGTAACTACAGCCAGTCAGTCTCGCATCAGTGGTGAGCATGTTATTGGAGCCACTACTGAGGGAGAGGATAGTGAAGCATCTGGTGCCAAAAGGGTTGCAGGACCACTGGCAGCATGGTTTCATGGGTGGAGGTCATGTCAAATTAATCTCATAGATTTCTTTGACTGGGTCACCAGGGAAGTGGATCAAAGGAGAGCAGTGAATGTGACCTATCTGGACTTAAGTGAGGCTTTTGACACTGTGCCTCACAGGAGGCTAGTTAAGAAGCTAAGCAGCCTGTGGCATGGGGAGAAAGTGGAAGCTGGGTATCAAACTGTCTAAGGGACAAGAGGCAAAGGGTGGTGGTAAGTGGTAGCCACAAGGGCAATAGGAGAGTGGCTAGTGGGGTGCCACAGGGTTCGATGCTGGGACTGGTTCTCTTCAATGTCTTCATAAGTAACATTACAGAGGAACTTATGGGGAAGGTGTGTCTCTCTGCAGCTGATACAAAAATCTGCAACAGGATTGACAGTCAGGAAGGGGTGGAGAGAATGCAGAAAGATCTGGGGAAGCTAGAGGAATGGTCTGGGGGGTGGCATTTGGGTTTCAATGCTAAAAATTGCAAGGTTGAGGGGGGCACTGTGGAGCCCAAGCTGTGTGGACACAGATAACATAGCTTCGCTTATAACAACTTTAAAGGTGATTTTTGTGCAGTTAAGCGTGAAGTAGATAATAAAAAAAAGAGATATCCTCCAATAGTGGAACTCATCACAAAGACAATGGGCAACCCAAAAAAGGCCCTTCAACCATTCAACAGCCGCAAGGACCAGTGGAAACAGGCAGCTCTGGGATCAGCCACGAGGTCGACCAGACCGGGTTCGACAGATGCCGAAGATTCAGAAGAAAACCTGCAATCATTGGGCCACAAGCTAAAGACACTTATAGCTTCAGTAGCGATTATGGACTCAAAACTGGACAGCCTGTCAGGCAGGCTTACTTTAGCAGAAACAGCTGAGAATCAGCTCCTGACCGATGTTGAGGACTTAAAACGACACTCCAACAAGTGCAAGACAGTGACAATGGGCTGCGCAAAGGAGTCACAGGACGTAAACATCTCAAGTTGCTGGAGAATCAGGTCCATAGTTCAAATATCAGGCTTATCAGCCTCCCAGAAGGATCAGAGGGAGATCACCCCATTTTATTTCTTACCAAATGGCTGAAGGAGAAGTTTGAGGGACAAAGGGATTTTTCAGAGTGGTGTGTCATCAAGGCCTGTAGAGTTAGACCGTGGTGGAGAATGACTGAGGAGACTCCTCGCATACTTATGTGGTATTGGATAGCATGGGAACAAGAGAACGCATACTGAATTTGGCTAAAAGACTTGTTCCTCTCAGCGTGGAAGGCTGCACTGTTCATCTTTTACCAGATGTCTCGTATGTGACTAGACAGCGGCGGAAGAAATTCGATGGAGTTCGGGTGAAGCTGCGTGAGCTCAACATTCCCGATGCAATTATATTTCCTGCAAAGTTATGGCTCATCCATCAGAACACAATCTTTTTCTTTAAGGACCCTGTGAATGCAGGGAAATAGGCAGCTCATCTGGAAGTGGAGAGGGATTGCCAAGCTGGTCAGTCCACCCAGGATGATTTAGAGGAGGACCTTTGAGGAGTAACAAATGGACTCAGTTCAGTTGAGTAAGGGTGTTTATCCCTGTGTTTTTTGAATTGAGCCCTAGTTTTTTGATGTCTCTTCAACTGCTTGTGTAATTCTTACATTTAAATGGTGGTTGGGATTGTGACAGGTTTACTAAAAGATTTAGCTAGCACAACATTTTAGAATTGTATATAACCTTTTTGAAAATCACCTGTTGTACCCCTCCTTTACAAGGTTTGTGATCAATATGTTGAAAGCATTAACAACACTGTGTTGGTGGGAGGGAGAATGTAACTGTATTCTCCTATTATCTTTAGGTCACCTTCAGATTTTGTTTTGTTTAAAAGTGTGACTGTTAATCTGTATTTCAGTGTATGTATGGGGAATCAGAATAATTCCCCATGGGTGTTAAACTGTAGTTAAATATGTGGATCTCAGGCTCTTTGAGCAAGGCTATTATTACAATACTTTTAGGACCTTTTGGTGAGATTTTTCCACATGCTCCTGGGCTACAGTTCCACAAGATACAGAAGTACAGTTTAGGAGTATTACTTACATGTAGTTTCCCCCCAGATTTAGCAAAAGTCTGGAGATAATGTTGTTTACTGAATAACCATGGAAGTGTTTTATTTCCAAGTGTAATGGATACATTGCTGTTTCTGGGATGTAGTATTAAATGTATATGTGATAGATCTGAAAATCAATAAATATAAATAAAAAAACTGAAAGGTTATGGAGTTAGGGCTACAGAACCCAAGTGGAGCTTTTAGTCACCGAGCAAGAAAGAGACCTAGGAGTCATCATATCTGATGACATGAAGGTGGCTGGGCAGTCTGACAAAGCAGTGGAAAAGCCTAACAGGATGTTGGGATACATAGGGGAAGGGATTGCTAGCAGGAGGAGGGAGATGGTGCTGCCATTGTATCACTCACTGGTGATGCCCAACCGGGAGTACTGTGTCCATTTCTGGAGGCCACACCTCTGCAAGGACATTGAAAGGGTGGAGGTGGTACAGAGGAGGGCAATCAAAATGGTGAGGGGGTTGCATGAGAAGCCATGTGAAGAAAGGTTGGAGGAACTCAACATGTACTCCTTAGAAGAGAAGAGAGCAAGAGGGGACATCGCTGAAACTTACAAGTACCTCACAGGAGTGAACAAGGTGTAAGTAGAGGGTCTATTTCAGAGAAAAAAGGCACTAGAACAAGGGGGCATACAATGAAGCTAAGTGGGGAAGTTTAAGAGAGATGTGCAGAAATACTTCTTCACGGGAAGGGTGGCGGATGACTGGAACAGCCTGTCGGAGGAGGTAGTAGGGGTAAAGACTGTGGGGAGTTTCAAGCATGTGTGGGATAGGCCCAGGGGCATATTAGGTAGATGACACCTATAATAAACTAAGGTAAGTGGTGATGGAATAGGAAGGGACAAGAGGCAGACTGGATGGGCCT
Source organism: Neoceratodus forsteri (assembly GCA_016271365.2). Classification (NCBI taxonomy): domain Eukaryota; kingdom Metazoa; phylum Chordata; order Ceratodontiformes; family Ceratodontidae; genus Neoceratodus; species Neoceratodus forsteri. The sequence continues at coordinate 1,021,991,723 of CM057450.1, forward strand.
AAAAGTCCTTATCTGCCAACAAAATCTATGTTTCTATGACATGGAAGTCAAAAATGGTTGCTTTTTCATAACAAATAATTTTACCAGTAATATTTGGTATTACCATGGAAATGTTGACTTCTCTTTATATAAGCCTTTCCAGTTCCTTTGGCCTGGAATGTATTCTGACTTCCAAAAAAAAAGGAATGACTTCCACATTTAAATGATGGAAGTTTTGATTTATATTTCCCTAAAGTAACTAATCCCCAAGTAGCACTAACTGGCACTTTTGCTGAAAGTCTTGCTTAAGAAGTCAAGGACAAAATGGGAATGGAATCTGATATATCCTCTCACCTGCTAGAGGCAATCCCTCCATGATAAGGTCAGATATATTCTCTCACCTGCTAGAGGCAATCCCTCCATGATAGGGTCAGATATATCCTTTCACCTGCTAGAGGCTATCCCTCCATGATAGGGTCAGATATATCCTCTCACCTGCTAGAGACAATCTCTCCATGATAGGGTTGGATATATCCTCTCACCTGCTAGAGGCAATCCCCATGATAGGGTCTGATTTATCCCCTCGCCTGCTAGACATAATCCCTCAATGACAGAAGTCTGATCTACTCTCTCACTTCCTATTGGCACTCCCTCAATGACATGGGTCTGATCTATCCTCTCACCTGCTAGAAGCGGTCCCCCTGTGTCAGTGGTTTGATCTACCCTCTGACCTGCTAGAGGCAATCCCTCTACATCAGGGGTCTGATCTACCCTCTCATCTACTAGAGGCAATCCTTCCATGACAGGACACTTATCTGTTCTCTCATCTGCTTGAGGTAATCCCTCCATGGCAGGGGTCTGATCTAACCTCACACCTGCTAGTGGCAGTCCTTCCCTGACAAGGTTAAGGTATATTGGTGGGGCAATGTGCAAAGAGATGCAGTACAACTACCTATACAGTACCTGTGATTTGGATAAATTTACATAAAAATTTATAAAATATATACTTATTGTATCTGACTGTATGATGTTCTGATGTACCATGTAAAAGTGTCTGTGTACACTTGCCATGTGAATATTGTAATGTGTTGTATCTCTGTAACCCACCCCCTGGGTCGCCCCTGAAAAAGAGACATTTTTGTCTCAGCGGGCTTACCCGGGTACCAAAAGTGGTAGTAAAGTTTATTTATACAGGATATGAAGACAACTTCAAACACCATTAGGGTTACAATGGCCCTCTTTACAAGGTGCACCTGTTTTAATGTCAAGTACAAAAATTCAACAACTAAAAACAAACAATAAAAACTACACATTTAACAATTACAAAAAATTACTTAATACAAAAACAAACAAATTTTGTATCATAGCAAATCATCATTAAAATAAAACAAGTCATCTATTGCATACACAAGGAAACCATATTTCTTGCTTCATAGCTGAATTAAATTAGGCTATAGTCATATCCTGAATTTTCAGTGTGAGTGGAAGTTCATTCCAGGTAATGGCAGCTCTATTCTGAAAGGTCAAGGTTACAAATCTGTTTTTATTTTTAGAGACTATCAAATTTCTCACCCCTCTTTTACGTAAATTAAACTGATGAGTAGGACTAACAAGCCTCTCTGCCAGGCCGGTGGGATAGCCAGTCTTACAGATTTTAAAAACTAAGTTTGTCCAAATTTGTTGTCTCCTAATCTCTAAAGAAACCCAATTTAACTTTGTATACATAGAACAATGATGGGTATCAAATTTACATCTCAATATAAACCTTGCTAACCTGTTGCAACATATGTCAAGCTTGTGTAACAGTGTTTTATTTGCACTAGAATAAACATGACTTCCATAATCAATCAATGGTATTATTAACTGATTTGCTACAACCAGCCTGTCCTTAGTACCCAGAAAATTTATTGTTCTTCTAAGTGCACCTATCCTAGAATGGACTTTTTTATTAGCATGTTTAAATGTTGTTCAAAAAGAAAACTTTTGGTCAACAAGCACCCCTAGGTACTTATAGACCGAAACCTGGGTCAAACAGTTACCATTTACAGTATTTGTAATTTTCCATTTTGTGAACCTTTCCTAATAATGTTTGGACCAATTAACATTGTTTGGGTCTTTTTTGTATTTAGGACAAGACCTGAGGAGGTGAACCAAGCCTGCAGTACATTAAAATCTGTCTGCAGTTTTGCTTCCACCTCCCCCAAATCTACTCCTTCAGAGACCAAAATAGTATCATCAGCATAGAGCCTAATGTGGGTAGATTTATTTGGTTAGGAAGTTCATTTATATAAATGATGAATAACAAGGGTCCTACTATGGACCCCTGTGGGACACCATGAATTACTGGGAGAAACCTAGAACCAGCTTCCTCCACCATCACCATTTGGGATCGATTTTCTAAGTAAGATCGAAACCAGTTTAGTGGTTCGGCTACTAAGCCTATTTGTTTCAACCTCTGTAACAATATTGAATGATCTACCAAGTCAAATGCCTTTGATAAGTTGACAAACACCACACCCACGGATCTTGACTCACCAAGTGGTGTTGCTACTAAGTCAATAAAATCCGTGAGTGAGGTGGTCATCTACATGCCCCTTCTGAAACCTGACTGAAATTTATATAACATAATTTTCCAAATAATCCATAACTTGACTTTTAATCAACCTTTCCAACAGCTTGGAAAGAACAGATAATAAGGCAATTAGCCTATAATTAGTTGGCCCCAAATCTAAACCCCCTTTATGTATAGGCACTATTTTAGCCTGTTTCCAGGATCTAGGAAAAAATTCCTTCGATCAAACTCTGATTAAAGAGATCAGTTAAAGGCTGGGCCACCTTATGGATGGAATCTTTCAACAATCTTATTTCCACATCATCAAGACCTTTAGCCATATTTGTTTGTAATGTATTTATTTCTTTTATCACTTCCTTCCTAGCTATTTCTCTGAACCTAAATGTTGGAGCATTATTTTGATCTGTTTGAAAATCTTTAACTTCTAACCCACAAGATCCCATTTTATTTGACCTACTAGGAATATCTACTGTAAGTCAGGAGGTTCAGTGAAGTATTTATTTAAAATGTTTGCAGCACTATCTGGGTTTTGCAAAACTCCATTTTCAGTAACCTTTATACTTTTTGAGTTTACTTGTGATTTAACAAGAGATTTCATTAAGGCCTACTATTTCTTTGGATCATTAGTTCCATTAATTTTATGTTTATAATAAAGTGCTTTTGTTTTCTTTACCTCCTGAGTAGTTTTATTTTGTATTTTTTTGAAGTGATCCCAGACAGCTTGATCTAAAGTTTTGTTAGCTTTTTTCCATAGTTGCTTTTTTTATATTATCAGTTTTTTTAAAGCATCATTCATCCATGGTAAATTACATTGTTTCTTTGTCTTCTTTTTATAGGGAGCACATGTATTACATAGTTCTAAAAACATTTTAATAAATTCCTCTACTGCCAGATCTATATCCAGAATAAGTAAAATCCTATACCACTTTTGTTGCGACATATGAAATTGAAAAAGTTGTTTGTTATATTTTCTATAACATCTCCTTACTGAGAAGTTCACTCTTAAAGGGTGAACTTTAAATTGTTTAATGGTAATGGACCAAGATACAACATTATGATCTCCCATATTTGGGGAACACACCTTTGTTTCTAAAACTACAATGTCAGAGGACAAAAAGATAAGATCTAATATATTTCCAGAACTATCTATCTTACCTTTCCTGGTCAGGGTAGTGACTTTTTGAATCAGATTTAAACTCTGAAATGATTCCTTTAACTTCTGACCTCTCCTTCCCCCCAAGCAGCGTTAAAGTCATCCTTTAATACTGCATTTTTATCTTTAACATGCAACCCTATGGTATCAGCCAACTTCTCGAAATGGCTTGGTTTAACTTTGGGAGGGGAGTAAACCACTCCAACAACAAGGTCAATGGAAAAAATATATACCAGAATTCACTCCATTCCTTCAATTTTGCAAGAAAAGATAATCTCGGAGTGCCCCAGGGTGTGATTTACATACAATATTGTACCCCTTCCCCTGGCTCCTCTATTCCTTCTATAAAAATAATAATCACTTAAATCTAATTCCTTATTTTCTTCTTTCTTTCCCAGCCAAGTTTCTGAAAGTGCAATTATTTCTGTTTTTTCTATTTCGGCCCAAGCATGAAGCAAGTCCATTTTATTTACCAAACTTTTTGCATTATCATGCATAATTTATATTTGCCTGAGTTCTGGTCCTGGGTTTGTTTCAATATCTAAACTAAGAGCCAAGATTTCCAGGAGTACCCATCCATTAGTTCTACCAGTTGGCCTGGAAATAAAATCGTACTTCACCTGCTGATCCTTCAAATGAAGTTTCACCAGGATGAAAGGATTTCTCCTCTTTACCAGGCCAGATCCATTTTTGGCAGAATAAGCAAAATGATGAAGACCCTGGTGAAATTCAAATTAATAAATACATGCATACAGCTATGTTAGCTAGAGATCAGTTCTTTTATATACTTGAAATGGTCTTTCAATCAAATATTTATTCATTTATTTAGACTTTGTTTTACAGGAAAGTGATGTTTTAATCAGTCAGTTAATGTATGTATTTTTCTGTAATTGCAGGTAACGAAAGTTTAAAAGAAAACTATGTCCAGGACAGTAAAATGGGATTTGTCATCAATGCTATTTATACCATGGCTCATGGTCTGCATGACATGCATAATGCTCTCTGTGCAGGCCACAAAGGACTGTGTGATGCTATGAAACCTATTGATGGCAGCAAACTCTTGGAGTTTCTTATCAAGACTACATTCACTGGAATATCGGGAGAGGAAGTGTGGTTTGATGAACAAGGAGACTCCCCTGGAAGGTATGATAGTCTGTTTGCTTTTTATTTATAATAGGCTTGCCTGATTCAGAATATACAAGTATACACTGCTCGATCTGAACTGCAGTGCTGCTGACCCCGCTGGTCTGGGAAGCAGGCTAGCAGTAGATGCACAAGAAAGGGGGTTGTCACAGGCAATGTGTGGAGCATTAGGTAGAGACATAATGTGCCAGAGCAGACAACCTTGCAGTTACCCAGACTACTTTAAAGATACAACCGACCCAAAAGATTGATGTAGAGTTTGTTTTGTACTCACATCAATAATTTAAGGTGCAAGGCATATTGCCCATCAGAGCAGCCTCATTGTCATTGCAAAGTCATCTAATGCGTTTGTGCTCCCAGAAACACATTCTCAAGTGCATAACAAATATGTATATTGGTACTATAATTATAGATCAGATTTATGATAGCGCAGTCACATGTGCAAAAGATTTCTAGTTAAAGTGTTAGTTGTGATAAAGTAGAATGCCAAAGTGACATTCTGTAAATAGAAAAATCCAGTGGTGTTTCTAGGGTCTGAAAAGATAGGGGCTTGAGCCCCCATTCCTCCTGCCCAATGAAGAAAAAAACACTAGAACATCATCAGTGTTAGGAATTCGAATCTTTGATTTGGGGCTGATGATTAAAGATTTGAAGCTTCAACCCCTAATGCCCACCCCCTAGTGGCACCCCTGGAAAATCATTTAACCCTTACAGTATTACAGGAGTGTACAGTATATATATATATGTCCTGCATCTATATATATATATTCAAACTTACTCAACAAATACTAGTTAAAAAGCACCACTAGAATCAATGAGATAAATTCATCCATCATAACAAATTGATATTTGTATTATACAGGTGTGGTCGTGCCCCTATAGTTAGGGTTCAATGATGACTTCTATGTTAAACTCAAAATGTTGTACTTTAATAACTTCACAGCTGTTCAAGTGATTCACATGACATTTTACATGTGCCACTAGGGACCAAAGAGCTCTTGATGTGGCAAGTTTTGTTCCAGTGGAATGCAGTCGGATGTGTGGATGCGGAGATACAGAGGGCCAGATATTTAAAGCTTTGCCCCTGGGTTAAGTTAACACTGCCTGGCAGGCAAACTTAGCCCGTAGAACAAAGCAAGCTATATTCAAAAGGAATAGCCTGGGGAAAACAGTTTCTGAATATAGCATGGGAATGAGGCCGGGCAAACTGGGCTGGGAGTGCAGGGCAAACGTAGCCCTGGAATAAGACAGCACTGAATATAGCAACCAGGAAGTGCAAACCACAACAACACAGTGCACAGCGATGTGAGGGCAGGTAGAGATGAACTACGTGGCCAATGTGTGTTTTAGCATATGCGTGGACCCAGTACAGCAGCAGGCAGCAGCAGATGTCAAAGAATAGTGATCAAAACTGTGTAATATTCCCCGAACCATTAGCGCCGTGCTAACACATTAGTGTGACTTTAGCACGGAGCTCAGCTGTTGGCCCGGTGCAAGCACATTTGCCCGGCATTAAGATTTGCCATATTCAAAAGTGACATGCAAATGAGCCTACTTAGATAGCCTCTGGGCAAACAGCCAGATTAGTATCTCATTATTCCCTGATTTGCATGCAGTTTGCCCAGCGTTACTGCTGGATCCCACAGCTCCACCTGTAGGTCAGTCTGGAAGTACAGGGGCTGGCCAGGTCTGGCCGCAGCTCCACCTGTAGGTCAGTCTGACAGTGCATGATGGTTGCTGCAGGCTACATGTATGCAGTACAGCATAGCATTGTGTGCCCCAGGGAAGAACACAGCATAGGTACAGGCGGTGGTGGTGGTGCTGCATGCAACCATCACACTGTAGGCCATGCTACAGTGCACAGCAGACACTACAGTAGCAAGGGGGCCTGTAGTGTGAGGGACACAGCAATGCCTATGGTATGTAGGGCAGTGATGACCACTGCACTGTACACAGTGACAGGCCCAACTTGCAGGTGATTACTGACAGTGAACAGTACTGTGTCGCCGTTGTGTGCTCCACAGATGCTGCACCTGTGGCATGGGATGCACACAGTACATATACATGGCCAACTGTGTGTGCTATGTGACATCTGTACAGTTGTGCGGTATGTGGCTGGGGGGGCATGTAAGTTCCGACAGGCACACAGGTGGTTGGGTATTCCCACTACTGGCCCATGTGCACTGCATGATGTGTCCCAGCCTTGTGGCTACACCTGGGCTGTGGTGAGGTCTGGCCACCCGTACACCCTCCCCTCAATGGCCACCGTGCCCACAGTGCTGCATGTGTGTGCTGGCATCTGTTGGTCACCACAGACGTATGGTCTGCAGGTGTGTGCTGTATGGCCACACTACCATGATGTCCCCTGTAGGTCGGATCACCCCTTAATGTCTGTGCTTGGCTGGGACTGATGGCAGCTGTTGGCATCATGGTGGTGCCATCAGTGAGCAGCATGTTTCCTCCATGTCTGGCATTTTCTAAGTGTCATACTGTTATGTTAGGGTCACGCAAGCCATGCAAATACCATGCAAACACCACGCAATGCACCACAGACGTGCAAAGCTGTTTGCCCAGGGTTAAGACCAGCCTTTCCTGGGCAGTAATATGTACCGTGCTAAGGGTCGCACTAGGTCACACTAAACACCTTAGCATGGCAATAGTCACTGAATATCTCATAGCACCTATATTCATGTTCCCTATGCCCCTTGCATTTAATTATGATTTGCCCAGCGCTAATGCTGTTTACGTGCGCTAGTTGGCCTTTTGAATATGGCAGCCCTGCGCTAATCTCATGCTAATCCCATGCAAACTGTTTCTGAACTGCGCAAAGCATTGAATATCTGGCCCAGAGTGTCAAACAATGTGAAAATTACCATTTTGGTGAAATTCTTTGTCATGCTGCTGTGCAAAAATAGCTTGCAATTTTAGTCTAACATTTTTAAGGTACAAAGGTCCTGAGCCACAGACATGCCTTTTGAAAGTTTGATGAAAAAATATAAATCCATTCCAAAGTTATTAAATTAAAAATGTTCCCATTGTTTTCAATGGGAGCAGTTAGATGTCCCATGCGAAAAAGGATCCTTTGTCACAGATGGGTAATCCTTTGCTGCAAATGAGTAATCCTTTCATGCAAATGGGAAATCCTTTTTCATGCTGCCACCATCTTGGTTTTCAGTTAGTGAGGGAAACCAATTTAACAACATGATTTTTTGGTGGAAAACCATCAAATGTAGCTTGCTTATCTGGACCCCCTCAGCTGCATTCTGCACTTATCTGTTGCAGCAATGCTCCACAAGTTCCTTTTTTTTTTTTACATTTTAAATTGTTTTTCATGACTTGTGATATGAGAAAAGATTCTTTTTTGTATTATGAGTCATGAAAAAGAATCCTTTATTGTGGTGGAAAATGAAGATTAAATGGTTGAAAGAGTTGCCGACTAACCCCTTGGTGCCTCTTACAACTCTCTGAGGTTGCATTCTTTCATCGATTTTATGCCTGATGTCTAGTGGTACTGCCCACCCTCCGATCACTGTCCCCATTGCTGGCTTTGCTTTTCCTGATGTATAGCGGCACCCCCCACCCTCCATTTGCCTTCCCTGTTATGTTTTCTTATCCCTGGTGTCTAGTGGCACCCCTGCCCTCCAAATGCCTTCCCCATTATGTTTTCTTTTCCCTGGTGTCTAGTGGCACAACCCCACCCTCCAATCACCATCCCCATTGTTATTTTTGTTATCCCTGCTATCTAGTGGCACTCCCCCACCCACTGATCACTGTCCCCATCATCTGAGTTTATATTCCCTGGTGTCTAGTGGCACCCCTGCCCTACCATTTCAGACACAACCCTGAAATGAAGAAAACGGACCCTCTACTATATGCCATTTTTTTTATAAACCTGTAAAAAAAGAAAATGGTCCCCTATCAATCAGCGCCCCACTGCCATCTCCCACTCAGCACCCACCACCCCACACCCTACAGTACACTCCAACACATCTTTACTCACCTGAACAGGCCCCAGATTCAAGATCCACTCTCTGGTTGAAGACACGTCTTGCTGCTGGTACCGGAGACTGCAATATGTGAAACTAAGGTAAATGCAGTTCAATGTATTTCAATTAGGGTTTCAACTTTGTTGCATAACTGAGCCATTTTTTTTTTATTTTGACACCAACTTTTCAACATGGCCTTTTGGAGACCCCACCTCATGAACAATGTGACTGTCATTGTGCAACGCCTGCCCGAAAAGTGATTTCATGGTCACTTGGTGAAATCACCTTTTGGGTGGGATTCAAAAATTTTTACCACACTTGTTCATGAGGTGGGCTCATAAGAAAGCTATGTTGAAAATGTGGGGTCAAAATATGTAAAAATGCCAAAGTCATGGCCATTCATTGCAATTTTGCTACCCACGCTCATAACTTTGAAAATTGTAAATATTTTGACCCAAACTCTTCAACATAGCCTTCTTATTACCCCACCTCATGTATGTCACAGCTATCATTTTTCAAATCCTGGCCAAAATATGTTTTTATACCTGTGACATTGCAGTTGCATGGAATTACATTTTGGTGTGCATTTGAAAAATTTTTGTACTAGGTACATGAGGTGGGGTAATAAGATGGCTATGTTGACAATTTGGTCACTGTTGCCCTATAAATGGAAGTTCAGGACCCTTCCACTGGTACATGTACATACATATCTATGGAGGGATAGGAGTTCAGTACCCAGAGGCCTCTGCGATCCCACAAGCAAATAACAGTATGATTATCTTAAAAACTATGGAGGGATGGGAGTGCAGGGCCCAGAAGGCCCTACACTTCCACAGGCAAATAAGGCTACAAGATATATTGTAGTGGAGGATGTAATAATACCATCTCAAACAGTAAGGAAATTCGTGGCAAAAAACTTAATTAATGCATCAGTTAGGGTTCCAATGACAAAAGTTGGGAAATGTACTGTTAGGGTTTCCAACTCTTAACACCCCACCCTAACTGTGCAGGCAGCAGCAACAGGCATGGGGGGTGCATTGGAGTTATCAGCCCTAACACTTGCCCCATTCTCCTATACTGGAACCATCTCAGCTTATTTACACATGGAATGGGGTGAGCATTAGGGCTGACAACCCCAAGGCACCTCCCCCACACCTGTTGCTACCTGAACAGTGGGGGTAGGGTGTTAGGATTGGAAACCCTAACAGCACATTTCCCAGCTTTTGTCACTGGAACCCTATCTGAAGCATGAACAAAGTTTCTTGCCAAGAATATATATAGATTTTATGCGGCATGGTCACACCCCTATATTAGGGTTCAGTCTTCACTTCTATGTTAAACTCAAGATTTTGAACTTTAATAACTTTGCAACTATTGAAGCGATTCCCATGAAATTTTGCAGATGTCATCAGGGATTAAAGATCTCTCGATGTGGCAAGTTTTCTTCTGGTTGGATATGTGGTTGCAGAATATGGACTGCCAAAAATGTGAAAGTGACCACTTTTGGTGAAATTCTTTTCACTCACGCTGCACAAAAATGGCTTGGAATTTTGGTCTGAAATTTTTAGGATATATAGGTCTTGGATCACATATGTGCCTTTTGAAGGTTTGGTGAAACAATATTAATCCATTTAAAATGTATTAACTTTCAACGTTTCCCATCATTTCCTATGGGAAAAGTTAGATTCTTTATTGTAAATGTGGAATCCTCTGTCGCAAATGTGGAATCTTTTTTAGTCCTGCTGCCATCTTGTTTTCAGTTAGCAAGGGAAACAAAGTTAAATTATTTAAAAAATGCAGGACTTTGGTAAACATCAATAGTTGTGTTTACCTAATCGGGGCCTGTAGAATTGGATATTGGGGTCAGTTTTTTGATAAGTTGCTTAGAAATGTGTTTTATTTATCCATGAAAATCCTTTACTGCAAATCGTAGAAAACGTTCTTTTTCCACAATTTGCGATAAAGGATTTTCTTTTGCCACAAATTGTGAAAAAGGATCTCGAAAAAGGATTCATTTTTGCAATATGTGAAAAAGGATTTCTTTTACTGAAAATTGCAGAAAAAGGAACTGTAGCAGAGGATTCTTTTTTGCAATGTGTGAAAACAGATTTTTAAGACAACTGTTTCAATGTCACTTCTCATTTACAAAACTGCTTGTTCTTTTTGGGATGAAATTTTCAGGATACAAAGGGCTTGCCCCACAGATGTGCCTTTTGCTGGTTTGGTGAAAATATATTACTGCTATGCTGTTCTGCAGGGTTAAATTTTGCTTTGCTTTTCATTGGATAACATTATAATGGAAGGTGTGAAGAATTGTTTCTTTGTCACTCCACTGTGAAGAAGCAGTTTGCAGTTTTCTTCTGAAATTTACAGTGTACAGACAGCTTGCCCTACTGATGTGCCTTTTGCTGGTTTTGTGAAGATATATTAATTTGGTGTGCAGTTCTGCAGGGTTACATTTTGCTTCATTTCCCATAGGATAACATTGTAATGGGAGATGTAGAGAATCTTTTCTTTCTCACTCCGCTGTGAAGAAACTATTTGCAATTTTCTTCTGAAATGTGCAGGGTTCAGGCAGCTTGCACCATCAATGTGCCTTTTGTTAGTTTTGTGAAACTATGTTAATTTGGTGTGAGTTACACGGGTTTCACATTTTCCTGTGCTTTTTATAGGGAACATTGCAATGACAGGTGTTTCTTTGGCTCTGCACACTATGACATTGGAGTGCAGGTCCCCATAGTATCTGAAAAATGATGCATGTATGGGAGTGCAGCGTCTCCACACAGAAATAGGGATACAATTACAATATCTCAAACATTGTTAATGGAAGACACTGTGGACTCCCAGATGAAAATATGAATACCATTTTGGAGTGTTGGGAGTGCAGGACTTATCCATACATGGAAGCAGCACTCCCATACGCACTTACGCAGAGGAATACTGAGTGATGGGAGCGCAGGGCCTAAAGGGCCCTGCGCTTTCACAGGGAAATAAGGATACAATTACAGTCTCTCAAAAATTATGGATGGTTGGGAGTGCAGGGCCCACAAGCAAATGAGCCTTCCATTATACTTTCTCAAAAAGTAAGGAAATTCTGTGCAAAAAAAACTTCATTAGTGTCCCATTAGGGTTCCCTATGATTGTACTTTTTCAGAAAATAAGGAAATTCTGTGCAAAAACACTACATCAATGCATCATTAGGGTTCCAGTGACAAAAGTTGGGAAATGTAGTTTTAGGGTTCCCAACCATAAGACTTCACCCCCACCCTGGTTTTCCAACCCTATCACTCCACCCCCACCCTGCATGCAGGAACAGGTGTGGTGGGTGTGCCTTTGGGTTGTGAACCTTAATGCTCACCCCATTCTCCTATATTGTACCAATCTCCTCTTACTTACTCATGGAATAGGGTGAGCATTAGGGTTCACAACCCCAAGGCACACCCCCATGCCTGTTCCTGCATGCAGGGTGGGGGTGGGGTGTTAGGGTTTGAAACCCAGTGTGGAGGGGGGCTCTTATGGTTGGGAATCCTAAGGTTGCATTTCCCAACTTTTGCCACTGGAACCCTAATGATGCATTAATGTAGTTTTTTTGCAGAGAATAGATAGACAGACAGACAGATAGATAGATAGATAGATAGATAGATAGATAGATAGATAGATAGATATACATACTCATATTTGGCTCCAAAAGAATATAGAGACCATGCTTAACTAAGTTATAATTACTGGTGACCCCCTTTATCAAACTGTTTTCAAGCCTCTTCAAAACGCCATAATGCATTTGCGAAACCACCTGTCTCCTTTGTGTGTCACTCATCTGTATTCTGCCTTTTCATTGGTTCATGCTCTGTGAGTGGGCGGGCTGAATAGCTTTAAAAAAATGGCGGCTCGTTTTTTCACTTGCTGACGAGCCATTTTTATTTACCACCCTCCCCATCTCTATTTGATTTTTTATTGTTTTATCTGGCTGATCCCACCTTCCAAATACAAAAGGACTATCTGGTTGATCCCGCCGTGTCTCCGGATTGGGAGATGCCGTCGCCGACTCCAAGTTGAATGCTGCATGGACCCCAGTACCAGTCAACAGCTGACAGTTTAAAAAAAAAAAGAAGGTCAGTCTGAGAGAGCAAGGGAGAAAGAGAGTGTGTGTGTGTGTGTGTGTGTGTGTGTGTGTGTGTGTGTGTGGAGAGAGACAGACAGTGTCTGTGAGACAGTGTGTGTGTGTGTGTGTGTGTGTGTGTGTGTGTGTTTGTAAATAGCAGATATACTGAGACACAGTAAACTCTGCACCAGTAATTATAAAAATTAAAAAATAAGCAACTGTGTGTCTATGGATTTTTTTTAACACACCCTTGGTGTGTGATTACCTCATAAACCTCGAGAGCTATGGGTTATCACACACCTCGGGTGTTTAAAAAAAAATCCATAACACACAGTTGCCTATCTATTATTCTCTATATCATTCTATGTGAAGCACACAGTAAAATCATTAGTCCCAAAAGTGTCCAAAAACATATGATCAGAACAAAATATTGGGAATGTCACAGTCTGATAGTAGTTACAGTATAATATTTTCTGGTGGGCCTAAAATGCAGGACACATCTAGACTTTAAGAGGATGTCATCTTTAGATGATGACGTAATTCATATCATAGGCATGTAGCGATGCAGATATGGTCAATCCCAAAATGGGCACACATTTCTTTCTAATAACAGAACAAAAAGCAAGGGCATTTAAAAACAAAACAATACAAATGTTTATATTTCTTATCACAGCATCACAGAAACAAATATAAGCCTTAGATGGACTGGTGTAAACATGAGTTTAAACTATATACAAGAGGCAAAATACAAGGAGTTTTACTAAAATAGAATTACAGAAATGCTGCTATATCAAAGCAGCCATAAAGACTGGGTATGATAAGGCTGCCCAATGTACACGTCCAGAATGCTTGTTTTTATAATAAGAGCACATTGAGGTCCTCGCCTCAGGGTCCCAGTTTAATCAGCTCAATTCTTATGTACTGTACCCCCTCCAGTAAATTTTGTGTGGGCAGCTACAATGTTCTTGACATTTTCATTACTGATGTCTCGTATGTACTCGCTCACATGTTGTTGTTTTTTTAAGGGTTATATTGTTTTGCCCAGATAAAATGCCCCACAGTTACAGTTGGCCATGTACACTACACTAGGTGTATCGCAAGTAATCAGATTATTTATTTAAAACTCCTTATTCATAGTTGGATGTCTGAATTTTTTCTCCCTTTTGATGTACTTAAAAAGCTGCATCTGTCACAGGGGTAGCATCCAACTGGAGGAGTGGCTGTGAAATGTAGATCCATTTGTCATTTTGTAAAAATCTATCCAACAGATGTCTGAGGTTTGGAGCACCTTGTAAAACCATTTGTGGTGGCATAATGAAGCTTTTATCTAAACCTGGGTCTGCTGTAATGACATTCCAGATCCTATAAATGATATCCCTGAGTGCATTGGATAAGTGAAAACTTTAAATTAGGATTAGATTGTTCAAAATACTCTTTGAATCTCATCAATCTAACCTCATACCCCCTCCAAATAACAAACAAATTGTTTATGTACCGATGATATCATACAAAACTCAGTACAGATTGTGGTAAGGATCCTGGATCATATCCTTTTTCCACAGCCCCATGCTCTGATGGGTGATATGCCTTGCACCTGTAATTATTGATCTGAGTACAAAATGAGCTAGCAATAAAACCCAACAGGGTGGGAAGTACTGGGCAATACTGGACCATCATTGGGCATAATGAGGGCCTTATAGCCCCTTGAAGGTCTGTTAGTGCCCATATCACCCATTCTGGAAGGTATTATTGCGCTTAGAAAATTGACTATACAGTATGTTCAATTTTTGTGTGATATATTAGAAATAAAAAATAGTAAAAAAAAAGACTAAAAATTAAGTTAAAGTTGCTTTGCTAGTGAAGTAGTCCCTCTACTGGTATACTTACCAATGCTTACCAGTAGAGGGCAGTGCAGCATTTCTGTGTTGTTTCATTGCTATGTATAGTATATCCCTCCTTGGCTCTTGAGCCATGCCTCCCCAAGTTCTTTTTTTTTTTTTCGATTCTTTGTGAGATTGCAGTCTAACCCTTCCTGATGGACAGTTATATTGCACTTTTTTTTGTTTGGAACACTACTGGCAGCTAAAAGCAGTGTAATCAGCCAGTGGTGGAAGCGCTCTACAGGAGTCAGAGGTAATGTGATTGTATAAGCTAGTAGAGCTGGATTTGTGTTAAAAAAAAAAAGATCTTGAACTGTTTTACTGGAGTGGGAGAGGAGCCGGGGCAAGTGAGGGAGACAGTTTACAGAAGTGCTGTCTACGAGAAGCACTGAGCATGTGACGTGTTAGAGCTACTAATTTAGAAGCAACAACATTTTTTTTCATTACTGTTGGACAAGTGTAACAACAGTGGCAGAGTGTGTGCCATCTCTGTATGGAGGATGTCCTTTTATTTTGTGTGTCATCTCCACTAGCAAGCAGGGGTACTGAGTGGGTGTTCCATGGTAATTTTTGTTAAGTGAGAGAGAACAACATGGCGGTAATTTAAATCTTAAAATTCTGTGTACACAAGGATACCTGACTACTTGAAGTGGCACTTGTGCTGGCACTTTTAATTTCCTGGGCATTTATTGTAAGTTAATCGATCCCCAGCCATGGGAGGCAGCCAATCAGACCCCAGGAAATAAAAAGTCAATTTTCTAAATATTTTTACATCAATCTTTTGGGTTGGTTGTATCTATAAGGTAGTCCTTGTAAGTGCCAGGCTAGCAGTACAGAACTTATAAGTGCAGTGCTCCCTATGTATAGTGAACCCTGCTGTAGTGAAATCTTGGATATAATGAATGTTCCATGTGCCTCCCAGCTTCCCAGTGATTATTTAGCTGGAGCTGCAACCGAGCTTACTCGCTTTTGCTAAAACTAGAAGTAAACATGTATTCTTTTTCTTTCCCAGTTTTTATTTCAGCTCAATGTCCAGTCAATCCACTACAACCACAACAACCCGAGCTGGCCCAGTGCTGCAGTAGGCTGAGGCACTGTGACTACCTCACCTCATCCCACGCTGGTGACCCGGGTTCGGGAATGGGCTCAGGTCATTCGGGGTCATCTGGGGGAGGGAGGGAGGGAGGATTGAGCATCCAGAGGACTGCGCTTCTCCGTTGGGGAGGGAGGAATCATGTACCTCATTGCTTGGCTGCCATCTGGAGGAGTCCATATGAAAGTGCATGAGGCTCAGTAATGGGAGAAAGGCATGCAGACAGAGCACCAGCATGTCTCCATGTAGGCAAAGTATGTGTGCAGTGCTCATTGCATGTCTGCACTGCCCATTGGGGAGAAAGCAATATCCTGTCATGGAGCTCTGTGATGCCACTGGACCACCTCCCATTCAATGCCCCAGGATGCTAGCTTTGGCTGGGGCAACTGTTTGCCCCCCAGTAGCCCCAGAGGAGCCTTGCCATGTAGGGTAAGCCACCAGCCACCCCAGCCAGGCATGCCAGTGGAGGATCGGGGGGAGACAGTCTGTGGAGCTGCATGTGGAGGTCATCCCATCACCCATGGCAGAGAAGGGGGGAAAAAAAAGGATAGGCTTGACATGTTGCTGCTTTCTAATCATAAGCAAGACCACTGACTTACGGTGATTAAAACAATGAAATTCCATTTTCAAGACTTCAAATTCCAGAATTGCACTGGTTATTGTTACTCTAATTTCCAGATTTTACTGGGATTCTGCTATCATTCTTTTAGTATGTGCAAATATAATCGGAATAAAAGAAGGCTTAATATACCGAGCATTACATAAAGCAAATTGAAAATAGTACAAGAAGGAATTATAAGAAAAATACATGTTTTTTGTAGACTTACTGATCTGATACAAAATGCCAGATTCCATGAAATCTTTGTTTTTACCGGTGTTTAGGCTGATCTAATTCTGGAATTTTACCAGGTTTTCCGTTAAAAAATGAAAATCAGTGGCCTTGATCATAAGCTATCCTACTATGGTTAAATGACAGGAGCTTAGAAAAATAAAATACAGCCACAACAACCCAAAACAGCCACACCATGCTGTCCTTTATATGATCAAGATGTTAGTTTTCAACAACTGCTATAGCCCCTATCCTGATCCTGGCTCTGAATACAATATTGTAGCTAAGGTGACATGTAAGGAGGAGGAGGCAGTATGGCACAGTGGTTTAAGGGTTCTGAGCTGCAAATCTGGAAACCTGGGTTTGAATCCCACAGCCCCCACTTGCATACTGTGTGACCCTGAGCAAGTCACTTAACTTCCTTGTGCTCCCAGGTGGCACCCGTAAACAAGCTTTTAGCTTAGTGTGTCTCACCTGGTTAAATAACTGGAAAAAAAAGGAGCTGTGAGGAGGTGCTGTACAGGGCAATAGTGGGGGTTACTGTATTTCAGTTATTTGGAGGGGGCGGCTAGTTAATGTCTGATAAATGCGTGCATGGATGTGAATCAATTAGAAGCAGTGAATGGGTGGGAGGCACAGTGACAGTGAAAGAATCCAGCATCCTTAATTGTATGCAGGGTGCTTATCCCTGGCCCATAGTCCAAGGGGGGCCAGGTATCTGATAGACACACCAGCAAGAACTGGAGCAGAACACAAAAGGTTTATGCCACGCTGCATGTGCTGTTTAAGTAACTGTGTCTGATTGGAGAAATTAGCAGGTGGGAGGTGTGGTGATGGTGAGTGAATCTGGATCAGTTCAGTCCTGCAATTGTTTTTTTTTAATAGTTCTTTTCTTACACTGTGAGAAACTTTGGCAGAATCACTGTTGAGTAACCATGTCTGCAGTCAGGGAAATGTATATACTGGTGCTACACTGTATGTGCTCTCTGTGTGCTCTGTCTCTTTTAGGCCTCCCTCGATGTAATTAACGGGGGCTCTAATGAACACAGGTTATGGCTCCATTTTGTTTCCTATAGCGAGGGACTATCTTACCACCTAGTGATTCCAAATGTGACCAAAATAAAGTTTCCACTACTATCTTTCAGTGTGTTCTGCAGGACAGCCCACCATCTCCAAAAAGGGTCTAAACACTCAAATGTGATTGCAGGAGTGGATTACATTGCTATGGATACTAACTGGTAGATAGAGATTAAAGAAACAGCTGAAATTTATTATTAACAAAGAAGGTGAAAAAAGAGATAATCACAGTGTAAAAGAGAAGGAAGTTGAAGTGCTGAAAAAGATGGGTGTCACAAACCATGCATCTGCCCCCATGCTAGCACCCCTCTTACACCAACTTAGCACAGACCTCTACAGTAGTTCACCCCCTACTATGTCATAGATAGATAGATAGATAGATAGATAGATAGATAGATAGATAGAGAGATAGATAGATATACAGACAGAGCCAGACAAACAGACAGGCAGGCAGGCAGACAGGCAGGCAGACAGACAGATACTTTATTTATAAAGTGCCCCTTCCTGGAGGCTCGGAGCACTGTACAATTATAAAATATTAAGCAAATACAACAATAAAACATTTCATGATATCACATTACAGAGCATATAAAACCTAAAATCATGATCTACATAACACACATAACAAGACCGTCAGTGAAAAATATAACTTTTAGCGATTATGTCAATTCAAATGCCTGGTTAAATAAAAATGTCTTGAGCTCCCTCTTAAAGGTTTCCACAGAGTGTGCCTCTCTCAAATAACCTGGTAATGAAATCCACAGGGCTGGCACGGCAATGAAGAAAGCATGGTCTCCCAACAGCCGCAACCTAGCCCTGGGGAACATCAAGAGTCCTCCCTCAGAAGAACAGAGAGCTAGCCAGGCAATGAGGGACCAGGAGGTCTTGCAGATAGTCTGGTCCCCGTCTGTGCAGGGCTTTATAGTTCAGTAATCTGACCTTGAAGGCATGCCTCCACCTTATTGGCAGCCAGTGCAGCCTGTGGAGAACTGTCTTGCTCCCACACTTACCCCTCTGTGAAGCTGGCATGCCCTGGACACCTAGACCCATGAGCCCAGAAACCAGTCTACCTAGATTAAGCCAAGGTCAACTGCTCAAACCTCAGATGGAGCGTGGTCTTGTTTTCCCATGCTTTATTATATCACTTCCCAGTAGCAGCAATAATTACTTAACTAAGATCAGCTATGGTAGCATCTGTTTCAGGATGATGAATACCCCAGAAATTTTAAAAAATACCTTTTCTGAAAATAGCAGGACCAGACACTTATATCTTGCTAAATAGTTGTTTTTTATATACAAGATGTATTACAAGTTAAGCAAGGATTAAAGGTGCGTTCACAAAAAACAGATGTTAAATATATTGTATTTAAACAGTAACCACAAGGACTTAACTCTAACTCAAGCTAGGCTTACACATACAGATAGAACTGTTACATTCATTTGCAGAAGCAAATGATCAGGTCTTTTCAAACAGACCCTTTCTTTCCTATCAGTTCTTTGAGATATACTGACTTGCTCAGAATATCTCCCCCATCTTACTACAAATGGATGACCTGATCCTTTGTCAGACCTATCCCCCTCTCTGCCTCTTTGTCCCTGATAGACCCATTTTATTTTCAGAGATCAAAAGGGTCCCTCCCTCTTGCAAGAATGATGGCTGTGTTTGAAGTTCTCGGATGTGAAACAAAAGGCGTGTCCCCATGGCACTAGCACAGTGTATATCGAAGTGGCCATGCTCGCTGAAATGCTGTGGATCATCATTCAGACAGCATGGAAAGGGGAGTGCTGTATAGGCTCCCATTGAAGTTCCGGTGGTTTAGGAGTGTTCTGGCCAGGATGGGGGCGTGAGTGTGGGTCGGGCTCCCCATGACAGTGGCCTAGGATCGGGGATGGGTTTTACAACCCAAGTTCAGCTAAACTTTTTTTCTGTGTCTGTTAACAAAGCTGAACTCAGGGAAGTGTTTTTTATTGTAAACTGAGGGCTAAATAGTGAAGGAAACATGGTCTCAGAGTTGAGCTGTGACACTGGGCACGCGTTCCAGTACATATTTTTCTTTTTTTTTTCATATGCAATTTCTGGGTTTTTGCGGGTTTTCTCCCGACCCTTGCTCCCATGTGTCCCTGACATAGCGCATGTGTGTGGAGGCATTCATGCACTATTCAGGACACCCCTCACTTCTAGTCACACTGTTGACCGCCTGCACCGGCAAACAAACCTCCATTTGGTGATGGCAGGACTACAGGTGGGCAACCCCACCCTTACCCAGGAGAGAGAGCCAACGCTTGATCCTGCTCCCACCCTCCCCTGCCAGAACCCTGGCGATCCAAGAAGTGTTCCAGAACCCTCTCACCGGCATAGCACAAGGTGCGTCATCCAGTGCCTTAACCCTCAGCACCACTGGGCCGGCTAGTACATATTTTTCTGACTAAAAAGTATACATATGTATGCCATGATGGGGTACAAACAGAAAAAGTAGGCTCATGCTGGACACTGCTGTTAAAGGCCAGTTCACTAGCATCTTGCTGTCATCTGCAAGACAGGAGTTTGTACGTGGGACCCTACACCCCACCCTGGGCCACCTTTCATTTGCAGAATTCTGCCAGCCTATCAAAGCAGCATTGGCATAGACTGCAGAGCAGCTGCTCACCTGCCCTCCCTGCCAGAAGAAGAGTGCAGACATGGGTGTTCTTATTGTTGAGGCAGTGGACAGCAGATGGGAAAAAAAGGGAGAAAACTCTCAAAGGCCAACCCAGCAGAGAGAGTTTGCAAGCAATTCAGGAATGCCCTCCCGGGAAGTAAGGTGCTTAGCTCCCAAGGTAGAGTGTGCAGCATCACACCATTTTTTGTACCCCCTACTGGCCTGTCACAAAGCAGTATGTACATTGGCTTCAAAAGACAGTAACTCAAGTCACCTGCAGGGCAGAGGGAATGTATCCCGCAACAATCCTGACCATTAGCATAGGAGACAGGGGGAAAAACAGAGTTAAAACAAATTAATAAAAACACTGGGGTTAAAATTGTCAGGAACTCAGTTTCACCACCTTGTAGAAAATTGTATGAGAGTTCCTGCACCTCTGTCATCTTTCTCCTTTGAATACAATAGGAGAGTTCCACCACCTAGAGATGACAGTTCCCTCACAAACAAATGTAGAGGTTAAAGGTCCCACAACTTAACATTCCCAATTAAATCACTGTAAAAACATAAACACAACTTGAGCATTAAAGACATTATAATGGAGCGTATCAGACAACAGGAGAGGTGAGTAATATTTTCTTTTCATTTGTAAATCATTTTTTTTCTTTCATAAATAGCATAATTAAATGAGTAACTAGCAAACAACCAGTAGTCCTCAAAGTATGCACTGTTGTGTGGACATTACCAATCCTCTTTTCATGGCTGAACATGCCACAGGCTAGCCCTTTCAAAGCTGAGCTGTTGACGATTATCTACTACTGCAGTATCATTTTTCCCAGTGCCCTGAAGTATAGTAGCAGGATGGCCCTGAAGCCAATGTTCAGTTTCTGCTCTGCTTCAAAAGCAAGAACATCTCCTGACCTACTGTACCAGTGATTTGTCAGCTGTGAGCCTAATGACCTAATTCCTTGAATACATGAACAGTTATGGAAATGGCTTATGTTACATATTTGAATATGTGAACTGTGAAACAGAATGTCAGCATACTGCATATTATGCATGTATTGTACACATCTGTAAAATGTGTGAACTGTGTATGTTGGTCTGTGTCTGTCTATCTGTCTGTCTGTCTATCTATCTATCTATATGTCCTGTAAATATGACGCAATAGTGGTGAATAAATTTGATGGATAAAATCATGTTATTTTACACTGTTGGTACCGAACAAGTATACAATGACTGTGAGATTAAAAAGGCATTTACTTCCATTGATGATGATCCTGGAGTAAAAACAAATCATTTATTGCCATAATGAACATTTCCACTCTAGAAACTTCATTGCATTCCAGAAAACATGTCAAAACTCCAAAATGATGTAAATTCTTACCAAGACATATTTGAAATGCTTTGAAGATTTTATTCATTTAAAGGCATTTATTATAATGTATTTATTTAGCTGTACTGTACATGTCAACAGAAAAAAATGTGCACTGTGAGGGGAAATAAAATCCTGAATCAAGCTTTTAAAAAATAATTTTAAAATAAAATACTAGTGTCTGAGCATTTGGATCTATGAGGTACTGTCATGCCATAAATTGTTTCCCATGTTCTAAATTCTTAAGGTAAATAACATGGTCAAAGTGGAATAAGTCATGTTAAAGTGAAATAAATGTGGGATATGAAATTAGCTGTCTAAATGTCACTTTTATTTTTGAGTCTTGAATTTACCTCTGTACAGTAGACATCACATGTGGCTCTGCCAGTCCATGACATATCCCATTTATAGTATATGATTATCTCTTGTTGTGCATGGATTTCCAACCTAACCACATAGCTGTTGTACCACAATTCACGGGTCATAGAATGTTGCTGTACCCTGCTGTGATACAACAGTTTTAGGGCTGCATTGGGCATAACCCTGCAGACCTATTGCTTTCAAAAAAAGGACTGTGCATTCTTTGCAACTGAACAACATGTTGGACTGCCACCACAGTCACCTCCACATCTATGCAACACTCTGGTTGCACTGCACTACTTTTTACTAAAAAATTGGGCCATCCTGATCGGGACACTGGGGGATCGGGCAGCCCTAGTGTCACTCTGATGCTTCTGGGGGGTTTAGAGTGCTAGGTGCTGAGAGGGAAGCTCGGGGGGGGATATCTGTAATTTAAAAAAAACACCAGTCACAGAAAAACAGGGCACACTGTCATATCCAATATGGCCCCCGCACTCTACTGCGCATCTGTGTACTTGCACATGCGCAATAGAGCTTGTTGGCCATCTTGGACATGGCAGACTGTGCCGTGTTCCACTGTGGCCTGTGTTTGTTTTTTTTCTTTACAATTAAAGCTATCTCTCCTAAACCGACCCTCCCTCTCAGCACCCACCACCCCGCCACACCCCAAGAAACATAAGAGTGACACTAGGGGTGCCCAATCACCCAGTGATGCAATTGTGTGCCTCTGTACTTTTTTTATTTTCTACCCCTACCCTCCCTCTCAGCACCCACCACCCCACTCCCCCCCCCAGAAAAATAACACTGACACTAAGGGTTCCCAGTCCCCCAGTGTCACAAATATAAATCTTTGTATTTTTTTCCTCTTCAACCTGAAAAAATGAAAACCGTTCATCGATATCTTTTGCAGCTGTAGAGTGCCACTGGGGGTGCCCAGTCCCTCTGTGTCATGCTCGTGTGCCTCTGTACTTTTTTTATTTTTTATTTTCTCTCCCTCCCGACCCTCTCCCTCAGCACTCCTCCCCCAGAAACATAACACTGACACTGAGGGTGCCCAATCACCCAGTGTCACAAATGGGAATCCTAATTTTTTTTACTCTTCTATAGTACCCAAAAAAAAGAAAACCACTCATCAGTGTCTTTTACAGCCATTATTGACCCCACCCAACCCTCCCACCACCTCACACCCCAATCCCTTACCTACCACTGGGAGATCTAGCACTGTAATCTTCTGTGGAATGCAGACATGTCTTCACTTTTCAAAGTCGGACCATGAACTAAGGAAACAGGTATGTGGTTCAATGTAATTCAATGGAATTTTGAACTTAGTGCTATTACATGGCCATTAGCTGTAGAGTCAAGCCACTCAAAAGTGAAGGTACTGGACTTCAGGAGGGCTGATTTTGTCAAAATGGGAGAGTGCCTCAGAAAAGCACTAGCAAACAGGCAAGAAGGTGGGGTGGAGCAAAAATGGGGAAACATCAAAATCGCCATCACAAAGGCAACAAGTCTTTGTGTGAAGCAAATAAACAAATCAAAATGAAAGAAAAAAACACTATGGTTCTCAAAATAAGTAGCGGAGAAAGTAAGGGGAAAAAAGATAGCATTCAGGAAGTATAAGGAAACACAGAAGGAGTAGGACAGAGAACTGTACCAGTTAAAGCAGAAGGAAGTGGGTAAGTCAGTCAGAATAGCAAAGGCCCAAACCGAGGAAAAAGATAGCCAACTCGGTTAAGAAGGGGGATAAAACCTTTTATAGGTACATTAGGGAGCAAAGAAAGACTAAGGCAGGGATACTGAGGCTGAACAAAGAGGAAGGTGGTTGGGCAGAGAGGGACAGTGAAAAAGCAGGGATACTGAATGAATACTCCTGCTCAGTATTCACAATGGAAAAGCAGGGGGAAATACCTAATCCAGTCAATAGTAGCACTCTGGATAGGGTGGTTGATATTAGTCCTTTCACAGAAGAAAGGGTTCTAAAATAACTTAAAACTGAAGGTGGATAAAGCAATGGGGCCTGATGGGCTTCACCCCAGAATTTTAAAAGAACTAAGGGAAGAACTAGTAACACCACTGACTACCCTTTTTAATAAATCATGAGAGGATGGGGTGGTACCTGAGGACTGGAGGAGGGCAGATGTGATTCCCCTTCACAAAAGTGGGAGCAAGACAGAGGCTGGAAACTACAGACCTGTCAGTTTGACCTCAGTGGTAGGGAAAATTATGGAATCACTTCTGAAGGAAAAATTGTGAAGTACCTAGAGGCCAGTGGGGCACAGGACCCAAGGCAGCATGGATTCACAGCGGGAAGATCATGTCAGACAAATCTAATTGATTTCTTTGACTGGGTAATGAAAGCAGTAGACCAGGGAGGGGCTGTGGACATGGCCTACCTAGACTTTAGCAAGGCATTTGACACAGTCCCGCACAAAAGATTAATAAACAAATTAGCCAACCTGGGAGTGGGTCCTAGGGTGGTAGCCTGGGTAAAACACTGTTGGACAACAGGACACTGCGGGTAATAGTAAATGGAGTCCACAGTGAAGAAAGGAGGGTTACTAGTGGGGTATCACAGGGTTCAGTGCTGGGGACGGTCCTTTTTAATGTCTTTATAAGTGATATTGCAGAGGGACAGGAAGGGAAAGTATGTCTGTTTGCAGATGACACAAAGATCTGCAACAGGGTTGATACACAAGGTGGGGTGGAAAGGATAAAAAGGGACTTGGCAAAGGTTGGAGGAATGGTCAAATGTATGGCAGCTTAGATTCAATGCAAAAAAGTGCAAAGTAATGCACCTGGGAAACAAAAACCCAGGGGAAGAGTACTCAATAGGATGTGAGATACTGACGACAACAAAAATGGAAAGGGACCTGGTGGTAGTCATAACAAATTAACTAAAAGTGAGCCAGCAATGTGAAAAGGCAGTAAGAAGGGCTGGGGGGATACTGGGATGCATAGGGAGAAGCATCAATAGTAGAAAACAGGAAGTTGTTGGCCCTCTGTATAGACAGTTGGCAAGACCACATCTGGAGTACTGTGTACAGTTCTGGAGACCCCATCTCTACAAAGACATAAACAGGGTGGAAGCTGTCCAGAGGAGGGCAACCAAAACGATGCAGGGTCTGCATCAGAAGACATATGAAGAAAGACTAAAGGAACTAAAGATGTATAGCCTCGAGGAAAGGAGGGGGGGGACATGATAAAAACTTTCAAATACCTCAGGGAATCAACAAAGTCCAAGAGGGTAGCATCTTTCAGAAAAAGAGATGAGCAAAAACAAGGGGGCACAATTTGAAGATGGGGGGACGGCTCAGAGGTAATGTGAGGAAGTATTTCTTCACAGAGAGGGTTGTGGATACATGGAATAGCCTTCCTGAGGAGGTCATAGAGTCAAAAACAGTGGGGGAATTCAAGAATACATGGGACAGACATAAGGCAATTCTAGTGGGGGGTAGGAGGAAGCAGGCTGTTGGTTAACTAGGATCTGAATTCAACAATAAAGAAAGAGCACCAGGATATGTGCGGTACTATTTGCATTTAAAATAACAAAAGCTTAATGAACATAAGCACCCACACAGCACATTCAAAAGTGTCTTATAGATAAAAAAATCAAGATTTATTACAGACCAGGACGCACACTACACACACTGACGTTTCACTTGGCCTGCTGCCAAGTTTCTTCATAGTAAAAAACACCATCCAGGTGCTTTACTTAAATATTCTATTCACCATATCATGTGATTTCTATTGCACCAATACACATACAACACCATTTGTGCACTGATTATTTATACAACACTTTTTAAAGGAACACTGCATATATCCATTGTTCCCATATTAATACTAAGGATCACCCCAAACACATAAAACTATACTTAACAATCTCAAATACAATATTTTATAAATATTTACATATGATTTATATGAAATGAGATAAACATACTCAATTATTTAATAAAAAACTTTTCTATGTACTTATTTAAATACAATAATGTGAAAAGTGCATGTATCAGAGGGAACAAGACACCCAATTAAATCTTACTTCTTTATATATAAATCTTAAATTCACACCCCACTTTATGGTTGTGTTAATTATCTATTCATTTATTTATGTTATTTTGGTACATATGGCTGGGTTTACTTTGTTTAAAGTACTTTCCATTTCAAAGATTTTCTCAAAATCCATGGTGGATAGAACCGGCCAAGTGAAACGTCAGTCTGTGTAGTGTGCATCCTGGTCTGTAATAAATCTTGATTTTTTATCTATAAGACGCTTTTGAATGTGCTGTGCGGGTGCTTATGTTCATTTCACTTTTGTTAACTAGGATCTGCAGCTTATCCGTTAGGTAGGGAAATGGGCAGACTAGGTGGGCCAAGCAGTCCTTATCTGCTGTCAACTTCTATGTTTCTATGTTTCTATTTTTGTATATTTTGGTCCCATATTTTCAGCACTCCTTCTTTGGGACCCTACCACACAAACAAAGGCACTGTCATTAGGCAGCTCTGTCCTGGAAGGTGATTTCACAGTCCCTGCAGAAAATCACCTTCTGAGCAGGAGTTGAACATTTTCTCTGTCCTTGTTCATGATGTGGGAGTCATAAGAAGGCTATGTAGAAAATGTTGTGTACAAATATTAAAAAAACAACAAAGTTATGAGCCTACTTTGAATTTTGCAAACACAGGCTCGTAACATTTGCAATTTTCAATATTTTTACTCCAAATTCACAAAATTGCCATGGCTTTATAGCACCTCATAAATATGACGGCTGTCATTTTTCAAATCCTGACAAAAATGTTTTGTTTTTTTTTTATATCCCAAAAGGTGCTTTTGTGGTCCCTGAGCAAAATCACCTGTCGGCCAGGAGTTGAACATTTTCTCTGCCTTTATTCATGAGGTGGAGTCATAAGAAGGCTACATTGAAAATGTTGTGTAAAAATACTAAAATAAAACAAAAAAGTTATGAGCCTACATTGAATTTTGCGAATGCAGCCTCATAACTTCGGTAATTTTCAATATTTTTACCGCACAATTAAAACACAGCCATTTCTTTATAGCACCTCATGAATGTGACAGCTGTCATTTTTTGGCTCCTACCCAAAATGTGTTTTTGTGCCCTGAAAGCTGATATTGCAGTCTCTGTGCAAAATCACCTTTAGGCCAGGAGTTGAACATTTCCTTTGCTCTTCCTCGTGAGGCAGGATCTTAAAAAGGCAACCATATTAAAACACAAATTTTCAATATGTGTACTCCAAATTCCTCACCTGCAGCTCTATTAGCTCTGGCCAGAGTTTGTTTTAAATTGAAATGGAAACTCATGCTACCTGCTGTTTTACTTCCATTTTCAACATGCACACACCGATCCCATAGAAGGCATGAACAGGCAATCAGCCTTTTCTCTGAGGAAGATCTGCCTCCAAGACAACCCACAAAACTCCTTCCTCTCATTTTGCTGACTGGTTGGCACCCAGCAAGACATCTCTTGCCACTGAGACAGGTGTCGCCCTACCACACAGGCCTTGCCCCTAAGGCGGGCATTCTCCCCACAGAGCTCTGCTTCTGAAGCTGGTGTTTCCTCAAGACAGAGTTGGCCTCTGCTTCTAAGGCAGGAATTCCCCATACTAGGGAAGCCCCTGCCTCCAAGTTAGACATTTCACTTACACAGAGATAGCCACTGAGGCAAATGTTGCATCTTGACTTTGATAGCCCACATCCGCTGAGTCAAGTGCTTCCTCCTACTACACATGCCCTGCCTATGAGGCAGGCACCCTTTCCCCCACACCCAGACAGCCTATGCCTCCAAGGTAGGCATTTTCCCTATTAGAGCAGTTCCTTCCTCCAAAGCAGGCATTGCCCTTACAGAGAGATAGCCCCCCTACCTTTAAGACAGGTGTTTCACTTTGACTGAGACAGTCTCTATTCTTATTCTTTTTTTGAGTGCAGACTCCAGAGAACTGTATGCAGTACTTCAAATGTAGCCTTACCAGGGATCTGTACTGGGGCAGAATCACCTCATTCCTTCTGCTGCTAATCCCCCTGCCTATGCACCCCAGCATCCTGTTTTCCTTCCCCACTGCTCTGTTGTACCCCGACTGGGCTCATTAAGTTGTCTGCTATTAAATTACCTCTCCTCTGTAGTTTTTTTCTAACACTGCATCTTCCATTCTGTATTCCATCTTTGGGTTCCTTTATGTGTATTACTTTGCACTTTTTTTGTATTAAATTTTAGCTGCCAGACCCTTGGCCATTTCTCCAGTCTCTTCAGATCTTCACTAAATATCCTGACTCCCTCATAATAGTCCATACTGCAGCAGATGTTTGTGTCATCTGCAAAAAGGCACATCTTCCCTTGGTTCCCTTCCCAAACATCACAAATAGAGATGCTCAAAAGTACTGGACCTAAGACTGATCCCTGGGGAAACCCAACTGATGACCTCCCTTGCCTCCAAAAATGTACATTTAAGATTACTATCTATAGTTTTCCACTCAGTCAGTTCTTAACTGATCCTGCAGTCTTGTTGCATACCCCCAGATCCTCCTATTTCTTAACCCTTCTTCCATGAGAAGCACAGCCAAATATTTGCTAAAGTCCAGAGTCAGTATGTCCACTGTCAGTCCTTTGTTTACTGTTTTTGGGACCAGTCAAAGAAGTCAATCAGATTGATCTGATGTGGCCTCCCTGTGGTGAACCCATGCTGTTTAGTCATGGAATCCCCTGACATCCAAAAACTCCACCATCCTCTCCTTAATAATAGCATCAAATAAACTACCGATGATAGACGTCCGACTGACTGGTCACAGCTGACCAGTCACATGTCTTGGTTTTGCAAACCCATTTTATAAGCATAACATACTCAATAACTTATAGCTGGACAACACGTTACCCCAAAACATGACAGGCAAGACCTTTATAACTAACTTCCCCCACTAGTGAGAATAAATGTTATTCCTCTGCAACCTATTACTTATAAGATAGACAGACAGCTAGATAGAGAGATAGACAGACAGCTAGATAGATAAATAGATAGATAGATGGACAGATGGACAGACAGACAGACAATATGAACAGATAGAAATAAACTACAATTCATAAGTAGCAATGCAACAAATGACTTACAAAATGCACTCTAACGCAAAATTACAGTTGGAGTAAATTGCATATTTTGAGTCAGGCTATTGCATGTTCAGTTTTTGCCACACTTGTTTAAAAAAATGTCTAGAAAGAGGCATAGTATGAATTCTATTTAAAAGGATGTAAGTTTCTTTCTGGATGGGAGAGACTAGTAAGTGGTAAGTATTTCAGTATCCTTGGTAATTTAGACTTCCACCCTATCTGGGTGAAGTCTACATCCCTCCTAAATAGTTAATTAAGGCTTCTTCCCTATTTAGATGAAGCCTGAATTCCACCTATGTTTGTTCATCTAGGCATCCACCCTATCTAGGTGTAGTCCACCCCCCCATCTGATTATTCATGCTTCCTCCCTATTGGGTGAAGCCGCAAAGTTTCCTGTCTGGGTTAGGCCTCTGCTCCCTTGGACACTCTCTGGTCTGACTAGCCATCCTGTTAGCCCCCCGGGTGTTTCCCACACTGCTAGATTCTTTCCATCATGTTGCTTCTCAGCCTAGCCATCCTTCCCTTCCTCATCTCCCTTTCTTCTCTTCCTTCATCTACTGCTCCCTCTCTTCCTCTCTCTTACTCCTTACACCTCTCTCTCTATCTCTTTCTCTCTCATTATACCCCCGCCTGCCTTTCCTCATCCATCCCATCCCTTCCCCACTCCCCCTAGTGTCCTAGGTGCTGCCTTTTACCTGATCATTGACTCCACTTGGAAGCTATCTGGCACCTCCTGCCCCTCCCTCATTCTCCCCTTGCCATCCCCCACCCCTCCCTCTAAGCAGCTCTGTGGCTCCTTTGTTCCTTTGTATTTTGCTACTCCTGGGGCAGGGACAGAGACCTTAATCCTGGTCCTGCCCCCACCTCACCAATGCAGCTTCCCAAAGGACTGTGAGTTGCCCACCTCAACATCTGTAACCTCCTTCTGAAATTGGATCTGCTACAGTCCCTCATAGTCAGCCTCTAGCTGGATGTTCTTATTCTCTTGGAAGTCTTGACTCTCCCATAAATTTCAAGACTCTGTAGTATCCCTACCTGGTTACTCCATAGCTAGGTAGAGTCACCCCAAGAGAGGTGGAGGTGTTGCAATCTACTTCTCCTCCTCTGGCATCCAATTTGTGCTTGTGCTATTAATCTCTTCCAGCTTTGTCAGTGAGTTGTACCCCATCAAACTGTCCCTCCCCCTACACAGTCCCACCTTTTGTTGCAGAAGTGTACTGCTGCCCTGGCCTAGTCCCTGTTTCAGTCAGTGAACTACTCTCTTCCATCTGCTCCCACTCCTCTTCTGGTGAGTTGCTGCTACTTGGGGATTTTAACACTGATTGGCTATCCACCTCAGTGCATAAACTTAACCACAACATTAAATCTCTCCAGCTGTCCCAAATAATTTCAGACCCCACCTGCCTTAATCATAAATTTTCAAATCTCCCTCTACTGGACTGGGTACTTGTCTCTTAGCCTCCAGCACATTGTGGATGCAGCTGTCCTCCCAGATGCCCTCAATGACCATTATGTGGTCTACTGTGTGTGCAAGATCCCCCCCCAAAAAAAATCTTCCTGCAGTCCTACAGGTTGCTGGATTTATCCTCCCTCCATGCATATCCATGGGCCACTGACTGGTCCCATGTATCTACAGCCACCAGTATCAACTCTGCCCTCCACTTCTGCCATAGAAATTTATGGCTGTTTGGGACTATCATGCCCTATCATGAAAACATGGGTTCAAGGTTCCCAACCCTCCATGGATCTCTGCTGAGCTGCTAGCTTGCCTTCCAGCTCATGATCTGGCCTGGTGGTTCTACAAAACTACTGGTTCCCATGGTGCCCTGTTCAATTATCGGACCCTTTGCAATGCTTGCACCAAAGCCATCAGGTTTGCAAAATTTGAATTTTTTTTTTTTGCATCCACACTCTAGAACAACTTCTAAGTTCTGGAAAGTTATTCATTCTCTTTTCTGCCCCACAACCCCATCCTCACCACTTGTTCTCAAAGCTGGTATTTCCCACATCATTGATCTTACTGCTGTTGCTGCTTTCTTCTACTCATTTTTCACCACCTGCTCCCTATCTCTCCTTCTCTTCCAGCCTCCCTTCCCCTCTTCCCTTACACCTTCTTCTTCTCTCCCACCACTCCATCAGCTTTCCTTAAGGCCTTTCTTTCCCTTAACACCCCACAAGGGCTCAAGCACAGATGGCCTTGACCCCAGACATCTGTTCTTCTCTGCACCAGCCTTCTGTTTTGCTCCTCCTTAAGCTCTCCTTCTCCTCCACCTCCATCTCCCTTGCCTGGAAGTGGGCAACTGTCATCTCCCTCCCAAAAGTGGGTGATTCTACCACTCCTGGAAAGTTTTATCCCATTTCCCTCCTCCCCACACCAGCCAATTTCCAGAAGTATTTTGCCTTCCCACACAACTCACCCAGTTCCTCTACTTCATCTCCTTTTTCACATGCTTCTGATCTGAAACATAGAAACATAGAATTTGATGGCAGATAAGGACCACTTGGCCCATCCAGTCTGCCCATTTCACCCTACCTACATTATTACCACAGACCGTGCCCAACCTTCAGCTCTTTTTTCTACCCCTCTACCTTTCCACTATGATTCCCTTATGTTTATCCCATGCACACTTGAACCCTCATTTCTGCTACCAACATTTCCACTGGAAGGTTGTTTCAGGAATCCACCACTCTTTCTGTGAAGAAGTACTTCCTCACATCTCTCCTGAATCTACCCCTTCCAGTTTCATAGCATGAACCCTTATTCTTGAGCATTTTTTCTTCTGAAAAATACTCCCTTCCTGTACCTTATGTTTTCTCACGTGATGTATTTAAAGGTTTCTATCATATCCCCTCTCTCCCTCCTCTCTTCTAGGGTGTACATATTGAGGTTCTTTAGTCTCTCCTCATAGGGCTTTTGTTACAGACCCTGTAGCATTTCAGTTGCCCTCCTCCAGACTGCCTCCACTCTGTCTATGTCCTTCTGGAGATGTGGTCTCCAGAACTGGACATAATACTGTAGGTGGGGTCTTACCAGTGATCTATACAGAGGTAACACCACCTTCCTCTTTCTGCTGGTGATATCCATCCCTATGCACCCCAGCATCCCACGTGCACACCCTACTGCCTTGTCCCCTTGTTCTGCTATTTTACATATATTGAAACATGTTAGACTCTTTCACCTTGTTAATGCCCTTAAGATGTTTGAATATTTCAATCATATCACCTCTCTCCCTCCTTTACTCTAGGGTATACATATTGAGCTCCATTAATCTGTCCTCATATGTTTTCTGATGCAGTCCCTGCACCATTTTGTTTGCCCTTCTCTGGATTGCCTCCATTTTGTTAATGTCCTTGTGCAGGTGTGGCCTCCAGTACCGCATGCAGTACTCCAGATGGGGCCTAACCAGTGTCTTGTAAAGAGGGATTATTATCTCCTTCCCTCCCTCTTACAACTTGTGATACCCCTACTAATACACCTCAACATCCCTCTAGCCTTATCTACTGCTTTAGTGGTCTGCTTGGATGATGTCAGGTCATCTGTGATGATGATGCCCAAGTCTCTTTCTTCTTTCTTCCCTTGTGATTGCCAGCAACTCCCCTCCCAATCTATAGGTAGATTCAGGGTTTCTCTTCCCTATGTGCATGATCTTGCACTTCTTTGTGTTAAACCCCAGTAGCCACTTTTCAGACCATTTTGCCAGTTTTTCCAGATCTCTTCTCATTCTGCCCACCCCATCTGGATCATCTACTCTGTTGCAGATCTTGGTGTCATCTGCAAACAGGCAAACCTTACCCTCCAGTCCATCTGCAATGTCATTGATGAAGATATTGAAGAGGACTGGCCCCAGGACTGATCCCTGAGGTACCTCACTTGTGACTTGCATCTCTTCTGACTGTATACTGTTTACCACCACTCTGTTTTCTGCCTGCCAACCAGTTTGCCACCCAGTTGACCAACTTCTGACCCTCCCCTAGCCAACCCAGCTTATTAATCAATCTTCTATGTGGAAAAGTATCAAAAGCTTTGCTGAAGTCAAGGTAGGCAACATCAACTGCCCCCCTTGGTCCACCACTCTGGTTACCCAGTCAAAGAAATCTATGAGATTAGTTTGACAGGCCTTTCCTGTAGTAAATCCATGCTGTCTTGGATCCCGTGCTCCTATGGATTCCAGGTGTTGCACTGTTCTTTTCTTAAGGAGTGCCTCTATAATCTTGCCCACTACTGAGGCAAGACTGGCTGGTCTGTAGTTCCCTGCCTCCTCCCTGTTGTCACTCTTGTGGACCAGGATCACATGAGCCCTTCTCCAGTCTTCTGGGACCTCTCCTGTGCTCAGAGACTCACTAAACAGTTCTGCTAATGTCTCTGCTAGTTCCACCCTTAGCTCCTTTAGTACCCTGGGATGTATGCCATCAGGTCCTATTGCCTTGTCCACCCTGAGTTTAGCAAGCTCTTGTAGGACCATTTCTTTTGTGAAGGGACTTGTGTACACCTCCTTCCCCCCCACCCCCGTGTCCATGGTGCTGAGCTATGAGCCCTGCCCTACCTTCTTCTCTGTAAATACTGAACAGAAGTATCTATTTAGGATAAGTGCTTTTTCTTGGTCCTCCTCCACACACTTCCCCCTTAACCCCTTTGATCTTAGCAATAGCCCCTCTGGACTATCTCCTTTCACTAATGTATCTATAGAAAGTCTTGTCACCTTCTTTTACTGTTCATGCTAGTGTTTCCTTGGTTTGGGCCTTTGCCTGCCTTCCCTACTTCCCTTAGGGAAGTTTAGTATGCTTCCCTATCTTTGTCCCACTGTGTTCTCCTATATTTCCTGAAGGCCAACCTTTTAGCTCTGACCTTTTCTGCTACTGTTTTTGAGAACCAAAGTGGTTTCCTCCTTCTTTTGCTTTTGCTTTTCTCCGTAACACAGTGGGATGTTGCTTCAAGTATTGCATCCTTAATACTTGCCCACTTTGCCTGTACCCCCTCACCTGTATTTCTTTTTGCCAGGGCTAACTTAATTCTGTTGGCCATCTTATCAAAGTCAGCTCCTCTGAAGTCCCATTTTTTTTTGCCTTGGAATGGGATGATTTAGTTCTAGTGGCCAAACTGAACCATATCATGTGGTGGTCACTGGCCCCCAGGTGACCTTCTACCTGCAGATCTTTGATCCTTTCCCCGTTAGTCAGTACTAGATCTAGAATAGCGCTATCTCTTGTGGGTTGTTGTACCAATTGTTTGTGGCCCTCCCCCTGCAGGGAATCCACTATGTGTCTAGTTCTGGTGGATTTTACTTCTAGTATTGCCCAATCTGTATCTGGTACATTGAAGTCTCCCATTATCAGAACCTCCCCCTTAGCTGTCATGTTTTGTATATCTTCTAACAATATTGTGTCTATGTCCTCCCCCTGGTCTTGAGTCTTGTAGACAACCCCAGTTCATATGGCTGTCCCATTTCCTGTTTCTAGGGTGACCCACAGTTCTTCTGGCTCCTTATGTGTATTTTGAATTTCTGTAGGTTTAATATTTTCATTGAGATATAAAGGAACAGTCCCCCATTTTCCACCTCGTCTCTTCTGAACAGTACATAGTCGAGTACTGAAGTCTCCCAAGTGTGGTGACTGGTGAACCATGTCTCACTAATTGCTACTATGTCCAGTTTAGCCTTTGTCAATATTGCCTCCAGGTCTCGGATCTTGTTTCCCAGGCTGCGGCCACTTGTGTACATGATTTTCCATTGGCCAGATTTCTGTGCGTTCGTTATGGGATAAGGTCTGGCTTTTCCCCTAAGCATCATATGGGAAGCCGAAGCTTTTTCCTTACTTGGTGATGCAAATGAACTACAAACATGCTGAACTCCTGTTTGATCACTATCTGAGAGGGGAGGGGTGTTCTTCCCATTTAATGTATTGGGTGCTGCATCCCTTTCCCCATTTGCTAGTTTAAATATTCTGCAAAGACATCAAACTTCTGCCCCAATGCTCTGACTCCCTTCCTTGTCAGATGCAGTCCATCGAATTTAAAGAACTTTCGCTCCCAAAACTGTTGCCAGTTACCTACAAATTTATGTCCTTTTTCCTGGCACCAGCCCTTGAGCTACATGTTTAGCTCTCCTATCTCCCTTTCTCTAACCTTCCATCCATCTGCCCCCCCCAGACTGGCAGGATCTCAGTGAAGGAGATACCAGACAAAATGGATGACAGTTTGTCTCCCAGCCTAGTCAGTTGTTCCTTGATCTCTACAACTGACTGGCTGGTGAGATCATTATTCCCTTCTCCCTTCCCCCAAGAAAACATCCATGGGCCAAGCTGCCTTCTCATATCATTTTCCTCAGCTCTGGTTATCACTCCCCTGTCTATCCACTAAGCCTTGTCATTCTCTTCCCTCAGATCCCTTCTTCATGACTTTGCCACCCCCTCCTGCAACTGTTCTTGATTCTTTACCCTTGTGTTCCCTCCTTCCATGTTGTTGACATTCCCCTTGTCCCCTCTCCCCTCCTGGCTGTGAACAGCATGTTACCCCTTCCCCCAGATAACTGTGCCTTGAAGTTAATCCAGCTGGTAATATTGTGCCCCTGAGCCCCCCTCCTGCACTAGCTTTGTTAGCTTGCACCTCAGCAGCGCGAGTGGCACTAATCCTTCAACTACCTGGCATTGCTCCCTGTACTGTACAGCACTTGTATCTTTATTTGCATTATAGCATCTTT
The DNA here is from genome assembly GCA_016271365.2 of Neoceratodus forsteri. Classification (NCBI taxonomy): domain Eukaryota; kingdom Metazoa; phylum Chordata; order Ceratodontiformes; family Ceratodontidae; genus Neoceratodus; species Neoceratodus forsteri. Next base: position 1,022,027,715 of record CM057450.1, read on the forward strand.
ATTTTTGTAGCCCTGCATATTCTGCTTGTAAATTGAGACTGTGGGAGGGTGGATTGGAGTGAAGACACAGAAGGTAGGAAATGTTCTTCTAAACTGTTCCATAGGGCAGTGCACTTTATTACATAAGGACTTCAACACACTGGCAATGAAATAAACCATTCAAACAGTGCAAATCTGGAACTTCTCTATTGCTTGTACTGGTTGACTAGTCAGGGTGATCTTGGGCGGCTATAAAAACTTGGCTTAAAGGGCTGTCAGTTCCTGCTCAGCCACTATGTTCACAGGGACAAAACCAGTACCTGAGGGTGGTCCTACCTGCACCTGAAGCTTTGCAGTTCTTACTTTAAGTAGACCAGTTAGCCCGCCAGCTGCTCAGCTCAGCTCTGGTCCAAAACACTGCAGCCTTGGCTAGCAACACCACTAGTCAGTCTTTCTGAGACTGCCCCCAGCACCAACTACTCCACTCTTGCATCAGCCAGTTTTCACTCTTGCAGAGGACTGCTCCCTTCTCAGCTTGGATCTTATCCCATCTTTCTCCCACCTCTCAGACTATGCTCAGCCAGTCCCTTTTATAGAGCTAGAGATCATGTGACCTGGCAATCATACCTTAACTTTTTGTTAAATGTTTGCAACAATTTTAAATATGGCTATTTAATACAGAAAAGTAAACAAAACATGAAAAACAACATTTTAACACAGATCTGCTTTCACACAACTGCAAAATAAGGCAAAAAGAAAATATAGAAGGGAACTCCCAGGGAGGAAGTCCCAACTTTCTTTTTCCCAGACTCCCTCATGCTAGAGCTCTATAAAGCCCACAGATTTCAGCCAGTCTAAGCACATAGCAAGCAACAAAATGGATGCCAGCAAACCAAAAGCACATGGAGTCAGGTATTTCTTCAACAGGCAAATGTTCTCAACATGTAGCAGTATGTGCAGTTTGGGCTTAAAGAAACATTTCATTTAGTATCAGGAAAATTTAGATAAAAGCAGCAGTATGAAACAAAAGGCATTAATGCAATGTGTGTAGCAGCTTGTAAAACATGTGTTTTATACACTTCATCCAGCAAAAAGAACATTATGCTTCCTGATACCTCAGTTGCCCTCCATGTAAAACCTAAGGTGGTTTATAGTAGTTCTCCTTCAGCATTTTGTTTTATATTTTATTTAGGGCCAAAAACACAGATGCATAGCGTTTGTGAAATTTCTTCCACAGATACCATATTTAGCAAATGGTAACTCTTAACAGGGGAACACAGTACTAAACCCACAAGCTTTTCTTTCATGCTAGCTGCTCTAAAACATCCCTTTTGACTTAAGGCTAGCTATATGTGTGTGTGTGTGTGTGTGTGTGTGTGTGTGTGTGTGTGGTGGTGGGTGGTCAGAAAGAGAAGAATTAGAGCATTAAAGTTTCAACCCTGGGTGATTAGGCCAGAGAAGACAAGTTAGAATATTAAAAAGGTCAGCACAGAAGAAAGACTGTGGTCAAAAGGATAGGAAAGAATCATTAAAGGTAATCTGACATACAGTATGCTGTAAAACCATTTCTGCCCTGAAGGTTTCAGGTTTCAGCATGTTTTCATTTTATCTGGCACCTTAGGGCAGACTTCCCATATGGAAAATAAATATATTTTGGATATACTCATAAAAGTACTTTTCAAATATATGTTAATCCTATGTCTGAAGTATATGAAAAATATTTAAAATTGGCTGATTTTGAAATATTTGATTAATTTGCAAAATATATGTGACAGATATATTTAAGATATATCATAAATAAATTGCCATGATACATTTATCATAGGTGCATGATATGTATTTTATATATCTCCTTATATATTCTGAATATTTAGTACAGTAGATATACTTTTGTATGTAGATAACATATATTTAAAATATTGTTTAAATATATGCATTGTAAAAATATCTCAAAATACCCAGACAAAAAGACAATTGATTAATCTAGATATATCATGTCTTTAATTGTACACTTGGAATTCTTCTTATTAATAACTATTTTTTTTTTTAGTTTTTGTTGACCAGGTAAGTGCACTAGACAAATCCTGCCTATTTTCAGGCACGACCTGGGGGAGGGGGATACAGATGAATGCCAACTGACCTTGAACCAGATTAAGCTGTTGGTGGTATTTTTTTAGTGAATGATTGAAATTTATCCAGGACATCAGGGAAATTCCCCTACTCTTTTCGATAAGTGCCATGGGATCTTTAACATCCACCTGAACTACCACCAATCCAGGCAGATGGGACCTCGGTTTAACATCTCATCCGAAAGATGGCACCTCAGAAGTGCAGCACTCCTCTCATGCTGCACTACAGTGTCAGTACTGGGATATTAACCCAAGTGCATTTAGATATCTATAGTAGAATTATCAGTAATGATGCACTGTTACCACAGATTTACAGATTATACATTTATATTCCCCCACCTCTCCTCTCTTCTCATTTTTTTACCTCCCACCTTTGCCCCTCCCATTTCTTTCTACCACCTCCCTTCCCCCTCTTGTCCTCTTCCTTTCCACTTTACCCTCTCCCTGTCTGTTCAAAATTAATTTGATATCCTTTACCCTTATTTGTGTAACAATTTTGTCTATTGTCATGTGATACCAATGTCTTGACGTGGAACCTGTGTAAAAGAGCCCTGGGCTCAAAGCTAATTGTAATCCTAGAATTGAAATAAATAAATTAATTAATTTATATTTACATATAGGACTTACCTCTTAATTTCACAATTTATAAAGGTTGAAATTGGTATTTATACCATCCCTGTTTGGTTCCCTTTTATGTCAGGGTAAGTTCCTACATGTACATGTTTTTCACTCTTTGCCTTTCCCTCTGGTCTATAAGCTAATGCTGTCAATTCAAAACTATTTTAAAAATAGAAATTACCATAATTTGGGTTGATAAACTGTACTTTTAAAATATACAAATTAGTTATGCAAATACACACACATTTTGCATTTGTGTAACCCCCCTCTGGCCCCTTATTTAACCAGTAGGCACACCTCCCATAGTCTAGGGAGAAAAGAGAGGGGCAGGGGTACAAAGCAATATAATTTGCAGATGTAGTAGAAAAACACAAGGTGTGTGTACAACCAGACCTATACCAAAACCCAGGTCCTGAGGAGAGAATGTTTGCTAAGGGCTATGCTAGGTTTGCACTTTGGGACAGGGGTACTCAGTAAATCCACACAGGAAGCAATAACTAGATTGTCCATACCAGGTTGGGATTCTAGAGTGTGGCTTTATTCTGAAACAAAGTTGGAAACACAAAAGCAAATATGGACCCCCAAGGGTTTACACTTCATGGCACAAGCAATACAGAACACATCTGTAGAAAAACAGAATTTGAATCTCCCACATAGCATAGGATTAAACATCTGGAAATTGTGGAACTAGCCATGGTGAGCACATACAGATCTCCTCGACATGGCACTAGGCCAGTACTTAGAACAGTTCCCATATGACATAGTATTAGGCATCTGGAAAATTGTGGAACTAACCACTGTGAAAACACACAAAAACTTCTGGAAAGTGGCAGTAGGCCATTACTTAACACATTTCCCATGTGGCATAGGATAAGAAGGTGGCACACGGGCCATGACAGAGCACTCAAGGCTCAAACTTGCAAAACCCACATATAAGTGGTAAACTTCTTCAGGCATTGGCCACATGCACTAGAAGAAAACAGGCACCCTTTCAGAACCTGAAGTGCTGAACTGGTCACTCCAGATTGGGGGGTTTCCCACCTTTTGCTTCTACATCCATACCCAGCCATTCTTTCAGAGTTATACCTCACAAATACTGAAACTGCATAAATTGATGCTACAGTATTTTGAAATGTTTAGCACATTTCACATCAGGAACATCACTACGGTGTATGGTTAAAGTCCTGAACAAAGGGCAAGCCACACATGGAACGTTTACTAATGTCAAGATCTTTAAAACACAAACTTCTTGAGGGAATCCTCACAGAAGTGGGTGAAATTGTCTCTTTATCAGTCACCCCACAGAAAAAAGGCAGGTACATATCCTGGGTAACTCTCAGACAGAAATCTACTCAGTTTGTTCACAAAGGCAGCTTCACAACAGTTCTGGGTTGGATCAAGGGATTGATCCTAGAATTCTCTGCAGTTCCCTTCATCCCACATGGGATAAAGGCACAGGAACCCCTGAAGACAGTTTCCACCACTTCTCAAAGTCAGGAAAGGCTGTCTCTACTAGGGTGAGAAAAATAGACACTTCACACACTGCAGCTCAATCTCTGAGCTGCTGCTGAAACTCACACCAGCTCGAACTCATTCTAGAATTCTAAACTACTTCCCCTCTCACACAAGCTGTGTGGCTTATGTTGCTGCGAGAGTTCTAAATGACATCATCTCTCAGCTGAAACCAAGTAGCAGAGAGGGACAGAGTGAAAATCCATTTAACTAGATAATCACTAGTTCCCTTCCCTACCTAACACTGACACTGATGGGATTCTAGTAACCCCAGGGAACAGGGGGGTTACATTTGCAAAAATATATTTGACATATATAAAAATGCATATTCTGCATATGTTCTGCACATACCATATCTTACAAGCAAACAAGATACATATTTTACTCATAGCAGAAGTTAGGCACACATGCACACTGGACCAGGCACTCAAGAATACACTTCTTGGATTTTCCATCACAAAGTTTATTTGTACAGTAAATAAATAATTGTAAAACTAAAGTCAAAAGTAGCAGTAGTAAAAAACAGACCTCCCTACAGGACAGACATTTTGCGCTGTTCTTGAAAAAGTGTCAGAACAGCACAAAATGTCAATAAACATCAATCCAAATACACACATACATATATAGTTATAAAATGGGTAGGAAAAATTATCTCTTCTGGTTGGTTGAAACATATCACATGACTTGTACATATATCAGAGCATGACTGCACACCTGCATTTTTACCTTCCTCTAGAACAATTTTGCCATTTTATAAGATAGATAACTCACTCTAGGATGTGCAGTCATGCTCCAGTATACACACATCTTGGGTGGTTGATGCACAAGGCCACAATGCACACCAAGGCATGTGTATATCAGAGCATGGCTGCACACCTTAGAATGGGTTATCTATTACATATATATATCCTATAGGGGTGCAGTCACGCCCCTATAGTTAGGGTTCAATGGTCACTTCTATGATAAACTCAAACATCTGCACTTTAATTACTTCACAACTCTTCAACCGATTCACATGAAATTTTGCATGCTCCATCAGGGACCAAAGATCTTTTAAGTGGCAAGTTTTGTTCTGGTCGGATGCGTGGGTGTGGAGACACAGAGTGCCAAACAATGCAAAAATGACCATGTTTTGTCAAATTCTTAGTAACGCTGCTGCATAGAAATGGTGAGGAATTGTGTTTTGCAAGTTTCAGGGTAAACAGGCCTTGGGTCACAGATGTGCCTTTTGAAGATTTGGTGAAAAAATAATAATCCATTCAAAAGTTATTACATTTTAAAGTTTCCCATTATTTTCAAAGGGAGCAGTTAGATATCCTATGTGAAAAAAGATCCTTTATCGCAAATGGGAAATTCCTTTTTGTGCAGCTGCCAGTTTGTCTTACAGTTAGTGAGGGAAACAGAATGTAATAACTCAAAAAAATGCTTTCTTAATTTGAGACTGAGACATGTAGCTTGCTTATCGGGACCCTGTCAGTTGGATTCTGCAGTTAACTGGTGGCAGATGGCTTTCAATTATTGTTTTCTTCACATAATAAATCTTTTTTCATGACTCATAATACAAAAAAAGATTCTTTTTTGTACCACAAGTCATGAAAAAGGATCCTTTTTCGTGATCCCTAAATCCTTTCCCTGGCATCTAGTGGCACCCCCACCCTCCAGTTTGTGGCCCCAGTTAAAATACAAAAGGGGACTCTGTCTGAATAGGTTTCATAGGTTATTGTAGAGCATAGATAGGCAATTTGCCTTTTACTGCTCATGTAGCTTAGTGGTTATAACCCCTCTTACCAATATCAAACCGATATTTATCCAGTTTAGTCTTGAACTCCACCATATTCCCATGTATTGTCTGTCAACTCGTATTTCATCTACAAATATAAAATCAGCTTGATGTAATAGTCTAATTGCTCAGAGACTGTAGCTTCTGTTGGAATGACATCATGCTGATTTCTGAACGGATACGAGAAGTAAAACATAAAGTGATGCAATTGCTGTACTACATTGTACCTTTCAGAGCTAACATCATGGTTGGGTACAGACAGCATGGAATATAAATACTGAAGAACCTAAGGTTTTTTTGGGTCATACGTGAAATAAAATTTATTGAAACAAGGATGTCCTTGATTTTTACTGCAATGTATAGTAGAATGCATCTATAGGATTGAGTTCGGACCCACTCATTTTTTTAGTCTGCTCTGAAGTTTTGCCAGTGGTCCTAAAAAACTCAAAGAATGCATAATCAAACCAAAAGAAAGCTGCATTTACCCCGAGTGCTCCAGATCTGCAAATGTGGTGTCAGTCTGTCTTCTGGTTTGTACAACAACATAGAATGGTGACTGTATCAGTACAATTTCTCTATTAGTAAGTACCCCTCTAATTTTGACACACTAAAGTTTTTGGTATGCATTGCAAGTTTTGCAGTTGAAGTGGTACAGAAATCCCCCCCAACAAATGCCGCCACTGCAACGCCTTTACTTTTGTTTTTCCCTGGTGTCTGGTGGCACCCCTCAGCCTCCAATTTATGCTCCCCCTTTAGTTTTATTTGTTCCCTGGTATCTAGTGGCACTCCCCACCCTCCAATTTATGCCCCCCTTTTGTTTTCTTTTTCCCTGGTGTCTAGTGGCACCCCCCCACCCGCCAGTTACTTTCCCCATTTGTAAAAAAGTAAATGATCCTCAATGTTTTTTTTCCTGAAATAAGAAAATGGTCCTCGCCAATCAGACACCCCCCACCCCCACCTCCCACTCATCACCCACCACCCCACACCCCCCAGTACACTTCCACACACCCTCACTCACCTGAACAGGTCCCAGGTTCGAGATCCACTCTCCTGATTGAAGACACATCTTGCTGCTGGAATCAGTGACTGCAATATAAGAAACTGAGGTAAATGCAGTTCAATATATTTCAATGGGAGGGGTCAACTTTTATGCATAACTCAGCCATTTTTTCAAATTTTGACACCAAATTTTCAACATGGCCTTTTGGGGACTAACCTCATGAACAGTATGATTGTCATTGTGCAACTCCCACCTGAAACATGATTTTGCAGTCAGTTGATCAATTAACCTTTCTGGCAGGATTTGAAAATGTTTCCTTACCTCGTTCAATCAATCAAACTTTATTTAACCAGGCAGTTACATCATTGAGCAAGCTCATTTTCAAGATGGTTCTGGACACAGAGGACACTTTTGCTTGCAGTAGACAACATGTCATACAAAAGCAGACATCAGTACAGGCAGTTACAATATACAAACTCAGTACTTGGATGAATCAGACATGTAAAGCAAGTGCAAATATAGGCATTTAAAGTGCAGCATATACAGGTTGTAGCTTATACAGTACAAGTGAGGAGAGGAAGGAGGGACATAGAGAAGGGCAGTGGGAAGAAAGGGTATCAGACACATAGCAGAGAGGGAAAATGGAGCAGCCTAATAGAATGAGGCCCCCTGAGAAGCTAACTGATTAGAGGGGGGAGGGGGGGATGTTTGCCCTAAAGGAATGCTGGCCGACATGGGAAATAGGCGGCCCAGGATTACAGATGTTAAGGGACTCAACTGAGTGGGGTAGGGCTTTACCTGAAACAATCACATGCCATTTTCAGGCCTCTATAGAGCAGCCCCCTAAATATTAAATGGCTGGGCAGCAGGGAGATTTTATGTAATTTTTACATGTTATTCCAAAGCGCTGGTAAAAAGGAACTAATGGCAGTTGAGCCAAGACATGTCTTTGTTCATGGTAGCTTAAGGAGGACAAAGTAGGAGTTCCTTAGTCTGTAGGTACCCTTTGAACGTTCAAACAGGTCACAGATATAGGGTGGTAGTTTGTTGGACAAAGCCTGGAATAGCCACTTGAGGGCATTTATTTGCCTCCTTATGGAGAGGGATGGCCAATCTAATGCTTGGTATAATGGGCAGTGATGAGTCTGCAAGGGCAAGTCAAGAACAAATCTCAATGCATGATGATGGTGTATCCAGCTTTTGGAGCACATACTGGGGGCAAAGGCTGTATAGGAAGTTGGCGTTGTCAATCAGGGGAAGAAAGGTTGTTTGAACCAGCCACTTTCTAGCTTCCAGGGTGAGTAGGGCATCTTATGCGGTAGAAAATACAGAGGCGCTGCCTTAGCTTTTTTGTTAACTCGCTTAGATGTACACTGAAGGTGAGTTTGTTATCCAACCAGACTCCCAGATATTTAAATTTATCCACTAGCTCTAGTGGTTCATTAAGGAGGGTAATAATCTGTGGGGTCCCAGGTATCCCCGTATTGTGGGATGGAGAGATAATTAAAGCTTTTTTTTTTTTTGGCATTTAACAAGAGCTTTAAATTCAGCAGGTTGTGTTGAAGAATGATAAAATCCTGCTGTAGCTCCTTGTACGCATTGTCTAAGGAGGGGTTGGTCGTGTAGAGGACTGTGTCATCTGTGAAGAGATGAACATTTCCAGCAACCAGGCCAGAGTCGATGCGGTTGATGTAAAGGGTGAAGAGGATAGGTCCCAAAATGGAACCTTGTGGAACACCTCATTCATGAGGTGGTGTCATAAAAAGGCTATGTTGAAAATTTGGGGTCAAAGCTGGCCTGGTGGCATTGAAGGTTGAGGCGCTGGATGCCACACCTTGTGCCATGCCAGTGACCTGGGTTTGGGCACCACCTTGGGTCATCACAGGCACCGGCCAGGGGCAGGAGGGGAGGAGCAGGATTGAGCTGCCTACTGGCAGCTCTCCTCTCCTGGGGTGGATGCCATCCTCCCTGTAGTCCCATCACCACTGGGAAGAGGTCCGGTGGTGGTGCAGACAGGTACAGGAATGGTTGGTAGGGTGAGGTGTCCCATAGGGTGTGATGTACGTGTGCCTCCACATGTGTACATCACATCAGGGACATGCAGGATTTGGACTGGGAGAAAAATGCAAAAAAAAAGGCAAAAGTACTGATTAAAAAAAAGCCAATAATAAAAAAAAAGAAAGAAAGAAAAGAAAATGTGGGGTCAAAATGATTAGATATGGCAAAGTTATGCCCATTTGTTGCAGCTGCGCTACTCATGCTTGTTACACTGGAAAAGTTAAATACTTTTACCCCAAATTTTCAACATCATCTTCTTATTACCCCCACCTCATGTATGTCACAGCTGATATTTCTAAAATCCTGGCCATATAATCGTGGGCGACCTTAATGTCCAAATTTCTAAATGCACCAATTTTGAGGAGTTGCGGGAGGATACACATATTAGGCTGCACCTCCTCAGTCCCAGGGCTAATCCATTAAGGAAATCTAAGGATCTTAATAACAACCAACAAGGCTATATGCTCAGAGACCTAATGTCAAGGCTGGATTTTATTCTGGTGAATGGTTGTTTCCCTGGGGATTCTGAGGGTGATTTCATATTCTTGGGCCCCAGAGAAGCATCTATGATTGACCTTGCATGGATCAGTCAAGACGCATTTATATACGAGACCAATTTTCTCATAATTGATAGACCAGAATTATCCCATTTTCCTATTCATATTACTTTTTATTTGCCTATGGCTATTGCGGAACCTTTGAATTCACTGGCACCTGGAAGCTCTATGGAGATTCGTAACTCCAAAAGAATTAAGTGGCACTATGAATCCAGACAGAAATTCTCTTCAATACTTATGTCTGACCCTATTTTGACTAAGAAAACAGAAATCTCTTGCTATACAGGAATGAATCATCAGGGACTGGTCACTAAATGGTCTATAATCAATCATTATCTTAAATCTATGTTTAGAACTTTAAGAACAGTAAGACCTAGTGCTCCTATGAGGTCTAATGGAGAATGCCAGAAAGCAAAATCACAAATGAATAGGATGTTAAGATTCACCAAAAAATATAAGACTAGAACAAATATCAGGAATCTAAATAATTATAGGAAAGAATGTAAAAGACTCCTGGAAACCCAGAAACAAAGATTTCAGTCACAGATGTGGGGCAAACTTAGGAAAGCAGTGGTAGAACATAACATCTCTTCCTTCTGGTCTTTAGTAAGCTTTGGATATAATTGTTATTCTACATGTGTGGAGGCAGCCATTTCTTCTGACTTCTGGGTTCTACATTTTGGGAAATTATATTATTCATCATGAGAAGATTTAAAACAGTTAGCTTGCTCTATCTAACAAATCTAATACAGTGTTATTATTTACCAAGACCCATTGTTTTTTATCCCAAATAAATTTATCAAGCCATAATCTCTATCAAATCCAACAAGGTGCCTGGTCCTGATCAGATCTTGGCAGATATATACCTATCCTTTATTGAATGGTGGCTTCCTGTTTTTATTAATCTTTTTAATGCCTTCCTCCAGGGTGCTAACTTCCCTGACTCCTGGAGGGGTAGTATTATTTTTCTTATTTATTTATTGAAGTCTCGGAATTACAACCTTTGAGTCAAGGGCTCATTTACAAAGCAGGGTTTTAAATAATTGATTAGCAGGTTTTTTCTTGGGACTTTACTAACTGTACAGAAAGTATTTATATAGATTTTCTAGAAGTGCTGTGTTTGTTAAAACAGTGAAGCAAGAGCTATGCATTTTCACAAAGATTTAGCACTTTTATGAGCAAAACGCTAATCAATTTTTAGAGTTATATAAATCCCTGCAAAGGCTCCACATCATAGAATGAGGGAAACAAGCAACATATATGCATGGTACAATAGGCAGGGTGAACAGGTACAGAATCCAAAAGTGAATCAAAAAAAGATAAAAGTAAGTGCTACCATGTTGCAGTGGATACAAGGCTTCAGAATTACATGATACAAATTCCAATTGGTTACAAATGATTATTTTGAATACCGACATTTGACATACAGAGAAGGAGTGGTCAGAGAGACAACCTTGTCAAGGGCTTCAGGAGGCAAGGCCAAGAGCTGGTGAGTAGGGAATGTGTGGAAAACGGATGGAGGGTGAAAAAGTTAAGCATCCCGAGTTAGGCTTTGTACTGGGGGAGTTGAGTCCATAGACCCCTAAGGTATGTGCAGAGGTGAGGAGTGGAGACAGCAGGGTAGGAGACAGATGTAGAAATTGGAGGGGTTAACCAAGAGAAGGGAACAGAAAGTACAAGGAGGAAATGACTAAGGGTGGCAGAAAAGACTAAGGGAGGAGGGGGGCACAGATGCAGGGGCAGGGCATATCTAGAGTGGGAATGGAGAAGAGCACAAGGGTAATAGTCATGGATTGAGAGGGCAGAGGCAGTGGGCTTAAGAATGGGAGCAAGGTTAGGGGTGGGAAGGAGGAAGGGAAGGGGGGGGAAGAGAGATGGAAAAGGGAGGTAGGTGTTGGTAAGAAAGGAGACCCTACAAACCCAGGCATGTACAGGCCCATAAGCCTTTTGGATGCCTCTCAGAAATTATTTTCCAAGATATATTTACAGAAATTGGATCCTTGGGTAGATAATTGTCTTTTAGATGAAGCTCAAAATGGCTTTCGCCAAAACAGGTCGACCATTCAGCATTGTTATGTACTGTCACACCTGGTCCATAAGTATGTTAGGATTAAGAAGTCCAGATTGCACTGCTGTTTCACTGACTTTCGATCAGCTGGGCTGTTGTGGCAAAAGCTCCAGGATTTGGGGATCAATCCCTTCCTATTAGGTGTTTCATTAAGATTGAATCAGAACACTTAGACTCAGGTTAATTTTGATCAACTAGGCAATCTTTCTCCCTAAATAAAGGTATACATCAGGACTGCATCTTAGCACCACTTTTATTTATTCTTTATATTAATACTATTTTGTCTACATTATATAATCCTGAGTATCATTCACCTAAGGTGATTAACAAAGTGAACAGTTACCTGGCGTACGCTGACGATATTGTATTAATTTCAATCACTTTACTTGGTCTCCAGAAGAGGTAAAAACATTTGATGTAATGTGTCATGAAAACAAGCTTGTAATTAATACAGACAAGACCAACCTACTTGTCTTTGGCTCAAAATAAAAAAAAAATAAGATATTCTTAGACACTAAATCCTTGGTCACAGATACATGTTATGATTATTTAAGGGTCAGATTTATGAATAATCTCTCTTCGAGAAATCCTATCAAACTGACATGGGATTGCATGAATAGTGCTTTTAATGCCTTTAAGATCTTTAATGCCAAGTTAGGTAGGGGTTCTATAAACAGAATTATTACTGTACCAAATCCTAAAATTCAAGCAAGCATTTTATATGCAGTGGAAATTTGGGGGCTTGCTGATTATTCTCAGTTGGAAATTGCCCATAATAAAATACTAATTTATATACTAAGGCTACCTAATTCAGTTCCTGCAGAAGTTGCCAGAGTAGAATTGGGACAATTTTCTTTGTCTACTTTAATCAGCAAGAGAAGGCTTAATTTTGCATAGGGTCTTTTTTCTCTCTATGAAACTCAACTACCAAGACTTTGTTGGAAGAACAAATTAATTATTCCCTTCAAGGGTTCTTATGTACCACAATCAAGCTACTCAAATATAAACTTTTCCCACTTGGCTTAGCTTACCTTTTACATGAAATATACATTTGTTCTAAAGAAGAAATATCCATTATACTTAAGACCAGAATCTAAGATGTTGCTATATCTCAAGATGTTGCTAGAATATCAACATTAAAGTGATTTTCTTGGTATAAAATTATTAAAATCCATTATGGTATGGAACCCTACCTAAAATTGTTAACTGACCTTAATGATCATAGAGTATTTACCCTATATAGAATGGAATTATATGAGGCAAATTGTATTTATTTCAAACAACGAAGACCAGGTTATACTTCACCTTACTGTAAATGTGGGAATGGTTTCGAAGATTACCTGAAACACATGACACTTGTATGTCCTTTTTTCATGCAACAGCATGATTACTGTCTTGGCCCCATCCTCACAAATATGGAGTTACGAACTGATGATATAATTCTTATGTTATATAATTCACGACCCACTGATTTTACAGCGTCTTTCATAGTTTCTGAGAACGTTAAAAGCAAGGCTGTCTTTGGCCCAGTCTAAATAACTTAATTCATGAATTTGACAATGGGTCAATATTTATTGTATTCCACTTCTGTTTTTTTTTTGGTCTGTTTTGAAATTTTGTGACTCTCAGACTTATAAATATCTGTTTACGATCCTGTTAACAGTGAGATTAACAAACTGTTTCTGAACTACAATATATTGCAATATGTTATGATCAACTCTCACTTAACAAACTCTAAATAAGGAAGAATCCATGGGTTAACCTTTTTACAGTCCATTTACTGATCTTTTTTCCTGTATTGTACTAGAGATTATAGGTTGCAATACTCCTTCTGGGGGTGTAGGTAGTCAGACCCAAACCCATGGGAGTCCTGTTTAAATTCACATATTGTTGAATCAGCTAAAGTGCTCATCCCTGGATTCTTCCAATTCACAGCTCAGAATCATCAGATTCACATGCTGGAATTTATCTGATCACTCTGTATAATACAGTGTGATAATTAGTAGCTGGAATGCTTAGTTAAACAAATTATATACTGTAGATGATGTATTTATGTACATGTTTTAAATGTTTTTAATATGTGTAATGACTCTGTAAGTTGAACTAATAAATAAAACTAAACTAAATCTTGTCCAAAATGTGCTTTTGCACCTGTGGCGCTGAATGGCATTGCAGTTGTGCAAAATTACGTTTTAGTGGGGATTCAAAAATGTTCTGTACTGGGTACTTGAGGTGGGGTAAAAAGATGGCTATGCTGACAATTTGGTCACTGTTCTCCAATAAATGGAAATGCATGGCCCTTCCACAGCTACATAAATATACAAATCTATGGAGGGATGGGAGTACAGGGCCTGAAGTGCCCTGCACTCCTACATACAAATAAAGATACAATTACTCTAGTTCAAAAACTATAGATGAGTGGGAGGCACAGGGCCCCCCACAAGCAAATAAGGCAATGATTACACTATCTCAAAAAGTGAGGAAATTCTTGGCAAAATAATTTTTTAATGCATCAGTTAGGGTTCCAGCAACAAAAAGTTTGGAAATGTGCTGTTAGGGTTTCCAACCCAAATACCCAACCCCCACCATGCAGGTAGCAACAGGTGTGGGTGTGGGTGCCTTGGGGTTGTCAATGCTAACGCTCACCCTATTCTCCTATACTGTAACCGTCTAGCTTACTTACACATGGAATGGGATGAGCATTAGGACTGCCAAACCCCAAGGCACCTCCCATGCCTGTTGCTGCCTGCACGGTGGGGTCGGGTGTTAGGGTTGGAAACACTAACAGCACATTTCCAAACTGTTGTCACTGGAAGCCTAACTGATGCATTAAGGAAGATTTTGTTTTGCCAACTTCATAGATGGATAGATAGATATGATAAATGATGCATAGATTACAGATGCTTTCCAGATGTATGTCAGGCTAAACTCATTTTACCATATATGAAATATATCTCAGAAAATACATCCCTAGTATACTGAAATTATATGCCTGCTAACATACATTTATTGCAGACATGACAGAATAAAACTATGCTTGCATAAAACTATAATAATTTTTTATTAGAGTCCATAAAAACATTACAAAGTGAAACAAAATAATTTTCTTTGGTAGTATAACAAAACATATATATTTATTATATCAGTGCCAAATATAAGACATAACTTATTGAATTCCTCAAATATCTAAGATACTGTATAACTGGAACATGCACAGATACAGTATCTGAAATATGTGATATACAGTGTTAGGCATTTTCAGATATAGTCTACTTATTAACAAAATAATGTATAGTTCTTTTCCAAATAGGTATCATTTAAAATTATGCTATGAATATATTTTTGTGTTTTTTAAATATATTTAGCATCCTGCAAGGAAACCAAAAATGAAAATGTACACTCTAAGTAACTCAAACTATATATGTTGCATAGATTCAAAACAGATGTTTACCTCAAAAGTCAAAATATGTAGAAACTGCAATAATGTGTATGCACAAATATGTATTTTTGATTTTATTCAAGGACATAACATTGAAAGAACAAAAACTTGAATTTTGAAATAGTATAGCAAAAAATATATTTCAAAGATATATATATACACCAAAGATGTTTCCCAAATATGATACATCTTGGATCATTCTGGCCCAGATATTCAAAGGGGTTGCGCATGGTGCAACAGAGTTGTAACTAACCCTTGTTGCGCAGTGGGATATTGAAAAAGGCTGCCGGTACAGCACAAATCCTGGATGCACTGGGGCACAATGATAATGTATCGCGCGCAATGAAGAGGGCGTGCTCATGCATATGCGGCACATTCCGATATTGAGCCTGGGATGTGCAGTGCATATGCTGGCACAACCCTGCATTGCACTGCATTGGGGGCTCAAAGTTAAGCCCATGAAGAGTGGGAACAACTCCTGGTCACCTACAGGTGGGCTGCTGTATTGCAGGGTGCAATACAGCAGCTGCCAGACATGAGTGGCCACCCGCCCACCCAGAACACCGTCCACAAGCACACATAGTACCTTGGTAGTCCAGTGGTACCTCCCTCCCTCCCAAGTCCCCAGGAAATGTATATTAACCCATTCCCTGGTAGTCTAGTGGACCCCCTCCTGCCCGATCGCTGGTATATGTTTGTTAAGAAACTCCCTGGTAGTCTAGTGAACCCCCCACCCGCCCGATTCCCTGATCATGGTACATCACCATAACATATGTCCCTAGTGATTCAGTGGCACCCCACCCTCCCACCTACAGAGTTTCTTGCCCACCCCATTCCTCCCCACATCATCGGTGGGCGGCTGCAACCGGCCCGCTAATGCCTGGCTGCCCGCCGACTGACAGGTACAGTATGGGCTGTATATTTGGGACTGTTTAGTACAGTATGCCCTGCAAGCCTATACTGTACCTGTCAGTCAGCGGGTGGTATGCACCCACCCACTGACAATGGGGGGGAAGCAGGGTGGGCAAGGGGGGGTGCCACTGGATCACCAGGGACGTATGTTATGGCAATGTACCGTGATCAGGGAATCGGGTGGGAGTGGGGTCCACTAGAGTACCTGGGAGTTTCTTAATAATCATGTACCTGCGAGCAGGATATTGGGCGGGGGGTCCACTAGACTACCAGTGAGATTCTTAATAATCATATACCAGCGATCGGAGATTCGAGAGGGAGGGGGGTCCACTAGACTACCAGGGAATGGGATAATATACCTTTTTCAGGGAGTCGGGTGGGGGGTACCACTAGACTACCAGGGATGTGTGGCACAGAGGTTTACTGCGATCACAGCTCTGGGGCAGGGGATGCCCCGGAACCCCCACTGTGCACACGTCATGCTGTACAGGGCACCAGGCACAAGTCACCGGGCTGCCCTGTGCAAGGCATGCAAATGTGGCCATAATGACATGCACATGGGCCCATTTGTGTCTTGCATATATTATGACCTCATATGCATGTCCTATGCTGAATATCATGGGTGATGCGCCTAGCGCAACTGCAGTTGCACTGGTGCATCTCCATGCTCCCTATCCTTGGCTTGCACCAGTGCAGTGCCACTGCACCATGCGCAGTCCTTGCCATATTCAATGGTGCTGCGCCATGGTGCATCATCATTGAATATCACCTGGTCCTGGTCCTGGTCCTGGCCCCAGTGCATCCCAGTTGTGCTGCACCCAGGCTTGCGCCACTGCCTGGCACAGTCTGAATATCCAGGCCTCTGTGAATATCTAGAATATATCTTGACATTTATCTGAAAAGTGTGAATGTGTCTGACATATGTTTGAAACTTATTTTGGGATACAAGGATATATTTCAGATACAAAAAAAAATTAGGCTGTATGGCTTTGTAGTGTATCAGGACCTCATTCTCTATTTTTAGTAAACAAAAACACAGTGGGAGGGTTTCACCCTGCCACAGTGACTATGCACTGTTTTTTTTTTTACTTCATGTATTTTCACTTTCACTTCTTCTACTGCACACTCCCCTTCCCCCATTCCTCCAAGACACATTTGGAAGTAAGCTGTTACAGGCTCAGTATAGAAAATTAACATAGAAACATAAAATTAGTCAGCAGATAAGAACTGCATGGCCCACCCAGTCTGCCCATTTTTCTCTACCTACAGTATCACCACAGACATTACTTGATCTCCTGCTGTTTCTGCCTCCCCCCCTACTTTTCCACTAAGATTCTCTTATGCCTATCCCCATGCATTCTTGAACCCCACCATCCCCACTGGTAGGCTAGTCCCGGAATCTGCCACTCTTTCTGTGAAGAAGTACTTCCTTGTATCTCTCCTGAATGTACCCTCTCCAGCTTCATAGCACGTGCCCTTGTTCTTGAGCACTTTTTTGTCTGAAAAATACTTTCCTCCTGTACCTCATTTACCCTCATGAGGTATTTAAAGGTCACTGTCATATCCCCTCTCTCCCTCCCCTCTTCCAGGATGTACATATTAAGTTCCTTTAGTCTCTCCTTGTAGGGCTTTTGATGCAGACCATGTACCATTTTAGCTGTCCTCTTCTGGACTGCCTCCACTCTGTCTATGTCCTTCTGGAGGTGTGGCATCCAGAATTATACACAGTATTCTAGATGAGGTCTTACCAGTGATCTGTACAGAGGCAGCAGTACCTCCCCTCTTCTGCTGGTGATACTTCTCCCTGTGTACCTCAGTATCCCACACACCCTTCCAATTGCCTTGTCACTCCACCTGGCCACCTTTAGGTCATCAGAGACAATTACCCCAAAGTCTCTCTCCTGCTCGACGGTAATCAATAACACTGCCCCCATTTTGTAGTCTACCCCTGGGTTCTTGTGCCCAAGTGCATTATTTTGTACTTTTTCACATTGAAACCCAGCTGCCATACCCTTCCAGCATTGGAACTACAGGGGGGCTTGCCCATGGCTCAGCCCTGGTAGCTCTGAAATGAGCCCCAGTACATCACACATCACTGCCATTGACTTATAACAGGACGGGGGGCTCAGTTTAAAGATAGGACCCTTTTGGGCCCCCCTAGCTCCCAAAGCTCATAAAGTGTAATTCCAACACTGCCCTTGTCCACTGGTTGAGTTTTCTCGGGTCTCTGCTTATCCTATCCATGCACACACCCCTCCACGGTGTCTATGCTGTTGCAGATGTACTTGCCATCCACAAAGAGCAGACCTTCCCATCCATTTCCTCTGCAATATCACCTATAAAAACATTACAGAGGACTGATCCCAGTATTGATCTCAGATACCCCCAATCAGGGGCGTCATGCAACCAGAAATTTTAGAGGGGCACGAAATCAAAATTTCTATAGGGGGGTCTGAGGGCATGATCCCTTGGGAATATTTTGAAAAATTGAGGTCAAATGGTGCATTTTGGTGACTTTTAGAAGGCCAGGAAGTTTTTTCTTAACATGCTAAATGCTGTCACAATGATACTTTTTTTTCTTTGTTCAGTCTGTGACAGTGACCTCTTGTATTTTCAAAGCAATTTTGTAAAAACTGAACTGAAATGGTGCATTTTGGTGGCTTTTACCATACAGTGAATCAGCTAGCAATTTACAGTCCATTTCTAACTAATTAATTACCTGCTAAAAGCCAGAAATGCACCATTTGAATAGTCAAATTATTACAGTCATCTACTAGAAATGTTTTGTATGAAAAATAATGACACGGGTCATCTGTTCTTGCTGATACTTTGTTTACTGTGTAATCTTTTCCATGTATTACTTATATATATGCAATAGGGATGATGATAAACAGAGTATGATGAATCCATTTATTTGAGTAACTGTGTGTATAAATTTCATTTATACACACAGTTATTACATCACGCTCCACCACTCATGAGGTTACTTGAGGTCCATGGCAACTTCACAAGATAACCGCTTTATTGCACAGTTGCCCCCCCCCCCCACATATCCCTTATTCATGCAATAGGCAAGGCAGGGTATTAAATAGCTAGTATAGCACAGCATAATGCTATTCAGTATCAGAGGGTGGTGCTATCCATTTTCTGAACTGTATAGCACTAGACTGCTAACATTTTTTTATGTTTTTTATTCAAGTTTACGCATACAAAACACATTAAAAACAAAGTATTTTTAATTTTGCTAACCAGTCCGTGCCATATACTATGCATTTTTGCATAGTATATGGCACTACGCATGTGAAACTGCTAATCAATTTTTTTGGATTATTTAATACCCTGTATGGACATAAAAGTCATTTAATAAATCCATTTATCTGCACAGCCATTGAATAAATCAAATTTATCTATGCAGTAGTGATTTAATCACCATTTATCCATACATTATTTATGTCATTATCATTTATCTGCATAGCAGTGATGTCACGTATTCCCATATTCAAATGCAAATAACTTTAAAATGAAGAATGATAGCATAATACTGTGAGAAATAAAGGTGTTCAGCAGAAATATAATTACAAAATGAGTGATGTTTCATTTATAGTTACCTTTTAGTTTTTTTTATAATTAGCAAAAAATAGCAGAATATTCAATTTTGTTCACTTTTTGCAAGAAACAAATGCAAATAACTTTAACACAAAAAATGACAGCATGGTACTTCAAGCACACAAATTGTTCAACACAAAACTATCTACAAAATGAGTGGTGTTTCATTTAACAGCGACCACTGCGCTAGTTGGAAAGTTGACAAAAAGTCACACAACCTATCATTTAAAAAACATCAAAAGCAAATGTTCCTACAGTGTCAGAAAGCATCCCTTATTGTATAAAGGAACTATACAATGGTGAGCTGTCACATAAATTATTTATCTGCACAAGTGCTCTTTGACCTCAAAAGTCTGGACCATACCTCTCATCTTATCGTGTCAGCACTTGTCTTTAAATTGCAAGCAAAATGTCTAAATGTGTAGCACATTCTTAATCAATATACAAATAGTGGGTTTCCTATGCTTAGTGCCAAAGTATGTTTCAATAAAAGTTACATTTTTATGATGAAACTGTAGATAATCCAGAAAAACTGCGAACAGGCATGACAGAGACCATGATGAGCAATGCAAGGCAGAAATAAATGTAGGTGGGAATAATCCATCACATTTGGGCTGGCACTATCACCTAGAGGTTAGAGGAATGAAGTGTAAATGAGCGTGATACATCCAGCAGACCAGACATGAGTTTGATTCTCACAACCTCCACTTGCATACTGTGTGACTCTGAGCAAGTCACTTAACCGTCCAGTGCTCCCAGGTCACCCCTGAAAACAGGCACTTGTGTCTAGTGGGCCTTACCCGGTTACCAAAGACTAAAATAAAAAATAAATAAACATCAGTACCACCTCCTTACCAACAGGCCCTCCAAACAAAGTATTGCAAACAGAGCAAGCCAGCTTGCAATACACTGTACTTAGTATTGCTAACAAAAGTAAAACTGTCAGAAGAGCATAATAAAGGATCATACTAATTAATATTACTTGTAAAACTCCTACTGCCCTGGGGGGGGGGATAACCCACTCCAAGTCACACAGTTTACACTCCATTCAAGAGCACAACCACATCCTGCAGGCTCTCAAACCAGAGCAAGCCTAATAACAATAAATGAATGCCTTTACTAATAACCCTCCAACACTGACAAATGACAGGGGTGGTATTCGTGTTTACACCACACCCAGATGAGCGGCCTCCTCTTGCAAACCCTCCAAACAGAAACAGACGAATGACAATAAAATACAATGCAGACTGACAACCCAGGGGTGGGGGTGGATGAAATAACCTACCCAGACAATAATCACATCCCTAACATCTGAACAAGAGCCAACTTTTTTTGGGGGGGGAGGGGGGCTTATCTATGCAAACAAGCAGAAGTCACTTGAACTACAGTGAAAGCTAATTATTTAAGGGGGGGAGGTGTTGCGCTGCCCCTTTGAGTCGGCACCAATACACGCACACTCGACCTCTTGCAAAGTGCATCCACAGCCTGCCCAATAACAATGAATAAATTATTACAGTTTACTACTAATTTTAATAAAACAAACAAACCCACCCACTGTGTTTAACCCTTACCCTACCGAACTTCTGCTGCTGCATGAACATATGCCCCACTTTGACTGACTTGTCCATGGTGGCAGGTGGTCGGCTCCTCTGCCTACCTCTCAGCACCACAGGACATCCTCGGCAGATCAAGTTGTGGTGAATGTGGCACAGTTCACTCCTGCTGCTCCATCTGAGTATGGAATTCTTTCATTCCTGAAAATCAAACTTTTACAGCTTTCTGTTGGTGTCTGGGGTGGTCCGACTGTCGTGTCCCTCTGTGTTCCCTACACTGAACCTAGGGGAACTCTTATCACTAGTATTCCCTCTGATTCTCTTGCTCCCCAGACCCCACAACTGCTCAGCCTGTGGCATAGACCACTGTCTTTTTGCAGATGCTAGAGGCTGGTCTGCATTGGTCACTTCCACTAAGTATGTTGCTTTGTTTGGGGGGGCATCCATTACTTCTGTTGCTCTGGGTCCCAGCACTGTGGTACCTGCTACTTTCCCAGTGGGACTGCACAGTCCAGTGACACCCCAACACCATGTCCAAGTATCCCAGGTGTATGGTGCTACCCCAACACACCCTGCCTCATGCCCAAGTATCTGTGGCAT
This sequence comes from Neoceratodus forsteri, assembly GCA_016271365.2. NCBI lineage: Eukaryota > Metazoa > Chordata > Ceratodontiformes > Ceratodontidae > Neoceratodus > Neoceratodus forsteri. Next base: position 1,022,049,526 of record CM057450.1, read on the forward strand.
TCAGAGGCAGCTCCTCCAACACGCCGTCCCCACCCAAGTATCCCTGCTGGCCACTGATAGCGACAACTCTCACTATTTCCTTCCAGACACACACACACACACACACACTCCTTGCCTGGCCACCAAGTGGGGGCTTTGTGTAAAGCACTTTTATGACATGGCGGTATGGAAAGCCTCTGTGTGCCCCTAAAGTCCATCACCCCCGACAGCCACCATATATCGGCCCTCAAGCGCCTCTGTGTATGGCCCCATATGCCTACAAAAGCTTCTGAAGATAATTATGTGGGTTGCAGTTGTTACTGTCAGTGAGAACCCAGGATCCCTGTTGCTCATTATATATTATTTTTAATAAGGAGACATGCCAAGAAAGAAAAGTCAAAATCCAGCATGGCAGAGTTACAAAAAAAATGGCATAGTTTTGTGTTCCATGAGCATTTCTGCCTACACTCCAAAGCTAAAAACTGAATTCCCTAAATCAAATTCAGGTTTCTTTTTACCTGGTTAAGTTACAATTTGTCTTTGAGTTTTCAGGGAAAAGGAACAAAAGCTAACCATTCAAAGAAGAGACACTAGCATGTCTGATGCAACTTTTTCCCTTTTCTCAGGAGATGAACGTGTGAGCAGAGTTTCATTTCCTTTCCTTTCCATGATGCTTCAGAAAGGAAATGAAACAAAACTCTGCTCACACGTCCATCCCTGAGAAAAGAAAAAACAAAACCTGAAAGTTGGAAGGGAAGGGGGAGCGGATCAGCAATTTGGAGAAGAGGTACCTGCAAAAAAAAAAATGGGGGACGGAGAACACATTCCAGGTGGACGCCACTCCTTAGCCTTCCAAACACAGAAATCCCTGTCTGTGGGCTGACACTGGTTCATCAAGTAGTTGATGGACGATGGACACTGGGCACAGCTCGGAAGAATTAGGCTTGTTATCTCACCCACTCTGCCCCATCCCCCGTCACATACAACTTCCTCCAAGAAAAGAGCCCTTTTACAAGCCAACCCAGACTGACGAATGAAGACATTCGGACTCACCTGTCTCCTATTGCTGCTGGTACTGATAGTACTCCTCTCCTGGGAAGTAGCAGTGGCACATACACACCCACGGCCGATCTCACTCAATAACGTGACCCGCCACAGGTGAATGTTTACCCTTCTTGGTTGCAGTTTTGTTTAGTTTTTCTCATACCGGTCTTCTTCTCAGTCTGTCCTTCTTAAGCGCACAGAGTAAGATGGTGCCTGAAAATCCACTCTTTGATGCATGGCGGCGTCAACAGATCCCTTCCCCCACCACTTATGACTTCAAAAAAGTCAGTATTGTTTTAGACCATGTGACTTTCTGGAAAATAAAATACATTTATGGGTATTTTATACCAGTTTTGAGCAATGATATTAGAGGGGCACATTCCCCCTCGGGCCTTATGGGCATGATGCCAGTGCCCCCCAGTCACCCTCCCCTCCTTGGGGTGAACTCCATTTACCACCACCCTTTGTCATCTATCCCCTAACCAATCTCTTACCAGTGTACCACCTTTGGACCCAACACTAAGCTACCCAACTTTCTTAATAGTCTCCTCGTTGAACGATGTCAAATGCCTCACTGAAATCTAGTTAGGCCACATCTATTGCTCCACCCTGATCTAATTCCTGGGTCACCCAATCAAAGAACTCTTTCAGATTCATTTGACATGACCTCCCATCTGTGAGTCCATGCTGTCTTGGGTCTTGTAACACATTAGATTCAAGATAGTCCACTAACCTCTCCTTCAGCAGTGATTCCATTACCTTTCCCACTGCTGATGTCATGCTGACTGGTCTTTAATTGACAGCCTCCTCCCTGCTACCACTTCTGTGAAATGGGACTACATCTGCCTTTCTCCAGTCCTCTAGGATCAGTTCAGTTTCCAGTGAGTTGTTAAATAGGACTGTCAGAGGTACAGCCAGTGTCTCGCTGAGTACCCTGAGTATGTCTTTTCTGGTGAAACTTTTGAAATAAAGAAATTCTTTGTATAGTCAGTTCTTGTTTTGGAAGAAAATTACAATGTCTGAAAACATTTTCACATACCAATACATAGATATCCCCCAAAATGTATATGTGTTTGTACTGCATGCTTTTTATTTTTATTTTAGTATTTGGTAATTGGGTAAGTATTTGATCCCTACATATGAATCAGGAAGGGGACAGACATGATTGGCCTAAAGTCCATTCTGATCTTAAGTTACTGTATTACTACAGTTTTGACCTTTGACATGTTCTTTCCTGTGGATGGCTAGACCTGCTGACACACTCATGGGTGCTGTGGCAAGAAATTAAAGGAAAAATGTAAGAAATTATCCTTTTGTCCTTTTTTGTTTGCTTTATTTCTTTATGCCCCCCAACTGGACACCCTTCATCCATAAAGCCATCCCTCTCAGCCATCATCACCATCTCCCACCCCGGGCAGCTGGATGTATCCCTTCACTGGGGGGCCCCCTTCTGGGGCCCATGGGAGGAAACACTTGGGATTTACACTAGACTGGGCACATGGTGGGGGATCAGTTTAGAAGGCACTCACCCAGGCTGCGTGGCATGAGTGGACCTGGTGACCATCATCTGTTCAGCTGAGCAGGTAATTTTCCTTTTGCTCCCTCAACCCATCCACCTCCCATGTTGCAGCCGCATGCACAAAGTGGTCTGGCAGGATGCACTGTGGTGTGTGGTCACAAACGTGTCACCACTATGGGTCACCAGGAGTTGTTATCGAAATGGTGCCGGCCTGCTCCCTCCCCCAAAAAAGAGGAGAGCATCCAGTGGATGTTCCTAGTCCTCCCTGCCACCTTGGCTACTGCCATCCTGGGATCAGGCTTGAACCTGGTCACCAGCATGCCATGCGATCCCCTATTGCTCAGTGCCATGTAGCCACCATGACTATTGTCCTCTTAATAGTGCCATGCCTTGCTGCACTGTGACAGGGTCTGCTGGGAACTTGCATCTGTCAAAAAGGTACATGCTGGAGGTCAGCTCTGTTTGTTACTGTGTTAAATACTGTAGATATGTGAACTGAAGTAAGTTGACAGGGTGACAGAGTTATAAAGGAGTCAGCTCATAGATCAGTTTGGTGGCAATATGGCCTCATGGTTAGAATAACCCTGAGATGCTAGGTGCTACAGTATGTTTCTATTTACCAAAGGAATCACTTCGTACCCTGGGTAGTAGAGTGGGTAGGGATTCCTTAAAAACTGGTGTCTACACAGCTTAAATATTTCACCCCTGCCTTAGTAGCGGGGGACAGGCATGATGGACCAAAAGTCGCTTGCGACCTTACATTACACAAACTTCTGTATGCCTGTGTTTAGGGTCCAAGATTAACTGGAAGCCCACTTCAAAAATAGGAAACACAATACACATTCACAAGGAACTGTGACAATGTGGCCACAATGACCACTTAGCACCAGCCCCTCACTAGTGACCTCATGATACAATGGAATCATATGCCTTTCTCTGTGCAGCTGCTAGTAACATTGCAACCATTTAGTAAATGAGGTGGGGGTTGCCATATAATTGGCTTGCAGAGCCACACACAAAGCAAAGCACAACCCTTGCAGTGGTGGGCACAGAGTTTTCAGACACCCCCTCTCTGTAGAACCAATACAGGCAGGTAATGCAGGTGCTGGAACCCTGCACTGGACCACTGAGGATCCAGCTGGAGACGGAGATTAGTGAAACATCAGACAATAATAAGTAATGCACATGGAAACTGGGCTAGGGAAAGGTGTACCACTTTATGTCAGGGACTGTATCCACACTGGGGTTGTGGCGATCACTGTACCACCAGGAAAGGACCATAGGACCAAACAAAAAGAAGTCTCAGTGGCCCAGAAATGGGCTGTGAGGTCAGAGTCAAGGGTTTGGGATTAAGTTATGGTGGTTGTGCATGGCCATTGTAACCTGATTGATGGAACAGTACCATAAGACAGATGCTACGTTATGTGTAAACCTTTGTGAGTGGTGCAGTCCAGTATGTTAGTGGGTACAAATCATGGCTGCCCACATTAAAAATGATGGACATGTTCACATTGGGGTTTATTTGCCAGGGTGACTACCCCCACCCCACCCACCCCATCCTGAATGCTGTGCATAGTGCACAATGTAGTGTAAATCCAGCCCTGCTTTGGCACTTCCTCCCTGAGGAAGACTACGGTTGAAGCACTGGGGCATGAGCTAGAGATACAGTAGCTCTCTGGGTGTTAATGGCACTGGCTGTACATTTTTACAATAATAAAAAAAACACATTTCATGAAGCGATGTCAGCTGTTGCCCATGCCTTTTCTTTAAATTGGTGTTCCAGGAGTGCTTGGGCTTTCCCAGGTAGGCTATCCTGGATAAAGGCATTCCAAATAAATCCATTCAGTGTAGCATGCAGAATATATAATATGACAGCATACATTTTTTTCATGCATTAAAGTCTCTTTTCACCCACAGAGTTTTTTATATATGCAGTGCTAATGATCAAACAGACTTATGTCAAAATAAATAGTTACAGAACATTGCTTTACATTTTACCTTGGATGCATTGTGTTTAATATACATTCAGTAGAAATTATATGTGAAAAAGAGAGTGTTCATTTTCAAAATGGATTTATTTCCTGGAGAGTTCAGCAGAGATGCTGGGCTATCTTAAACAGGCAGTGTAACCTAGTATTGCACAAGACTGTGAACCTAAAGATCTGGGTTCAAGTTCCACCAGAGCCTCTGTCTCACTGTATGCCCCAAAGTAAGTCACTTAAACTCCCTGTGCTTCAGTCCACTTAGCTGTCAAATTAGGCAGAAGCAGGGCTCCGCAGGAGAAATGTTGATGTATCTCTGTGCCATTATACCAAAAACCTTAAATAATCATGTTGCCAGCCTTTCAGAGCAGCAAGAGGGGTATTGCTTGAGACAGCAGCAGTGACCCAGGTTCAGAAATGAGCACAGGTTGTTGGGGACAGCTGGGGGGCTGGGGGGAATCAAGCATCCCAGGGACAGCTCTCCTCCCTGTGAGTGGAGGAATTTAGTGTCTCACTGCCAGACAGCCACTGGGAGAAGGCCAGGTGGTAACACACACAAGTGTATCAGACGCATGCACACCAATACATGCATGTGCATCTTTGCACATTGGCACCCTGCGGGGGAAAGTGGAAGGAAATTCCCCAGTCCTGTTCAGCATGCCCCCCCCCCGAGGCAGTGCATGACCAACATGGCAGGCTGTGCACCACCATGTGAGACCCTAAGCAAGTGGTAAACAACTGGAAATAAGAAGGTAAGTAACAGGGCGAGGGGGGGGAGGCTAGTACAGGGCATGGGAATGGAGAAGCAGAAACATATTAAAAAAAAATCTTGTTTTCAGTAGTGATCCTGTTTCTACCCTTTTTGGTCAGCTGAGAAGGTTAGGGAATGCAAATGACTCATTCAAGATTGCCCAGTGAGTCTGTAGCTGGTGTGGGATTTATGCCTTGATCCCCCTGGCACACTGTAAAGTTCTCAAACCACTGAACCACACTGCATTGTTAGTTACATTCACATTATGGATAGTTTTGATTGAAGTTGTAATTTGTCCTGGTTCTATGGTGTCCCCTTTGCCATGCAGAGCAGAAATGCTGTACTTGTTATCAGAGTGGTGCTAGACCATGGTGTTCATGGTGTCTGTGAAATTGCTTAATTTAAATGCAGATTAAATGAGCTGTTAAGTTTTCTGAAGTATACGGTAAAAAAGTTGCTATCTGGTTCGCTGGAACTGCAAATGGCACCTGCTAAGAACTGCAAATGGCACCTGCTATTTTCCTTTCTTTTTGCATAGCAGTGTAAGAATTCACACTCTGAACACATTTTCTTAAGTGCAGTTTAGAAGATGAGCTCACTAACATACCTTAAAGAAGTATACAAAAATAGCCAATGTTTTACTGCAGTCCAGTGAACATTGCATCTACCGCACAGTTTAGTTATGCTGTAGTTATACATATATGGTACCTGTAGCATGATCATTGCAAAATATTTTGACACAGTCTTAAATTCTCTTTACTTTTCTATTTACAGACCATATAGCTCTCAGTCAGTTTTGGAGAAAACCTTAATATAGTCAGATCATACTGAGTGCCCTTCTCATATGCTTGACCAAAAGTAGCTTAGCCTGAAGCAGGTAGATTAAATGCTTCAAACAACAGTGAACGACCATTTCTGAATCACACAACACACAAGCTGTAAATACAGATCCACACCCATTTGCTCTCCGTTATAAGGCTTGGATAGATAACTAGATACAGGGCTAGTTCATACTCTAGATACAACAAAAAAGGACCACTTGACAACTGAGTACTGCATATGCCAAAGTGTTTATTCTATAAGTAGCAAAGTAACAGACCCAACCAGTCCAAGCACTTCAAGGCCCACTGACTTCTTCAGGGAGTTCACACTCTACCTTTCCTCCCACTTACATTACAAATATTTAGAGTTATTTACCTTCCCTATCTGTCTATTTAGAAACCGGTGACCAGGAAAGGCACACTAAGCCAAGGGCCATTTCCAGGTTCAGTTCACTTCAGTTTATTGTGAAGGGATAAAATCCACTGAGCATGCAGTGCAAGGAGGTTGTTTTTACAACACACATTAGCAGAAGACAATGGCATCAAGAGCACATACATATTTTGCAAACAGAAAAGTTCTAAAACTAACAGTAGACAAACAAAATAATTGAATTTCATACATAAATAGAATTTCATACATGTAATTTATACATAAGTGGCATTTCATGAAAAATGGCAGTAAGAGTAATTTCATACATAAATGGAATTTCATACATAAATGACAATAAGGGTGAAGGCTAGGAGAGCTAAAGTGCTAATAGGAAGATAATAGAGAATAAGTGCTTGAAGTAGTTATAACAAGGTAGGTGGATAGGAGGTTAGAGAAGTAAGTTGTGCGTTAGATAGAGAAGAGGGCAAAAGCTATAGTAGGTTAAGGTGAAAGGTATGTGGGAAAATACATCATGTAGGTGCAATTACAACATATCCACACACTCTGATATTACTAACGCAGAGCATGTGCACTTTCTAAAAATACTATAATTCTACTGAAGAGTGTTGAAATCCATTGTCATTCATCCAACTGTCAGTATTAAACTGTGCCTCCTGCTGGAACTAAATTAGGGAGTAGAGGTGGCATCACCCACAAAGGTACCCCAGCTTCTTGCCACTGCCTTGTACCCACAGTGGTCAGATAAATGGTGGAGTGGGAAGAGATCACAAGTGAAATGTGGAGAGGAAATGAAAATCACACACATTTATTGCACAGAGTTGGTTTTAAAGGAGTCAAGTGTTATAGAGGGTTTCATATGGTAGGGGTTTGGGAGCTGACATAGGTATATTGGGATCCGACAGATTATAGTTTTAAGAGCTTAGCACTCCAGCCTACAGCTTTTATCTTCCACATTGAAAAGTGTTTATGTTCTAATTTATAATTTTTAATAGTTTAACTTCATTAGTTCAAACATTATTTAATAAGCACAGACCTTCAGAAAGACAGCTTTTAGGCTTCACTAATTGCAGTAGGACTCAGTTTCTCCTTCACTGCATTTGAAAGCCTCATTAAATATGAAAAGTGTAGTGACTGGATGACTCAGGGTGCTGTCGGTACCACTTCCTTGCACAGCAACGTGTCGCTTATTAACATTTTAATGAAAAGGAAAAAATAAGATGACTACTTATAGCTCTTGACAAATGGAACTCGAGGTATTTGGGCCTTTTTTTCAACAAAAAAATAATGTCTTTTCTTCAAAGGGATTTGCTTTCAAAGATTTAGTGGTGCAATGTGTTCAAGTCTTCTCTTTCATCTCTGGAGAGTTAGGTTTACAAATCCAACTCAGAATGCAAGTGAAAGACATTTACTGGACTCTTGTCAGATCTGAGTGAAGAGCAAAGCTACCCCACTGCTTAGTATACTTTCCTGACAGTCTTTTTTCAATGATCATCTAGAAGTGAAGGAGCATAGAGCCTGTGCCAATACATATTTGAGTTTAGTAAAGGGTTTAGTAACGTTTGCACTATGTTCACTCAAACTGAACCTGGCCTATGGATAGTCACAGGTAAAATTCATTTGTTCTGCCACTAGTGCCTTGTCTTTTACAAGCACTATGTAAGAGTACTACAGTATTTCTATGTATACAGTAACAACAAAAATGTTAAAATAAATTATAGTTTCTAGACCTTTGCTTTTGTCCATACTGCTATAATGGTAAAAAGAGTTGCACATGTAAATAATGCAAGATTTCTTATACATATTATGACCTTAATTTGTCAGGTATGACATCATGAATCTCCAGAATGTTGGACCTGGCCGCTATGACTATGTAAATATAGGAACCTGGCATGAAGGTGTCTTAAATATTGATGATTTAAGGATCCAGATGAATCGTAGCGGGATGGTGCGCTCTGTGTGCAGTGAACCTTGCTCTAAGGGGCAAATTAAGGTATGACACATGCTTTCTTCACATCATTAGAGGCTAAAATGTGGGCACAGAATTAAAGGATTTCAGTCATGTAACAGTCTTACATCTAGACATGTATTGCTTTGGTAGTCCCTTGTCATCACATTAATATTGATAACAGTTTTAATTGTTTCAGTTTCTGAACAATGTAGTGGGTTTGCACTAGGAACCATGCAAATAAGATGAAAAAAATGTACCTGTGCTATTTCATAATAAAGCATTACACCTGTGTTTTATGCCAGCTGAGTATACATAGAAACAAGAACACCAGTGAGGGACATATAACTCAGATTGCTGAGCTCAGTCCAGAAACAAGGACTTCTGGGCCACAAAATTTCAGCCTTAATGGCCAACCCCCTTCAACAGTTCCTGATAACCAGCAGCTAGAACAGATCCAAAGGCCCGGTGGTGCTGAGGATTGAGGAGCTGGATGCCACACCTTGCATCACGCTGGCTACCCGGGTTCGGGAATGAGCCCAGGTCATCGAGGGCTGGCAGGGGAAGACTAGGATTGAGCATCTGCAGACTGCTCTCCTAGCTCTGGGGTGGGTTGGGGACATTCACCATGCTGTAGCAACCTCTGGGGATGCCCGGAGGTACTACCAGTATTGGTTTAAGCGTGGGGGAGCACGGCAGGCATTGGCATGTTGTGCCTGGCTGTCATTGCATGTCCGTGCTCCAGTGGGGAGCTAATAGGAGGAAAATGGCCTGGGTGCGACCATGCAGCCTGATGGCCGTGCTCTGTGCTGCCCAGAGGACTTGTGAGGAGTCCCGTTGGGGAGGATTCTGGGGCTGCCCTGGCTGGGAGAGGCATGGGGGGGCCCTCCAGCAGGATGGCAAGATGGCCATCCCGGACCCTCCTGGGTGCGGTTAGAGCGACCCATCTCTCCGGGAGGGCAGAGCCGGCGGCTGGATGCCCCACACCAGACACGCCGCAGCAAAAACGTGATAAATACAGTGGTGATAAAAGTACAGATACAAAGCTGAGAGTCTATTTGTAAGTGTGGCTCTTACAAAGGGCCCTAGTCAACAACATTTTCAGTTCTCACAAAGGCTCTACACATCTTGCAACCCAGGCTAACATTTAACAAAATTTGTATTATGCCATGGGTCAGAAAAATCCTGCAATCTGTTTGCCTCTTTACCCATGAGGATATCCTACAGCAACCCATGGGTAAAGAGAACTGAACTCTTCACAGTACCTGGACACAGGAATATACATGCATCAAACCAAAATAATTTTTAAAATTCAAATAGCGTCCATTGTCTTCTTATGATGACTTAGTATATCTGTTGCATTGGCACCACTGGGCAGTAAGTAAAGTAAATTTTAATTAAAGTAAGCATAAAAATGAATGAAATTATGTTGGTGAATGTAAATGCACTGTAGAATCCTTCCCATGGCACAAACCTTTCCTGAGTTGTAAAAGTCCATATGTACTTAGCAGTCTGCTAGCAGTAACTATGCATATGCTGTAAATGTCTCTTCAGGCATAAATAAGTGGTTTTCATATAAGATTAACTTTACTAACTCATTTTGTTACTCCATCCCCTAAGGTTGGTGGCTATCTGAAGGCTCTGTTCTTTTATGGCCTACAAGCAGTACAAAAATGGTCCTTTTATACTGCTGAACAGTGAAGCCCCTGATAATTCACTAACAATACCACCAACATCTTAATCTGGTTCAATGTCAGCTGGCATCCATCTTTATCCCCTTCCCCCAGGACAAGGCTGAGAATAGGCAGAATTGTCTTGTCCTCCTTTCCCGGTCAGAAAAAACACCTAATTAAATAAATAAATAAAATATGCCCAAATTAAAGGGAACCTGTCAGCACTAAGAGACCCACATCCAAGTGTGGGGCTGGTCCTATCTTACACATTGTGTGTAAAAACAATTTACTGTTAACTGAAGTATAGCAGTTTGCATTACATTAATTCTGTTGACTTGTAAGCTGGCATTTTCTGTAACGAGAAATCCCAGAATCCCTTGCTGCTGACATCAGAGGAGGACTGCAGCAGCAGGAGATTCAATAGCCTGCAGTACATGTCAGAGTTTTATAAACTCTAATCTTTTCTTTGCTGTTCCTGCTGTCCTCCCTGGGCTAAGTAAATTCACCGATGAATGTGCTTAGCCCCGGGATAACAGTTGAATTAGCAAACATATCACTGGAGCTTATAAAAGCTCTAAAATACACTGCAGGCTATTGAAATTCTAACTGCTGCAGCCCTCCTCTAATGTCATCTGCAAGGGATTCTGGGATTTGTAGGTACAGAAAATGTCAGCTTGCAGGTCAACAAAATTAGTGTGATACAATCTACTATACTGCAGTAAATAGTAAGTAAACAAAATGTTTTTGCTCACAGAGTGCAAATTAGGACCAGCCCCATACTTGGGTATGGGGCTTTTAGTGCTGACAGTTCCTCTTTAAGCAGATTTGCTCAGTATACCAATGTACCATCAGAAAGTTAAAGGGGCACTGTCAGTTTTTCCCCTACGTTTTTCCTAATTTCTTAGCAGTGTTTCCCGAGGCACACACTAAACAAATTACTAGTCTAAAATGGCTCTGCAAGTCCCAAAAGTAATATTTTTACCTACTTTCCACAATTCTACATTATTTTTCTGTTCAACTGGCCTGAGCGTGTCAGCTGACCTCTGGAAACACATCCATTCCAAAGACGCAGGTCTGTAACAGAGCGCATGTACGCTGTGCAATTTTTAGCATGCCGTACGAACAAAGCTGCTTAATTTAAGTATCTCAACACATTAAATCATACTGTGCCTCTTGTAACAAGAAACGAGGCATAATACAGCTAAAAAATACACTTAAAAAGTGGAGCCTAAATCCTGCGCATGTGCAATAGCGGCATGTTCCTGTGTTTGCGCGGGATCTCTGCTCCAAGGTGCTATTGGGCATGCGCGGGATTTAGGCTGCACTTTTTAAGTGTATTTTTTAGCTGTACTACACCTTGTTTCTTGTTACAAGAGGCACAGTACAATTTAATATGTTGAAATACTTAATTTAAGCAGCTTTGTTCATAGGGCATGCTAAAAATTGCACAGAGTACATGCGCTCTGTTAGAGACGCGTGTCTTTGGGACGGATGTGCTTCTGGAGGTTGACTGACTTACGTTCGGGCCAGTCTGACAGAAAAAGAATGTTAAATCATGGAAAGCAGGTAAAAATATTACTTTTAGGACATGCAGGGTCATTTTACACTAGTAGTTTTTTAGTGTGTGCCTGGGGGAACACTGCTACGAAATGATGCAAAACTTAGGGACAAAGCTGACAGTGTCCCTTTAATTATTTTCCTCCATTTGTGCTCTTTTCAATACTATACTTTGAACAGAGTCAAAGGGAATCACATCACATGGTTTACAGACTGAAATGAAACAGGCAATCAGCTGATTTACAGCTATACAGTAATTGCAGATTTCATTTGGGTCTGTAAACCACATGACCTGAATTTATCTAACACCATTCAAGGTGTTGAGTAGAGCAGAAATGGAGGAAAATATAGTCATGTACTTTCTGATGGTACATTGGTATACTAAGCTAGTCTGCTTAATATAGCAGGATGCGATGGCAGGATTGAGGAGACAGGAGAGGTAAGAAGGAACAGTGGCAAGCCAGTATTTTGCCAGGGGGGAGGTACATTGTAGGAGATTCCAGACCTCTAGGAAGGGGAAGGTAGATTAGCACAGAGAGAGAGCAGTCATCCAGGAGAAATGGAGTGTGAAGGATGAATCCAAAGAAGGGATGAAACAGTGGGTCCAGTCTGGCAAGTGTAGACTTTGGGGCAGCACTATAGACTACATCCATGTACTCAAATACTGGTAAGATCATCTGGATAATCTCTCAGCAGACCACAAGAGGAAGGTAGGGTTTGTTTTAGTATAGCACACCAGGCCACGGGCAAAGTTTCTTATGCATGGTATCAATGTGGGTGCAAAAGCTGAAATTCTGGTCCAGCCACACCAGTAAGTACCTGATGTAGGGTTTCTGTTCAAGCAGGTGGCAATCTAGAGTCTTGAAGGCTGGAGCATGTTGGAACCTTGTTAGCTAGTCTCTGTCTAATGCCAAAGGTCAGGGAGACACTGTTTTGGCATTCAGTGACAGCTGGTTTGAGCAGAACTAGCACTGGATGTTGTCAGTCATGCTGTGACGACTCCAGCTCGGGGACCAAAGTATAAGAAGCAAACAGAACTGTGTCATCTGCATACTTCTGGATGTGTGAGGAGACACATGTGGAGGGGAGGTAATTTAAGAAGACAGAGAAAAGGACTGGGCCAAAGATGGAGCCCAGGTGGACAATGGAATTCATGGGCAGGGGTGGATAGGGCATCACCCACCTAGGCCGAGTGGAGCTGATCCAAGAGGTAGGAGCAAAACCACCCTACTGCTAAGATGAATAGGTCTGCAACACCTAACTTAACACACATGTGGGTACAGGGTACACACTGAACTGTTCAAAGTCTCTGTGCTGTTCAGACGTTCCGCTGTTTGGGGTTAATTGAGTTTGTCATCAATACTGTGGCACACCACTACCTAGAATCAACACACCGTTGTTCATCAGAAGGCATTTTGTTCCAGAGACCAGTAGGAGGGGCCCCTTATGATAAGGTTTGTAACTGAAGTCTCAAGGTGGATAGTTCCCTTTAGCTGGGATGCCAGCCAGGGTTCTAGCAGGTACATGCTTTAAAACACAAATGAGTGGAGATAAATTACAGTTTACTCCCAGTGGCAGCTGGACCTGAAGGTCTTGATGAATTACTCACAGTTTACCCTTGATGGCAGCTGCCTCCACCTAGTGCCTGCAGTCCTGGCTTTTTTTTCTGACTCTTTTTCAAAAAGAATTTGGCAGTTCTTCAATGTCACCCTCAGTTCTCCTCTACTGGTCCCCCTTGGGCACCTCACAGGCCAGCTGGGCTCTTTTTCCATTGGCCATTCACTCTCTTTGGGTCATCAAATAACCTCCAAGTTAGCAAACTTACCTTCTGCCATCCCCAAGGCAGCTCCCACTGAAGGCTATCAAATGGCTGTGGTGATTCTGGCATGGGGGCTTCTAGGCCTCACTGGATCTGCTGCAGTTAAAATTGCTCATGTCTATCTCTGGAAAGTGTATCTTTCTCCCAGGTACTCTAGGGCCTCAGCTCAGCTACTGGATTCAAAGTCTCTCTCCTTATTATGTTTGTTTGCATGCATGTGCAAGAAACATAATGCCATCATCCGAGTTTTCGGAGGTGTGACAGCCCTCTTCCAATTCAGTCAGTGTGTTTGCAGGCACGGTCGCAGTTCTCCAATCAGTGCTGCAGTTGTCTATGACAGCAGTTGAAAATGCAGTGTCGTACAGTTGAAAAGGAGAGCTCCGCTTCAGTGAGCAGCACTCCCCCCTCCACATGCATGCATGCACGCATATTGCATGCTCATGCGCTCCCCCCCATGCACATGCTGTATGGCCGTCGGGAGTGCAATCCCCAATCAGCTCCAGGCCCCCTAAAAACAGTCTGAGCTGCCACGCTGGGAACCCACCCCACGTGGCACAAGCCCAGAGTGGCTGACTGGGGTGCCCAATCCCACGCCGCCCAGGCCCCCAAACAGCTCCATAGTGCTATGCTGGGAGCCCACCCCAGCGAGCAAGCGCCCCGTGTCGCCTTCCTTAAAAAAAAAAGTCTCTCAGCCCACCTGCGCCCACCCATTGTGCACCCTGCCTCCCCACCCCCTTACCCCATACTTACCTCCTGAGCTTGGCGCAACAATCTTTGGTGTACCGGGAAAAACGTCTGCACTCTTCAAAGCCAACCGTGAACTGAGGAAATGCCGGTAAGCTGTATAATGCAATAAATAGGGTTTTTTCAATTTTAATGCATATCTCAGGCATTTTTTGGAATTTTGGCACCACATTTTCAACATGGGGTTTTTGGGACCCCTCCTCATGAATTCTTGAACTGTCATGGCGTTAATCAGGCGTGAAGGGTGATTTCACAGTCACTGCATGAAATCACCTTTCAGGACCGATTAATGAAATGACAGTGCCAGTGTGTTCATAAGGTGGGCTCTCAAAAAGCCTATGTTGCAAATTTGGTGAAAAAATTCCTAAAAATGACTGTTTTACGAGCATGAGTTGCGCAGTTCCCACGCACGCTCATAAGTTCTCGAATTTTTAATATTTGCACTCTGGATTTTCAGCATTGCCATTTTACCACACCTCCTTATGAGCAGTACAACTGTCATTTTTCACATCTTGCCCCAAATGTGTTTCTGCGCATGTAGCGCACAATGACGCAGTCAGTGTGTGAAATCAATGTACGGGACACATTAAGAAAATCACAGTGACACTGTTCATGAGCAGAGGTCTTAAAATGGCTATGTTGAAAATTTGGTGAAAAAATTCCTAAAAATGTCTGTTTTACGAGCATGTGTTGCATAGTTCCTACGCATGCTCATAAGTTTGCAAATGTTTTATATTTGCACTCCAGATTTTCAACATTGCCATTTTACCATACCTCCTTATGAGCAGTATAGCTGTCATTTTTCACATGTCGTCCAAAATGTGTTTCCCTGCATGTAGCGCACAATGGCGCATTTGGTGTGCACAATCAATGTTTGGGACAGATTAAGAAAATCACAGTAATGCTGTTCATGAGCAGAGGTGTTAAAATGGCTATGTTGAAAATTTGGTGAAAAAAATCCTAAAAATGACTGTTTTAGGAGCGCACACTGTGCAGTTCCTATGCACACTCGCAAGTTTGCAAATTTTTAATATTTGCATGCCAGATTTTCAACATTGCCATTTTATTATACTTCCTTATGAGCAGTACAGCTGCCATTTTTCACATCTCACCCAAAATGTGTTTCCGCACATGTAGCGCACAATGGTGCAGTCGGTGTGCGAAAGCAATGTTTGGGACAGATTAAGAAAATCACAGTTACACTGTTCATGAGCAGAGGTATTAAAATGGCTATGTTGAAAATTTGGTGACAAAAGTCCATAAAATGACTGTGTTACGAGTGAGCATTGAGCAGTTTCCACGCACTCTTGTAAGTTCATGACTGTGTAATATTTTCAGTCCAGATTTTCACCAGTGGCATTTTTCCACACTTCCTTATGAACAGTACAGCTGTCATTTTTCACAACATGGCAGAAATGCGTGGTCGCTGTGGGAAATCATTGTTCGGGAAAGATAACTAAAATCACAGTGACACTGTTCATGATCGGAGGTCCCAAAATGCCTTTGTTGACAATCTGCTGTAAAAAATCCCCAAACTAATTACATTACGGGTGTGTGTTGCACAGTTTCTATGCACGCTCGTGACTTCACCAGTTTTTTTAATATTTTCACTGCAGATTTTCAACATTGCCATTTTTTACACCTCCCCATGAACAGTACAGCTGTCATTTTTCACATCCTGTTCGGAATGTGTTTTTGCACCTGTGGTGCTAAATACCGTGGTCGCTGTGTAAAAGCAGCTTTCAGCTAACAAACTGATATTGCCACTGTTCATGAGGTGGGGGTCACAAAAAAAAATCTTGAAAATTTGGAGTGAAAATACCAACGAATGCCTGAGATGTTAGGGTTTCCAACCATAACGCCCCACCCTGTAGAGAATGACAGGCATCAGGGGTGTGACTTGGGATTCTCGCCTGTAATGCTCATACCATTCCACACCCTGCAGCCAGTGAGAGGCATCGAGGTATGCCTTGGACTCTTCGGTCCCAAAGTTCACCCCATTCTCCTATACCGCACCCATCTCACTGTATTTCCTGATGGAATGGGGTGCGCATAAGGGCCAAAGACCCCAAGGCACACCGTGACACTTGTCGGTGTCTGCAGGGTAGGGTGTGGTGAAATGGCATGGTCGTTATGCCTGATGACCCAAAGGCACACCCCAATGCCTGTCAGTCTCTGCAGGGTGGTGGTGGGGTTGGCTTCAGTTCAATACTTCACTGCCATTCCTATTATGCAGCTCTGTAACTCCTACACTACCGATGCCAATGCCAGCAAGCAAACATTCAGCATTGACAAATGCTTGTTTTTCGTTGTGTAACAGTCTCCTCCTTCAGTTACTGTTGAAGCCCAGAGAACAGTTTCTGTCTCTAGGCTATGGAAGTCTTAAGCAGGCCTCTGATCACTGCCATGCTCAGGCAGCAGTGCTCCCTCCAAGCTGTCTCTGATGCAGCACAGAAATGTTCTGAAACAGCTCCAGCTGTTCACGTGTGATTTCAACCCTCCCTATCAGTCACAGGGGAAGTTCTATCTGGATGATCCTCGATAAATAACTAGTAACCCAGTCCCCAGTTAACTTAAGTCTTTCTCTGTCCTAGGATCCATCTGTGGTTGGAAGGCCTTTGTTCTTGATTGGCTGAGCTACCACCCTCTGATGTCACTGCAATATTAATGGGGGTTAGAGGTGGCTAAGATTGCTGCTGCAATGTAGTTCCCAGGGGCAATAGCCCCAAAGTCCTTAAGTTACCTGGCTCCTGCCCCCAGAATATGTCATGCATGGTTGAGCTGTTGTTCTGATTTGGTCATGGCAGCTGGGAGAAGTTTCTCTTGGTCATCACAAGTGCAGGTGCACTCCACTTCATTGGTTACAGGAAAATGGCTGGCAATACAGTTAGGAGTCACAAAGATGAAGGGTGCAGTCAGCACCTGAAGAAAGCAGCTCACATTCTAACTGTGCCAGTCCCGACCGGCACTCCTGGGGACTGGAGAGCAATGACAACAGCACGTCGAGCTTTGTGTATTTGGGTGAGGGTTACATTTACATACATTTCAACCCTATGGTTGAATGATGGTATAATCTCCTAATCTCCAAAATAAAGTCATACTCAAAAAACATAGAACAGAATTCATATACTCATAGGGCTGGGAGGGATTACACAAAATATAGTCAGGGAATACGAAATACTATGTAACAGTCTATAAACTCTATTGGTACTGTTCATTGCAGAATACAGTACTAGAGTAACACATCTATTAGGGTTAATGCTTAAAGCCACAAAAGTAAGGAAATGCAATGTTAAGGTTAAAGTCCCTTGAGCCATGGGGAAGCTGTGTTCTGGCATTCCTTGGGGTTTGAACAATCACATGACAGAGCACAAGCATTACCCTAGCTTCAGCACTGTCTCTCCCAGCACCTAAAAATATGAATACAGCAATGGTTGCTGAATGGGTGCTGATGTTAGGGCAACACGATACTGCATCACCTGATTGCTCGAATCTTGAGGAATGCCTGGCCACAACTTTACCACATGTCAGGTGACATTTAACCCTAATGTTCCATTTCTTGTCCTCTTGTGGCTTTACCCTTCACCCACAGTAGATGCTTTAATGCTGTTTTTGTAAACAAAAGATGCACCAGGCCTATAGAGTACTTTGCAAATGGTCCTGAGGGCCATACACAAAGCAACATATCCATCCCACGTGGCCCTGGGCCTTTCACTGCCACTTTTGTACATGTACTTTCTCAGATGAGTTAACATAAAACAGCCCACCCACAAAAGTGTCACAGATGCATACTTTGCAGAACTCAGCTTCTAAGTCCAATTGCAAATCATTTTACAGGTCTATTTTTATTATTCTGTTTTTAACCTTTTTATCTTCTAATTTTCAAATATGACCTAATTATAACCCTCCCTCACAACCACAGAAATGGAAATGTTTAAATGCCTCCCATTTTAGTATCATTGGGCCCTATTCATGAATGGGCCAAGGTGGTTACACACCGTGTAACTCAGGTACGTAGCCACCCATGCCCATTCGTGCCCACTGCACCCCCCTCGATGGCATGCACAATAAGTGTACACCCCTCTGCGCACCACATCCCCGGCTGAGCGTGGAGTTCCACACGTGGGCAGGCCAGGGTTTCTGTGGGGGGGGGTGTGCTGACACTCTACACCATTCACGAATGTGTGGAGTGCTGAATGCAGGGGCCAGAGGCTATGCACCTGGATGGCAGCCATAACGGATACATGCCCTGTCCAGATGCCAGCGCCAGACTCGCTGATGCAGGCAGGGGGTCATTGGACCCACTCAGGATGGTGCTGCAGGTGTCAGGAGACAGTGGTCAGGCCGGGGCAGGTGGCCAGCAAATGCCCCCCCACAGCATGACTGGTGCTCTGCGCACCCCCTGCAATATGGTGCCATACCAGCGCAAGTGATCCACTGTGGACCTGGGTAGAGCTGCTGATTGGCTGCCAACCCAGGTCTGCAACCCTGTCCCCATGAACCTCCGTACCTGGGGGGGCAGGGACTTGGAAGGGAGCCGGGTAGGGACAGCTGCTTTGTGAATACAGTCCCCATGCAGATCTCCCAGGGGTGCAGAGCTGCGCATGCCTTTTTGCACCAGCTCCACACCTCTTAGTGATTAGTGCCCAATAAATTGCCACTTTCACAGGTGTACTTTCTTAGATAGGCAAAACAACAAGTCCACCTGCAGAAGTGTCGCAGATGCATATTTCACACAACAATTTTAAGTTCAATTGGGAAACTTTCACAAATCTATCTTTATTTATAGTTTTTCTATTTTTAAACTTCTTAACTTCTGATTTTCAGTAATAAGGTACATACAACCCCCCTTTCCGTGGCCACTGATGTGTCAAATTTTAAATCCTTCCCATTCTACCATCGCTAACTTTGGTAGATGCATTTTAGCAAATGGAGAGAAACAACAAAGCACTTTCACAGATATAAAAGTCCAACTGGGAAACTTTGCAAATCTATTGTTAACTTTTTTTAAAAAAACTTGTTAACTTCTAATTTTTGACAATAAGCTGATTGTTGTACAACCTCACTCATGACCACAGATGTGTCAAACTTTAAATCCCTCCAGTTTTACTGTTGCTAACCTTAAACTGACACTTTCACAAATTCAGTTCTGCAAAATGTTCACAAATCTTTTATGTTTGTAATGTTTCTATTTTAAAATGTTTTAGCTCCTAATTTTTGACAACACATGAATTACAACCCTGTCCCAACCACAAAAGTTTCACATTTTGAATCCTTTTTGGTTTACCATTGTTCACCTTAAACTGACATTTTTGAACATGAATTTCACAGTTGAACATAGAAAAAATCTTTTGCATCTGCGAAAGTACCAGTTGCATCTGGAAAAGTGGGAGATATAGTGGCATGTGAATTACCCTTAGAGTAAAAATTGATTTATTTCATGTTTGTTGCTCATCATACCTCTCAGCCTTTCAACCCCCAAATGTGGAACACTGTACTTCAAAATGTGGAACACACAGGCAAAATGTGGAACACCTCCTCAAATCATAAAGAGAGAAGCTCAGAACCATGTGTAAATCTGCATGTCCATGTTCACAGAGCTTTGTGTTTATTGACTAACACATTTTTTCACATGTATTGTTTCGATTTCTGCTTTAAAATTTCAACCTGAAATGTGGGACGATACCACTCAGTGTGGAACAGAATGCTTATCTGGGGTGAAATGAGGAACTGTAACTTGTAATGTGGGACAGTTGAGAGGTATGTTGCTCATGTCTAGCAAAGAAGAGAACACCAGAGTTGGCATATCAGGAGATTCAGGACCACAAATTACACCTTTAAAGGTTTTGTGAAAGAAATGAATGCGATATAAATGGCTGTAAATCCTGATTTAATATTGGAGTGGCTTCACAACCCTAACAATAGTGGTGCTGCTACCCCACTGTAATAACTAGTTTATTTAAACGAAGGGCATTTATTTATTTTATTTAATTAGAAATTGGTAAGCAGAGGCTGGTTTCCATTTGTGACTCGGTGGTGGGGTACATAGTGGGAGTAAAAGTGCAATAACAACACAGATAAAGCAACAACAACAATACCACTAATACGTGTGAGGATTGTGCAGCTACAGTTACTAATTGCCAGTGAGCAGAACATGCAATGACGTAGAACCAAGAAGAACCAAGGATTAAAACCACCAATTTACCAGCAGACTGTAGTAACAATAACCCTGAGAGAACAAGTTTTGTGCCAACAGTGCCTGTGTCTGCCATAGTACACAGGAAAGTGTTAAATTTTTGTTTTTTTGCTTGAAATATACCAAGTTTGAAATAACACTATGAATAATTATGCACAAGAATTGTACCAGTAACTTTTTCTGATGTGAATTGTTTATTTATACAAGAAGAAGCTGGAGGGGGATAAGTTCAAGAGGGATGTGAGGAAGTGTTTTTTCACATAAAGGGTGGTGGATACCTGGACTAGCCTTCCAGAGGTGGTAGAGGGAGCAAAAACAGTAATTGGGTCAAAAATTGCCTGGGATAGGCACAAGGGAATTCGTGGAGTAGGGTAGTGGGAAGAAAAGATTGCGACGTGGATTAAGCAGAATCTGAAGGAGAAAAAAAAAAAAAAGAAAACTCCACTGGGAAGACTGGGTGGTCCCAGCAGCAGTTATCTGCCATCACATTCTGTGTATATATGTATCTATGTAAGTCCTATAAATTATTTCTAGTACTCAGTAGCACTTCCTAGTGGTAATCTGTATAACCTGTCAATGTCTTCAGTTGAACTATCTCTATTCATGCAGTTACTAAAGGAATTATTACATCACTTGTTTAGTTTAGTTCTCCCCACTACATTACTATCTTCTAGAAGTGCACGGTTACATAATTCCCAGACATCACTTTGACTGATGTCATGCTCACTGTCTTTAGGTTTACAAAAACTGCAATAGTATAAAGGCAGGGGCTGTAGCTTTTTATATAAAAAATTTCAGAAGTTTTGTTTTCTAGATAGAGTTGTTTCACTATCAGTAAGAATAATATTTATGTAACTCCCTCCAAACAGTTTATGTGGGCTTACCTGACTCCACAGAACCCACCAACTTGTTACTTCCTCCCTCTGGTCCCTCGAGACTGTCATCAATAATAGAAGAGGAAGCAGAGGAAGAGTAGTGTTTGTTTGTTTATTTGTTTGTTTATTTGTTTGTTTAGCACCTTCTGTGCCATCCAGTTTCATGGCTCCTTACCACACATCAAAGGGCAGCTGTCTGCCACCAACAATGCAGAGTACGTTAGCACTTTTAGTGAAACTTGTAAAATCCTCTAGCAACCTCCCTGACCAAACCGCGCACTAGTTCAGTCATGCTAATATGACATTGGGGGTACAGAAATGCTGTTTAAGGGCAGAAGCCTTTCAAAATAAAGACCCTGAGCTGAGTACCTTTGGAACTACATGGTATACAACCATATAAGTCACCTCTGACCCCTACAGACACTGCAGTGGGATCAGAAGGTGGCCAGGGAGTCAATTAGGTTTCAGTGCCTGCCAGGGAGCTACAGAGTGCTCCTGGGATGCAGATGAACTCCACTGATTCACCCAGGAGTCCGTTACTAATCAGCCATTGAAGATCAGTTAGACAGACCCTTTCCAGTGACTGGGATATGTTTATGACCAATGGGGCTGGATCCAACAGTGTACAGCAGAAGCTGTTCCAGAACTTTTGAATTCTGCATCAGAGACAGCTTAGAAGCAGAGCTGCTGCCTGAATATGCTGCAGCATAGAGCCATGACTGATATTTCCACACACCAGAAAAAGTAGGTGTTTGATGAGCTCAAATAGTCACAGAAAGGAGGAGACTGCCACTTGCAGAAAGAAAGGGAGAGAGATCCAGTACCCAGCTGCTGAATGGGACTGCCTGCAGTCAAGTCACCTTACAGCTGAAGTGTCCCAGAGAGATTTTTCCAGGGACAGTCGAGACCTGAGGGGTTTGAACTATAACAGAGGCAGTGAGGCCTGGAAGCTACCATACTACTCACCACAGCCTGCCGTAGGAGTCTCTGGGCAGTGCAAAGGGTAAGCTTGCCAGCCTTGCATCCATCTGGACACCCAGAGAGACTGAGCACCCAATGGAGGAAGAGCCCAGCTTACCTGCAAAGTAACCTACAGGGACATCAGCAGAGAAGAACTGAGGCACATGTTGGAGGTCTGACTGAATAAGTGGATGAGAGTTGTTAAACCCAGCCAGGACTGCAGAGACTAGGTGGAGACTAATGCCACCGAAGATAAACTGTGAGGAACCCATCAGGGCTTTTGGGTTCTGCACCACACCACATCCATATAGATAACTTGGATAGGGCTACAGAGGTGGGCTACAGTTAATGGACTAAGTCATAAAGTCAGAATTTACAATTCTGGATTTGAAATAAATATTGGTTTGGGTATGTGCATCAATGTCAGTCAACCACATGCAGCTGTTGTTGGGCCTGTTACACATTATCACCTGGGTACCTGGGTACCCAGGCTTTCCTGGGAGCTACCGAGAATTAGGACAGTAATAGTGGTAAAACAGTGGTACCAGTGGGGGGTGGGTAGAATCCATCAGTAGCAGCTGGGCAGAGTATTGTGTCGGGGTGAGCTGTGCCTAAAAGGGCAGTGGTAAGAAGGTATTACCAACAGCAATGCACACACACATATACAGTATATATATATATATATATTTTTTTTTTTGCATAGCTTAACTTTTTCGTACCCTCCAACGTGGATCCTGCTTGTTCCCAATAACACCGTTGTCATTTGTTTGCATATCTGTGTTGTGAACATGTTATTTGTAATGTGAGAAAGTATTACATATTTGGTAAACTGTTTTTGCACTGTGTGGGAGTGGGGTGGGGTGGGCCAGTGGGGATCCCAATGGGTTGGTACTGTTCCCAGTGGGAGGTACTTGCATATGGCCTGGCCCACTTACTCTTTCCCTGAATGGAGGGCACCGAACAATTTGCATCTGAACTTTAACTTGCCATCTCTGGGTTAGGAATCCCCACAAGAGTTATCGACTCAGGCCCCTCAACCTTATTTTAGCCATAATGCAGGGCAGCATGCTGAATGTCTATGGCGATCCAGTGCACACACGTACGCAGTGAACCTTTAAATTCACAGCTTATCGCCATCATTTGGAAAACTGGAGAAGAAACAGAGGACACTCTGTTCTGTAGTTTCCCCGACAGTAAATCACTGTTGTATATTGCAGGTCATCAGAAAAGGAGAGGTAAGCTGCTGCTGGATTTGCACCACTTGCAAGGAGAATGAATATGTGCAGGATGAATTTACCGCAAGGCTTGCGACCTGGGATGGTGGCCAAATGCTGAACTAACAGGTGAAGTGTGATGGTTATAAAAAGCCTTTATAATGTCTGAAAAGGCAAAAATAACACTGTGTGTGTGTGTGTGTGTGTGTGTGTGTGTGAGTGCACGTGCGCAACTGAACTGTACCAACATACTGTATGTTTATATGTACAATTATGGCATCTCCTATGGTTATAAGAACGTCTGGAATGGTTAGAAATAATCTTGAGTGGCTAAAAATGATGTCATGATTTATAATATAGTTACTATCAGGTGTTTCTTCCATAGATTACAATGCATTTTGTTCCTATTAAAATGAATGGGGGAGGCTACAGCACATAAATATCTCTTATACAGCCAAGAAGTAGCCTTGTGCTGCACACCAACACTGGCTGTGGCATTTTAGATTCTTTTTTTTTTTAAACAACTGCCATGTTGTAACTGTCCTCTGTGTAGTTCACATCAAGCGGCAGTACCACACTGTCTGCGAAATATAACAAACTACAATTAGAAACCCATTATAAGTAGTGTGGTTAAATAAGAAGCTTCCTAAACACACTTGTTCTAAAGGGTAATCAGCAGATCCGTGCACACAATTGTATTTCCTACTCATAAACCACTTGTCCCTACTCACACTGACACAGCTCTGGAATCACACTCCAAGTTCTGTACTCCACTACACATCAAGCTTAAAAAATATTTAACTGAATAAAACAAAAAACTAAACAGTATTAAAAAAACCATCATCATCAAACACATAGTCTTGATAAACAGCATGGCACTGCTGTAAACTCTCATGAGAACCGAGAGAGCAAGCTTCACTCTAAGGGTCACAGGTCGCTTGGCAAGCAAGTGACTTCATGGCTACATAATCACCAAACAAAGTGAGTAAAATGCAAGATTCAGCAAAAATGAATGGTTAAAAAAAAAGAAATGCACAATAAAAAATGAATGGGTTGTCTGAGATGTCTCTTGGCTAATCAAGAACATCATCTCGAGACATGTTTGCTTTCCTGAACTTCTCAGCTTCACTTCAGTCAGTGTTATTGAACATAAAATGTCTCGAGATGACACCTTGATTAACCAACAGATATCTTTGACAACTGATTTACTTATCTAAGTTTATCACTCGGAGGTGCATGGCCTCTTGTTCCACACATAAATACATCTTTCTTACCAGAATATCAACCGAGTTACTGAAGAAAACCTTTCAGAAAATTTAAGTGATGTTTTTATGAGGCATTTGTGGTCTAGTTCTGCTTAAATAAAATCCTAAAAGAAATCGTTAAGAAAAAATTAATCTACAAAAATTTCTGTTCTGTTCTTTCGTAAAATTAATTAAGTGTAATCACATATCAGTTAACCTGTAGCTCGCAATCTAACTGATTGAAACCTGGTAACGACCTTGCAAGCTCACTAATATCCAGTTCCTGCAACTTGTGGCTCCTTTGCCAACAAACTCCAGGACAAAGGGAAACTGGACCCCTGGTGTGAAACATGCTGTACTCTGCTGCTAGGTTCTGGGTTCAGTGCCTGACTTCTACCCATCCACTTACCTAGCTTCCTGACCTAGCTTCCTGGTCTACCCTATCTAGCTAACATTTAATATGAGGGCTATACAAGACTTACTACAGGATCCACGAACAATGAGGAAAAATGGAACAAAGAATATTGCAGTCACAATCAGCAACTCACTCAAAGCACTCACAAACATGCTATCTTTTCTTATCCCTAAGGTTTAAAACATACTGTAGCTAATTGTCCTTTGATTAATGCGAAACCTGCCTACAGTAAACTAATTAGCTGCATTTCTGCTGGAACATCTCAAAATTAACTAACTGTTCTGGGAGGAGAGAGTTCAAAACTGCAACAAGGCACTGAAGAGCTTCACTAAGTGTAACAGAAAAATGATGGCACGCCTTGGTCACGGCAGCTTTAAAGTGGGCATTATTTTGATCCTATGGTTGCAGCATCCATTTTCTTGATGTTATCACATTAGACAAAAACATTTTTTTTAGAGAAAAGCAAACATTTAGCAATGTGTACAAAAATAATTGATTTATTTAACCTTTATTTTCCCAGGTATGTCCCACTGAGGCTGAGGCTTAATTTGTTAGGGTGACCTAGATGCATGGATACAGGAGAACATAGTACCTGGATTACACATACAACATGATACTGCTAATACTTATAGAGCAGCTCTGAACTTCAGCATGTACTTTCATAAACATGACATTGCAGCTTCTGCAATTTATGTGAACACTTTTTTTATTTGTCCATTTCAGGGTTTATAACACATCTTGATAATCTATACAAAAAGTCAAAATAAACAGCTCGTGTCTGTCCCCAACTGACTTTATACTACCATCATTTATAATATCATTGTGTTTCCCACGGCAACAGACTGTGATGTCACACACATGGCAATTGGTGAGGTCAATTTGGAACCGTCTGTTGTTTTATTTTAAAAGACACCGTGAAATAAGCACTGAAATATCTAAAGCATTTAGTAGGCCAATAATATAAGAATGTACTGTACAAAAAAAATAGAAATCACACAAGCTAACCATAAGTATTGTACATTTATTAACTTTTAAAAAATTATTTTAGTATCTTCCTACTCCTCAAAATAATTTTGAGTTGAGCACAACTGAGCAATTTATTTTTACTGTATAATTAAACCTGTAGTGGATATTAAAAAGGACTACTTTATTATTTGCTTTTGCCCAGTGGAATAACATAACATGGAAAATTGAAACATGATGATATTCTTGATACACAAGCCCAATTATGTTCTCTATAGAGAGCATTACCAAAGATAACAGACTGATTTGGACGAATGAGTCATCGGCCTTGCCTCAAAACCCATTACTTTCCAAAATAGTAGACAAGCTCTGATAATGACTTCTGGGGAGGGTATTATTGCTTCAGTATTTTTTTGATTAGAAGTAGACACTATCTACCTAATGTGCTCAAGCATGTAAACAATCCAAACAAGAGCTGTCAGATTTAAGTTCACGGTTATGATTCTTTTGATGCTGTCTGTGACCGAACAACTATTGTTACAGCAATCATATACTGGCTTTTGTTAGCTGTTTTCAGTTCCTAACACCAGTAGTCCATGCCACACATCTTACACACCGTTCAGCAGGTGGCACTTTGACATCAAGTGGTGCTAGGCTGAACAAACATCAAGACTGCAGTAAATTATACTCTTTGGGTAGGAATTTCAAAAGGGAGGACACTGGTGCAAGGCCAGACTTTGAGATGGGCCTGGGTCTTTTCTGATGCACCAAAACTTCCATGGCTTATTTTCAGTGCCATGCAAGTTTTGCTACAGTTTTCACGGTTTACCACAGGTTGCATAAAAAAAATGCCTGAATCTGATGCCTGCATCACTTTTTGATACAACTGTTGGTTGGTTTTGCTGCAACTTTCTGATGACACACTTGAAAGTTAGACCCTAGCTTAGGCTGTCTAAGTTTCATGCATTGATTCAGCAGCTGTGGCTAAAACGGGCCCGTGCATCATTTCAGGGGTTTCAAAATACTGCACTTAGTCTAGAGAGAGAGAGAGCGCTTCCATGTACTGTAAGCACAGTGTGTGAAGCTGGCAGTTTTCACGTGACGTAACAAAGTAATTTGTAAAGTCTGCCAACTTGTAAAGTGCTGACTTCACATAGTTTTTGCCAGGCAAAGCGTCTTTTTTCAAGTGCAGTCATGCAAACTTGCCAGCTTCCCCTGACTTTGCCTGAGAAAGTGCCACTTCACCAGGAAAACTCACTGTGAAGTGGTGAAGTGGGAACTCTGCAAAGTGTTTTGCAAACGTGAATTTCACAACTTCACCAGAACTTCACTGGTGAAGTAAAACTTCACAGCATTTTTACATGCAAGTATCAAGGTACAGTACATGAATGGAGCAATATAGGGAAATTTGCACTGTGCTTGGCCTGTACAAGTAAACGGGTCTTATTTTTTTTTTTTTATTTAGTCTTTGGTAACTGGGTAAGACCCACTAGACACACAAGTGCCTGTTTTCAGGGGTGACCTGGGAGCACTGGGCAGTTAAGTGACTTGCTCAGAGTCACACAGTATGCAAGTGGAGGCTGTGAGAATCAAACTCAGGTCTGGTCTGCTGGATGTATCAAGCTTGTTCACACCTTGTTCCTCTAACCTCTAAGCTATACTACCAGCCCAAATGTTATGTCATGTCATGTTTGCATGACAACCCTCACCTGGAACAGTCAAAGTGACATTTTTCTAATTTGGGGGTCTCTGACATATTTTAGAAAAATTACAGTTTGGACATAAAAGCTCTGGTTTGCATACATGCATTGAACTACCTAGTCAGTTTCTTTCAGTTTCTGAAATACAGCTGTGCTTCTTGAAATACAAATGTGAGCATTTCAGGAGGTGGGACCTTACTATTTGTTCTTTTTTTCCCCTCTCTTTTGCAGGGTGTGAGCCAATTCCAGTGAAGTACCTTGAATGGAGTAATATAGAGGCTATTGTAGCTGTTGTCTTTTCCTGCCTAGGAATTCTGGTCACTATGTTTGTCACCTTCATTTTTGTGCTGTACAGAGACACCCCTGTAGTGAAATCATCTAGCCGTGAACTTTGTTACATCATCCTCGCAGGCATTTTCCTTGGCTACTTCTGTCCATTCACTCTGATTGCCAAACCCACCATCCTATCCTGCTACTTGCAGCGCCTTTTGGTTGGCCTATCCCTAGCCATGTGCTACTCGGCTTTAGTGACCAAAACCAATCGGATTGCCAGGATCTTGGCAGGAAGCAAAAAGAAGATCTGCACCAGAAAGCCGAGGTTCATGAGTGCTTGGGCTCAAGTTGTCATTGCCTCCATTCTGATCAGCCTACAGTTAGTATTAGCAGCCACACTTGTCATCCTGGAACCAGCGATGCCAGTTCTCTCCTACCCCAGCATTAAGGAGGTTTTCTTGATCTGTAACACAAGTAACATGGGTGTTGTGGCACCTCTTGGATACAATGGACTCCTCATCATGAGCTGCACTTATTATGCCTTCAAAACCAGGAACGTGCCAGCTAATTTCAATGAAGCCAAATACATCGCCTTCACTATGTACACCACCTGCATTATATGGCTGGCATTTGTTCCCATTTATTTTGGAAGCAACTACAAAATCATCACAACCTGCTTCTCTGTGAGCTTGAGCGTGACTGTAGCATTAGGGTGCATGTTCACCCCGAAGATTTACATTATCATTGCCAAGCCGGAAAGGAACGTGCGCAGTGCATTCACCACTTCAGATGTTGTCCGCATGCATGTGGGGGATGGGAAAATAGCTTGCAGATCTAGCAGTTTGCTAAACATGTTCAGGAGGAAGAAGGCTAGTACTGGGAATACAAAGTAAGTCACAAAGGTATTTTTCTTTATTACATGACAATACTGAGTACATTTTAGAGCTAGTTGATTTAACATTTTTCTAACATACTGTACATACTTACTTTACAAAAAAAAGGGTCTTGACTGGTTAACAACAGTTGTATCAGATAATGACTGAAATATAGTCAAATTATTACTGGATTGGAGTCCCCCCTTCATGAACAAAGGCCCCAGTCACCTTGGGGATTTCTTGGGCCTAAAACCAGCTACAACAGAGAGAATTACACTTCGATCCATGTAGAAACTGTGAACTACTGCAGACTGCAAAGATGATATAAATTTGGTGTGTGCAATATATATAGTATATTAGTATACACAGGCCGAGATATTCAAAAGGGTTGTGCCTGGCGCAACTGAGTTGCACCAGAGCAACCCCAGAAATGTGTCCTGGGGCAATATTCAAAAGGGGTAATTGTGCAGAGCAATTCCCAATGTGCAGGGGTGCAAAGACAATGTATGCAGTGCATCTCCAGGGGTCGTGTCCATGCATATGTGGTGCATCTCGATATTCGGCTGAGATGTGTGGCGCATATGACAGCACAACCTGGAGATGTGCCGCATACCTGAGCCACAAAGTTGAGCATGGTAAAAACATGCTCAAGTGAAAGCCACCCATAGGTGAGTTGCTGTAATGCAATGTGCAACATAGCAGCCACCAGCCGTGGGTGGCTTCCACGCCCCCCCAGAACACCATACAAAAGCACCCATGATATTTCCTGGTAGTCTAGTGGTACTCCCCTCCACACCCGTACCCCTGATCACCATAATAATATGTTTTTAAGATCCCTAGTGGTCCAGTGGTTCCCCACTCCCCATCCCGTACCACTGATCACCCGACATAAATGTTTATATATTCCCTGGTAGTCTAGTGGGTACCCCACCCGCCCGTAACCCTGATTGCCAAAAGCATGACTAAAATCGGTCTCTGGTAGTCTAGTGGTCCCACCACCCCCACCCACACAGGACCACCAATTCACCCAGCCCCGGTCATCAGCAGGCAGCATACCCACCCGCATACCTCCGTGGCTGCCTGCCGAATGACAGTTTACAGTATGTGCTGCAAGCTCATTGGTCCACACTGTGGACCAATGGACTTGCAGTGCATACTGTAAGAGTCATTCACAACTTTGTGAATGAATGGCTTCATTCACAAAGTTGTGAATGACTATTACAGTGTGGACCAATGAGCTTGCAGCACATACTGTAAGCTGTCATTCCATTTCCCACCACCACCTGCTTCACAAACTTCTTTCATCTGGGCTGGCACCATCTGCAGTCAGTTGGTTCAGCTCCTACTTATACAACTGGCAACAATCAGTCTTAGTTGGAAATACCCTATCCTCTCCCCTCCCCTCTTAATCCATGCAAGGGTTCCCAAAAGGATCCATACTTGGTCCCATTCTTTTTTCAGTCTTTATAAATAATCTTCCCTCCATCTGCTCTACTTTCCAAATTCATATGTAGGTGGACGATGCTGTAATCTATACCTCAGGCTCCTCCACCACTGATGTACTTACCCCCCTACAGCGTGATTTCGACAAAGTTCAACACTGGTTTCAGGTCAACCAGCTAAAATTAAACACAAAAAAAGCTGTTTCAATGACCTTTGGCTCCAGGCAGAGGCTATCTAGACTCCAGTCCTCCCCAGTGTTCGTCACCCTGGACACCTCCCCCTTAGATGTGGTCTACACTTTCAAATACCCAGGGGTCTGACTGGACAGAAATCTTGATTTCTCCTCCCATATAGATGCCATCTGTACTAAACTTCACCCAAAACTTGGCATCCTCTACCACCACAGAGACTGCCTCCATCTCCCCACCCATCCTGATCTAGTCACGAAAATGATTTTACCTGTTATTGATTATGCCAACATTACCTATGGCTCTGCCCCTGTGATTTCCCTCTCTAGACACTCTCCTTAATTTGTTCTGTCACTTTGCTGCCTCCTCCCCTCCCCTCACACACCACTATCATATCTTATTGTCTCTCCACCATGTCACTATCCCACAGGCATGAGGTCCGTTACCTCTCCCTCATAGCCAAATACTGGTTTGGGACACTCCCTTCCTACCTCTCCTCCCTCCTATCACCTGCAAACCCTTTTACCCACTCCCTTCATTCCAGGGACTCTCGCTGTTTCTTCCTCCCCCACCCTCATACTGGGGCAGGTCAGTCAGTTTTTTCCTATCGCCTCCCTTTTCTCTGAAGTCAAGTGCCCTGGAACGTTCACCATACCCCATCATTCACTTCCTTCAGATCCCTTCTATGTCTCCTCCCTGGCACTAAATGCTCTTGCCACAGCTCCTACTCTGTCCCCTCCAGCTCCCCCAGCCCTCTGCCCTCCAAGTTCAAGCTCAAGGTCAAGCTCCTGGCTCAGTCCTAAATGATATTGCTTCAATAGGCTGGGCTTCTAAGCATTTGTTTGTTTGTTTAGTTAAAATCTGGAATGGTCCATGGGCCAAAGACCCGTTTGCATGGACCACCAGATGACAATGCAAAAAAGAGATATACAGATATAAACATACAAATCAGTAAATGAAACATCATACAAAAGTGCATTCACAAACATTTATAGTAGCTAATAATTTTTATGAATCAATAAATAAAGGACATCAGACATGATTGCATTCACAAACACTTGTAGTAGCTAACCATTTCTTTAGTTTAGACTTAAAAACAGTCAAGGACTAGAGTGAACTTTTCAGATCAGTTGGGAGATCATTAAAAACAGATGGAAATCTATATAACAGAGACCTCTGACCTAATGATGTTTTCATGGTTGGCACAAAAAAACTAAAATTGTGTGAAGATCTGGTATGTACCCGAACTAATGTTGAGTGTTTGTGAAAATAAGTATGAAAGCATGTCAGAACCCTGTCAAGAAGAATCTTTTTAATCATGATTAGTGATGCAGCAAATTTAAATTTCACCCACGGAGTGCTGGCAAAGTGGTCAACTTTGCATCGCAGAGCACTTCGCGAAATTTTCCGGCAGAAGGCTGAAATTCACCTTCCACAACAAAATTTTGCCTTCTATCCACGGGCAAAATTTTGTATAAATAAAATCAACTGAAGTTATAAAACTAGATCCCTGGTGGTTAGCAGTCCCTCCCCCCCACCTGTCCCACATGTAATAATTATCCATGGTGGCTAGTGGTCCCTCCCCTCCACTCGGTAATCCACCCGCCACAGAAATGTACAGTAACCCCCCCACCCGCATCCTTCCATATCTCCTTCTCAGATTCCTGTTAAAAAAAAAAAAAAAACCTTGGTGATCCAGTGCCCCCCCCCCAGCAGCCAGATGTCCCTGCCACAACCCCGCTTCCACCCCCATCCATCACTGGATCACCAGGGATTTATTTTGAAACTGGGGTCGGGAGGGGGTTTAATTACCAAAACCACTAGACCACCACAGATTTTTTTTTAACAGGAATTGGAGAAGGAGATACAGAGGGATGCGGGTGGGGGGTTACTGTACATTTCCGCGGTGGATGGATTACTGGGTGAAGGGGAGGGACCACTAGCCACCATGGATAATTATTACATGTGGGACAGGTGGGGGGGAGGGACCACTAGCCACCAGGGATTTTTCTATACACGTGGGACAGGTGGGGGGAGGGACCGCTAGCCACCAGGGATCTTGTTTTATAACTTTACCTTATTACCCTTGAAATTTCACCTGTGGACGGAAGGCGAAATGTTACCATGGCAGGTGAAATTTCGCGTTCCGCCAGGTGAATTTTCACCACTCCGCCAGGTGAAATTTAGCATTTCGCTGCTCAAAATGGGTGGAATTTCACGGCTTTCTCCACTAAGTGAATTCTGCCCACTTCACCCACCACTAACCATAATCCCTGCTTGGAGTTGAAATCTCTGATCTAATTGTAACTATCCAAGTCTGTTATAAAGATTACAATGGTGTGTTGATTTTGGCAATTGGGAGGCAAATCTTGCAATTTGATTAGTCAATACCCTAATTTTATTCAATAGTCTCTTATTAGCAGAGTGATAGAAAAGTATACTGTAGTCTACTATAGGTAATAAAAAGCTCTGGGACAGTTTCAGTTGGGTTGTGGGGTTCAGTAATGAATTGATTCTATATAAAGTACCAAGACCCTTTGATGAACCTGTTTTACAACAGAATCAATGTGAGACTCATAGGTTAAACTTTCATCAAGAATAAGCCATAAGTATTTAAAGATAGTTACTTGTTCAATGCAATCGCCCTCCAGAGTCTGTAACATTAGCTTGGGAGCAGTATTTAGTTTTTTTCTCTGATTCGAAAATACCATGGTTTTAGTTTTCTTCCCATTTAAAACAAATTTGTGACCAATAAACCAATTCCGAATTGCAGCAAAATCATATGCTAGTTGATTACTTATATCTTCCAGATTGGATCCGCTCATGAGGATCACCGCATCATCATCAGCATAAAGAAAAATTTGAGTATTAACACAGACTAAAGGAAGTGTATTCAAAAATAAAGAAAATAGTAAAGGCCCCAGAATTGAACCCTGAGGAACACCCAGTGGAACAACAGCAGAGGAAGAGTGAATATTCATTATTTTCATAATTTGAGATCGATCCTTAAGATAACTCCTGGTCCACTTCCAAGACCTCAGGAGACTAACCCATGTTAGATAATACTGTTAGTAGCATATTGTGGTCAACCAGATCAAAAGCCTTGGTCAGGTCCACAAAGGCAGCAACAGAAAAATGGCCATTGTCTAGGGCCTGGTGGACTGCCTGTGTGAACCCAACCAAGGCTGCCATTATACTGTGTTCCAGCTGAACACTGTGCTGAGCTGGTGTCAAAAGATTGTGTTTCAGTATGTATTCAGTTATCTGATCAGATACAATACGCTTCAAAATCTTAGACAGAGGAGAAAGCAAAGAAATAGGATGATAGTTTTTCATACTGGATACATCCCCAGACTTGAGAAAAGGAACAACAGCAGCCTGCTTCCAAGACTCAGGGAAGTGACCAGAGCAAAGCGAGAGAGATGAAAAATTATAGAAAGTGGGAAACAAAGGATGTCTGCATCGATCCTCATGAGTCTGTAGTCCACCCCGTCCTCACCAACAAACAGGGGAGGACTACACCCAATCAGATAAGATAATACTTCAGCTGGAGAAAGTATCTTAAAAAAAATTTAGGTTGGGATATGGGCAGAGTAGAGTTGTGCCCATCCTTTACAGAAGATTGGTCACAGTTGGTTCTGGGAACATAGATAGATCTGTAAAATAACTATTAAATTCTTAAGCTATTCTAAGGGGCTCAGTTAACAGTTCATTTACTCCTTCCCAATTGAAACTCAGAATGTCCAGCTACTTTTTGACATTTATTGTTGTACTCTAGGTCCACCATCTTGTTGCCCAGACTTCAAGCATTTGCCCACATGGTTCTCCATTTTATACTGCCATCTCCCCTCTTCTTGCCCTTTTGCACCTTCCCTTTTCCTCCACTACTGTCTTTCCTCATTCCCCTTCCCTCTTCCTCCTGGTTTCCTATTTGCGTTTGTTCACTGTAGGACTTCCCACCATTGGGACTCCCATTGCCGACCATATAAGCATGTCGGGGGCAGGGCAGACTATGTCTTCTTGCCTTATTCCACCTACCTCCATTGGCTAGTTTACATGCTTACTAATGTAACATTTAAACTGTTCATTAAGGATCTGGGTTTCCATCCTGGTGGGATGTAGGCCGTCACCCCTGTACAGGCCTCTATCCCTCCAGATGGAGCCCCAGTCCCCAATGAATCCAAATCCCTCTTCTCTGCACCACTTCTTCAATCATAAGTTGAGGTCCCTGGTGTGGAGTCTCCTGTCATCCCCCTTGTCATAGATGGTTAGCACCTCCAAGAAAGTAACAGATTGTGCTACTTGCCTAAGACCCCCTCCCCAGTTTCCTGAACTCTTCCTGAATAGCATCTGGCCTTTCTCCAGCCATTTCATTTGTCCCCAGGTGGACAATGACATCTAACACTCCCTTCCAGCCTTTTCTTCCTCCTGTGGTTTCCCTCATGCGGTGCTGCCAAGTGATGACATGGTCAATCCTGCATGCGGTTGTTCACAGGCCTGACAGGTATGTGGCAGCAACCCTTCCCCTCCAAATGCTCCCAACTGTGCTGCCAACTGGTATCCACCAGTCAGCAGTCACACAGCTGGAGCAACATGTGCCCTTCCTGAGGAAGGACAACAGTCCCTGGAATGTTCAATCCTTCCTCTCGGCCACCCATAATGGCCTCTACTTATTCTCAAACCCATGTCACCAGTGTAGCAAGCAGTAGCCCTACTGTTGTGCTACTGGCCTGACTCAAAGCTCAGGTCTTTATCTGTAGAGGCTAAAGCCCTGCTTAGGAGGCAGCCCTATCCATAATATCTGCTTCGGAGGCAACTTCTGTATCAAAAATGTGTCTCTTGCTATTCAGAACCTCCTGTGAAGGCTGTATTAACAAACCTAGGGGTTGCAGAAGGCAAGGGTACTAAATTGTTTACATTTGCATCTGGTAGAGTGATGCTGTGGTGACTGTGTATTCAACCTCCTGTTTTATGGGCTCACACAAGACTTGCATGAACCCCCTGCTGAAGTCACCAAATAAGGTTTGTGTTGGACTAGGAAGCAGAAAAATAAAAGTTGTGTTTCACAATGGGCACTGCTTATTAAAGTGGTGGTGGCCATGTCTATTAGAGTACTACTCAGGGTGGGTAGTGAATTTAACAACACCAGGCTCTGTAGAAGTATATGACCACACTGACATGGGAGATGGTTTACGTGGGCAATAGCCTCTTACCATCTTAACTTTCAAACTACAGAATCAAGTATAAAGTGCTTGCACCTCTTAGTTCAGTAATAAATCTGTCAGGGACCTAGGTGTCACCATAACAAGTGATTTCAATTTTAAAAAACATTGCCAACTGTTAAAAAATCAAATGGTATTTTATCCTGTATCCACAGACACATAATCAGCAGAGATGAAAGGGTTTTGTGGCCACTGTATACATCACTGGTGAGGCTGCACCTAGATTATTGTGCTCCGTTTTGGTCAACTTATTGTAAAACCGAGATCAAGCCATTAGAGGGGATCCAGCATAGGGCAACAAAGCTGATTAAGGACTTACATTCCCTATATTGTGTGAAAAAATTTAGGGTATTGGGGATGCACACGTTGGAATATAGAAGACTCGGAGGAGTCCTGCGCTTGGTTTATGGTGCCTTTACAAATCACAGTTTATGCGATTATACAGGATTAGAGACAAAGAATATACTGAGGGACACAAGAGCTCATGCATTGCGGCTAAAGGGAATGGTAAACCACTTAAGAAAGAGATCAATGTGGTTTTCTCAGAGAGTGGTGTCCCTATGGAATAGCCTCTCTATAACCATGCTTGGCAGTGAAAACATGGCACAGTTCAAAAGAAACCTGGACAGTTTCTGTGGGATTTCAAACATAAGAGCATACATCCTTTGAGAAAAGGCAAGCAGCAAAAGGGTAAATGCCTTATAATGCCAGACTAAGACCAAAGAGGTAATGTACTGTAGCAGAGACATTAGGCAAATTCCTGGTTCCCAGTTTTCCAGGCTAACCACCCCATTTAAGTGTAGTGATCCACTTGGCCCTCACGTTACCAGTGCCAATTCAAGAGCTGCTTAAATCTATTGATTTAAATTTAAAAAGTGTAGGTGTTTACCATTTATAAGGGTCCACCTCTGAGTCCTCAGCATACTAGAGAGAAGAGCTATTCAAATCATTTGAATGTGAACTGTGTTCCTCCAATAGAATTGAATATATATATATTTTGGGAAGAAAATTCCCACATAGAATTTATTGGGGGCATCACAAGAATTTGCTGACATGGAAGGTTCTGGTAATGTCCCAGAAAAATCAAGAAAGATCTTTTCTTACCCCACCACCAAAAACAGAAAGTTCAGAGGCTTGGGGTAACCAAACTGCACATGCAAACGTTTTGAATGCATTGCTAGGACACTAACACTGAATAAGAATTCATATACAGCAGCATTTATATTCACTTTTATAGGCATACCACCATGTCAGAACGTCAAGCATGGATATTCATAGCAAACTCTGTGATGTTCTCCCAAATGTTTATGCTGGACTTCATAGATTTTATGGTCCTGGGATGCTTTTGTGCCCAGTAAGATCTAAGTGAGCCTTGACACAGTCTATTTTCAGTCAGGCCCTTCTTTTGCCCAATTTTTCAGCTGGGAGGACTGCAGCATGAGAAAGTCAAGTGATTCGACAACCTAGAGCAACTAGACCACTAGTCTTGGGCAGACTAGGTGGGCCAAGCGGTCCTTATCTGCTGTCAAATTCTATGTTTCTATGTCTTCTCTGTATTATAGATTCCGCTTATCACTCTCTAACGCAATACAGGCCAGTGGTCTTTTATTCTCAGACTCTCTGCAGAAGAAAGTTGGTGACAATTTCTTTTATTGAATGAAAAACCAAAAAACATTCTTTAAAGAAAAACTAGACTTCAAGAGTTATACTGTCTTTGTCAGGTCAGAAAGACAGACTGCCCTGATGAAGACAGTATAACTCATAACTCACAGAAACTAGTACTCCAGCAAATTGGGCAATTATCAGTCAGGTTTTTGAAAGATCACTCATGAATGATCACTGTCAACATCAAATGTCACCACATGATCCATCTTTCGAATGAGACACTAAACTGAGGTCTCATCTGCCTGTTCTGGTGATAGTTCAGGTGGATGTTAAAGATCCCATGGCACTTCTCGAAAAAAGTAGGGAAATTTCCCCGATGCCCTGACCAAATTTCCCCCCATTCACTAAAAATCCTACCAACAGCTTAATCTGGTTCAATGTCAGTTGGCATTTATCTGTATTCCCTTCCCCCAGGTCATGCCTGAAAATTGGCTGAATTTGTCTAGTGCACTTACCCGGTCAACAAAAACAAAATAAATAAATAATATAATCAAGGGCAATAATGATCTAAGATCATCCTCCAGATCGTGATTCAATCATCAAACACATAACTTGCAAATCACTACCTGTTGATTATTTATTGTATGTGTAAGTGTCAGTCATCATGATGATAACTGAAGAGATATGTAAGCAACAAGACACAGCAGTTTATTGGCTGTGTTGTCACTGCTGCACACTGAGGGACATTGTACGGCATCAGGCCACAGGCCAATCATCTTTAGCCCCTGGATATGCAGTTCTGGCAGCAAAACCAACTACCTGGAATGTCTTATTGCACTTATAAAATGGGGTTTGTGTTTAGAAAGTGAGAACATTAAAAATAAAAATTAAAAAAAAATTTTAAACATTAATAGTTTTGTGTGAAATAGTCCCTCTGCAGGTAGGATGTCATTAGAGAGTTGCACCATGTGAGTCATTGTGGTGTGTGTGTTTTCCTTGTGTGAACTGTCTCTTGGAGTCACTCATCTCCTCTGGTTGTGTTGCCATTGTTCTTTAAATAAAAAATATACATATGGATATGGTTTTACTTTCTTGATTTGAATTGCAAATAATTGGCTTCAGGAGTTTTAGCCCAAAGACTGAGTGGACTAGCAATGTAGTAGTGTGGATAAAAAGGATACTGTGATTCAGGATTGCAACTTCGAGAAACTGCACACTGAGATATTTGTGGTAATTAAGAAACATTGGTACAGGGACTTTTTGATACCCATTGGTTGTGCTGTCTTAGTCCAAGGGTATAAATGAGTTTCAGCCAATCAGAATGCAGGATTCTTAGTATTAATTTTATAAATATAAATAAATGTTGATCATTCATGATTATATCAGTTCTGCATTGTGAGTTTGCAAGCCACATGGGAATTTCTAAACAGCTGTATTTGTGATAAAGAAAAAAAATTATAATTATGCCAAATATCTGCAAAAGATAATTAATGAGTAAATGCGAACTATACTACAGGATAAGCATTTGTATAACTTGTTTACATATGTCAAATTCACAGTTTTGGAACCAAAACAATGGTCACTTCTATTCTTAAAATTATTTTGATTTGACAATATTAGTATGCAGACTGTAAGGAAAGATTTTGAGCACAAACCAAGTACATCTGGAGCTCACCACAACCAAATAGTAATCTTATTTAAAAAAAATATAAACTAATTTGAGCTTTCATAACACATAGAGACAGTAGAGGTGATTCTTAACGGTATTATAAAATGAGTTCTGGAAATCCTACAACTTCATTGGTCAGTTTGTGTTACAAGAAGGGGGGGGGGTTGTTAAACCAGGAGAGGCACACTAAGCTGGAGCTTGTTTCGAGGTGCAACCTGGAAACACAAGGACGTTAAGTGACTTGCTCAAGATCACAATGTGTGCAGGAGGGGACTATGGGATTCAAACCCAGGTCCACTACACTATACTGCCTCCTAAGAAAGAGAGTTAAGAGAGTATATATCTACTCTGATGCACTTTTCTGACTTCCTAATCTGAAAGCCAGACCACAAGATACAAACCAAATCACTACACCAGTCTCACAACTGACAAAGATAAAAACTTAGTAGTCATCTATAAATAATACTGTCTTTCAGACTTTGTCTCTTTCGGTCCCTTTCTCTTTTAATATCTGTCACAGTACTTTCACTCTTTGGGAAGCACTTAGAGGAGAATTTTCAAAGGTATGGATGCCACACTCGTGTCCCATATTTCGGATGTATGCTGCATTCTGACAAATGCATCAGGATGCCTGTGGCATATCTTCAAACATCCCAAAGCATTTGTGGCAGTTTACCTGTATTACAGTAAAAAAATGATGCCTACATTATTTTCTAAATGCAGGTTGTGGCAATTGCACCCAGAAGTTAGACCACCTTTTACATGTGGCCTTTTGAAACTGCACCCTCTTTTTCCTGTCTCACAATCTGCCTTGTCTCTCTCTCTCTCTCTCTCTCTCTCTCTCTCTCTCTCTCCCTCTCTCTCTCTCTCTCGACTGTGCAGCTAGACCTGTAGAAGCAGTACAGGTGGGTTTCGGCTCAGCAGTTGTAATGATTAACCAAGTCTCTGACTGCTCTTAAAGTACCCAAAGACAGTTACTTGAGTGTAACCAATGTAGGGATAACTACTATAGGGGATATGCACCCTGTCACGGCAGTTCAACTGAACTGTTGAGCTACTGACCTTTAGGAAACCCAGTAACAAAATATTTTACAGTTACAAAATGTTTAGCAGTACATGAGGTGTCATGGTGGCTCAGTTGGTAGCGCATCTGCCTCTGGGCCAGATGGTCTTGAATTCTTGCCCCACATTGGGATTGGGCTCATGCCATTAATGCTGGCACCTGAGTGCAGTAGTAGGGGATGCTGTGCTGTTGCGATGTGCCCTTTCTCATATGAAATACTAAACTGCAGTCCCTCCTGCCATCTCTAGTGCTGTCTTGATGAGTGTCCAAGTAGAAGCAAAAGAACCTAAGGTACATTCACAAGAGTTTGATATTTTCCTTGGTGTCCTGCGTGCCTCTTTCCATAAAACTAGTTCATGCAATTGTCCAAAGTTGTGTGTGTGGGGTGTTGATGTTTGATACGGCTGCCACTACACATTCAGTCACTTCACTACCAGTCTGTCATTGCTTGTAAAGTGCTTTTTGATACAGTGTGTCTGAAAAGTGCTATAAATGCTCACTGTTCTACATCACAATGGTTGGTGACATTTACAGTGTTTAATTTTTAGAGAAACTGTTCACTCTTGCAGCACAATACATCCTCTATAACAAATTAAGACGCCTCTTTCATGCTTAAACATACACTTTTTTTCACCAGTCAATGTTCCATTTTATAAGTATGATAGACCACTCGTGAGGTTATGGGTTAGTTCTCTCATAAACCCACTGTGTGGGTGGATAAAATCACTTGGCTTTACTGCGTGCCTCCAGTGCATCCCTTGAGTGGATTTATTCGAGCACAACCCATATCTCTCTCCCTCTCTCTCTCTTGGTCTATTTATTACATATAATAAGTAAGCAACAAGACATGATTTAGCATGCATTTTGCTGATTGAACTGCATGCCCAGGGGTGTAGTGAGGCACGATGCTACAGGTGAATTACTATCAGCACCTGGAAGTACAGTTACAGCAACATAACCCCCCCCCCGAAGAGTCATATTGCACTTATAAAATGAGTAAACTGAGAATTTATATATATATATATATATATATATATATATAAAGAGTTCGACTTTTATTTTATTAGAAATGGGCACTTTCTTTTCCTAACAGTAAATAGTAAAAGTATTCCCTCCCCAGTTGTCAAGCATCTGCTTGTCTACACATTCAACAAATGGATTGCTAGTTCTCATGGAATGCAGGAATTCAAAATTCTGCAGAATTCTACTGATTGACTGTTCACCTTTCCCTGCACAAACACAGACACAAAGAAGGCCGAATGGTACAGGGCAAGCAGTGAAGATTTCCCTGGTACTAGGTAGGTAACAATGGGGGGGGGTTGAGGCATGGTCAGCAGGGAAGCTCCACAAATAAAACTGCTAGTAGTATTTCATTTTAGTGTGTGTGTGTGTGTGTGTGTGCATTTAATCAGTTTGTTCTTTTTATTTTGAGGGAGTTTAATTTTTAGGCCTTAGATTATTGTTTTTTTAGTAAGTGAAGGTGGCAGCCATGTTTGTAATAACAATCAGGAATAAAAAAGGGCATTGATATTGTTAATGTCTTGTGTCCTGATTGCCAGCACTCTTTTTATCCATGCATTCTGCTCTGTCAACACATTGGTCCTAGCCAATCAGGGCACAGTATTTTCCTTATCAATTTTATAAAGAATAATTAATGGGCTTCAGTGAAGAACAGTATGGTCAGGTCACCAATGGGTTCTTGTGACATCATAGAGCCATGAGACCAACAATTCCCAAAGTGTCCTGACCACAAAGTTCTTTACAGAAGCCTGCCTGTATTTTATATAATGGAGTGAGCAGAATGGGTAGACTGGATGGGCCAAGCAATCTTCATCTGCTGTCAAATTCTATGTTTCTACAGTATGTAGAAGCTTGTTCGACGACATCAAAATAAATTTTCTTAATATTAAGCAAGAACAAAACATGAAGACTTTATTTATTATTTATTTATTTATTTAGCTTTGGTTAACCAGATAAGTACACTAGACAAACACATGCCTATGTTCAGGTACAACCCGGGAGAGTACAGGAAATCAAAGAACATACAGAGTACAATTTGAAGCAAGTAGGGCAGATACACAGATGTCAGGAGAAGCATAACATACATAGTAAGATATCTCAGGTCACAACAGTAATTACAGTCAGTATGCTAAGGTACAGTGTCACTGACACAACGTCACCTGCAATATATATACAGATATATACAAAATTTACACATTTGCAAGATATGATACTTAGGTAAACTATTTTAAAAAAATAAGCAGATTAATGTTGTTCTGCAAATACTGCTGATAATCCTTCAGTCATGCTATGCTGAACCTACTGTACATGGTTCTGAATACATCAAAGCTGAAAAGTCTGTCAGGGGACACGAGTACACAATTCAAAGGGTAGAAGTTTTCCCCACCAATGCCAGTTTCAGTTTATGCTCTGCCAAGCTGCCTGTAAATTGAGGGCTGTAAGTTAATTATGTGCATCCATGCAATGCATTCTGCATGTTTTGAAGCCATGTTAGAATGAGCTAATCATCTATTATAAATTAAAGCTGTGTGTTTGAATACATGATGCATTGTAACAGATGATTCCAGTACACTGTACATGTTTAAATAGAAGACAAGATGAATTCCAGAGGTACTGGGAAAAGTTGAACTGAATATTCATTTTTCTCATTTGATTACAGTGATCTTAACTGTGGTCAGTCTTGAAATATCGTGATGATATGATATCATTTATGACACTCATCATGCCCAGAACATTGTGGGTTTGGATTGGTGGCAATTTAATGATCCTGTTTAATTAAGCATTAAGGCCTGACCAGAGACTGGGTTACCATCAGTTAATCTAACACTAGGGGCTCATGAGGCTCGAGGTGTAGCTGAGTACCTTATGCTTCTAGGATCACATTAACAAAGGTGATATAACTCCTGGAGTGTTTTATGCTTAAATAAACACTTTTTTAAAAATGTTTTAAACTGAATGCTTTTATTGCTAAAATGATAATTGTTCTATTGTACATGAGGGTTTTCAGCCATTAAGCTAACTCTTCTAAAATGCTGTCAGCCAATCAGAATGCTCCATTTCCAGTCACGGTTCTGTAATCATTATTAGTCATGATGGAAACATAGATAACTTACAGCAGAAAAAGGTCCAGCTGCTCTTCCAGTCTGTCCATCCTACCTATCTACGTTATGTAGGCCCTAGTGGCCATCCCTCCCCTTAGCTCTCCATTTAACCCTCTAACTGCCAGTTGTCACAAACACACCCTGCAGGTGAGGCCTTCTGCTGCCACAGTGCCAACCTCAAAGTGCAATAGTGCGAACAGGTGACAAACAGGGTAACCCTTCTGTCTGTTTTGGGTCCAAATCGCCTACTAGCCTTGAGTTCTGGAGCAAGTCAAAATGTGAACCTTATGCTAACATACCAATTTACAGGCTCAGATTTGTACCCACTTCAGGAATGCAGTACAATCCTTCACCAGGGGCACCACGCCAGGTTTCCAAAATGTACCCTTGCAACTCTATATGAGACTTAGGTACATTCTTACCTTTATGTAAGCTTAGTAACACATTCAAGCATTGACAGCTGCCAGCCTTAAACACAGGTTCAGCAAATCACATGTAAAATAACAAAGTAAAAGCACGGGCAGTATTTTAAAGAAAATGATGTTTACTAAAAAAAAATTGTAAAACAGGTAAAATCAAACACAGAACAATTCTATCACTAACTTACAGTCACAATAAAAGAAAACTGGGAAGTTGTAGAACACAGACTCCTACCACAAATACTCAAGTTCTTTCCTATCTAGTTGTTACCATTAAGTGCTTTCAAAAGTCCAGGGAACTGTGTCTCTCTTGAGTCCAAAATAATATGGCAAGTTTTCCCCAGATGCATGTTAATTTTCAAACTCCATCTCCCACCCCTTTTCATGAGGTCACAGTTAGATCCTCCCATAGATTTTATTCTACTGGGGAAATCAACAGTCATCAATTTTTAAAATTTGAGTCTTTCATCAAAACATCCCCTTTGATGTCTTTCTGATGATTTCCTGTGTTGCTAGAGTGATCTTGGGATTTTATGGTTTTCTCACAAGTCTGTAACAAAATTGTCTCTTCCTGCAGGAATCATACAATTTTGCAAGGTGCTGTCTCCTGGCAGATGGCCAGAAGGCTTTAATTAAGTCCGTCCCTGGTCAATTTAACACATCCTGCAGCTTTCAGCACCACTGAAACCTTTTGGGGTCAAAGGTCAAGTCTCGCACTCACTGCTGACTTGTGTGAGACAATCACAGACCATTTATTTATAATACAAATATTATACAATAATAATATTAGAGGGTTTATCACGTTACACCAGTTGCTAGAATCATTAACTTGTCATTAATGTCTGGGGTTGTGCCTGATCTGTGGAAGCTATCCCACACTGTACCTGTTTTCAAGAAAGGAAATTCTAAGCTCATTAGTAACTATAAGCCAACTGCTGTTCTTCTGGTACTTAATAAAATCCTAGAAACACGTGTTGCCTCCCAACTCATTGAATATCTGACCTCTTATGAGCTGCTCTCTCTG
This sequence comes from Neoceratodus forsteri, assembly GCA_016271365.2. Taxonomy (NCBI): domain Eukaryota; kingdom Metazoa; phylum Chordata; order Ceratodontiformes; family Ceratodontidae; genus Neoceratodus; species Neoceratodus forsteri. The sequence continues at coordinate 1,022,094,221 of CM057450.1, forward strand.
GTATGCCCTCGCTACAGCGACAATTTTAGCCAACTGTCGTTTTTGTTTTATTATTATTTTTTTTTTTTTATGTTAGTCTTTGGTAACCAGGTAAGGTCCACTAGGCACAAGTGCCTGTTTTCAGGGGTGACCTCGGAGCACTGGGCAGTTAAGTGACTTACTCAGTCACACAGTATGCAAGTGGAGGTTGTGAGAATCAAACCAAGGTCTGGTCTGCTGGATGTGCCAAGCTCGTTCACACCGTGTTACTCTAACTTCTAGGCTATACTGCCAGCCCAAACTCTACAGTGGCAACAGCAAAAGGTTGCTGTAGTGTTGGTGCGGGACCTTGGTACTGCTTTCTGGGGGTCTTGCACCCCCTCCCCGAATCAGCTCCAGCTCAGAGTTTATTATTATAGTTATGGGGGGTACGGGGTTCTGGGGCAAAGCACCCCAAAGAAAACAGTTTCAAGTGGCTGCATTTATGGCGACCGCAATTGCGCTTGACATAAAGGTGTCGCTGTAATGTCAGTCGACAATGAATTTGTAGACTGACTGTCATGGATCCCTCTCTCCAGTGCAACATGGGTTCCGTAAAGGACACAGTACCACTACTGCCCTTTTATCTCTTATCTCTTATATTACTAGTGCCATGGACAGAGGCAATGTTACAGGTACTGTATTCATGGACCTAACAGAGGCCTTTGACTTTGTCTATCACTCCTTACTGAGCTCCAAGCTAGGTAACATGGGAATATCCTCCTTGGTGCTACCATGGTTTAGAAGCTACCTGGACCACAGGTATCAATGAGTCATGTTTGAGACCTCCTTTTTCTGAGAACCCGCTCCCACCTTGGTTGGGGTACCACAAGTCTCCATCCTAGGACCACTTCTTTTCTCCTTCCACATTTATATAATACTTCAGTGGCTCTCACATAGCAGTCCCATCCTCTATGTGGAAGATCTTGTTCTCTTTCTGAATTCAAATAATACACTTGATGTTAATAATGGATTATTGTCTGACCTCCAGGAAATCCAAAATTGGCTTCTGACAAAAAGGCTGTTCCTGAATACCACAAAACCCCAGGCTATGCTATCTGGCTCAGTTCTAAGTCTTAAATACTACCCTTCCCCCCTCTCGGTTTTGTGTAGCGATGAACCTCCTCCCCAACATCAGTATCTGGGAAAGCAAACATGATACTGGTGTGCATAGGGAGGAGTACCCAAAACTAGCATCTCTCCTGGCCTGATGTCTAGGTAGTAGACAAGTGCTTTGTGAAGGTGTACACTGTTTTCCAGGTAGCTGCTTTATATATGTGTAGAAGAGGAATACTCCTTATAGCTGCCACAGAGGCACAGGTACAACTTGTGGAATGCGCCCTTAGGCCTCTGAGAGGTATTTCACCAGCTTTTCATAGGAGAACTGCATGCAGGAGACTGTCCAATGGGAAATAGTTCTCCTAGCTGCTAGCTTGCCTTTGACCACCTCTCTGTAGATAACAAAAAGCTGTGTATCTGTGACTTGACATCCTTTGTCTGATCCAAGTAGTGAACTAGTACTCTTTTTACATCTGGAATGTTAAGGGCAGAGCACAGGAAGGGTAACTGACTGGTTCAAGTGGAATTCCAACACCACCTTAAGTAGAAACTTCCTAGTGGTCCTAAGGACTACCTTATCCATGTGGAAGATTATGTTGTTTGGATCTGTACAGAGGGCTTACAGCTGGCTTACCCTCCTGGCAGATTTCATGGCAATCAGGAAAACTGTTTTCCATGCGACATGTTTTAAATATGCAGTAGTCATAGGCTCAAAGGAAGCCTCCATCAGCTGGGTAAGGCACATAATCAAGCCTTGTGGAGGGACTGGGTCTCTTACACGGGGATATAAGTAATTGAGGCCTTTAAAGAGCCTATTAAAGACATGTGAGGCCAACAATTTGGCTTTGCCTGCTGCTGATGACACTACTGCCAGATGTACCTTCAAGGTTGAGGCACTCAGACATAAGCACTGTAGATGTACTAGTTCAGAACTTTAAACAGCCAAGCCTGCATTGAGATTATCTTCCTGGGTGCACAACAGTATGAGAATCTCTAACACCTAGAGGAGTATGCTTTCCTTGTTACTGGTTTCCTGGAAAACTTAAGCACTTCAAGCACCTCCTCTGAAAAGCTGTGAGGTCTTGGAATGTTATTCTGCCCTGAGACAAAGTCAATAGGTTGTATCTCAGTGGTTGGTTCATTGGAGCCCTGCTGAACAGGGTCGGGAACACTGAATAGCAAGCATGTCTGGCCCAGTCCAGGACTACCAGGATCATTGTTGCTGACTCTCTCCTGAGCATTATAAGCACTCTCTGCATGAGTGAGAATGGTGGGAAGTCGCATACATGAATCTCCCTGTCCAGTCTAGAATTAGGGCATCCTCTGGGACCGTGCCCTTTGCTGAAGACCTGCAACAAAAGTGTGGGACATGATTGTTCTCCCAAGAAGCAAACAGATCTATCTCTGCAGTGAAACAGAAACATAGAAACATAGAAACATAGAAGGTGTTGGCAGATAAGGGCCTCCTAGTCTGCCCTACTTACTCTATCCACTCTCTATCTACTATCTACTCAATCACCTTGACCTATTCTGTCACTGCCCCCTCTTTTACTTCCAAGATCCCACTCTGTTTATCCCATGCCTTCTTGAATCCCGCAAATGTTTTTGACCCTACTACCTCTACCAGAAGGCTGTTCCACTCATCTACCACTCTCTCCGTGAAGAAGTGTTTTCTCACATTTCCTCTGAACCTCCCCTCTTCTAATTTCATAGTATGCCCCTTTGTTCTTGAGCATCTTTTCCTTTGGAAAATGCTGCTTTCTTGTACCTTGTTCTTCCCTGTGATGTATTTGTATGTTTCTGCCATATCCCCCTTCTCCTCCTATCCTCCAGTGTGTGCATGTTCAGTTCCTTAAGCCTTTCCTCAGAGGTTTTTTGATGCATGCCCTGCACCATTTTGGTTGCCCTCCTCTGAACTGCCTCCACCCTAACTATGTCCTTTTGAAGATAGGGCCTCCAGAACTGGACACAGTATTCAAGGTGTGGTCTCATCAGTGATCTATACATGGGTATTATCACCTCCCCTTCTTCTGCCGGTGATGCCCCTACTTATGTATCCTAGCATCCTGCTAGCCTTCCCCACTGCCTTATCACACTGTTTTGCAACCTTTAGATTATCTGCAATAATCACCCTCAGGCCCCTTTCCTGCTCCGTGACTGTCAGTGCCCCCCCCCCCACTTGTATGTTGCCCTCCTATTTTTGTTCCCCATTTGCATTATTTTGCATTTTTTAGTGTTGAAACCCAGTTGCCAATTCCTTGACCATTCTTCTAGTTTTTTGGGGGGATCGCCTCTCATTCTATTCACCTCCTCTGGTGTGTCCACTCTGTTACAGAGTTTTGTGTCGTTTGCGAAGAGGCATACCCTTACTTCCAGTCCTACAGTAATGTCACTAATAAAGACATTGAAGAGGACCAGGCCCAGCACTGATCCCTGTGGCACCCTACTGGTCACTCTGCCCACTCCAAAGTGGGTTCCATTCACCACCACCCTCTGAGTTCTACCACTCAGCCAACTCTCTACCCATTTAACATCTTTAGTACTAACTTCAAATCTCCACAGTTTATCAATCTTCTATGTGGAATGGTGTCAAAGGCCTTGCTGAAATCCAGGTAGGCCATGTCCATCACCCCTCCCTGATACACTTCCCTGGTTACCCAATCAAAGAACTCGATCAGGTTCATCTGGCATGACCCCCAACCCCTCCATGAAATCATGTTGCCTTGGATCCTGAAGACTACCGACAACAAAGTATTCCCCAATTCTCTCCTTTAACAGTGATTCCATTACCTTACCAACCACAGATGTCAAGCTGACAGGCCTGTAGTTTCCTGCCTCTTCCCTATTACTACTTTTGTAGAGAGGGACTGCATCTGCCCCTCTCCAGTCCCCTAGTACCACCCCTGTTTACAATGACAGGTTGAATAGGGATGTCAGAGGTGCTGCCAGCTCCTCTCTGAGTTCCCACAGTATCCTGGGATGCACCCCATCTGGCCCCATTGCCTTGTCCACTTTCAGTGTCTTTAGTTGCCTAAGGACCCTTTCCACTGTAAAAGGGCTTGTGTCCACTTCACAGCACCTAATGCCATTGTCTTTTATTCTTGGCCCATCATCTGCATCCTCTTCTATAAACACTGAACAGAAGTATTTGTTTAATATGTTTGCCTTTTGGTGGTCCACCTTTACACTACCCCTTTCCTCTTCTTTCAGCTTCACTGTCCCTCCCTTTGTCTTTCTCTTTTCACTTATATTCCTAAAAAATGTTTATCCCCCAGATTCACGGATTTGACAGTCTTTTCCTCTGTTTGCACCTTTGTGCTCTTAACTGCCTTCCCTGCCTCCCTTTGCTTTTCCTAGTCTCTGGTCCTCCTCCCTCTGTGTCATTTTACGTCTTCTAAATGCTTTTTTTTCTCTTACTTTCCCTGCTACCTCCTTAGAGGACCATAGTAGTCTCTTCTTCCTTTTACCCATGCTAACCTGCTGACACAAAGATTTGTAACCTATTCAAAGCCCCCTTTTATTTTTGACCACGGTTCCTCTACTCCCCCCATTTCCCCTAACCCTGCTAGCTTGTCCCTCAGGCATTCTCCCATTTTCTTGAAATCAGCCCTCCTGAAGTCCAGGACCATCATCTTTGTGTGATCTGATTCTGATCCAGTTTTAATATCAAACCACACTGTTCGGTGATCACTGTTCTTCAGGTGCTCCCCCACTGTGACCTCCGTGACTATATCTCCATGTGTCAGCACCAGGTGCAGTATCACCTCCTCCCGAGTGGGTTCCATAACCAGTTGCCTGAGGAATGCCCCCTGCAGGGAGTCCAGGATGTTCCTACTCCTGGCTGATGCTGCAGCATGGAGGCTCCAATCTACATATGATAGACTGAAGTCCCCTACTAGCAATACTTCTCCTCTGCAAGCCATTCTTTGGATTGCTATCAACACTTCCTTATCTACCTCATCCCCTTGAGCTGGAGGCCTGTAAACAACTCTTGTGTGGATAGCTGCACCATTCCTCCTCTCTAAAGTGACACAGAGTACCTCCTCCCCTCCCTGCTCCCTCTGTAATTCTGTGAATTTTGTGTTGTTTCTTACATAAAGAGCCACTCCTCCCCCTACTCTGCATTACCTCCTGAATAGAGTATAACCTGGAATGGCCATTTTCCAGTCCTGGTTTTCTTTGCACTAGGTCTCCATGATGAGGACTATGTCTAGGTCTGCCTCCACCATGGTGGCCTCTAGGTCAGCAATCTTGTTGCACAGACTTTGAGAATTTGCACACATGGCTCTACAGGTTGTGCTGTCACACCCCCTTTTCCCTCCCCTAGCCTGCTCATTAAACTTTTCAGTCCCAATTGTTTCTACTACCTTCTGACTACCTGTTTTATTTGCATCCTTTATTGGTTTCACTCCCTCAGCATTCTTGCTGTTGGTCTCATGAACTAGTGGGGGGGGGGGGTGTTTTTGTTCCCCTGCCTGTAGGGAAAGTGCCCCATCTCCTGAAGACTGTGGTCAGCACCTGCTGATTCAAGGCCCACTTGTGGTTTCCCTGACTGATTCTGCTTAGGGCATCTGCTAGGACATTGCCTTTGTTAGGCAGATGTACAGCATGAAACTTTGCATCTAGGAAATACACTGTATCCCAGATCCTCATTTATTCTGTACACAGTTTTGAGGATCTTGTTCCTCTCTTCTAGTTTATGTAATACATTGCTGTGGTGTTGCCTGTTAGAATCTGAATAGATTGGCCTTGTAGCTGAGATGAGTCAGGGCAGCCAGGGCACCCAAGGCAGCAAAGGAGCTGAAGTTGGCTCAGGGAATCAGATAGGGGGGAAAAGGGGTTCTTTAAATACATAAGGGAGAAGAGGAGTTGTAGAGATGACATTGTTAGAATCAAGAGGGTTGAGAGATGGTTGGAACAAGAGGAAGAACAGGCAGAGGCACTCAATGAATACTTCTGCTCAGTGTTCACAAACGAAAGGGATGGCCCAATACCGCAGGGGAAAGGGGGCAAGGGTGAAGGGGGCAGAGATAAAAGATGGGGTCAGGCAAGAGGATAAGGTTCTGAAGGTCCTTAAAGCCTTGTGGGTGGATAAGGTACCAGGACCAGATGGTGTACACCCAAGGGTCCTGAAGGAAGTGGCGGAGATGTTGGCAAGCACTCTGATGGACCTCTTAAACACCTTCTTGGAGACAGGGAGGATGGCTTATGAGGTGCCCCTTCACAAGAATGGACCCAAGGACCAAACAGGCAACTACAGACTTGTAAGCTTGACTTCTATAGTGGGGAAGTTGATGGAGACCATTCTAAAGGAGAGGTTGATAATCTTTCTCGGTAGTAATGGTCTACAGGAAGAGCGACATCATGGGTTTGTCTTGGGAAGATCATGCCAAACTAACCTGATCAACTTCTTCAACTCGGTCACTAGGGCGGTTGATGAAGGCCACACTGTGGATGTCCTGTACCTGGACTTCAGAAAGGCTTTTGACTCGGTGCCCCACGGGAGGTTATGAACAAGCTGAGGGACATGGGGGTGGGAGAGAAACTGGTGGGGTAGGTTGAGAACTGGTTGTAGGGCAGACAACAGAGGGTAGTTATAAGGGGGGAGACATCTAAGCCAAGGCCATTAGCATGTGGGGTACTGCAGGGTTCAATGCTGGGGCCTGTTTTGTTCAATGTCTTCACTGGAGACATTGCAGAGGGGGTCAAGAGTAAGACTAGCCTGATCACAGATGACACGAAGATTTATGAAAAAGTGGACAATAAGGAAGGGAGGCAGGCACCCAGGGAGGATCTAGCTAAACTCGAACACTGGTCTAGGGAGTGGCAGTTGGAGTTTAATACTAAGAAGTGCAAGGTCATGCACATTGGAGCAAGAAATCCCAGGACCAGCTACTGGTTGGGGGAGTACAGGTAACATCTTCAGAGGAGGAAAGGGACCTCGGGGTAATAGTCACAGGGGACATGAAGGTATCAGCACAGTGTAGGAGGGTGGCAGCAAGGGCAAATAGGATGCTTGGGTGCATTGCCAGATGAATCACCTCTAGAAAAGAGGAGGTCATCCTGCCCATGTATAGATCACTGGTGAGACCATACTTGGAGTACTGTGTGCAGTACTGGTGCCTATACCTCGAAAAGGATATGAGATTGCTGGAGGGGGTGTAGCGCAGGGCTACAGAAATGATCATGGGACTGGGGGAGTTGCCATATGAGGAAAGACTGAGGGAGCTGAACATGTATTCGCTGTAAGAGAGAAGGGAAAGGGGGACATGATAGAGACCTTTAAGTACTTGAAAGGCATAAACAAAGTCAGAGAGGGAAGATTGTTCAGTTTAAAGGGGGAAGGGGATAGGTGACACAGTCTGAAGTTGGAAGGGGGGAGGTTTGGAAGGGAGATGAGGAGGCACTACTTTAAAGACAGGGTGGTGGCGAGATGGAACACACTGCTGGAGGAGTTAATCGAAATGAGGACAGTGGATAGCTTTAAGCGGGTTGGGATAGAGTCAAAGGCAGGATTAGTACAGACAAGAACACAAAGGGGGGAGACCAGAAAAGGGGAGGAAAGAAGGGGTATGGGTGGGGCTGGGGCAGCTGTAGTAATATAAAACTAAGCGCTGCCCAATCGGGCAGACTTACTAGACCTGTGGGCCTTTTTCCTGCTGGGCAATTTCGTACGTTCGTAGGAGAAAGATTGTATTGCTAGCAATACTGCTCTGAGCTCTAGGAGGTTAATGTGCTTCTGAGCCCCCTTTGTGCACCAGGTGACATTTAACATAAGTTTCCCTAGGTGGGCACTCCACCCTAGGAGGGAGCTATCTGTTGTAAGGACACTTGTTAGGGACTGCTAGCAGAAGGGAATGTCCTCTCTGATGTAGCATTCCTCCTTTCACCACTGTAGTAGACCAACAAATGTATTTGTGACTGTCACTAGCTTGGACAGTGGGTCACGTCTTTGGGACCAGTGGTCTCTTAGATGATGCTGAATGTCCTTCCTGTGGATTTCATGCCCATGGCATCACAGCTGTGAATGAGGCCATGTGGCCCAGAAACTGCAGAAAATCCCTTGCAGGCCTTGGCTGTCTCTGTGTGCAGGATTTTGCTGTAGCAGTCAGGTCTCATACCCTTTCTTGTGGAAGGAAAGCCTTCTCCTGCAGGTTATCCAGTTCCGCACCTATAAATTCCAGCACCTGAACAGGTTCTGTTTGGGATTTTTGGCAGATTTATAAGGATATCCAGATTCTCTAATGTGCTCTTTACCCTTTAGATAGAGCCCTTTGTCTCATGCTCTGTTTTCCCTGAGAACAGTCAGTCATCTAGGTAGGGAAAAACCACCACACCTTGCCACCACGGCTAGGCACTTTGTGAAGACCCTTGGTTCTGAGGTGAGGCCAAAGGGGAGGGCTACAAACTGATACTGGCAGTTTCCCAGCCTAAACCTGAGGTATTTTCCATGGGTGTGTCTGATTGCAATTTAAATATTGGTGTCTTTCAGATCCAGTGACCCCAGACAATTTCCTGATTAGAAGAATGGTATCCCTGTGCCCAGTGTGACATCTTGAACCTTTACTTTTTTAAGTGTTTGTTCAGATATCTTAGATCTAAAATGGGTCAACACGCCCCACTTTTCTTGAGGATAAGGAAGTATCTTGAGAACAGGACCTTGCCCCACTGTGAGGCAGGGACCTTTTCCACCAGTTTTGCCTGCAGCAGTTTCTTTATTTCCAGTTCTGGCAGGATTCTATCTATTGATGAATGAGGTAGAAAACATTTTAGTTTCTGCAGTCTGGGAAACTTTTTGAACTGCAGAGACAATTTCTGACTCACTACTTCCAGAACCCTCTAGTCTGTGGTAATTTATACCCATTCCTGGAAGTAGTGCATTGGTCTTCCCCCTACTGGCAATGATTGGGCAACTGGTCGGGTGACCTGGGAAGAAATGTCAGGGGTTTTGCTTTGGTTGTGACTTAGGGGCAGGTGCTGCAGTAGTGTGTCTGGAACACCTCCCAACTCTGCCTCTTTGGGGTTGGTACTCATAGGGAGCATAGGGTGTGGGATAGTAACCTATATTCCTTCCTCCCCTACCATAAGGCCTGTAGGAAGTGGAGTCATTTTTATAAGTGGTTTTGTACTCATCCACTTTTTTCATGTATGTCTCTGTTATGTCATCAAATAAGGAAATTTCCTCTAAGTGGAAGTCCTTGGCCTTGATCTGGGTGTCTTGGTAAAGGATGGTGGCCCTTAGCCAAGCAAACTTTTTCAATGCCACTGCTTGGGCTAACACCTGTGAAGCAGAGTAACTGGTGTCCACAGTCATGTGGAACTGGTATTTAGTGGTATCCAGGGTTAACTTTGCTGTGGCAGCCAGATACTGTGCCACCTCACCTTCAGCCTTGTCAGTCAGTGCCTGCACTATATTCCACAGTGTTTTCTGGAACTGGGTTTCATATGCCAAATAAGCTGCCTGTCTAAGGAGCAGGGAAGGGGATCCGTACTAATTCCCGACTGTCAAAATCCCGACATGGATTTTCCTGACTCCAAAATCCTAACTGGGTTGCAGTCCCAACTTTTGTATGCCTGCTTGTTGTTTGCACAATGCGTGCATTTCCGAACGCCATAATCCCGTCATAAGACACTGCAACACATGGAGACAATTATAAATACAACACAAAGGCAGAGAGAGAGAGGCCGTTTGAGTGAAAGCTGCTGCAAGTACTGAGCTTAACTGTAGGCACCAAAGCAGCAGCCTGCCTGCCAATCAGCAAAGGAAAGGCTCGTTATTCTGGTAATACTCCCTAAACTCCCTAAAATATGGAGGCCCCAGCGGGCTTTTGTTTCTCCATTCCTGCTTGTCCCATTTTGTGTTGTTTTGGGCCCCCCTCCCCATACCCACTGTCCTTGCCCTTGCCCTACCTCTTCTGCTGTTTTTTTTTCCAGTTTCCTTGGTCCTTTCTTTTCCCTTTTTCTGTTTTTCCCCATCTCCTCCTTCAGCCACATCTCCAGCTCCCTCCCTGGTGCCTGTTGTGAGTTCCATCATCGGCTTCCTTTCAGCCTCTGTGTCACCGCTGGGAATATTTTGTTATGCATTCCTGCCCCATTCTTCCTGGATTTGCCCATTGTGCTCACTCCCTAGCCCACTCCCCCACCCACCCCACTCAGTCTCTCCCCCCATACTCACCTGGCTCAGTTTCTCCATTCCAAGCTGTCCACCCTCCTCATTTCTCATTCGACCCTGTGTGCATTCTTGGGTGCATCAGTGGTGTTTACTTACTTTGCTGATGCACAGACTCCCTCCAGTGATGCCCCTCTCCCTCCTCGAACCCCCCCCTCCTGAAATTCAAACCACGTACCTTCTAGCACAACTATAATGGGAGGCTGCAACAGTAATTTTACCAGTAACTTGTGTGTGTGTGTGTGTGTGTGTGTGTGTGTGCTGTTTGACTTTCTGCAGGTATACTCAGCACTCAGACTCAGCACTCAGCCCAACACAAACAGAAACGGCAAATGTCAGGATTTCAACTTATGGGTTTTTGAACCTGACGGCATTCTGTTTTTTGGGATTTTGTTGTCAGGCAATAGTGTGGCGGGATTTAGTGTTGAGAAATTGTACCTAACCCCAGGGAAGCTGTCCTATACATTTTTTTTGGCCGTAGTATCCAATTTCCTAGAATCTTTCTCAGGAGGCTGTGTGGAGAAAGTAAGGTAAGGAAAGGTAAACTTCATTGATATGGCGCACAATCCCAAGAGCTCTGGGCTCCTTACAAAATGTCAAAAACAGGCAGGGTAAATGGAAACAACATATAAATTAAAATCTGTAAAGGGTTATACAAAGTGCAAAGTTAAAATGTAACCATTAAATAAGCATTAATAAATAATAATTAATAAAAAGGGTTATACAAAGTGCAAAGTTAAAAATGTAACCATAAATAAGCATTAATAAATAATAATTAATAAAAAGCAATTTAAAATCAGCAGCAATTAATCTGGGAATGCTTTTCTGAAGAGATGAGTTTTCAGACCCGTCCTGAATGCCTCCACTGATGGGACCTCCCTTACAAAACTAGGAAGCGAGTTCCAGAGGGCTGGGCTGGTCAACTCAAATGCATGGTCACCCGAAGTTTTCAGCCTGGCCCGCAGATCTACAAGGATGCCTCCGGAGGAGGAGCAGAGGGAGCGAACCGGAATGGCAGGTGTAAGGAGATCAGTCAGGTAGCCAGGGCCCAAGCCGTATAGGGCCTTACAGGTGAGCAAGCCCAACTTGAAGATGATCCCTCCACCTGACAGGCAGCCAATGCAGATTTTGCAGAACCAGGGTCACATGACACTACCTAGATAGGCCTATCAGTAACCTGGCCTCTGAATTCTGCACCAGCTATAGTCAGCAGAGGTTCCCTCCACTGACCCTGAAGTACAGATTGTTATAGTAGTCTAACGTGAACATAACAAAGGCATGCACTAGTAAAGGCAGGTCCTCAGGCGGAACTAGGGATTTAATCCGGGTGACATTCCTTAAGTGGTAGAAACCACTTTGGATGACAGACAACACCTGATAGTCAAGCTGCAGCCTGTCATCCAGGAAGATGCCCAGATTTGTCACCCTAGAGGAAGCCATTAACAGGGTGGTTCCTAGGACCAGTCCTGTTGCCACCCCAGAGGCACTCCTATCATGCCTGTGACCAGGCTTAATCACCAGTACCTACGTCTTGCCATGATTCAGCCTCAGCCAGTTAGAGGACATCTAGTCCTGAGTCTCAGCCAGGTAATTATTTAACACTTCTACGGCGTCATTTGTTCCATGGGCAAAGGACATATACAGCTGGGTATCATCATCATAGCAGTGAAAAACCAGACTGTAACATCTAATGAGCTTTCCCAGGGGTAGCATGTACACCGCAAACAACTCTGGTGACAGGATCGAACCTTGAGGAACTCCACATGGCAGGAGCTTTGGGGAAGAGGAGAAATTCCTCATCACTACCTGTTGCTTCCTGCCCAAGAGACAGGACTCAAACCAGTTGATGACAGTACTGGCGAGTCCACAATACTCTCTAAGATGATTCAAAGCACAGTGTGGTCCATAGTGTCAAATGCTGAGAAGCGATCAAGGAGAACAAAAACTGATCAGTCTCCTCTATCTTTGACCCTGAGGAGGCCATTTTGCTCCCTGACCAATGTGATTTCAGTGCTATGAATAGCCCTGAAACTGGACTGAAATGGTTCATAGATGTCAAAGGCTGTGATGTACACCTCAAGCTACAGTACCACTGTTTTCCCAACAACCTTCCCTAAAAATGGAAGGTTGGAGATGGGTCAATAACTCGCCAGTGCATCGTTGTCGAGTGATGATTTCTTCAGGAGGGGCCTCACCAATGCCTCCTTCAAGGCATCAGGAAAGATTCCATCTGAGACCGAACACCATATAATCCTGGTGAACACCTGTCCAATGGTCACTGCACATCCCACTGGGAGATGAGGTGGGTCAGGTCCAGTTCACAAAAGGTGGGCCACAACTTCAAGATCACCCCAACAACCTGAGACACCTCCACTGGCCTAAACTCCTCCCAGACAATAGGAGTGCCAATGTTCCTACCAGGTCGACCACTGAGGGGCTGATCTTGTCCCATAGCGGAGATCCTGGACTGGATAGAGGACACCCTGTCAGAGAAGAACTAAGCAAACTCATCACACAGTGCGATTGAAAATGCTTTATTTGTCTGCAGACAGACAGGATGAAGTAGTCTGTCCACAGTCCGAAATAGATGAGCTGGTCTGTTCCTCCCTGCAGCAATCTCCCTGGGCAGGAACTCTGCCGTCTTATGGTCGATTGCCCTTGGTGCTTACAGTAGTAAACTCTCAAGGCCAGTTTGCCTTCTTTGGACTGGGTCCTTGACCAGTGACACTCCAACTTCAGACCCTTGATCTTCATCTCCTTGAGAGACATGCAAACCATAGGGGTCTCAAACAAGAAGATTTGGGTCATACACGGACCGGTGCAATGGCATCAAGTGCTTCAGAGATGGCCTTATTATAGGCAGCCCCCACCTCGCCCGCACCAATCACACATGCAGTACTCACACCAGACAAATCTACTACTGCCAGAAGTCCCTCTGGGGACAATCCCTTTTAAGGGTGATAGCGGACCATCTCAACAAGGGAGGAACTATCGGGGGGGGGGGGCCAAAACAAAAACTCAACTGTGTAATGATTGGACCAAGTGACCTTATCAATCCTAAGGTTCATGACCTCAAGCCCTGGCCCAGTGAGAATACCAAGTCCAAGGTGTGGCCATGGTGATGAGTCACATAAGCAACTGCTTGTGCAAGGCCCAGTGATGTCATCGACTGAAGGAGGTTGAAGCAGAAGGTACCTTAGCTTTCTCCCAAGCAGTTGCTTGGACCACTCCTTCATGACATCAAGCAGAGCTATGGAAGGGGGCAAGTCGAGCAAGTACCCACCCTGGTACCTATGGCTGAGGAGCGATGCCCCTCCAAGGAGGTAGGTGACAACTAGGGGTAGATGCAGTGCTGAGATCAGCTGTTAGAGCGAGTATGAATAGAAATGCACTCACACCTGCCTTACTCATTCATTCAGAAGCAGGGCTCAAAAGAATTGCAAATTCCTTTGCATGCTGATGCTGCCAGCTAAGTATCACTCTGCCACCCCGAGAACAGTACCCCTCTGCCTTTGTGAACACTGCTAGCTAGACTGTTGAATACACAAAGGGCAATCCCAGTGCTATGGAGGGAAAACAAAGAAACCCATCAGAATAATATTTGAAATTGGACACTTATGGCCCAGACAGCACCAGAAAAAGAAAGAAGAGGAACTCCTGTTCTATCTGCCCTACCTACCTACAGATTCTATGGGCAGTCTCATTCTTTCCCTACCTGTGGTCCTCCCCCATGCACGGCACACCTAACAAATGGTTTTGTTGCAACTCTGGTGTGGGACTGCATGCATTGATGCTTGGTTCATGTGCCGTTTTGAAGCAGTGGTGGCCATCATCACAGCTCTGGTCAGTACGGTGTCCCAGATTGTACTGATGAGGGCAGAAAGCCAGGAAGAATCAGCCAGAAGGCAGTCAGTCCCAGAGAGCAAACCATCCCTGGCCATGGGCCAGCCTGGACCACCTCAGAGCTATAGGGCTCACACAGCACTTGACTGTGATTAGGAAGTGGGGCAGCCCAGGGAGACAGTTCAGAGTGTGTCTGTGTGGACACACAGTTGCAAGACACTTATCCTTGGCTACTACTTCAGTCCTTCCAGTTCCATTTTACCTGTTGTTTTACCCACATAAACCTGTGGGGATCTTACTGCTGGGCTTGCTCCTAACTTTGTTACTATTAGACCAATCTTGACCTTGGGTTTTTAACAGCCCTGACCTGCCCTCTCTAGGACCAGAGGAGTGGGGAGCTGCTGCTGGTGGCAGGTTCAGGGTTCCCGCCACTGCAGGATGGTAGAAGTTCAATTTAGACCTCACCTCCCTCCAAGGTAAGGGTTTAGAGAGGGGAGAGCCAAATGATGGGGGCCAGGTGCAACTGTACTGTACTGTGTTTAAATGTAGTTCTTTTGCCCTTATTGTGGGTTAGTACTACATTTAGACCCCCCCCGACCACCACCACTGCCATCAGCAAGCAAGGAGTTTATTACGTTCATCAGTCCTGACCACTTTGGGACTGGAGGTGTAGGAGGGAGCTGCTGGGGGCATCTGTAAAAGTTTAATTTTTAGACCCCTTCCCAAGCTGCTGCACCTGATTGCCCTATTTATAACCATTTCTGATCACTCTCTCATCAGATAAGCTCAGCTCTGTGAAATAGTTGCCTGCTTCCGTAAGGTGTTTGATGTGAAAGTGTGTGAATCCCTGAAAGAAAAGGTAATTGGCTGAGATCCTTCACGTTGTCTGTTCATGTTTGCTATTTTCTTCCTCCCCAGTTTCACTCACCCACCTGAGCCCCATTAGCTTTTGCCATTTGATTTTTCAGGGCCCATTCATGTACAGTATGCCCACACCCTTCAGTGGCCTCCCCTTCATATATGTGTGTGTCTGGTGGTAGTGCTACTAAATTAAAAACTTTTGTAAAAAACATAGCCTTTTAGTAGTTTGTAGTGGTACAGAACAGGCATTTTGTGCCTGTAACATTGTGCTACTGCAGGAGCACAGTGGCCTTAATGGGTTCAGTACCCATTTGTTAGATTTAGACACCCTTCCCTCAATTCCTGGCCTGTGACTTCAGGACCTGAGGAGCGAGTGAATATAGTAGCAGCAGTGGATTTAGGAGTCAAGAGCAAGTGGGGTGCGCTACTTGCTAACTTATCAGGACACATGCTAAGTGTCCATATTTCCAAATTCCACCCAACTCAGCACCTTATTGGACAACCTGTACCAGTATATTGACTAGCTCTGTACCATACAGACAGGATAGTCTTTAAAGGTCTTTTTAGACTCTTACTGTTTTTTATAGTAACATTTTAAAGTCCTCTAGAAAATGGGCTTGAAAAATAATGCATCCTGATTGGCTGAAAGCCATACTCAGACATGCATTTATTTTTCAGTAGATGCCCAGTAAAAAACAAGTGCCAATTTGGGGTGCCCCATTACTTAAAAAATCTTTGGGCACCCCGAATTTGCACAGTTCAGGCAGGATGTGAAGAATGACACACTGACCAGCAGCCATTTTTTCACCCTCCCATTCACAACACAACTGGCTTGGTGTGGTGGGAGTCTTCACTAGCTGGGTTTGTGTGATTTTCCATGCTGTGACTGCCCATACACTATAAAAGATTGTGTATGAGAAGTCATACACAAACAAGGATATTCTTGTAACTCGAGATTCCCTTGGTAACAGAGCACCTCTCAAGCTGCACTCTCGAGGTCATCTGTTACCAAGGAAACCCCTCGATACAAGAATATCCTTGTTGTCTATGACTGCTCATACACAATCCTCTGTGTTCTGATGCAGTAGTGACATCATCATTTTGTGTAGAACTGCAGTAGAACAACTTGGAATGCTGCCACAAACTTGATTTCCCCTATCCAATTAAGCAGGAAGGTGTTGATTTTTAAACTTGAACTTGAAGAAACATCTGCAGCACACTGTCAGTAATTTGAGCCTACCACCAACCCTCAAGTGCCCCCCCAGCCTTCAGTTCACTGAAACAAAGGGCAGTGTCCGAAATAGGCATTGATGCCCATACACTATATAGAATAGCAGTTGGGCAACTCTATGCACAATCAGTGTGTTGTGCCATCTTGGGGAACTGATTCCCATGGATCTCTCGAGCTTTGCTCTCGAGGTCACAGGGAATCAGTACCCCTCAGTGGCACAACATACTGGTTATGCATAGTTGCCCATCCACTATTCTATATGTGGTCACTGACATAAACAAACAGTTTCTTTATTGTAACAATCACACAGGAGTGTGGTGTGAATATTTTATGGAACACATACAAACAGCGATGAGAAAGAATAAGTGCCTCAGCTGGGACTTGAACCCAGGCCACCCAGAATACCATTCCGATTGCACTAACCAGCTGCACCACTGAGACAGCTGGAACCTGGGCCATCCTCGAGCACATTACTCTTTCTCAAATGCACACCCCAATGGCAACACAAATATTTACTTGTAATAATTGCACAGGAGTGTGGTGTGCATATTTTATGGAACACATACAAACAGAGGTGAGAAAGAATAAGTGCCTCAGCTGGGACTTGAACCCAGGCCTCCCGGCAGTATTGTGGCCATGCGGATAGTGTGTAGTGTGTGTGTGTATACAAAACATAGGATAAGAAATATTTAAAGGAAATTTATGCTAAACTGAACCTCACTGTGTTCACTGACATAAACATAAACAGTTTCTTTATAACAAGTTAGAATGCAATATTTATTTTGATGTTGTGGCCATGAGGATGGTGTGTACAGAATATGTGTGTGTGTGTGTTTGCTGTAGCTCAGTATATTTTTTTCCCAAAAAGCATAGTGGAAAATGTCTGCTGCTACTTACTGTGTTTAGTCTGCACAGCTCACTGAAGACCTGGCATATGTCTGACTCAGTGCTCATCAGATAGTGTCTGTAGAGGTTAACAAAAACAGTGTAAATCATATATTTGCTGGGAAAGGGTGACATTTATGAAGTATGAATCTTTCTTGAACGACAATACATTTCCAAATGAAACTTGTATCAAGGAGCCGTTTAGATGCTAAGTATTTAAATGTGCAGTTTGTTGCATTCTAAAGGGGGTAAATAAATCTCCAGTTTACTAGGCAACCAATATTTAACAAGCTGTTTCAGTTCCCTAATGGCATCTGATAAGCAGCACATAGTTATGTCTCCAACATTCTTATAAGAAAGAAGGGAATATTTTATTTCAGTTGACATGGAAGGATACATTGAAAAGTCCAAAACACGTGTTCCATGATACTCCATTTCCAGCAGCAGATAGCAAGATGGCTGTAGGCTACGCCCACAGCCATAAAAATGAGCAAACTGAGTGGGCCTAGCAGTCCTTATCTGCTGTCAGTTTCTATGTTTCTATGTTAGTTCACTCAAGACAGGAATCACGTTGTGAGGGCGGCCTTCTCCAGTTCCTGGAACCAATCAGGAACCAGATAAACCACAGTTTAGTAAAGAAGAATAAAATAAATACTCTGACACAGAGCACTGAGAAAGCTAACTTAAACTTATAAAAACAACAAAAGTATAATAAATGAAGAACTGTTGACCAGAAGGCTGGAGCTGTACTTTTGAGTGACTCCTCACTTCAGGCGGCGAAACAAATCTGATGTTAGTGTAACCCCTAGGTGGCGCTATCCCAAGGGCTACTCCGCCTGCCTGTGTGACTAGATGAAGGTTAAGGGGCCTGGGTACTGAAAACAGGTGCCTCCACCTGGAGGACCAGGGTTATTGGTAGCATAGCTGACCTGGGTACAGCCCTCCGGGACACTGTAACTCTTCCCTCTAGTGACCCGACTTGAATAATAACAACAGACACAGTTACAATAACCCCTAATCAGCATACAGATCCCCACTCTGTTTGCACTTACCACCAGGGCTGATTCCACCAGTTCGACCCTGGAGACCCCCTGCAAAATAAGGTTAGACACAGCAGGTAACAACAGTACAGTTCTTTCTTGTACAGACTGGAACCACAGTCAAGTTAAATGCAAAAAGAATTTGATCTGATTTATTCAGGGGGAGTGAACAAGGGAGGGGCATAATTTGACTGATTTAGTTCTGTAACTGATTCAATCAGGCAATCATGCATGCACTTTAGAGTCCCTTCACAGTCACACACTCTGGGTACCCAGTTGGAAAAAAAGGTGGGCTAGCCTGACACGTTTCCCGGGGCAGGCCGGCGTTGAAGCTGGTCGGGGTCCTGTGATGGAAAGAAGGAGCATGCACAACCACACATAATTTGTAATCCAGAGCCTGGAGGCTCAGTTCATGACAAAAAAAACAATTGCATCTGATGACAACACTTTTGATTTAGCTGATGTTGCAGGGAGCTACCCTGGTGTTTACTCATGCTACCCAATACGAAACACAGGAGGGATGAAATGGAGACTGCAGATCGACAAGCTGATATGCCAGGAGAAGCAGGGCCCACATGGTTCACCGAGGTGTCATTCCTATTTGAGATGTTGAGCAGGGGGCTGAACCCCGGCTAAGTCTCTCGTTGATGGTGATCTCTGCATCTGAAGTAGCTGGCTGGGCCAAGGTGGCAGGGCCCAGGTTGGGTGAACAGTTCGGATTCAGTTCGATTGATGCTGGAGAGAGCTTCCAGCAAGCGTGACACATTTAAGTAGTGGTGAACCAAATCATGACCCACTGACAGCTTACAGCACATTTATAGTAAAGCAAAACACAATACCACAGGTCGGATGACAGTCCAGTTGCATTTTCAGTTTTCCTGAGCAAAACCGTGATCTCTGTGGTGATTCAGACGTCCTAACAGGCTGATCACTTGCAGCAAATCTTCGGTCTTCTTCAGGTAACAGGGCAGTCACAATTCTGTATTTCTGGTTACAAGCCGGTTCGGATTCAGTCCGATTAATTTCACTAGCAGATCCCTCAGAAGGGAAGATGAAGCAGGCAGGCCAGACACAGCCTTCCCACCAGTTTCCTGTGCTACTACTCAGGAGCAGCTGCTTGAATGTCTTGAGCAGTTTACTCTCTCAACTCCAAACTCAGTCTCTGCTGCAGGCAGCACTGGGACTTCCTTCTCATCCAATAAGGGTTTGGTTGGTTGAGTCATCTGTCTGTCAAAGCAAGAGCTCCCCCTCCAGGTCCATTTAGGCGCCAAAATGAAAAAAACTACAATTCTTACAGAAATTCACTCCCACAAGACCCCTGGGGACAGACTTCATTTTAAGGTCCCCAAAAGGTACAGATTGGTGCAATACAGAAATGTCCGTACTGCAAAGAAAGGGAGGTTAGACAAACTATAATACCATTATTATTAGAGCAGCTAATCAGCAATCAATTACCAGTTCTAACAGAGCTCCCTCTGCACTATTATTAATGGCAGAACAGAGCAATATTATTGCAGTTCGGGTGGGACTCGAGCCTGGAAACACTCGGCCCCTACCCAGATTAATTATACACTACAAAAATAATGTCTCTTAATGGGACGGGCACGGAGGCTAACAGAGCACTGGCATGCAAGCACTTTTACACCTGTAAAGACACAGAACGCCTGCCTGGCAATGGGCATTTAAGCACACCCAAGGAAGACTTTTGGGAACCTCCATTTATAGGGGATTACATTAGAACACTAGGGGGAGCATGACCACAGTGCAGAGTTTGAGCCAGCATGCTAATTCTAAAATTAGCATGAAGTTCTATCTTTAGGGCATCACACTCTAGTGGAATGATGCTTATTGCAAAGCATCACTGATGGATTCCTGCTGTTTAAAAACCCAGCTGGTAGCACTTTCATAGTAACATAATAATTTAAGGTCAGACAAGATTTTAGATCCGTCATTTCCATCCCCTTTTGTTTCATAAGCAGTGATCAATAATTATTCTGTGCAAATGTATTAATGTTCACAGATTTGCCACCCACCCTACATCCTTTCATCTCTGGGCCAGATAATTAATGGTTTGAGTCCGTGCCTGGGATTTCTCTCATAACCAGCACTGACACTACAGTGGAATATCCGTGGGATGCTGCAGTCTAGGAGGTGCCATCCTTCAGATGAGGCACTGTACCGACATCACTCCTGCCATTTTCAGACAGCTGTCAAAGCAGAAGTTAAAGATTCCGTATCACATTGAAAAAGAGTAGAGGAAAACCTCAGTGCCTTCCCCAGCTTTCCCTCTCACTATAAAAAAAACACAGGTTTGAAGCTGCACATGGCTGTGTACGGGGATACTGCTGGAGCATAGTGGCTTCCACGTTTGCCGGTAAACAACCCTGCATGAACTGTGTTGAGATCATTACTTATACAGAGCCTTGAGATGCTTGTTGTGTGAAAGGTGTTATATAAACCCAAATTCAGTTCCATTCTGTTTTCTTCCATTTCATGGTAAGTTAATTCATAAATCAAGTGGGTCAGTGCTGACAAGCCACCAACAGCTCATATTTTCCCAGTATTAGCCATTTTTTCTATGTAGTGTCTTAGCTTTTGCACACCCGCAGTTGGAAAAGGCCAGGCCTCCAGTTCATCTCATGAAGGTTACATTTTGCCTCTGCTAAGGTTTCGTTGCTCCCGGCAGGCATAAGCTATTTATTTCGGAGCTGGTTTATCTAGGACATTACTCACTGAGTCTAATTGTGTCATTTTCAGTGAGGTTCCGAAAGCTACGGGAAAGCGTGCAAATGACATGGGAGAACAATAAACAGCCCTGTTGTACAAAGGCATTTTTACACTGAGAGGTGCTGATGGCATTATATATCATGACTGGCACCATATCCTTACGGTAGACATATTGCCTTGCTAGTCCTGCATGGTGACCTTTTTGCCATTTTGTTATAACACAGACTTTTGTTTCTTTTATCAGTTGTTTAAATGTCATAGGAGAGAATCTAGAACCCAGCATTTATTTTTTTTCGTTACTACTCGCATGCCTAAATGATATCAGGACTATGAAATTACAGCCTTGATATCTGAATGCTTAGCATATTTGTAGTTTTGTAGTAATGTCACAAACAGAAATAATCCTTCACTTGTGATGTCAGTGCTGTAAGGGAAATAAGCCTTCTGTAAATGTAAAAAAACAATGTAAAAAACATGCGAGTGACAAAGTAACAAACATACAGTAGTATGTGTAACCCCCCCCATCTAGGGGTATCCAGGTGGTAAGAAAAATGGGAGGGAGCACTTCACAGACACAAGCAACCACATTCCAAGGCATTTGAAGCAAAGATGCTCCTTACCTGGGATCTTGAATCTTAGTGGCTGGGAGTCACAAAATAGGGAAGCAGGCACCCGTCGTTAGGCAGCTCTCTTCACCTGTAGGGGCAAGGTTTGTTAGAAAACCAGCAGGCATGCACAGTCCTTTTGAGTAAGTTCTTTGTCCACTCCAGAATCAAAATGCAAAATTATTTAATTGAACATGAAAACAGCAACAACCACTCCATGGAGTAGGGGAATTGAAATACGGTGGGTTTCTTTCACAGACATAGCTGGAAAATCTTCTACAACAGTCTATTGTGCTAACAAACTAACCATTTCATGCATTTCTCTTAAAACATGCAGGCTAAATTCCTGGCAGCACTTTTGGGGCCGAAATAGGCCTCCACCTGAGGTAGCTTTACACTATTTCTCTGTCATTCTCTCTCTGTCTGTCTGTCTCTCTCTCTCTCTCTCTCTCTCTCTCTCTCTATACAGTATATCTATATCTCGTTTACAAGCTTTCCTTCCCAGCCGCTACATTTCCTTTCTAGACAGGTTCTTCTTTGCAATTCCATTCCTATACATTTTTCTCTGGGCTTATGACAGCACGAGATGTTTCTACTGTCCCAAACTCTCACACACTTTACATTTCCTTCTAATCTGCTTGGTCGCACACTTTCTCCACCCAGGGACTAATTCTCATGGAGCACACTCTGTTACTTTCCCAATGGTCTTAACTCACTAACTTTCAATTGCTGTTCTTTTAGCAAGAACTGAACCACCAGAACCCTCTCAGGCATCCAATCACTGATGCCTTGGCCGGTGGCTGGGCCTTATTCAGGCAGTTTTGGGGTCCCTGGACTTGATCCCAGTCCTCCCAGCATGCTTCGCTCATACAGTAATTCCGACCTCTGAACTGACACATCAGGGGGACCTCTGCCATTGCCACACTAGATCACGCAATGGACTGCCACCCCACTGGGGTCCCAAACATCACTACCCCAAATGAACTTTCCCTGCCTCCATAAGTGCCTCACCTCATGGGTCCTAACTCTGCAGCGACCTCTAGCCTGGGGAATAAGGGTAACTCTGCCACCATTACACCCTCAACTGCAGGGGCTGCCACTTCCAAGCCATACCCCAGGTCCTACTGCCATACCAGGCCCGCCCACAGTAAATCATCCAACCTAACAGCTGAACTCACCCATGGGCCATCTCTCTTTTAGGGCTTTAGGCCCTATTGGTTCTTACCCTACCAAAGTGCCGAAGTTCACTTGGCGGGCCTCTTTTTTCATTTCTTCTCCCCCCACCAGGCTCTGGCTCCCAAATGCACTGACAGGCCCCCATGCTTTGCTCCACTGTTCCCCTTTCGGCACACCTGAACCAATGCTCTTCATACGTGGGTCTTCAAGGGTGGAGGGACAGAGCAGCAATTGAACCACCCCAGCCCCACCATGGCTCTCCAGCTGAATTTGAGGGCTGAACCCCCCCCCCAGCTCTCCTCCCAGAGCTGGACCCCTTTAGGTGCCAAAATCTTCCCTGTTATAACCCCAGTGAGGGTCCCCCTGCTGGCAGCAGCAGGCCACATCCAGACTCAGCGGCACCACAGCTCTTTCTGCCTAACTACACTTAGCAACCAGTCCAACTATACCTAGCAACCTAAAATTAGCTAGTAAGTACCTAGAGGGTGCTTACACTTTCCCCTCACACAAAACGTTCACCCCCTGGTGAATGCCCAACCAGGCCATACCACCGACCCAAGAGGGATATGCGCACACTCCTTCCCCCCAAGAATCAAGGCACCATACTGGTTACCCTGCCAGATTGGTGAATTTACAACCATTTGCTTTTTACTGTCCTACCATCACATACTGGGGCTAAGCTATACAACCCATCACCAGTTCCCACAGTCACTTGCCAGGTACTACAGCTGTGTCGTTCCTCCTGTCTCTAACTAAACACGATCCTTTTCTTCACTAGTCATACTCAGCTTCTTTCTTCACTATTAAATGCTACATACAAAATGGTGCTACCAGGAATGGGAAAACATCTGCTTAGTGTACCCCCAATAATCGAAACTTTTAAACAGTGTATCTCCTCTTGCACCACAGCAAATGTCTTAAAGAGAGTCAGTCCAAATCAAAAAATCATTTATTCTCCTAGCTCTATGGAAAAGTTTATTTCTCAGTCTTTGGGTGAGCTCATAATCCAAGTCCTCACGAGCCATCATGGAATTTATCACCTTTTGGAACATCCATGCCTCCTGATTTTCTTCAATAAAGTCCCAAATGTTCTCTGTCAAATAAGGGTAATTCCTCGCACAATACTCTTTAGTAATACAGTTTCCAATTCCTTCCAATCTGCCTGGTCGCACACTTTCTCCACCCAGAGGCCAATTCTTATGGAGCACACCCTTTTACTTTCCCAACGGTCTTAACTCAATAACTTTCAACTGATGTTCCTTTAGCAAGAACTGAACCACCAGAACCCTTTCAGACATCCAATCACTGATGCCTCGGCCAGTGGCTGGGCCTTATTCAGGCAGTTTTGGGGTCCTCGGACTTGATCCCAGTCCTCCTAGCACGCTTCGCTTATGCAGCAATTCCGACCTCTGAACTGACTCATCAGGGGGACCTCTGCCAGTGCCACACCAGATTACCCAATGGACTGCCACCCTACTGGGGTCCCAAACATCATTCCTCCAAATGGACTTTCCCTGCCTCCATGGGCAGCTCACCCTATGAGTCCTAGTTCTGCAATAGCCTCCAGTCCGGTAAATGGGGTAACTCTGCCACTGTTACACCCTCAACTGCAGGGGCTGCCACTTCCAAGCCACACCCCAGGCCCTACTACCATACCAGGCCCGCCCACAGTAAACCATCCAACCCAGCAGCTGAGCTCACACATGGGCCATCTCTCTTTTAGGGCTTTAGGTCCTGACAGTGCTTACCCTACCAAGGTGCCGGAGTTCACTTGGCAGGCCTCCTTTTTCATTTCATCTCCCCAGGCTGCGGCTCCCAAATGTACTGATGGGCCCCTATGCTTTGCTCCATTGCTCCCCTTTTAGCACGTCTGAACTGACACTCTTCGTACGTGGGTCTTCAAGGGTAGAGGGCCAGGGTGGCAAGGGGACAACCTGGCCCCAACTACGGGTCTCTCCAGCCGAACCTAGGGCCAACCCCGCCTGCCTCATCCCAGAGCTGGACCCCCTTTAGGTGCCAAAACCTTCCCTTTTATACCCCCAAGGAGGGCCCCCATGCTGATAGTGGCAGGCCACATCCATACTTAGTGGCACCACAACTCTTCCTGCCAAACTACACTTAGCAACCAGCCCAACTACACCTAGCAACCTAACACTAACTAATGAGTGCCCAGAGGGTGCGTACTTATGTTTATGTTTATAGTTATAGTGGAAAGGCAGTGTAGCGTAATAGTTAAGAGCATGGAGCACACCTGGAGAACTTGGTTTGAATCCCACAGCCACCACTTGTATACTGTGTGACCATGAGCAAGTCATTTAACTTCCCTGTGTTCCCAGTACACACCTGGATCCAAGCCTTGGCTTAGTGTGTCATTCCTGGCCCAAACTGTGAAATAAGAAATATGGCTAGGTGAAGTAAAAAACGTATAGGCTAGATAAGAATTATATTCAAGGCATGTTCTCACTTTCAGACATACAGTAAATAACAAGGAACTTACTTCTATAATTCAATGTATCTATTGCCTAAGATATCTAGATACAAGTTCAAACCCTTCCCCTCTTGTACATGTTAGCCTTATTAGCAAGTGGTAAGAAGGTTTTGTAAGCAATCCCTCCCCACCCCAATAATTAACATGATTGAAAAGCTGTATCATCGGTTGGAAGTGTGGCAGACATAAATATGGTGACAGCTTCCCTTTGCCAACATTATCATGTTTTTTTTTCTCAACACTGAACACCCACACCACTCATTTAGTAAGATAGCTTAATGTTGTGATGACTTAACATGTTTTGATAACTCTATTATACTGTAGCTCTACTAAAGACCGCTCAGCAATTTCAGAGTCCCATTGTTCAATGTGTCAGTGGCTGGCATATTATCCTACCCATAATGCTAAGTGGAGCCACCTCGCTGAGAATGCAGCTGTCATGTTTTGACTAGGCAGCAGATTTGCAGCACTGGGTGGCATCACAGATTGTACTTGGAAATCAGGCTGTGTTCATTAAGCTGCCTGCATATGATAGCCAGCAGCTATGGCAACCATTCACAAATCGCTGCGGTTGCTTCCGGGTGTTACATATAATCACTGCAGACAATGTGAAAGGAGTTTGTGAATTCTGGTTTTGTGCTCTGTTCCATTTCCTGGATGACCCATAAAATGATAACAGTCCCTCCAGGTCCCGACACTGCAGGAATCCCTGTTTGTTAAGGTAAACCAGAACAAGTCAGTTACTGGCAGGATATGTCATCATCCATTAATCTACAGAGCTGCTGTGCCATCTTTCTGGATTCTGGGAAAATGATACAGAAAAGGTGTTAAAGAGCGTTAATTGGATCTTCGAAGCATTTGGCTAATCAAAACTGAGCCACTGCAAATCATTTTCAAGTAACTGTTCCAATGTCCTAGATGTTTCTGTTGCAGCATCAATGAATGGCAAGTTACAGCACACGCATGAATCTAAAAGTTGTCTTTTGCTCTTTGAGCTCTTACCAGTTGCATTGACTGGCGTGCAGTGCAGCTGTGCCTGCAGCACAGAACCATTGACTCTTGTGTGTGCCATTTGCTGGAAAGGCTATACACATCCCTTTTTATTCCTCAAAGGCAGACAACTACTGCACTACTGTAAGGAAAAAGAGGCATATCAATTATTGACATACCTTTCAACTGCTCTGAATTTCTCATAGCACTATGATTTTTACACCCAAATTTACCCTTGCTCTGCAAAGGTTTACTAATGTTTTTAATAATTTTAGAGCTATTTCGGGACACACAAATGATTAAATCATTGAACTAACTTGATAGAAACATTCCTTGATATTAAATATATGGGGCCCACTATTTAAAGACATGTTATTCTTTAAAATGAGAACGTACTCCACATTCTGGCCATACCATTTGCTCTGATTTTTAAAGGCCAGTGCTATGAATTTTAATGCCAAGAGGTTGAGAGGTATGATTGTTGAGGTTCATGCTACTGTAGCAGTAGAGCACCACTGACCGAATACAGACTTGGAAATAAGGACTGAGTTACCACACTCAGGCCCATGGTCCCGAGACAGCATATTGTGACTAGGGCCATGCGAGTCAGCAAATTTGGGCCAACAGGCCAATTTCGAGCTGGGACGGACAAAAGCTGAACTGGCCCTATCTGGCCATAAATTAAATTAAGGGTTTTGTGTATTAAAGCAGCAGTACTACGAAAAAAAAAATTGTGCTTTTTTGACAGTTTATTCCCTGTGCCCTGCTAATCATATACCTGGTACTCTTTCTCGCCGGCATTGTACTATCGCCGAGTAATTTGCTTAGTTATTTTCTGCTTTTGTTTACATTTCTGTCACTAAGCATGTTGCACTGGAACCCCCTCTGCTGCCAACTACACATGTGTATGACTTGCAGGGACATCGGGAATGGTCAGTAGAGGGCCACTCTGCTGTTGTCAAAAGACGTGATGTGACCTGTAGAAAAAGCGCAGCTGAAAATTAGTCAGCCGCCATATTTGTTGTAGAGCTACAACAATTCAAATAAATTGCAAATAACTAAAAAACTAAAGAGGACTGAAAAAAATGTTTACAGGTATGGAAACTGGAACTTTGGCCACATGCTTACAGCTGAAAAACAGAATTTTGATAGCTCACTTCCTGATTTCGTAGTACTGCTGCTTTAAAACACATTTGATTTTTAATGGCTTCTCATGTATTATTGCAATATGCTGCTGAAGAGTATGATAAGTAAAGAACAGTATGTGTAAGCAGAACCTTCACGATGAGTGGGGTAGGGTACCCTACCAAGAGGATAAAAGTTGGGCAGCAAACCCAAACACCTTTCCCATCCACTGTTCCATCCCACCCACACCTGCTTCCCTAGCTAGAAGTACTCTCCATGGGGGTGCTGATGATGGTGCAATGATTAATAATTATAACGATGGCAAAAGAGTTTTGAGAAAATGAAAATGATCAGCAGTCTGAAAAATGAGAGTGAGCTGTGCTGCAGCACTGCTGATGAGACTAACAGAATGTGAAGCAAATGTATTGTGGCTGGCTATGGAGGACACCAGAGCATACCCAGGGGCAACACCTTCCTCCACCCCTGTTCCATCTCACCCAACCCCACTCCGTCACTTCTGCCTGGGAAATGAGACAGTGGCACTACCACACTAAAATAAGCTCACAAATATTTTTATTTGATGACAAGAAAAAAATTTTCTTATTGGGGACATTAAGTGTAGCTAAACAACCCCAAGTCAGAGCGCAGGTGCCATCACTTACGCCTGGGACAGTGAGACAGTGACACTGTAATGGCCAGGCTCACAAATATTTTGACAAGAACAAGAAATCTTTACACTTTTTTTATTGGAGCGAGTGGACTCAGCCAGCAAAAAAATATTTTTATATTGTCTCTGGGGGATCAAAGCCCTGCTAGCAGTGCAGCACCCTGCTCCTCCAAGTCCAGCAACTACTGATGCTGGGAAGGCCTCCAGTCCACCGGTCTGCCACACCAGCACACCACCACCTGGTCTTGAACAACTTTTATTTTTTTAACTGGGTGGATCTTCCAGCAAGAATCAATTTTTTTGTATTTGCTTCTGGCCCTGACAGGCTGATAGCCATCAGTCACCACCTTCCCCCGAGCAACTCCTTTCTGATTTACAACTCACCACCACAATGTTCTGTTACTTATTTTTTATGCCCTCTCTCTCTTCAAGATGGATTTAATTATTTTTACATTTGCTCTGCTACTAAGCCCGCCTGCCTGTCTTGAAAGAATTGTTTTTTAAATTCTGATCAGTCCGATTCCTAGCTTGCCCGGCACTGCACGTTGACACAAGAGCGATCTGTCACCGTGTTGCTCACCTCTGATCCTGCTGCACTATGTGAGGGGTTTATAAAGTCCCTCAATGTCATTCAGTCTGCTCCAGTTACTGCAGACCTGCCAGCAGCAGGGTCAGAGCAAGCTAGGAGACAGAGTCCCTAATTGAACTGCCACTAGTGCAGTCACATGACTGTCTCCTGCTTGTCTGTGTTTGATTACGAGAGGAGGAGGAGGACCGGAGTGAGAATAGGGCAGAGGCACAGGAGTGGAAGAGGAGGAGCAGAGGAAGAAACCAGACCAGAGGGAGACAGAGAAACAGTGCTAACACTCTGACAGTTTTCAGGTACGTCCTCCAGCTCCTCCTCCTCTCCTGAGTGACAGCGTGTGACTTGAGTGAGTGATCTCCCTCAGTCCACAAGGTCCAGAGCACCCACCCACCTGAGACACTGTGTGATTCTGCTTCTACTGCCGCATGCAGCACCAGTAGACACAAGACATGGCAATCTTAGAAATTTTTGGGTCAGGGCATTTTCGGGTTTTGGCAATGAAACCCAATTCAGGTTTTTTTTTCTGATCATTGCCAAACCCGAATGGCCCGAATGTTTGACCCGAACTAATGCCCAGCCCTAATTGTGACTAGAGCACAGGGTTAGGAACCAGATGATCCAGATTTAAATACCCCTACTGTCACTTACTGTATGAGTCAAAGCGAGTCACTTAACCTGACAGTGTTTCTGTCAACCTAACTTTAAAATGGGTTAAAACAGGACTCACTGAAAACAAAACATTGCATCTCAGTCGGGCAATACAGGGTAAGTAAATTCTAAAATTAAAACTCATAAATGCTATGCATTAGTTGGTGCGCTGCCCTTGGTTCGAATATTTTTTCTAATATTTGCTACTCCTTTCCATTCTTTCAGGGTGTGTTTGCTGTGATCTGTAGAAGGTAAGGGTAGCTGATCCAGTGAACGGAGTTTATGTGTTAGAAGAGGCTATAAATCCTCTATAGTAAAATGAGTTGGCTGTTTCAGAGCATTCTCACATATACACAGAATGTGCTGCCAGAAGAGGTGATCTCGTTGAAGACAGTGGGCAGCTTTAAGAGAGGCTGGGATAGGCATAGGGGGAAGGTAAGGATCATGGGTAGAGAGGATGGGAGGAGTGGGGGGGCAGGCACAGTAGCTCAAGCTGTGAACCCTGCAACACGAGCAGACTTGATAGACCAAATGGCCTTCTTCTGTTGGCTTGTTCATATGTTCATATACCTGTAGGGGAAAAGAGCAGTTTTCTATGCAGCCTAAAGCTTTTGTTTCTTGTGACTGGTTCAGAAGTCAAAAAAGAAGTCTTCTTACAGTGCTTGCATGGGGAACCACAACCTTCAGTGATGTACCTGATGCAGACTAATTCAGGAAAACACAGTTTAACATACTACACAAGGACAATCAAAATATGTATACTGCAGCAGGTCTGCTTTTCAGGAAGGGGTGAAGAATACCTCCTGTTCTGTTGTGTGGGCATGTCACAAATTTGTAGAATGGTTGCAACCCCTGCTCATTTGTAACCCCTTGTTACCCGGGGTTACTAGAATCCCAGTAAGACCTAGTGGTAGGCAGGGAAGGCAGCTTGTGAAACTCCAGTTAAATGGGTTTCACACTGTCTCACTCTGTTCTCAGTCTCAGCTGAGACTGAGAGATGACATCACCAATAGAACTGTCGCAGCTGCATAAGCCACATTGGAATCTGCAGCAGATGGAGTTAGATAGAACGTTGGGAGTTTTCAAAGAGTCAGTTCCTGTTTACCTTCTGTAAGAGAAGGAGGAGAGTCCAGTTTTGTTTTCAAACAGGAAGGAGCAGTTCCAGTTTTGTCTTCTAGTGGTGGAGACCGCTGTTCGGGTCTCAGTGCCCCTCCCTCCGGGGGGGAGAGTAAAGACCCCCATGTAGATTCCAGGGGCAATCCCCTAAATTCTGCAGAAGAAAGAAAGCTGCCTATTTCAGTTTCAGTCTGTGTTTGGAAAGTTTGGAAGAGTTGTACTTCACCTGTGGGGAACCTGCAACAAAAGGGTGAGTGTTTGCGCTAATATGAGAGGGCAAAAAATGTGTTTCTTCAGCCTGGGATATGTGAAGAATTCTAGGAATTGAACTACTATTTAGGAGGCCTATAGGACTAGGACAAACAAATCGAGTAGTGTCAAAAGCTAGAGTGCTGTGTGAATTCAAGTAATATTGTACAGGGGGTGCGACAGTTCATCCACCGTTTAATCTACATTCAGAAGTTTCAGTTTTTCCAGAGAAATGGCCGGGTATGGGCTGTGGGAGCTGGAGGTGGAAACACCCCCCCATCTTTAGTAACCAGGTCCACCTCTACGGATTTCTGCTGTGATTGCTACTTGCCTCATGCGCTTGGCCAATGATGAGGGAAGTACCCAGACGTGGGTCGCAAATGGGAAAATCTCTCTAGGAGTCGCAGACTCTAGGTGGTGTGGGGAGCCACAACAAGGTAAGAAATTCTCTTTGTGAGATGGGAGTCAGAAGAAGGAAATTTCTCTAGGAGTCGTAGACTCTAAGTGGTGTGGGGAGCCACAACAAGAAAATGGGTTCATTCTTCCAATGGACCGCCATTCAAGTGGCCGGCAGGGGAGCCGGGCCAGTCGGGCTATGTACCCAAAGCGCGTGCAAGTCCGGGCTGTGTGCCTGGTGGGTCCAGAGCCTGAAAATAGTAGAATTGGTTCATTCTTCCAGTGAACCGCCTTGTAGTCTCTAATCTGCATTACCAGTAAATGTAGCCCCATGGGGGTCCATCTATGCTTTGTTGTGTTCAGCTAGTAGTGAATAAAAGCCACACTGTAAAATCCCATTCCTGGTTCTGGACATTACAGTTATTGCTTTCTGTGTTCGGATTTACTTGGGTGCCCCTGTGCAGAGTAGCCAAACCTAGGTCCTCTTGTGCCGAGTAACCTCATCCTCCCCGAACCCAGGTCCCCACCAGGTATTGCTGCCAGCGCCAACAGCATGCCACCTGTCATTTGGGTAAAAAGGCAGGGGTGAGGGGTTACAAAAATGGAGGCACCACTTTGGATTTGTTCGGGAAGGAAGGTGCTTGGGCAAGGGGGCTAGCATTTTGGCTATCTGGCAGTGGGTAGCCCAAAAAGCTGAAGCAATTTCCCTAGTGTGTTGCTGTGTGCTGTGAGTCTTGTGCTGCTGTTTAAAAAATGCCAACTGTTTACCAAGGAGCTGTAAAGCCAAAGAGTGTGCCCTTGTCCTGCATCATCAAAATTGTTTACAGCATTTTTGCCCTGCTTTAAAAATGAACTGTGGTAAATAAAAGTGTGGAAGACTAGGGGTAGTAACAGAGAAATTATGCCCTGGACATTTGAAATGCTTTTAAAATGAATTCTTGTGAAGGAAAGTGTGGAAGACTAGGGGTAGCAACAGAGAAATTATGCCCTGGACGTTTGAAATGCTTTTTAAAAATTAATTCTTGTGAAGGAAAGTGTGGAAGACTAGGGGTAGCAAAAGGAAGATTATGCCCTGGATGTTGGAAATGCTTTCTGTGTGAATGGAGAGACTGCAGAATTAATGGCTAAGTGATATGGCTGAAATGGGCTCCCGCCGTGGAGTCAGTTGAAAAAAAAAAAGGTGCATTCTGCAGTTTAAATTTGCCTGCTCGACGATCGCCGTGAGGAGAAGAGCCCTCGTGAGGAAGAAGAGGCTCATTTGCATGGTGTCGTGTGGTTGGTCAGGCTGCAATCAGTCCCGTCCCTCAGCCAGCTCTACTGAGACTGCCCCAGCATTCGAGAGGGAGTGAGAGTGCAGTGCGTGTACTGGCAGTGGAGAAGCGTTGCGGAGTATTCAAAGTGCTGTGAACAGTTAAAAAATAGGCTTGTTTGTTTAAAATCGGGCTCAACCCGCAAATCGATCGTGGAAATTAAAAGTTTGGTGTATAAAACGACGATCGCTAAGACTGCCCGCTCGTTTGTATACTGAGGCCTTCAAAAACTGGCTGCAGGCCGTTTTACCCCATTGCAGCAAATTGCTACTGATAACAGTGAATAAACCTTCATAAAACTGCTCAAACAGTGATTTTCAGCTATGCCATATAAAATGTGTGTGCAGCAGTGTAGTCGCTTTGCAAGTAACGACTGTGTGAAGTCCTGCCAGCAAGTGCAAGTCTGTTAAGCCATTGAATGTGTGCATGGAAGTGAAATTAGCCTCAGTTTAAAGTTTGCAGCCAGAGAGAGACTGTGGGTTGTAGCAAAATGCAACACTAGTAGAAGCAGGCAATCCTGAGCTAAAACCTGAAACTTTTAAGGGACTGTGAATAAAATAAATGTTACCAGCTTGTGAAAAGTCCAAGAAAAATCCTGTAAATGTGTGTAAAGCCAGATCAGAGCAAGTTGTGCAGTTTGAGTAAAAGTTATCAGTAGCTGGTGTAAATCGGGTGCGCAGTGGCTTGACCCAGATTCTAAATGTTGATGCACAGGAGTGCTGCCGCCGCCATTACAGGGTGGGGTGGTAAAGTAAACACAGCAGCAAAGGAGCCATTTTAAAACTACAGAGTGTGTTCAGTAAAGTGGGACTTTCAGTTACAGTGAACTTTTGTTTATTTTTCTGCAGTTATGGCCTCAGGACCAGCTCGTTACCCGGATCATGCCCGGGTTGCAGTAACAGCAGCAGTAAATAGACTGAGAGATAGTGAAAATGGTGCTATGGAGGGCAACTGCCTCCTGATGTGGCAATTCCTAATTATCCAGTGCATGTGTGCCAAATATGCTTGAGTGCTGGAAGGGACGTCTTCATGATTCCTCACTGTGCTGGATGACTTCAAAAATATGGCTTGTATAAAGCGCCTCCAATTCGTTTGGCCCCCACATGGACAAAAATTCAGGAATCTGCAGTTGGCAGCACACAGCACCAGGCGGAGCCTGTGGAGGAAGGTCCCTCGGGGGAGTGTGGCACAAAGCTAGAGGGTGCAGAGTTAGAGACAGAATCAGAAGTTGAAGTTTTGGATGCTGGATCTCAGAAAGAAAGTTCGGATAAAGCATCAATAGACCCCTGGGTGGGGGGGCCTAGCCCAAGTCTCTTAGGTGAAGATGAGATGCGGGAGGCCTTTGAATGGGAGGTGTTGACCTCTGCGCCTAGTGATGAGTGGATAGTCTCAGGGGTGAGAACGACTGCTCACTCCTGGGCTCAGATCCTCAGTGAAGAGGAAGATGAGGGGGAACCTATGTGGCCTTGTGAAGAAGGAACAGGTACACAGCCTCAAGATCTTGCCTCAGAGGAATGTATTGAAGAAGGTGGTGATGCCACTGCCCTGGCTTTACAGCAGGAAGAAGGCAGGGATCTGTTTCTAATTTCCTTGAGGATGCGAAGCTGGCAGAACCAGGACTGGCCACCCCCAAGACAGGCCAGTGGTCTCAGATTGACTAAAGCAAGTAAAGAGGAGAGACTGGTTCGTAGAAAGGCAAATGAGATCTATGGCATGACCTTTCCTACCTTTCCTCGGAAAGTCTTGGAGGAGATTGAGAACTGCAGGAAATCCTGGATCTGGGATGAAGCAATGAAAAGTGTGCATCCTGGGGCCAACCAGCATGTAAAGAATAGACTGTTCCACGAAAAGTATACCCAGTGGAAGAGAGGCAGGACACTGTTTATGGACAGAGTGAGAGTGGTGGACGGAGAGGGACGTGAAATCTCCCATTGTGTGAATTATGTGCGCCCAGACAGGGTAATAATTCAAGCCCCTGATCCCCGGTACTATTGGCCTCAGTGCAAGGACCTCCCAGCAATTAAGCCCGTGCCTACAAATTGGAGAGCTGAGCAGTGGTAGTCAATACTGCCACATCAGACTGTGAAGTGCCCTTATTGATCTGCCAATATGAATAACCAAGGACTCAGGTGCCCCACATTCATCAGTCTACAGTGTACTGTCCTGTCCAGTAACCATCAACTGGCCCATCAGATGACTTCAGATCCAGAGAGGACACCAGCCTAGTTGTTTCCTGTTCATTGCCTGGTAATCGGATGACGTCGGACCTGCTTTTTCCTTTTTGTTCCTGTTCTAAGGTTCCTTCTCCAGAGATGACATCAACCCAGCTGTTTCCAGATGTGCCCTCCTGTGGTTCCCGGAAGATGTCCGCCCAGCTGTATCAGAAGAAATGCTGCCAGGGAGAGTCTTCGGCTGCGGTGCAGGTTAGGTGCCTAGTCTTGTACTACAAGTGGCTGATAAGTCCGAACTTTTCTGTCTTTATGACATTGCAGTACACACCCTACACTACAGACTTCAAAAATGTGTGAACTGTCCGCAAAGACTCTCCCCTTCGGGACTTTGGCCTGTTAGAACTGTGCTTCACCGGGCTCCAGCCCAGGAGAGACTCTTTATTGGACTAGTCTTCGGGCCTTGTGGTGACTAGTTGGGACTTTTAGGGCACTCCATCCCCCCAAATGTGTATTGTAAATAATGTCATTGTTGTATTCTAATGTAAATACTGTTTTCTACCTTTTTCTAAAAAATCTTTTTGGGATTTTGCAGTGTTTTTGATGGTAGGGGTTTTAGATAGACTGTGTATGCAGATTAGGAGTGTGTTTTTTCTTTCTTTTTCTTACAGATGTTCCTGGGAAGACAGAAGAGAAGACAAGAAGAGGAGGAGGGGCTCATCGGAGTTCCTCGTCAGTGCTTTATTGTGTAGAAATTTAAAGTACTGTGGTGTTATTGTTATGGTTGTTACTGTGTTAACCCTTTCCTTCCACAGGTGTGGTTGTAGGGGTAGGGAGGAGGCAGTAATTGGTATTTTAATGGTGTGGTTGCAGGTTGCCCAAGGTCGGGGAGGTCCCCGGGTTGTTTTTGGTTTTTGGAATATTATGTTAGAGGCAGATAGGTTTCCCTAGAGGGTTAGGGGGCATGGACAGGCTGTGGCCCTGACCTGCAGTAGGGACCGCAGTGCTGATCTATCAGGGCTATGCTCTGGATGGTTCTACCAGAGCCACTGGGTGTCCATAGTAAGTGGATAGAGTAGAGGCTGATATGTCAGCTACAGGCCTCTAGGCCCTTAGTGTTGCCTACCTGTGCTGGCACACGGTAGGAGGGGGCCTGATCACCCCCCTCCGCAGGTAGCACATAGGGTGGGATGGCCTAAGGCCGGGTGCATAATGACTGGGGACAGTCATTTTCCTGGTCAAGGGCAAGTGTAACTCCTTGTTACCCGGGGTTACTAGAATCCCAGTAAGATCTAGTGGTAGGCAGGGAAGGCAGCTTGTGAAACTCCAGTTAAATGGGTTTCACACTGTCTCACTCTGTTCTCAGTCTCAGCTGAGACTGAGAGATGACATCACCAATAGAACTGTCACAGCTGCATAAGCCACATTGGAATCTGCAGCAGAGGGAGTTAGATAGAACATTGGGAGTTTTCAAAGAGTCAGTTCCTGTTTACCTTCTGTAAGAGAAGGAGGAGAGTCCAGTTTTGTTTTCAAACAGGAAGGAGCAGTTCCAGTTTTGCCTTCAAGTGGTGGAGACCGCTGTTCGGGTCTCAGTGCCCCTCCCTCCGGGGGGGGGGGGGAGTAAAGATCCCCATGTAGATTCCAGGGGCAATCCCCTAAATTCTGCAGAAGAAAGAAAGTTGCCTATTTCAGTTTCAGTCTGTGTTTGGAAAGTTTGGAAGAGTTGTACTTTGCCTGTGGGGCACCTGCAACAAAAGGGTGAGTGTTTGCTCTAATATGAGAGGGCAAAAAATGTGTTTCTTCAGCCTAGAATATGTGAAGAATTCTAGGAATTGAACTACTATTTGGGAGGCCTATAGGACTAGGACAAACAAATCGAGTAGTGTCAAAAGCTAGAGTGCTGTGTGAATTCAAGTAATATTGTAGAGGGGGTGCGACAGTTCATCCACTGTTTAATCTACATTCAGAAGTTTCAGTTTTTCCAGAGAAATGGCCGGGTATGGGCTGTGGGAGCTGGAGCTGGGAACACCCCCCATCTTTAGTAACCAGGTCCACCTCTACGGATTTCTGCTGTGATTGCTACTTGCCTCATGCGCTTGGCCAGTGATGAGGGAAGTACCCAGACGTGGGTCGCAAATGGGAAAAACTCTCTAGGAGTCGCAGACTCTAGGTGGTGTGGGGAGCCACAACAAGGTAAGAAATTCTCTTTGTGAGATGGGAGTCAGAAGAAGGAAATCTCTCTAGAAGTCGCAGACTCTAAGTGGTGTGGGAAGCCACAACAAGAAAATGGGTTCATTCTTCCAATGGACCGCCATTCAAGTGGCCGGCAGGGGAGCCGGGCCAGTCGGGCTATGTACCCAAAGCGCGTGCAAGTCCGGGCTGTGTGCCTGGTGGGTCCAGAGCCTGAAAATAGTAGAATTGGTTCATTCTTCCAGTGGACTGCCTTGTAGTCTCTAATCTGCATTACCAGTAAATGTAGCCCCATGGGGGTCCATCTATGTTTTGTTGTGTTCAGCTAGTAG
The DNA here is from genome assembly GCA_016271365.2 of Neoceratodus forsteri. NCBI lineage: Eukaryota > Metazoa > Chordata > Ceratodontiformes > Ceratodontidae > Neoceratodus > Neoceratodus forsteri. The sequence goes on from CM057450.1 coordinate 1,022,131,100, forward strand.
TGAATAAAAGCCACACTGTAAAATCCCATTCCTGGTTCAGGACATTACAGTTATTGCTTCCTGTGTTCGGATTTACTTGGGTGCCCCTGTGCAGAGTAACCAAACCTAGGTCCCCTTGTGCCGAGTAACCTCATTCTCCCCGAACCCAGGTCCACACCAGGTATTGCTGCCAGCACCAACAGCATGCCACCTGTCATTTGGGTAAAAAGGCAGGGGTGAGGGGTTACACATAAATTTCAGAGAACGGAAGATTAGTGCAAATAGGGATCATGAATTCATTAGTGACATGTGGGGTAAGTGATCTAGTGTTCACTTTCAGCATATATAGAAGATCCAAGGCTTGTAAATATAGCCCCCCCTCCAGTGTCTAGGGGTATGGTGGTATATTGTCTGAGGCGAGGGACGACCACATTACAGAAAACTCACCACAAGAAAATGGCTGTGTTTACCTGTTCTGTAGCTTTGGAACTTCAGGGGGTGTCCACACTCTTGAGACTGCTGACTACTGAAATGGAATGGTGGTTAATTGGCAGGCAACAGTTCATAAATGAGTCCAAGGTCCATAAAAAATTGGGTGCCAAAAATCCTGTATCCTAATTTGTCAAAACAGGTCACCAGACCATGGATTAATCCCCTGTAAACCCACTGTTACCTTACTGCACTACAAAATCCTGAGTGACAATAATGTAAAGTGACCTTTTCAGATCACTCCACCAGAGAAACATGTGAAAAAAAACTACTACAGCATTGTCATTAGGACAAATCCACCTAGTGGAGAACTACAACTATGGCATCCTTAGAAGGACAAACCCATTAGGTGGAAGAACTATTTTATTACAAAGGCGTGCAGTGTTTTTTTAAAATATTTATTTAGGTAAACCTCTAAACTAAAGTTGCCCATTTTAAAAGGGGATTAATCCACTCCAGAACATGGGTTTACTGAGCATTAATCCACACCTGGATTGCTGAAATCACTCGGCCAGCCTCACAACCCCCCCAGGCCTGGATTAATGCTCAGTAAACCCATGCTCTGTCGTGGGTAATCCCTCCAAAATCCATTTAATTCAGTGGGGGCACAAGCAACAACAATTACATGGAGCTGGGGGGTTCATGGGGTCACAAATTAAGTTCACTGGCATGATTAGTACCCAAAGCATAGTGATAACCATGACCGATATGGTCTCCCACTAACTTTATCATTCCAGGAGCCGAATTAGGCTTCACAGTGGCAGCAGCACAAATGGTGGGCTGAATAAGGCCATGGTACACCCTGAATGCAGTTTCTGCCTAAGTTTCTACTCTGTCACTTCTCAAACACAAACAAGGGCACTTTACAGTGGGGACACATTTCTCAGCACTTCCTGCACTACCTCACTGCTCCAACTCTTCCATGCACAGGGATGCTCAGCTTTTTTTTTTCAGCTGCAGTTCGCCAGATTCACTAGCCATTTCTGCACTTCGCTCAGTATCACTCCTTCAGATCGGCGAACTCTCAAGACATTGAAGTTCACTCTAAGGGGTCACTGCCATTCAGTCAAGCAGGTCACCGTGGCAGATTTCAACAGGTCACTGTAGCCACTTTAGCTGGTCACTGCAGCTCTCTCTTTATGCTAATCCCAAATTCTCTGCTCTCACTGCAGGGCAAGTTTTAGCTCCCCACTGTCACACAGGACTGCGTCAGACTGGAGCCGTGGCTCCTAACAGCAACTACATTCCTGCCACAGACTGGGCCATCAATGACCATACTACCAAGCTGGGCCTGGTGGGCCAGGGCAGGCAATCGCCCCACACCAGCCACACTCACTTCTCCTCCCTTCCATCTCACACTCCACTGGATCTCCCTCTTCTGGCCAAAACATCCCAATTTCTACTGCCCGCACCTATTCCGACCTCCTGACCCACAGGTGTTCCCTGGCGGTGACAGGAGTTAACCCTTTGATTTCCAGTAAGCTCCCAAAGGGGTCTTACACTCCCCCCTTGACAAACGCTCACAGATCCTGGTGAGCAAGCTGCCCAGTTACCGGAGTGACCGTGGGGAGGTATGCGCCTTCCCTCCACATGGATCCCATCCAGAACTACTGGCAACACTACTGAGACAGTGGGTTCTCCATAATTCAAATAAACTCCATTTCCCATGACCACTCTACTCTTGGCACAGTGCACTACACTGCCTTGGTGACCCAACCCACCATGGATGCTTTGCCTAAGCTATGGTGGTGGCATCCCAGCTCAAATGTCTCACTAAAATATTAGAAACTGCTAAGTTTTTGTGCTGCTACCATGATCTGCCAGCCCAAACCATCCCCATAAAACCACCCACCATAACAACATTCAAACAGGTAAACAAGACAGTCCCCACTGTTACTCAAAGTGTGGGCTATGTGTTATTAAAGAACAATAAAACAATGAAGTGTAAACAGAGGAATCCTGCCAAGATAAGTGCTATTCCCCTCCCCTAGCTATAGACACCGTAGTGCCAAGTCCATTCAGTTTCAGTGTCTCTGAACTGTGAGCTAGCAATGCTCATTCCCACATTTAATCATTTGAATGCTAAGGCATAGTTGTTCAAACATTTCAGTCTCTCTGCAAACAGCTTACAAGTATGTAACCCTACAACAAGCAGAACAACAATAAAATAAGAAAAAGGGGTTGTCTCACATGATAGCTGGGGACAAGTGACTTTTCATGGTTTACTTTGCAGTCCAAAATGCAATTAACATAGTATCAGTGTTCATACCGAGGGGAGAACCTTGATATTAAGTTTCTTTGACAGTCCAGTAGATCAAGTGGGCCTTTATTGTTTTGTGTAGTAGCAATGAGGCTCTGGCTTGGTCACAACTCCCCCAAAGGAATCCCCACTGATGGCGTAGTATTTGTTCCTCTTCCCTTCGATATCTTGGACTCGCACAAGAGTTTTGAATAGCATAAGTCCATCACACCCATATTTGGTGTACAACTCTCGGGCATGACTCTGGGCTTTCTGGAGCTCCGCGGTGGTACTGGTGGCACTGCAATGATGTTTCTTATACATATTATCCAGCATTTCATGGAAAACCCAGTTTTGACAGCTCTCCTCTATTATATCCTGTAATCATTTGGGGAGGTATCGGTATACCTGATTGTGGTATTCTTGTTTTATTTTCTTCCAAACAATTAATTTGGCCAGAGACCATTCCATGGGGCAGCAGATAGTGGTGCAAGGGGCCTGGCTGTCAGGGAGCCATATGCCAGTACGATAGATCTTTACCTTGGGGTCAGTGGGCCTGAGGCAGCCTAGTTTCTCACACCGTTGATGGCAATGGACAGACAACCTAGGCATCTCATCCTTAAATGACAGAACTGGGGCTTTATATGGCTTTAGGATGTCCCTCTCAATATCATCATCCTCAAAAGTTGCTCTGAGGCCAGTATCCTCAGCAGCAGCACTGGCACCTTGCTCATCCTCTGAATTTTCTGAATCTGAAGAGCCGCCCTGCTCCACCACCTCCTCCACCTCCACGTCAGGCTGCTCATTAGCTGCTGCTGAGGGGGTACTCAGTTTCTCTTTCAACTGTGCCAGCTCCTTGGCACTTCCACCTGGTGATGGCAACAGTTTTTCTGATATGTGGACCTCGTGGGCATGACCTTTCCCTCAACCAATGGGTAGTACTGGTTCTGGCTCAGATGGCTGGCATGGCAGGCTACTGGTAACACTTTCCACCAGGGCCTGGCTGTGAAACTCTGAGGTTCTCTCTTCCCACACTTCTGTGCTGGTAGACTGATCCATAAAGCGTAATGAATCCAGGCCAGCCCCAATCTGGCATAGGGGCAGAGGCACATGCAGCTCCACTGAAGCATTTTGGGCACATAGGCAGCTCCATGACACCAGGGCCCTTATACTGGCAAACTACACACACATCAGTCGTCACTATCTTCTCCACTCAGTCCCAGAGCCATTTTAACAGAGGCAGGAACCGTTACCTTGGATGATGACACCTGGGCCTGAGCCATTTTTTCTTTCCACAGATGATGACGTTCACACGGTGCTGCTGCTTGCTCAGGCTCTCCACATGCACTCTCCTTGTGCTACAACCACCAGCCTTCCACTCCAGCTCCTGCTTTCCAGTGACCAATCACAATGAGTCCCAATTCAAGGCATTAGCATACCCTCCACAGCCCTGCAGGTGTACTCCCACAGCCAGATCAACAGGTGGCAACAGTCTCAAAGGCACAACATTTCCCAAGGAATGGCTTTTCTGGCCCCTTGCTCACTCAATGCAGACATTCCATGCCATCGTTGCTAGCCAGCGCCCACTGTGAATCCAGGTGTCTGCAGGCACCCCAAAACTTGAATCCCAGATGAGCCCCCACATTGTAGCCCCCTCCTCAGTGTCTAGGGGTATGGTGGTATATTTTCCAAGGGAAGGGGAGACCACACTACAGAAAACTCACCACAAGCAGATGGCTGCACATACCTGGTCCATAGCTTTGGAACTTCGGGGGGTGCCCCCACTCTTGAGATTGCTGGTTACTGAAATGGAATGGTGGTTAATTGGTGGACAACAGTTCATAAATGAGACTAAGGTCCACAGAAAATTTAAAGAATAATATCAATTTAATGTGGTGGAGGCACAAGCAACAACAATTACTCCATGGAGCTGGAGGGTTCATGGGAGCCACAAATCAAGTTCACTGACATGATTAGTACCTAAAGCACAGTGATAACCATGGCAGATATGGTCTCCCACTAATTTTATCATTCCGGGAGGTGAATCAGGCTTCACAGTGGCAGTGGCACAAATAGTGGGTCAAATAAGGCCATGGTACACCCTGAATGCAGCTTCTGCCTAAGTCTCTACTCTCTCACTTCTCAAACACAAATGAGGGCACTTTACGGTGGGAGCATATTTCATAGCCCTTCCTGCACTACCTCACTGCTGCAAATTTTTCATGCTGGGGGACGCTCAGCTTTTTTTTGTCTTTCAGCTGCAGCTCACCAGATTAGCTAGCCATTTCTACACTTTGCTCAGTATCACTCCCTCAGCTCAGCAAACTCTCAGACATTGAAGTCCACTCTAAGTGGGTCATTGCCATTCAATCAAACAGATCACTGTAACAGCTTTCAGCAGGTCACTGTGGGCACTTTAGCAGGTCACTGTGGCTGTCTCTTTATGCTAATCCCAAATTCTCTACTCTCACTGCAGTGCAAGTTTCAGCTTCCCACTGTCACACAGGACCTCATCAGACCAGAGCAGGGGGTCGTAACGGCAACCACATTCCTGCAGCAGACTGGGCCATACTAACATATGAATTTGCCAACAGAAATAGGCCACCTGGTCTAGCAAGTCTGCTCAAATGTGCAGCTAGCACCCTCACATTGCAGCTGCGCCACCCTCTCCCTTTCCCAATTACCCCCCTTCTCACCTTGTCCTATCATACATACGAACATACATGCGAAGAAGCCAGCAGAAGAAGGCCACCAGAAACGATCCACTGTCTTACAGGCTACCACCTCTTCTGGTAGAGCATTCCATTCTGCCACGACCCTCTCTGTGAAAAAGCGTCTCCTCATTTCCGTCCTAAATCTTCCCTCCTCCAATCTAAGGCCGTGCCCTCTCATGTCCCTCCCCCTCCTTAGCCTGAATATCCCTTCAGTGCCTGGCTTGTTTATCCCCTTTACTATACTTAAAGATCTTAGTCATATCCCCTTGGTCCCTTCTCTCCTCCAAGGAGTACATGTTTAACTCTCTCCAATCCCTGGATCATTCTTGCTTCCCTACGTTGTACCCCTTCCAGTAAATTCACATCTTTCTTCAGATATGGGTGCCAGAATTGCACACAGTACTCCAGGTGTGGCCTGACCAGTGCCTTGTAGAAAGACAGGATCACCTCCCTGCTCCGAGAAGAGATCCCTCTTACGATACAACCCAGCATCCTGTTAGCTTTCGCTGCCTCCCTCCTACACTGCTCTGCATTGTTCATCTTCCCCATTACAACCACCCCTAGATCCTTCTCCTCTTTGGTGGAACCTAGCTGCACCTCTCCCAGCTGGTAACCCCTCCCTGGGTTCTTTTCTCCAAAGTGCAGGACTTTACACTTTTTCGCACTGAACCCCAACTGCTACGCTTCCGACCACTCCACCAGTTTGGTCAGATCATCCTGCAGCCGCTGCCAACCTGCTATATCATCCACCACTGTCCCCATGTTGGTATCATCAGCGAATAGGCTGATCTTATTCCTGACACCATATGAGATGTCCGCTATGAATATTCCAAACAGCAATGGTCCCATTACCAATCCCTGTGTCACCCCGCTCATCACAGCCCTTGGAGATGAGCCCCCCACCACCACTACCCTCTTCTGTCTCCCCTGCAGCCAATTCTCAATCCATTTAACCATCTTTGTCCCCACCCCCACATATCTCAGCTTCCCTCCCAACCTCCCATGCGGCACTGAATTGAAGGCCTTACTGGAGACCAAATATATGACATCCACCACATGACCCTTGTCCAATTTCCTCGTGACCCAGTCGTACAGTAATACTCAACTAGGTTCATCCGACAGTATTTTCTGGAGGCAAACCCAGACAGTTCTTCTGAACACTGCTGCTCCACACCCACTACACCACTCCTTGTGCCATCCTATGTACTCCATAAGTATGCTTCTACCCTCTTTTAGTGTTTTTTTTTTTTGTTGTTTTTTGCAATCTCTCGCCCTTCTCAGAGACAAAATGCCTCCTGGACAGATTTAAACTCACTCCTACCTCTCCCAGCAGCAAGCAGAATGAACAGACAAAATGCCTCCTTGAAAAGTTAAAGAGAGATTCAGACTAGCAACTTGATTGGCTCCTCTGTTTCTGGGAAAGAATCCCCTCCACTAACAGCCAGCAACAGTTAAATAGTTAAAGAAAAATTCCAGCTAATCCTCTACCAGGTAAAATGCCTCCTGGACAGTTGAAGAAAGATTCAAACTCACAAAAAAATCTCAGAGATAAAAAAAAAAATAAATCCCACAGACAAAATGCCTCCTTGACCGACTCAAACTCACTCTCCTACCTCTCCTAGCAACAAGCAGAATGAAGACCAAACTACTGAGCTGGGCCTGGCAGACTGGGGCAGGCAATTGCCCCACCCCATCCACACTTACTTCTCCTCCCTCCCTTTTCGCACTCCCACCAGATCTTCCCTTCCCACACTTCCACCGGATCATCCTCTTCTGGCCAAGGCATCCCAATTTATACCACCTGCACCTACCCCGACCTCCTGACCCACAGGTGGCCCCTGGTGGTGATGGGGGTTAACCCTTTGATTTCTAGTAAGCTCCCAAAGGGGACTTACATAAAGGTTTACTGCACAAACAATATTATTTTATATTTACTGTAAGATGTCTTTATTGCCCTTGTTCATATTTAAAGATGTGCACTCTCCCCTTTCATGCACATGTTAAGTTCTATTTATACCAGAGAGAGGAATCCATGTGATTTTTAAAAACAGAAATGAAAGGCCTGACCCAGTGACTCAGCAGGAGGCAAAGGCTTGCATGCAAGCCCCCTAATACAACGTGAGACCGGCTGGGGGACCAAGCACATCACAGAGGTGACTGAGGCAGGACCCCGGACTATCAAGGTGGGAGGGAGGGAGAAGGCTCCCTATTATTCATGCACCCTGTGCTGGACAACTTAAATAGATTGGTCAGTTTCTTGAAAAACAAATTACAGGTGTTATCAGAAGGACTCAAATCCTATAACATTCCCCCCACAAAAAATCATGAATTTCAGGACATTCCATTCTTCATGACCAAAGACATTTGCAGGAAACCAGGCACTTTCTCCCATAGACTTCATCTGTTCCTGCCACTTTTTCTGCCTTGAAGTCACAGTCCTCTGCTTGTGACATCAGAACCATTGCCGAGCAACAGGTTGCGATGTCATAAGTGATGGTTTATGACCACATGGCAGAAATATAACAAAGTCTAAGGGGAACAAGATCATGTTTTAATGAAATTTTCTTCTTCAGTAATACGTGATTGAAGGTCCTGAAGTTAAAAGCTTTGAAGAATTTTGTGTAAACCAGTTCTAATGATACCAACTGTGATGTCTTTACTGGAAACTAGAAGAACATTTCTTTAAGAGTGACATTGGCATCAACTGTGAAGTCATCTGCTTGTCAAACCAACCTCCCAACTGGAGGAAGGGTACGGCAGTGGGGACTCCATCATTAGGGTGGGGTGCAAGGGGCACAAAGGGAGAAATGTGGGAAAAAATGAGAACCCTTATGCACATGTACAAAATGCTGGCTCCATGTCAGTTCATCACAGCAAATACCACGTGGTTGGAACAGCACGGACAATACAACGCAAGTCAACATCCTGCCCAGTGAATATGGGCATGAATCAGCTGTGAAATGTAGATTTACTGTTACAACACCATACAGTCATGGACCACCACTACCAGGGAGGCAGTATAGCACAGTGGTTTAAGGCTCTGAGCTGCAGATCTGGAGACCTGGGTTTAAATCCCACAGCCCCCACTTGCATACTGTGTGACCCTGAGCAAGTCACTTAACTTCCCTGTGCTCCCAGGCTGCACCTGTAAACAAGCTTTCAGCTTAGTGTGTCTCACCTGGTTAAACAATTGGGGGAAAAAAAAAAAAACACTCCAGTGAAATGTTTTAACTTACTTGTTTTTTTGTTTTCGGGCGGTATTCCCTGATGCAGTGTTGACTTGCATGGTGTTCGTGCTGTTTCCGACTGTGCAGTATTGTCTGCCATGGACTTGACGTGTGACTCAAAAGGCCTGCATGCCCAGGCTTAGATTAGGGCTGTATTTGTGTTACTATGTTGCAGCCATTTTATTTGAAGTTAAATTATATTTTAGGTTCTGTTTAGCAGCAAGGAGATGTGTTTGAAGTTGTGATAGAAGAAAATAGCATGTTCCACAGTAAGAGTAATCTGTACTGTACAGAATATTGCACCGAGTGTTGCTTTGGAACGTAAATAAAATTCACATTAGACTCTAAAGCTAATTATAGTAGTTGGTTTAGCATACTTTTAAGTTGGCAATGCATTGACAACTCATATTGGGGTCTAGTCGTGATCCACATGTGACCTGCGAGTAGACCACCCACATTGCTCTGCACCTGGGAGTGGCTGTGTGCAGGCTGACATTCATGAATCCTGGCTGCTGGACTGCGCTCACATGTGCAGCTGTGTGGCTGAAGACTGTGGCAGTGTGGTGGCAGAGTACGGGCTAGGTCATGGCAATCTGGGGACCGAGTGTTCTCGGTTGCCACGCTAACCCTGTGGAACTCCTTATCTCAACATCTGCAGGAGGTATCCTCGTCGGAAGCCTTTAAAAGAGACCTGAAAATGCTGCTGTATGTGCAAGTGTTTAATTTGGTCAGATAATTACCCCAGCTGATTTATTAATTGAGTGAATTACTGACTGTCGGTTGCACTTTTATAATTATGATTTATTATTTTATTAGTTTAATATACTGTTTAATATTGATTGGATGGGTAGGAATTTGTATAGCCTCTGCTTCATTAGCTTTATGTGTTATTTTGTATTATGTGTGCTAGGAGCACTGTATAAATAAAGTTCCTATCCTGTCCTTGTTCAGTTTTCGCCAAGTACAGAATGACACCAAAGCTACCTATGTAACAACAGGTTGTTGTTTTTGTAGAGACTCAGGGCTGGATTTTCAACATGATGTGACCCCACACCGCAACTGCAGTTGTGGTCCGCAATCTTCACAGCTGCAGAGGTTGGTTTTCAGCCAGCGCAGCTGCAGGGGATGTTAATGCCTGGTCCCACCAGGCATAACTTTTCCCCACAGCTGTGCCAAAAAACAACCGCAACCTGCCATAAATCATGGAGTTGGTTACAAACTGGCTCCAATTTTGAAAATAGTGTAGCGATGGCAAAAATTGCAGCTCCGCAAGTGGAGACTCAGATTTTTTTTCCCACTGCTATGGGAGTTATGAGGGCTTTGAAAATTTAGCCCTCAGTGTATAACTGGGGTTAATTTATTTCTTCTGTTTTGTTTTTTGTTTTGTTTCCAACTTTTTTGCAATCTTCTCTAGCTTTTTTTCCAGTTTCTTGACATCACATTTTAATTCACTCTCCTGTTTTATCATCTACAGTGATGCCCTCACTGGACGCTAAAACAGAAGAATGAAAGTGTGGGATATAGTATTTAGTCTAACCAAAAAACTGTTTTAGGAATGCACCTTTGAGTCACAGTTTCTGCTAAAAGAATTAGGAATTAGGATTTTATACCATCACCTTAGTATACCCAAAGTGAACACTGTATAAGATGGAAGAAAAAGGCAAACCAAAAATGTTTTATTGTTATTCTTACTATACACAAATATTAAAAAATGCAGTACAAAGAAAATCCAGGTGGTGCTAAAGAATACTGGTATTTGAATTCAATTGCCCCTCTGCCTCTAGAATGAAATTCTTTTGCTAGTAGTCAGCTAAATTTTAAAATGGTGCATGTACAGTAATTGGTATCATATCAGAAAAAAAACCTTTTAAAATCCGTCTTTCCAGATTTAGATTTTTTACAGGCCTCACTATTTTGACTCCTTTACGTTTGGTCTCATTATATGCCCTCAACAATTTAAGACTTTTCTTAAGCCACACTCTTCTAAAGCTTGTTTTTTTTTTTTATCTAATCAAGTTCAAACATCATTACCCTTTAATACCACCTGGATTTACTCCATGCTTCATTTTTTAAGATTCTATATAGCGATCAAATAATTTTTTTTTTTGCTTTTTAGCATTAACCTAATAATTCCTCCATATACTGCAGTTTACTTTATTTACGAACATACGAAAATGTCAGCAGAAGGTCATACAGTCTATCGAGTCTGCTCAGTTGTGCAGCTAGCCCCTCAACTTGCAGCTGCCCTCCCTCCCTCTCCGCTTTCATCATGCCCCTCACCCTATCCCAACCCCTCCTAAAGCCACCCATGATTCTACAGCACACCACCCTCTCAGGCAGAGCATTCCACCTGTCCACCACCCTTTCTGTGAAAAAATGCCTCCTGATTTCCCTCCTGAATCTTCTCCCCTCCAACCTCAACTGGCTCCCTCTTGTCTCCCTCCCTCTACTAAGCTGGAAAATCCCTTCCATATTAACCTTATTTACCCCCCTTGAGGTATATAAATGTCTTGATCATATCCCCCCATCCCTTCTCTCCTCTAGGGAATACATGTTCAGCTCTGCCAATCTCTCCTCATTGGACCTCCCCTCAAATCCCTGGATCATCTTTGTTGCCCTATGCTGCACCCCCTCCAGCAACTTGATGTCCTTCATCAGGAATGGGCACCAGCACTGCATGCAGTATTCCAGGTGAGGCCTGACCAGAGTCCTGTACAGGGGGAGGATCACCTCCCTATACCTAGAGGAGATTCCTCTCACTATACACCCTAACATTCTATCGGCCTTTGCAGCTACCTTCCTGCACTGAGCCGAGTTGTTCATGCTACCCGTTATAATCATCCCCAGATCCTTTTCTTCCTCATTACTTTCCAGCTGCTACCTCCCCAAGCTGATGGCTCCTCCACTGGTTCCTAGCTCTGACGTGCAGTACCTTGCACTTCTTGGTGTTGAACTCCAGCTGCCATGTTACTGACCACTCTTGTAGTTTGTTCAGGTCCTCCTACAGCCCCTTCCATCCTTTGATGTCACCTACCACAGCTACTATCTTCGTATCACCTGCGAACAGAATAATCCTACTTCGGACCCCATGTGAGATATCAACTATGAATATTCCAAACAACACGAGTCCCAGCACTGATCCCTGTGGCACCCTACTCATAACTTCCCTTGGTGATGGGAGCTCCCCCCACCACCACCATCCTCTGCTGCCTTCCATTCTGCCAGCTGATGATCCAATTTATCATCTTTGTTCCCACCCCTATATAGTCCAGCTTCCTCCCCAGCCTCCCATGCAGCACAGAATCAAAGGCCTTGCTGAAGTCCAAATACAGGACATCCACCATGTGGCCCCTGTCCAGTTCCTGGTCACCCAGTCATAATACTCAATTAGATTTGTCTGGCAGGATCTGCTGGAGACATACCCATGTTGAGACCATTGTCCTCCAAGAAGGTCACCCGCTGCTCCTTTAGGATTGTCTCCATGCGCTTCCCCACAATTGATGTGAGGCTCACTGGCCTGTAGTTTCCCATCTCATCCCTGGGGCCACGTTTGTGAATGGGCACCATGTGGGCCATCCTCCAGTCCTGTGGCATGCATCCTGTGTCCAGGGAGGTATTGAACAGGTCAGTCAGTGGCCCTGCCAGGATCTCCTCCAGCTCCCTGAGTACCATAGGGTGGATGCCATCCAGTCCCGGTGCCTTGTCCACCCTTAATGCCCTCAGTCTCTCCGGAACCCTGTCCTCTGTAATCCCTATGTCAGTCACCCTCTCCCCTCCACTACCCCCCTTCCCCCCTTGGGGTATTTGCCCCCCTTTCTCCTTCATGAACACAGAACAGAAGTATTCACTTAATGCCTCTACCTGTCCCCCCCACTTCTCCACCCACCCTCCATTCTTCCTAATCCTCACAATCTGGTCCTTGTTCTTCCTTGTTTCTCTAATGTATCTGAAGAAGTCTTTTTCTCTTTCTCTAATACCTTGTACCAGATTCAGTTCTCTTGAGGCCTTGGCAGCTCTGACTAGCCTGGTAACTTCCCTGGACTTCTTCGTATACTCTTCCTTTTATTTATTTATTTATTTAGTTTTTGTTGACCAGGTAAGTGCACTAGACAAATCCTGCCTATTTTCAGGCACGACCCGGGGGAGGCAGCTACAGATGAATGTCAATTGACCTTGAACCAGATTAAGCTGTTGGTGGTATTTTTAGTGAATGAGGGAAATTTGGCCAGGACACCAGGGAAATTCCCCTACTCTTTGGAGGGGGAACCTTTGGTGGACGGACGCAAGATGGCCACTGTGTCCCAACCTACGGAGTCGATGGAGGTGTCTGAGCAGAGAGAGTGGGCTTCTACCCTGCACAGGAAGAGTCAGATTATGGATTTGGTCAGCAAGATCGCTCTATTCCTGAGGAGTTTTTTCACGCTCCAAGGTCTCTGATGAGGTATCTACTTACTCTGACCCTGACAGCATGCTGGTGGATTATGCGGCTATTATTGAACAAAAGGAGCGATTGTTACGAGATGTCCTTGCGGATGCTGATAGTTGCAATGGCAAAAAACAACGCCTATTGAGTGAACTGAGGGACTTGCGGTCTGATGCCTTGAGATTGTCACGCAACAGCCCCCCGTACTTCCGGGTTGCCTGCGGCTTGCGTAACGCTCGGCTCGCAGTTGGAGCTGACCGCTGCCCTTGTGGATGTTCCTGATACGGGGATGGTTTGTGGCGAGGCTGCTGCATGTAAGTCCTTAACTCCTTCAGACTTTACTTTAACACAGCTTTCTTCCTCTGAATCACCGGTTAAGGGTTCATCGTTTCGCCTTGCAGGACAGCAGGTGAAGCGATTAGGATGACTGCAGCTGTTCTTTTCGAGTAAGGCTGTCCCTCCACAGATATGGTTGACACTGATGAACAGCATAGGGAGAGGATGTGGTTACTATTACTACAAATAGTACTAAGCCTTTATGGATCCTCCGATGTCCCCTATTAATGCACCGATATTACGGCTCCACTTAAGACTGTTAATTTGTCCTCTCTGATTTGCACCATTGGTCCCCGGAACGAGCAATTTCTGAGGCTGGTTGGGTACAAACACCCACAGGGGAATGGATACCAGATCCTAACGACTCTAATGTACAATCATATAACAGCCTGGGTGTTTCTCTGGACCATAGCCCATTTAAAACTGTAGTTTCTGGACCTATTCTGTCTGATACTGTTTCCCCTACAGCTACAGCTAGTAATGTAACTCTTTCTGTTGGTCAGCCCCATTCCCTGTCGGGGTTGCCAAAGGCTTCTTCTTCCAATTCTGGCATTAATGGTTCTGTCCCTCCTCCTCCATTTAAGCTTTCTGATTTATTTACTAATACTGGGGAACCTGCTCTCGTAGGAATGCTGTCGTGTTGTTATACAAGGAGGATTAGAGATCCCCGGACAGGCTGTATATTTCTAAGTGTTACTAAAAGTTCAATGAAATTTATGTCTTCAGACATTTATGCCCTGATACATTTAGGGAATGCCAATTATGACATTAGCTTTAGAACCTCTGGGGTTTGGAGCGCTTTTGGTCCACATTTCAGAAGGTTAAGGACTCCCTCTTTGGACCCCTTTTTTGCAGTCCTTTGACGAAGCCTTTGATAAAACTAATCACTGTTTTATTCCGCAATGAAGGTGTGCATATTGAAGACATCCTTTTGGCTTCAACGACGGTGTGAGATTTTAGATAAACCTGTTCCTATCTTGGATAGCTGAACAGATTTGAATAGGGGTTGGAAATTGAGGTTAAATTGTTTTCTCTCCGCTGGTCCACAACACCTTCCAAATAGTTTTTTTTGGGACGTGATAGAGGTAGCCTGTTTTATGTTGGACAACCCAAGGCCTGTTTTAAATGTGGCTCTAGATCCCATTTGAATACGGCCTGTGATACTCACGCTGCTCCCATTGCTTTGAATTTGGCCATTTAGCTGCACGTTGTTCAATTTATTTAAATGTAATTTGTGTGAGCAGTCCGGACATGGTTATGCCAAATGCCCTTGGGCTTCGACAGTCGAGATCATTGCCCTTCCATGAAGACCTAATTACAGGGCCAGCATGGTTTTTCTGTTACTACTAAATCCTCTGATGCTTCTATTCCTCCGTCGTGTCCCCTCCTACACAGTTTGACTCTGCTCTAGTGACAGACACTGGGTTGAATAGTGCAGTTCTGCCAGTAGATTCCCATTTGGTGTCTTCACCCCATTGGCAGAGGGTAATTTGGGAATCCCCAGTCTCGTCTTTCTGATCCCACCCCTTGAGTCAAGGTGAGATTTCAGATATGCCCCCTCCTTTATCCTCAAGGTATCCCCTTTAAGAAGGTTGCCGAAAAACGCTATAGGTCGGTAAAATGGTTCCGCCCCAACAAGGGTCTAAAGTACCTATGAGCACTGCCCTTCAGAGTCTTGAAAGCAGGAAACAGCTTTGCTGTTTTGGATTCCAAGGATGAGTCTGAAGGAGATGAGTCTGATCGCTCTTCTAGAGCCTCTGTGATTAATGATAATCTTTCAGACGGAGGACGGTGATACAGAGAAATGTGAAACATTTCCGAGATGTTCTCAGAGACGAAGAATGTCGAAAGTTTCTTGATAATTTGAGTGGATGGTTTCTTTCAAGTGTTTCATCCTTTTTCCTTTTCTGATGACTGCTTTAACTGTGACTTCGCTTAATGTTAATAGCATCAAAAGTCATAAGAAACTGGTTACGGCTTTGACTTGTTTACAAACTTTGAAAGCTGACATTGTGTGTCTCCAGGATACCAGATTGAAGACCTGTTATGAAGTTCAGCAAGCCCGTAATCTTTGGTCATTAGGAATGTCCTTTTGGTCTAATGGCGAAGATCTTTGTTCTGGGGTGGGGTTTTGTTTACAAATCCATCCTTACGGTGTCCAAAATGGTGGATATTTTCCAGGGCGTGCTCTTTTATTAGATATAAATTTTGAGTGCGGAAAGATTCCTGTTGATTAATATATATGCCCCACAGACCAAAGCATTACAGTAGCTTTTCTGAATGACATACACCCATATTTGCATACCTCACGTTTTGTTATTTGGGCGGGTGATTTCAATTGTGTGCTTGATATTAAAGACAGAGGATGAAGACATCCAAATTGTTTTGTGATTCCCAAAAGCTGAATCAGATTCTAGACACGGCACAGCTTAGAGATGCTTATCAAGTATTTATTCTGATGGGGTAGGGACTTTTTCAAAATCAGTTATCTACCCGTATAGATTTTGTATTTCTTTCATTGTCTTTTACAAATCACTACGGTGTTATTGAATATTTGGGAATTTTCAGATCATAAATCCTTGATATCACGAATGTCATGGGATGGAGCTCCCATTGTAAAAGAATATTTGGAGGATGAATGACTCCTTGCTATTGGATGAGTCTGTTCAGAAGCTTGGCAGCAAGAGTTTGCTGCTAGATTATCTGTATTGGATGTCTATGATGATGTTGCCTCTTGGTGGGAAGATTCTAAATCTGTTTGGAAGAATTTTTTCAAAAATGTTCCAAGAGGAAATGTAATTCTCAATACTTGAATATCTGAGATTGCGGTGCAGTTGCAGAAACTAATTTCTTTAACTGAAACTAACGGTCTTGATTATAGTGCCCAGATTGGTCCAAGTGAAACATCTCATGTTTCAATACCGATATGATAGGGCCAAATCTCTTGATTTCGAACATCGTTTTGGTTTAAAATTACATAAAGGTGCTTTGGATCCATTCACTGATTGTAAAACAGAGTTGAGAATCGTGTTATTACGAATTAAACTCGGATTCTGGGATTTAGTACACACCCAGCAGCTTTATTAGAGGTGGTGACTAGTTATTTAACTAACTTATATAGTGATGATGAGCACGTTCAACCGGATTTATTGGATCTAGCGGACCTAAATTTGCCCTGCTTAAACTCTGCTGATGGTATTCTTTTGTTGCGTGACATTACTGAGTCAGAAGTGAAGGATTCTATTTTTCCTTGAGATTGGACTCTGCTCCTGGTACAGATGGTTTTGGGGCAGCCTTTATAGGACATTTCCACGCTACTTTGGTCCCACTTTTGACATCTTTGTTTAATGCAATGTTATCCTCTGCTAGTCTGGCTCCTTCTATGTATCATGCTATTGTAATTTTACTTTATAAAAAGGTTTAAAACTGATTTACTTAAATTGAGGACACTTAGTTTACTGAACACTGATTTAAAGATTTTAAGTAAAATCTTATTAACGTCGGCTTAACCCGATAGTAGATTCCTTGTAAGTTCATCTCAAACCTGTTCTGTACCTGGCCGTTCACAGTATGATAATCTATTAATTATCTCATGGAACTTTTTTCAGTGTCCCAAACTGGTACCCTGCAAGGTTATTTACTAAGTTTGGATCAAGAGAAGGCATTCGATTATGTTTCACACAAGTTTTATTCTCTGTTTTAAGAGCTTATGGTTTACCCACTCTTTCATTGATTGGATTCGCTGCTTTACCATTCCGCTTCCTGATTCCTAATGTTAATGGTTGGTGTGGTCCTCCTATTTCAGTTCGGAGAGGTGTTCGGCAAGGCTGTCCGTTGAGTCCTTTATTATATGTTTTTTATATTGATATTTTTATCCGTATGGTTCTCACTAATAGTGTTTTCACAGGTGTGCGGCTGGCTGATACTGTTTTACCGATTAAAATCTTAGCATATGCTGATGATTTGGTGGTCTGTTTACATTCGCTTCATGACGAACCTCAGTTTGTTGCAATTTTAGAGTTATTTTCTAAAATTTCGGGATCTAAATTAATCATGGTAAGTGTAAAGGGTTTCCTTTGGTCTCACCCATTCCTGAATCTGGTACCTTGGCAGGAATCCTATTTCAAAGCTCCTATAACCATATTAGGAATTGAGTTTGGTGATCTTGATATGATGCATGCCAATTGGTCTCAAAAGATTGCTATTGTTCAATCTGTGGTGTCTCGTTGAAGCGGAAACAGATAGCAAAACGTAAAAGAGTTTTATTAATTAAAACTCTGCTTTTGCCCATTTTTTATATTTAAGTTATGTGTTTCCTCCCCATTCAGTTTTACGTCTTTATCTAGTGTTTTTTCAAGCTTTTGGGAGTAGGCTAAACCCCATTAAACGGGTTTTTATATAAGCCTATTAATCAAGGTGGAGTAGGTATGGTACATCCTATAGCCTTTTTCTTAGTATATTTTTGTCAAGTAATTTTTGTCCTTTGTTACGACCTGGATTCAAGCCCTGGTTTTCTTATGTTAATTTGTGGTTCTTGAAATGTTTATTGTATTGGAGATCAGCTACTTGGACTTCTCTGTCTAAGTTACCCCTTATCCCCCTGTATGGTAAAGGGGCTTTTTCTTTAATTAAAAAATGGAACCTGCTTATATCGATTTTGAAACCTTGATAGAAAACAGTTATATAACATTATGATTTCTGCAGATTTTTCTGAACCTTTAACCTTTCCTGATTGTCTCCCTCAGTCCAAGACAGGATTTTGAAATTATTTTCCATGGTGACGGATACCGCCTTTATTTGGGATAGTGTTTGGTTAGTCGATTAGATTGCCCATAGGTACACGATAAACATAAACAGTTAAAAGAACGATGGTGTACTCGGATCTTCTGTCATTCTGAGTTGGAAACTCAGGAACATCTTTTAGAATGCTCATACATTGTACCTTTTTGGGTTTGGTTAGCAGATAAATGGAAGGAACCTTTGTTTACATCTATTTTATGCGACATTAATGCATGGTTCACATAAGGGTGAATGGTCTAGGTATCCTGCAGATACTTTACTTTTGGTTTTTTTTGTTATTAGATTTTATATCTGGCAGTCTAGAACTTTTTGGTCTACCCAACAACGTACTGTTAAGTTTGAAGAACTTTTCCATAATATATTGCAGACTCTTCATACTGTTTATAACTCTGATGTCAAATCCTTTGGACAACCTGAATGCTCTGCCTTATGGGTGAATTGTTATCATTGGTTGACTTAATGTTTCTTTTTGTTTTTCTCTTTGCATCATGACTTGTGTTTGTACTTTGTTTGGAGTCCTCCATTTAATAAAAAATTCCCCTACTCTTTTCGATAAGTGCCATGGGATCTTTAACATCCACCTGAACTACCACCAGTCCAGGCAGATGGGACCTCGATTTAACGTCTCATCCATCACACATCCTTCCCCCCCCCCGAGTTTCCGGAATACCTTTCTCTTGTCCCTTACCCCCTCCATTACCTCCTGAGTCAACCAACTGGGCTTCTTTGCCCTTCCCTTTTTACTTCACGCCTTTGTTTAAGCCCCAGTGGCCTCTATCAGGCCTCTTTTAATAATCTCCCACTTTTGACCAGCATCCATGTCCTGATGAATGCTTGCCAGATACTTACCCAAAATCTCCCCCATCCTACAAAAGTCTGCCCCCTTAAAATCAATCACCCTGGTTTCCATACCCCCTGTTTCCCTACTCATATTAAGCGTGAACCACACTGAGTGATGGTAACTCCCAGCCAGAGGGTCCTTCACCCCCAGATCCCTTATCATCTCCCCATTTGAAAGTACCAGGTCCAGAGTCCTAGCCAATCTAGTAGGCTCATGTACCAGCTGCTCCAGGAAGCTGTCCTGAAATGCCTCCAGTATGACCTGCTCCCTCGCACTCATGGTGGCAGGGGTGCCCCCACTCCACCTCAGGTAGGCTGAAGTACCCCACCACCACAGTGCTCCCCTTCCTACAGACCTTTCTGATTTGCTCCGCCAGCTTTCTGTCCAGGTCCTCCCCTTGCACTGGAGGTCTGTATACTGTACCCATCCTCAGTGCCCTACCTCTCGAGTACTGAAGCTGTATCCATACAGACTCTGTTCTATCTTCCTCCCCCACTTCCCTTGTACACCTCATCCCTTCTCGTACATAGATTGCCATTCTCCCCTTCCTTTAGCCCTATCCTTCCTGAATATTTTGTACCCTGGGATATTCATATCCCAGTCCTGGTGCTGGGTAGCCCATGTTTCTGTGATGGCCACAGTGTTCACCCTCCTTACTGCAAAGAGAGCCTGCAACTCAGCTAACTTATTACCTAGGCTCCTAGCATTCAGAGTGACCACCCTCCAATCTGTATCCTTCCTTGCCTTACCCTGGGTTTTCCCATCCCCCTTCCCTCTGTGCCTCTACCCGGACTCCTCCCCTGTTGTCTTGGGGGGGTAAGCTCATCGGGCTCACCTCTCCGGGTACCCTGCCTACCAGCTAACCACCCCCCCACCTAGTGTAAACTCACCTTTACTGCTATGTACCCCTCTATCCCCTGTTTTAATAATCTCCCCCCTGCTCAAGTGCAGTCTATCTCCTGTATATAGATCATTGTTGTCCCAGGTTTGTCCCCAGCCCCCCCCACTAACCTGTACCCCTTGGACCGTCACCATTCCCCTACCCATGCGCTGAACTGTCTAATCCTCCCTTTCCTCACTGTACTCATGCATGGTACTGGAAGTACCTCTGAGAAGGCCACCGATTCCCCCAGTTCCTTACACACCATACCCAGTTCCTCGAACCTCTCCCTCACCACTTCCACAGTCTCTTCCACCAGGTCATTTGTACCCATGTGCATCGCAAGATGCAGTTTCCTCCTACCCCTTCCTGCACACTTCAGAACTGACTGCCCCGCCCTGCCTGCCATTAACCCAGGTATGCACTCCACCCATATACAACTGTGCCTTCCCTCTTACTGCCCCATCTTATCCCTTTTAGTATAGAATCCCCCAACACTAGTACCCCCCCTCGTCCTTTCCCGCCCCCACCTCTATGCCTTGGTATCTATCTCTGGAGATCGCCACCTTTGCTACTCTGCCCTTCCCATTTCTCCCTCCCCACCCCTGATCTATCCCCTCTCCCTCCCTGCCTCATCCCTATCCTTCACTACCCTTCCAACCTCCCTGGACCCCCCACTGCCTATTCCATCCTCTCTCCCTTCCCTGTTCCTTTCTCCTTCCTCTCTACTCCCTTTGTCCATCCTTCCAGCTGTGCCCCTCATCCCATTACCCTTGGCTCCCTTCTCTGCCCTACTTCCATCTCCTGATCCTTTCCCAACCCCCTCCTGGCTAACCTTCCTCCTCCCCTCCCCTCCCCTCCACCAATGTTGCCAGGACCTCAAACCTATTACCTGCCCCCACTTCCTTGCTGTGTGTCGGCTCTTTTCTCCCTACAATGGCACCCCGCTACAGAGCCTGGACTCCTGTTTGGTTTGCTTCTGCCCCTCCCCTCTCTTGACCCGAAGCTCCTCTCCTGTGGTACTCTCATGATCCCCTCTGGGGGTGGCCCTCTTGCCCCAGCAGCCCCCTCTCCATCCTCCCATCCTCTCCAACTCCCTCCCAAGCCACCTCACCTCCTCCTTGAGCCTTCTGAGCCTGTGACAGATTGAACACCCTCCAAGCTTTCACAAAATGTCCATCCAAACCGCCGCCCTGCACCCATTACAGCCCACTATTCTACCCATGCTTAAGCAGATTTAGCTAACAGGAAAGGGCAAAGCAAGTGAACACAGTATTATCAGTAAAAATAAGATTACCAGTATCAGTTGTGCTAGTTTAACTAGCCCTTCCCCCCAAAGAAATAAACTTACCCGACAGTGATACAAATATAGTGTTTATGCCAAGATACCCTACAAATTCAGATACAGTGTCTATGCCAAGATACTGCTCAAAATGCCCCACTCGCTCCCTCACCCCCTGTAAACAAAATTGTCAGCCTTACACACCATCTGTATTCAGCCAGTGTCCTCAAGTCCAGGTAGCATTCAGTTCCAACCCCTAGTAGGCAGCACCTTCTGCTGCTCCCCAGCTCGTGGCTCCTTGCTGCTCTGTGACACTGGCTCCTCCCACCTCAACCATTTCATTGAGGTGGGCACAGGGAGGGTGGTGGTGCAAAAACCTCCTTCCCTCTGCTGCTCCTCAGGGAAAAAATCTCCTTCCCATGTGTTCCTCTGTTCTCCTCCTTGGCTTAGGCTGCGCTGCCCCCCGACTCTCTCCGGCTTCCTACGGCTTTGGCGCTTGTCTGCTGTACTATACTCTCCCTCACTTTGTCCCCGGCTCAAGTGGCTCCTGCCACACTCTCCAGGTACAGTTGCTTCTCCTTCCCATCCCAGACTCCCTTAACGGCGCCCGCTGCCCAAACGCTTTCTCCCCAACTCACAGTATAGCGGCTGGGCCCAGTTCTTTATAGCCCAGCTGCTCATTCAAGTCAGGCACTGCTCTGTCCAATTGGCTCCCGAGAACATATCCTGACTGGCTTCCCTTAAGCGCTGCCTGATTGGCTCATGCTGGGAAACCAGGCGGGAGATTTAAAACCTCAAAAAAAACTCCTCTCTGCTGCTCATCAGACCTCCTTCCCTCTGCTGCTCCTCGAGGGAAAAAAAACCTCCTTCCTGCTGCTCCTCTGTTCTCGTCCTCAGCTTAGGCTGCACTGCCCTCCCCCCCCCGACTGTCTCTGACTCCTCTGATGGCTTTTGCATTGCCTGCTACTATCGCACTCTCCCTTGCTCTGCCCCCTGACTCAAGCAGCTCCTGCCGCACTCTTTGGGTGCAGTTGCTTCTCCTTCCCATTCCTGACTCCCTCAGTGCTGCCCGAACGCTCTCTCCCCAACTCACAGAATAGAGGCTGGGCCCAGCTCTTTATAGCCCAGCTACTCATTCAAGTCAGGTGCTGCTCTGCTCGATGGGCTCCCGTGCACGTGTCCTGATTCTGTATGAAGTCATGTAAAGATTTACAGAGGCCTCCCTTTGCACAATGCACTGCTTGACCTCGTTGATTCCTGAATGTATATGGCTATGCTCTTCAGTGCGTTTGTGAGACTGTGTTAGTAATGAGTACATAGGGGTGTGCAAAGGGGAGAGGGGCAGTTCTACCACACCATCAACAGGTCATTTATTTGGTGCCCTGTTAACAACATAAAGCAACATTTGAAACAGTTCAGTAGGCCTTCTCTACAGACTGTACTGCTGCTACTGCCTCTGCATACAATCTCTTACTAGCAGCTTATGACTCACTCCCTTCTATGAGAGACTGCCATTCCCAGAACTCAGATCTTTTTTGTAGTCCTTCCATTTAAAGGACAATTACATGCAAAAACTGTAAAAACACATATTGTGCACTGTATTTGTTTTTCTAATGGGTCCCTAGGGTTATGTTCCTTGTGTCTGTGACAAGGATGTTGTTTTTCTTTTTACTTTGCCCTGCCAGTTTTATGACCCTAGGGGTAGTTATTCAGGCTTCTTTTATTGCCTTTGATCCATTGGAATTTTCCCAGAATGCCTCTGGGAATTATGTGACTTAGACCTATGTATGTCAAAGGTATATTGGCTTTATTATCACCCAGTAACAGCACTTCACAAAGAAATTTGCCACACATCCAGAACAAAAACAGCTGTGCTTAGAAAAACCTGATTTCAGCTGCAGAGGGAGGGCAAACACATTTTCTAAGCAGTTAAATTTCACTGGCAGTTGCAGTTAGACAATGTGACTAAATTATAACCATGTTTACATGGCTGCAGTGCTCTGAGAATTGCGCTGCTCCATTCCTGCGCCGATTGCTCCATCAGGCTCAATGAAATATTTACAAAGTCCACACTCGCACCGATGCAAGTTGCACTGGAGAGGGGCTGTGGGGCTGGGTTGGGAGCAGTGGAGGAGTGTGGAAGTGGCTGCTTTTATTGGAGTGAGCATTGCTACACATTTACACTGCCACATGATACACTCATTCTGATAAACATAGCCATTCCTGAACCAGAACAAAAAAATGTTCCAAAGTGCTTCTAACATGGCCTAAGAGTTTACACTACTGACTTTGCAGCACATCAAACTGTGCACATGTGTTGATATGCTGCAAAGGTGGCAGTGTAAACATGCCTTTGAACTAGGATCCTGGGCTCTTAGTTCTAATGCATAGAAACATAAAAACATAGAAGTTAATGGCAGATAAGGACCGCAAGGCCCATCCAGTCTGCCCATTTCTTTTTCTACTTTATGAGTGTGCCATAGGCCTTTGCTCTGTCAATGGCCTATCTATTCATACTCATCTGTATTGCTCCCTTATGCCTATCCCATGCCTGTTGGAAGCCCTGCACTGTATTCATATCTACCACTTCCAGAGGTAGGCCATTCCATGCATCCACCACCCTTTCTGTGAAAAATAACTTCTTCACATTACCCCTTAATCAGCCTCCCTCTAATCTCATGCTGTGTCTTCTTGTCCTGCTATTTTTCTTATATTGAAACATATTAGATTGTTTCACCTTGTTAATGCCCTTAAGGTGTTTGAATGTTTCAGTCATATCACCTCTCTCCCTCCTTTGCTCTAGGGCTTACATATTGAGTTCAGTTAATCTGTCCTCATATGTTTTCTGATGCAGTCCCTGCACCATTTTGGTTGCCCTTCTTTGGACTGCCTTAATTTGGTTAATGTCCTTGTGAAGGTGTGGCCTCCAGTACTGCATGCAGTACTCCAGATGGGGCCTAACCAGTGTCTTGTAAAGAGGGATCATTACCTCCCTCTTCCAACTTGTGATACCCCAACTAATACACCCCAACATCCCTCTAGCCTTACCTACTGCTTTAGAGGTCTGCTTGGATGATTTCAGGTCATCGGTGATGATGATGCCCAAGTCTCTTTCTTCCCTTGTGACTGCCAGCATCTCCCCTCCCAGCCTATAGGTGGCTTCAGGGTTTCTCTTCCCTATGTGCATGATCTTGCACTTCTTTACGTTAAACTACAGTTGTCACTCTTCTGACCATTTTGCTAGTTTATCCAGATCTCTTCTCATTCTGCCCACACCATCTGGGTCATCTGCTCTGTTGCAGAACTTGGTGTCATCTGCAAACAGACAAACCTTACCCTCCAGTCCATCTGTAATGTCACTGATGAAGATATTGAAGAGGACTGGCCTCAGGACTGATCCCTGAGGTACCCCACTTGTGACTTGCATCTATTCTGACTGTATACTGTTTACCACCACTCTCTGTTTTCTGCCCGTCAACCAGTTTGCCACCCAGTTGATCAATGTCTGACCCACCCCGAGCCTACCCAGCATATTAATTAATTTTCTATGTGGAACAGTATCGAAAGCTTTGCTGAAGTCAAGGTAGGCAACATCAACTGCTCCCTCTTGGTCCACCACTCTGGTAATTTAGTCAAAGAAATCCATGAGATTAGTTTGACAGGACCTTCCTTTTGTAAACCCATGCTGTCTTGGATCCTGTGCTCCTATGGATTCCAGGTGTTGCACTATCCTTTCCTTAAGGAGTGTCTCCATAATCTTGCCCACTGCTGAGGTAAGACTGGTCTGTAGTTCCCTGCCTCCTCCCTGCTACCATTCTTGTGGAGCGGGATCACATGAGCCCTTCTCCAATCTTCTGGGACCTCTTCTGTGCTCAGAGACTCACTAAACAGTTCTGATAATGGCTCTGCTACTTCCACCCTTAGATCCTTTAGTACCCTGGGATGTATGCCATCAGGTCTCATTGCCTTGTCTACCCTGAGCTTATCGAGCTCTTGTAGGACCCTTTCTTTTGTGAAGGGACTAGTGCACACCTCCGTCCCCCCATGTGTCCATGGTGCAGAGCTGTGGGCCCTGCCCTACCTTCTCTTCAGTAAATACTGAGCAGAAGTATCTATTTAGGATAGATACTTTTACATGGTCCTCCTCCTCACACGCCCCCTTATCCCCTTTGATCTTAGCAATACCCCCCCTCTGGACTTTCTCCTTTCACTAATGTATCTATAGAAAGTCTTGTCACCTTCTTTTACTGTTCATGCTAGTGTTTCCTCAGTTTGGGCCTTTGCCTGCTTTACTGCCATCCCTGCTTGCCTTAGGGAAGTTTGGTATGCCTCCCTATCTTCATCCTGCTGCATTCCCTTATATTTTCTGAAGGCCAGCCTTTTGGCTCTGACCTTTTCTGCTACTGTGTTTGAGAACCAAAGTGGTTTCCTTCTTCTTTTGCACTTCTTTTTCTCACTAACACAGTGGGATGTTGCTTCAGGTATTGGATCTTTAATGCTTGCCCACTTTGCCTGTACCCCCTCACCTGTATTTCTTTTTGCCAGGGCTAGCTTAACTCTGTTGGCCATCTTATCAAAGTCAGCTCCTCTGAAGTCCCATATTTTTGCCTTGGAATGGGATGATTTTGTTCTAGTGGCCAAGTTGAACCATACCATGTGATGGTCACTAGCCCCCAGGTGACCTTCTACCTGGAGATCTCTGATCCTTTTCCTGTTAGTCAGTACTAGATCTAGGATAGCCCTGACTCTAGTGGGTTGTTGTACCAGTTGCTTGAGGCCCTCCCCCTGCAGGGAATCCACCATGTGTCTAGTTCTGGCAAGGACTTAGTCACATCTTTCCCAGAGACATTCTAGGAAAATTCTGATAGATCAAAGGCAATAAAAGAAGCCTGAATGGCTACTCCCAGGGCCCATAACATGTGCAGAAAAAAAACGAAACAAAACTTGCTACAGACATAGGTAACAGAATGCTAGGGATCATCAAAGAAACAAAAACCCAAATGCACAACATGTGTTTTTATAATATTTTGCATGTAGTGTTCCTTTAAAGGGATTGCATGTAGTGTTCCTTTAAAGGGATGACAATGTCCATCAGCTCTGCACAGTCTTGGAGTGCACTTAAAGATCTGCACTATACAAAAAGACAAGAGACATCCAACTCCATCTCTTTAAAAAGCATCAGGATAATTCAAAATGTTAGGGAGACTTGGCAGTGCTCTCATCTTAGCTGTTGAGCCCTGCTGCTAACTTTGTGAAAGAAATAATTTATTACAAACTTTTTACCACCAAAGACAAAGTATACTGCTGACAGTTTGTTTTCAGATGTGTCCTAGGGCTAGGGGCATGGGCGATAGAACAAGAAGTGAAAAAAAATAGTAGTAATTATATAGCATTACAAAAATAATCGTTATTTACAAGCAATACAGTACATCAAAAAGAACATAATCTTAAACATTGCAGGGCATAACAGTACAACAGAGTACATGTGGCAGATAAAAATTTAATTTTGATAGGCACGGGGAAAATACCCCAACAGACATATTAGGGGAGGGGTAAGAGTAATATGACCAGGACAATATGAGTAGGGGAGAAGGAGATCAAATAAGATAAAGGTATCAAATGGGACAGGAGGAGGGCTTTCAGAAAATATAAGAGAACACAGAGGGAAGAGGGCAGGGAGGCTTATAGGGAGAGGAGGCTAGCAGGGAAGGAAATAAGGAGGGCAAAGGCCAGCACTGAGGAGAAAATAGCTAAACAAGCCAAAAGGGGAGACAAAACTTTTTTTAGATATGTGGGAGAAAGGAGGAAGGCTAGGCAGCCAGATCATAAGGCTGGGGGGAGAGGAAGGGAAACTACCAGAAGATGACTGTGATGAAGCAGAAGCACTAAATAAGTACTTCTGCTCAGTATATACGATGGGGGGAGGGCAGGGGGCCCGAGCTTATCAGGAGGGGGAGGTGGGACAAAAGGGTGGACCCAAGTCCTTTCAGTATACAGAGAGTTGGGGAGGAACTAGTCAGGTTGAAAGTGGATAAGGCCATGGGGCCAGATGGGCTGCAACCAAGGGTGCGCCAGGAGCTAGGGGAGTAATTGACCGCCTCACTGGCGAGGCTGTTCAACATGTCTCTGGATTTGGGGAGGGTGCCGGAAGACTGAAGGAGGGCAAATGTGGTGCCACTATACAAAGGGGAAAGTAAGGAGATGAAGAAAAACTACCGCCTGGTCAGCCTCACCTCAGTGGTGGGAAAGGTCATGGAGGCGCTCATAAAGGAGAGGGTGGTGGACTACCTGGAGGATGGTGGGCTACTAGATGACAGACAGCATGGCTTCATGAAAGGGAAGTCATTCCAGACAAATTTAATTGAGTTCTTTGACTGGGTGACACAGGTAATTGACCAGGGGGGTGGTGGACATGGCCTATCTAGACTTCAGTAAGGCCTTTGACACCGTACCCCACAGAAGGCTAGTGAGCAAGCAGGAAATTGTAGGGGTGGGGGATAAAATTACCAAGTGGGTGGAAAGCTGGTTAGCAGGCAGAAGCCAGAGACTGGTGGTAAATAGGGCTTACTCTAGGACGAGGTGGGTGATGGTCGGGGTGCCCCAGGGGTCAGTGTTGGGACCCCTCCTTTTCAACATCTAAATCAGTAATATAGCATCGGGGCTGAAGGAAGGGGTGTGCCTGTTTGCAGATGATACGAAGATCTGCAATACGGCGGACACCGCGGGGGGGGTGAAGGACATGAGGCAGGATCTGAGGACTCTGGATGGATGGGCAGAGACTTGGCAACTAAAATTCAACATCAGAAAGTGTGCTGTGATGCACCTGGGGCATAGGAACCTGAAAGCAATGTACACGCTTTGTGGGGGGAGGACATCAGAGGTACAGAGCAGGAAGAGAGATGTTGCAAAATTATATTTCACCAGTGAAATCGGCAGTTTCACAGTGTGAAATATTTCATGAAATTCACTCATTACATGAAATATTTTGCCAGGTGTGAAATGCAGAATTTCGCTGTTAGAGGCGACATTTCACCGGTGAAAGGCGAATTTCACCTTCCACAGGCAAAATTTCACCTTCTGCAGGCAAAATTTTGCCTTCGACAGGTGAAATTTCACATTCCTGCAGATGAAATTTCACATTATGCAGGCAAAACTTTGCACTACGCGGGTGAAATTCCAAATTTCGCTTCCACAAAAAATTTCGCTAAACGGGCGAATTTCTTGAAATATTTTGCTAATGAAATTTGCCAATTTTGCATATCTCTAAGCAGGAGAGGGATCTGGGGATAATTGTATCTAGTAACCTCAAGGTGGGAAACAAATGCAGCAGGGTGGTAGGGAAAGCAAATGGGATGCTAGCATGTATTGGCAGGGGCACCACTAGCAGAAGGGGGAAGGTACTGATGCCCCTCTACCAAGCCATGGTGAGACCACACCTGGAGTGCGAAGTCCAATTCTGGAGGCCACATCTGTGTAAGGACATAGACAGGATTGGGAGGGTTCAGAGAAGGGTGACCAAGATGGTGCAGAGTATGTGGTGCAAGCCTTACAAACAGAGATGTGAGGAACTGGGGCTGTACACATTGGAGACTAGAAGGGAGAGAGGGGACATGATAGAAACTTTTTTAAATATGTCAAGGGGATCAACAAAGTGAAGGCAGGGGGTTTAATAAAAAGGAAGGAAGGTTTCTATAATTAGGGGCATAGCTTGAGACTGCAGGGGGGAAGATACAGAGGCAATGTGCGAGGATGGTTCTTCACAGAGAGGATGGTGGAAGCATGAAACAGGCTTCCAGAAGATGTGGTGGGGGCTGAAAGAGTGTCAGGTTTCAAGAATGCATGGGACAGACATCTGGGGCTGCATGGCAGCGGGAAGGGGGCTTTCAGAGGGAGGAGGGAAGAATAATTGGGAGAAAGGGGCAGACTGGATGGGCTTAAGGGTCCTTTTCTACCGTCAAGTTTCTGTGATTCTATGATAAGGGGTCATAGACAGTTGCATGGTTAAACATTTATGTCTGAGTCTGACTTTGCTCCCTAGTGTGGTCTTTGACTTTTCTGCTCCATGTATTCTTCAGCTTTATGTGTGTTTCCATGTAGTGGCACAAGCTGGCTGTTTGTCTATTCCCCTCTTAGAGCCTCTCTCTTTGTCTCTGAGTTGCAGCTCTTCCAGTGGAGAGGCTGCTGATGGTTCTAATCACCAGTTGGATGCTACAGGGTGGGACCTGGTCCTTTAAATTTGGGCCCTACTGAAACTATATTCCTGCCATGATCCTTGTGGTGGGGTTGGAGCTACCCACACTGCTGTCAGGCAGACATACAAAGAACAAAAGTCAGTCAGTGTGGTCCCAAGTTCTAACAGATAAAGTAAGCAACCAGGAGGAGACTGTTCCAACAGCATATCAAAGCATAACAAAAGTTTCGAAATGAGGCTAACTCACCACATTACTTTCAATTTCAAATATATTTCATTTTTCACTGTTGAAAAATAAGATATATTTCAGATTGAAAGAAATGTGGTGAGTGAGCCTCATTTCCAACCTTTTGTTAGATGTACATAAAAGCTATGCCACCTTTTGCCCAGCTTGGCTTCAGAGAGCTGCCTTGATGTGGCTTGTTGCCTTTGTTTGCAGTCTAGCCCAATAGTCAATCAGGATCAGTCTCTAAGCTGAAGCTTCTCTAATACAGAGTCTTCTAATGGTTCTAAGCACCAACTCTGTACTGGAGGGTGGGACCAGGCCCCTTAAATTCAACCCTCTTCCCTGAGCATCCCAGCATGAGTGTCCCATCAAGGGTTGCAAGTCTGCATCAGCAAGTCTCCAGCACAAGACTGCAGGAGTGTAGTACACTATGGAACCATGACGTCATATTTGTCTTATTTTTCCCTGTGTGTTAACCCTACCACAGTATTTTATATCATCTCTCATCACCTTTTAATTGACAAGCTTGCTGGGGTGGGTCTTTTTGATGTCTCCCAGCTCTGTTCCTACCTGCTTGATGTACACCAACCAGCTTGAAGCACAGTACCTTGATTTGAATTGTTGTGTGTGTTTGCAGGCTAGTTCAGCAGTCAGTCAGGGCCAGTTTTTCCAATAGGAAGGATACTAACTGCTCAAAGCACCAACCATGTACTTATTTCGATTTTTCCATTTTTTATAAGTTTATGTAAACTGTGCTTGTATTGTTTCCTGGATTACTCTTAAAAATGAGCAGGTTTCTGCTCAAGAATTAACCATTTTAGCAAATAAAAATAAAGTAGATAATGCCCAAACCCTTCCCCTCTCCATCTCCTCAGGGTACTCCAGAGCTCTACCACTGGCTCCCTCCTGTTCCACATCTCTCTTGCTCACCTCTCCCCAGCGTGTGTTTCCTCACACATCCACAGCTATTTGGATAACACTACTATTTGCCTCTATGACCACAGCTACTGAACTGGAATTGATCATACAGCAGGATTTCATCAATGTAAAGTGCTGGCTGTACTCAAATCAGCTATCAATCAATGCAAGAAATACAGTCACCATGACCTTTGGCAGTAAGCAGCAACTTGTCAGGCCTCACTAAACCAGACTCTGGATGGCTCCCCTTCTGAAGAAGTCCCCTGCTACAATTACCTTGATGTATGGCTAGAACAAAACCTGGATTTCTCCTCCCATATCTACTCCTTCCACAAAACGTTACTCCCAAGCTCTGTGTTCTGCATTGAAACAAGTCTTGTTATCCCCTTCCTGTTCTCCAAAAGATTGTCCTCAGTATGATCTTGCCTGTGTTTGACTACATGGATGTGGTCCACAGCACTACCCCAAAGTCCACTCTGGCCAGACTAGACCCTTCTTTTTCAGATCTTTTTCCATTTCACACTGAATTGTCTACCCT
This sequence comes from Neoceratodus forsteri, assembly GCA_016271365.2. Taxonomy (NCBI): domain Eukaryota; kingdom Metazoa; phylum Chordata; order Ceratodontiformes; family Ceratodontidae; genus Neoceratodus; species Neoceratodus forsteri. Next base: position 1,022,162,183 of record CM057450.1, read on the forward strand.
GTACCTATCCCTGCTTTCTCAGAGCCTACACCAACCTTGCCTTCCCCTCATTAGAAAGCAGATGTGTCTCCACTGTACTTTCTTAATCTCCAAATTCTGGTTTGTCTTTCTTCCCTCCTACCACTTCTCCTGCCTCCTTCACTCCTTCCCTCCTCTTCTTCTATAGCCTCTGCTCTGCTGAGTCCTACACATTCTCTGTCCCTCAATCTAGGAACTCAGGGGACAGACAATTTTCTCCTCTCACCATCCCCTCCCTCTGGAATAACTTCCTAATTACCCACCATTCCATCCCCTCTTCCTCGTCCTTCAAAGTTGTTTTTTTTTCAAAGCTGTCAACCAGCACAGCAGTAGCACTCTCGCTCAAGATGCTGGTGATGTGAACTCAGGAGCAAGCTCGGTCAGTGAATGGAGGAATGAGCATCCCATTCGTGGAGGATGGCAGCTGTGCCTTGCACTGTGACCACCTCTGTACAATCAGCACAATAGGGTACAAATCCAAAGGAAAAAACAAGTCCTCCAAAGCGATGCTGCCCCCGGAGGCTCATGCACTACCAACTAGGCACACCACCCCCCACAGTAGTGGTCATGGAAAAGTGGTGGGCACGTAAGTACAGGCGAAGGAGGTTGTCAGGGCTGGGGATGGTGCCACCAAGGAGGGGATCGACTGGAGGACTTGAGAAGAAAAATCATGTTTTAAAAAAAACCTTTCCTTTAAGACCATTTCTTACATACAGTACCCGCTCCTGCATCTAGATCCCCTTTCTCTCCCTCCTTGTAACCTCTCCCATATACCACAGGTAAGTCTTTTTTTTCTCATAGTATCATAGTATTTTATGAACAAAGTATAGGCCAAGGCCCCTCATGTTTGTCCGCCGCCAGCTCAGCTGTTAAGGTTACTGTTGTTCTCCATGTACAGTATATATCTAACTTATTTTTTAAGCCATGAAGGGATCTACTACCTCACTTGGTAATCTGTTCTATGCTTCAACCACCCTTTGGGTGAACCAGTGCCTCTTTTTTCTGTCCTGTATAATTACCCCTTCAGCTGGTATCTGTTTCCTCTTAAGACTGTATCACATTCCTTCTTTTGAATGCGTAAACATTCAGATAAGTTTCTATCCCTAACTGTGTTATATACAAGGATCATGTCCCCATTTATTCTCCTTCTCTCCAATGAAAATAACTTCAGTCCCCAATCTGTTTACATAATCCATCCCTCTGAAGTTGTAGATCATCCTGGTTACCCTCCACTGGACTGCCTCCAATCTAACTACATCTTCCTTTCTATACGGACTGCACATTGTACTCCAAGTTGGGCCTTACCAAAGATGTAAGCAGTGGTACTATCACTCTCCCATCTCTACTCACAAAGTTCCTTCTTATACAGGATAGCAGTCCATTTCCCTTTTTACGCTGGCTGCGCTTACACACCCAACGTTTTGTGGCAAGGATAGGGGATTTCAGGGGGGCGTCACTGCCGAGCCCATTGCAGTTCACAAAAGCAAGGGCTCGGCAGTCTACACCATGACTATGGGCTGTGGTCCTGACATCACTCTCTGCTTGGTGGGCTCAAACTTTGTGTATTTCAAAAGACTGAAGACACTCCAATCAGAGAAAGCTTTGGTTCTTTGATTTACATGAAGCCGTCAGCAAACAGCTGAGCAGCTTTCAAAGGAGCCTGTCAGTCTTTAGTCTTGTTAAAAAAAAAAAAAACTCCCCACGTCCATCGATGTCTGTCTCTGCCTCCCCATAACTGCCCCCCCCATCTGACCATCCCTTTCAGCACCCACCACCCCACTCCTAAACATAACACTGACACTGGGGTGCCCATTTCCCCCAGTGTCACCACCTCGTAGTTTTTTTCTTTTTTCTTTTCTTTTATTTCTCTATTGCCTGTAACAAAGAAAACCATCCCTCAATATCTCTAGCTGGTACCCCTGTAACTGCTCTCCCCCAACAAACATAACACTGACACTGGGGGTGCCCAACATCTCAGTGTCATCCCTCGTAGTTTTTGTTATCTTTTGACTGTCCCTCCAACCTAACTCTCCCTCTCAGCACCCACCACTCCACCCCCATAAACGTAACACTGACATCGTGGGTGCCCAATCCCCTAGTGTCATCACCTGAAATATAGAAAACTGTTCCTCGTCATTTTGTTATTTTTTTGAACCCTGTAAAATAGAAAACCGGCTATTGTTGTCTGCTGCATCGTTAGTCCCCCTACCCGACCATCCCACTCAGCACCTACCACCCCACACATCCCCAAGCTCTTACTTACCCAGTGGGGGTCTGATGCCATGATCTTCTCCAGACCACAGAGATGTCTTCACTCTTCAACACTGGACCGCAAACTAAGTAAATCAGGTTTGTGGTTCAATGTATTCCAATCGGGTTTTGAACTTAGTCACATAACTTGGGCATTTTTCAATAATTTTTGCCCCAGATTTTCAACATATCTTTTTTGGAAGACCACCTCATGAACAATGCAAGTGATATTAGGTAAATCTGTCCCAAAAGGTGATATCATGGTCGCTGCACGAAATCACCTTTCGGGCTGAAGTTGAACATTTTCTCTACCGTTGTTCATGAGGTGGGGTCATAAGAATGCTACGTTGAAAATTTGGTAAAAAACTATTAAAAAACAACAAAGTTACAGTATGAGCTTATGCTGAAGTTTGTGAATGCAGGCTTGTAACATTGGTAATTTTCAATATTTTACCCCAAATTTTCAATGTAGCCATTTCTTCACAGCACCTCATGAATATGACAGCTATCATATTTCAAATCCTGGCCAAAATGTGTTTTTGTACCTGTGGTATGAAATTATGTTTTGTTGGGGATTTAAACATTTTCACCTACTGCATTCATTAGGTGGGCTAATAGGAAGGCTATGCTGAACATTTGGTGTACAAATATAGCAAAATGCCTAGATTATGACAGAATTTTATGCCATTTCAACGTTCACTCATAACTTCACTCATTTTCAATATTTTGACTCCAACATTTCAACATAGCCATTTTTCCACACCATTTCATAAATGTGGCATGTCATTTTTTAAAATCCTGGATGAGATGTGTTTTCGCACCTCTGGTGTTAAATGACATTTTCACCAATATACTATAAATGGCACATGTCATGTCTATAAGGTGAATCCTGAAACAAGTATTTTCAAAATCTGGGGTCAGAATTGCACAAAATAAATTGTTTAACAAGCAGCCAGTGTTCGGCATTGACAAATGCTTGTTAATAACACTATTACACTGAGCACCACTCTTTGAATTATTAGAAACCAGTACCCGCAGATCCCTTTTGTGCTCGCTTTCCCTCAGACATTTTCCATTTAACACATATTTAGTCAGTTTGTTTCTTTTTCCAAAATGCATTACTATGCATTTGTCAGGGTTAAATTGCACGTTTCCCTTATATGCCCATTTACTTAAGGACTGTAATTCCCTTTGTCGTTTTCCTATTTCTTCCCAAGTGTCCACTCACAAGCTATGTTGGTATCATCGGGAATTTGCCATCCATCCACCCTCCGTACACTGCATATCCCCCACATAAACATTAAACAGTGTAGTGTCTCACTGGACTTTCCTCTTGTTTGTGTTGGAACCAACCAACCAACCAACCTACCTACCTACCTACCTACCTTCCTTCCTGTTGAGGGAGGACCTAGCCAGACTGGAGAGATGGTCAGGGAGGTGGCAGCTCGGGTTCAATGTCAAAAAAGTACAAAGTGATGCACATCTGGTCCAAGAACCCTAGAGCAAAACATTCAAGTGGCTGCTTCTGAAGAGGAAAAGGACCTAGAGGTGGTAATTACTAGTGATCTGAAACAGTCCACTCAGTGCAAAAAGGCAGTGGTGAAGGTGAACAGGATGCAGGGCTGTATTGCAAGGGAATTTAGTAGTAGGCACAGCAAGGTTATTTTGCCTTTGTATAGGTCACTGGTAAGGCCACATTTGGAATATGGAGTGAGGAATTGGCACCCATACCTAAAAAGGACATTACAATGATAGAGGGGGTTCAGAGGAGAGCAACTAAAATGATCAGGGGGTAGTAGGATAGGTCATACGAGGAGAGGCTGGGGGCCCTAAGGATGAACTTCCTGAAGGAGAGGAGGCAAAGGGAAAATATGACAGAGACCTTCAAGTACTTGAAGGGAATAAACAAAGCAGAGTGTGGGGAGCTCTTCAATAAGAGAGACAACACCACCACCAGAGAACATAGCCTAAAGCTGGTGGGGGAAGATACAAGAGAGATGTGAGGAAGCACTTCTTTTACAGAGAGGGTGGTGTCAGCCTGGAATGAACTGCCAGAGGAGATGGTGGCATCTAAGACAGTGGGATCCTTCAAAAGAACTTGGGACAAACACAAATGGAAGTCATGGGATCAAAGTAGTGAAAGGGGAAAGGGGAAGGGGGAGGGGGGGCAGGGACACTGGTGGAAGAGTGAAGCATGGACCCTGGAACAATTTGGGCAGACAAGATAGACCAAGTGGTTTCCATCTGCTGGCTAATTTCTTATGTTCTTTTGCTCCTCTGTATCTCTGTATGCTGCTATTCTTTTTACACTCGTATATACCACTTTAACCCACCTGCCATCCTGGCTTACGTGGGGTGGTGTTTTGCACATGCTGCATATAAAATTATTGCAAAAACTACCTTTAGGCAGTAGTTAGGCTTAAATCACAAAGCCACAAACAAAGGAAAATGGGGAGTTATCTAAAAAGTATCCTGACTATGGATAACTCAGTAAATGTCTCTCAAATTGTATACTGATACATAAAATGTTATTGCAGATTTGCATTTTAATAACACACAGCAGTTATTAAATCACAAGTTTGTTATTACATTTTCCAGATGAATGCTGACTGCAGAGATCAGAGGCAGTGCATTGTCAGCCACCATCTGGGGGAGGGAATGTGGGTTTGGCTGGCACTGGGGTGGCTTCTGGTATCAGAATGGCCAGGTACAGAGATAACACCAGCCACTGGGGATCAGCTGCTGGTGGCCACATTATGTAATAATTTTTTTCCGGCACCAGGGTGGGCTTCTGTTGTTCAAATTGGGGCAGGAGAGCAATATTAGCCACTGTGAATGGTCTCCTGGTGGCTGTATCATTATTTATTTTTTTTTAACTCAGAAAATCAAGAAGTGAAAAATGTGCTTGCAAATGTTTGAACACATTTTTACTTCCTATTAAGATATATGACAACAATTTTTGCTGTGGTGTGAGGAGCAAGACTGCAGTTTCAGCTGTGGTGCATGGAAACACTTTATGAAAGACTTGATTTCTGTTCTACACATGGTCTTATGACACTTTTTTTTGTTTTTTAAATTACTTTTTATCCCTCCTTTGCTCTCCGAACTATACTTCTTCGGGAGCTCCAATGAAGGACTTGCCCCCGCTCCTCCACCTACCTGATCCTGCGATCTATCCCCCATGGTGCCGCGGATAATCCCCCCAGGCAGGGACGAGGTGGGGCGAAACACCCCGACAATAAACTTTCGTCGGGAGACCCCAGGACCAGGCAGGCGGGAGCCATCAAGGGTCTGCCTCGGAGCTCCGTCTACCCGGAGCTCGGAGAGTTGTTTTCCTTGTTCTTGTGGGTAGTGGCACATGGCCAACATCAAGGCATCACTGCCTGATGTCGCCACTTCCCCCCCTCCTTAGCACCAGCTCTACACTTGCCAAGCCTCAAGCCTCTGCTAGAAGCCAGTCAAGTGCCGAGCAGGGACCCCCCCTCCCTCCCAGGAGAAGAGAGCTGTCCTCCTGGACACTCAATCTTCTCCTTCCCCTGCCAACCCCCAATGGCCTGGGCTCATTCCCAAACCTGGGTCGCCGGCGTGGAGCAAGGTGTGGCATCCAGCACCTCAACCCTCAGCGCCACCTGGTCTCTCTTATGACACATTTTATTCATGTTTCTTTTTTTCCTTTTATTCCCAAACTGCCAAAAGGCACACCTGTGTGATAAAATCTAACAAACCTGAACGTTTCAGGTTTAAAATCTCAACCATGTTTTAGTTATTGATATGTAAACAAAGTCCTAAAAAACATGTTCTGCAGAGGATTTCCAACCCCATAATTCAAAATATCTGATTAAAATTTATCTAACTTGCTAGTTTATGGGATCATGTCACAAAGCAGGATGATTTTCAGATCCCTAGATCCAGAGATGCTTGAGCTACGAGCGGCCATAAATAGGGGTTTAACATTAAAGGGCCTACTCAGCTCTAACTATAGTGGGAATAATACACCACTATAATTTACTGCATTGTGCTACTTTTCCCATTGTTTGTATGACTGCATTTTTATTCAGTTGTATTATTACATTTTTATTATTATCTTCCGACATGTTGACAGGCAAAGCCTGTGAAAGCAAGGATGATTAGGGGTTACTGGAAGAGAGAGTGAAATGTCTGAACACAATGTATCATAAAGGCATAAGATAGAAGCATAGGAGTTTGCAAGCTACATGGGTCCTAATAAAATGCGATGTAGTATTACCAAAATTCAGAAAAAGTAACAAAAAAATGAAGATTTCTAATGTTTGTTTTTTTTTAAATCTTGTGTTATTATGCATCAATATATAAAAGTTATATTATTACAGTCTGTTGATACAGAAAATGTATATTGATAATGTATTTGCAGTTTTTGGGTGTGCAACAACAAAAATATATTGTGTTAACAATATATCTGAAAGTGACTTAAAACAGTATTGGCATATTTTTCTCTGTATGACAGGGTATTGGTCTGCTGATATCTCATGATGAGTGGCGAAGCCATGGGTGAGCTAGCAATAGATCAATACCCTCAAATGAAGATGAAAATGATATCTGAAGTCACCCATGGCACATTTGATTTAGACAACAGATGTTTACAGTTGCAGCCAAAGACACAGCTGGATATTTCCAGAAATTTCTGTGATAGCTTTAGAGAAATTCCCTGCCTACCTGCAGTACCACTATGGGCCATCAGACAGAATCTCTTTAGATGTATTATGAAATATCTAGAAATAGCTGAACCTGTCTATGCCTGAAACTGTAGGTGGTTTGTGATAGAAATGGTAAAGAGCTGCAAAAGTAAAAAATGTAAACTACATAGACTACTGTATATTCAATCAAAAAATAAGTGGCATCTCGTGCGTTATTTATTTATTTATTAAAATAGGTTTATCAGGGAAAGCCAATTGATCCATAATAACTCATTTTCATTGGTGTCCTGGGGAAAATAAATGAAGCTGGTCACTGCGCATGCTCAGAAATTTATCTTCACATGTGAGAATAATTTTCTGAGCATGCTCAGTGTGAAAAAAAATGACAAAACTTTCTGAGCATGCTCCGTGACTAACTTCACTTATCTTGTAAATGTATCCGATGATAACAAGTTTACCTTGGCAACTTTATTTTCACGTCTGTTGTATAAATAGAGAATATCCCATGAGGTAGCTTCAAATATGCATGTTATTTGGTTTGGAATGTAGGTGTTACTGCAGACTTGCACAAGTGGCGCACTCATGAGTCAAGCAAAGCCATGAGTGTAAGGAAACAATAATACCAACATTCCACAACAAATAATCATATGTTGAGGTACCTCATGGGATATCCTACGTGTACTATGGGATTGTGAAGAAAACTACTTCACTGTGTGACATGGCAAGTGGTAAAATAACATAACTGCTGATAAAATAATGTGTTCCAAATGTTATTTTATTAGTAGCTATGTTCTGACTGAGCTAAATAACACTTTTTATTTGCAAAATATATTTTCACTCTCATGGTATACATAGGGAATATCCAATGAGGTAGCTCAAAATATGATTGTTTGGGCTTGGTGTGGAACATTGGTGTCATTGTTCCTATGCACAAGTAGCTGAGTAAAGCAAAGCCTCACATGCAAGGGAGCAGTAACACTAACATTTTACACCAAATAACAATCATATTTTGAACTGCCTCATGGAATATCCTATGTATACCATAGGAATTCTGAGTTTTTTTGTGACAGAAATGGTAAACGTTGCAGAACAAAAAAGTAGAACATGTAAACTGTGCCTCTCTATTCAATGGCGCAGCATGAGGGATGCTAATCTATAACGATCAAAAGCTATATGGCGTCTTATATGTGACAAATTTCTGAGCATGCTCATTTATTTCGCTAATGCTGGGTCAAGATAACACTTTTTATTTGCAAAATGTTTTTGCATTCCCATGGTATACATATATAATGTATAGTGGGGGGTTGTTCTGCATGGATTTCTATGCCAGCCGAAACCTTGTTGTACCACAGTTCAAAGGTCATGGAACACGGCTGTACCCGTCTGTGGTAAAACAAAGTTCCAGCTGATAAGAAATCCTCACGGCAGCTAGTGTTTTTCATAGTGCTGCCATACACACATATCAATCAATTCAAGCTCTGAATTGAAACCCCTGGCACATTCACTGATGCAATGTGAGTGCTGTGATAACACTTTTATTTTAAAAATAAAAAGTAAAATCTAACAAAAAAAAAAACTATACACTATAAAAAATACTGGTTGGGCAACCATATGCTTAACCAGTATTCTCTATATTTATACAAAAGGTGTGAGTCCAGATTAGCAAAGATAAAACTATTAACTTTTAACCAAATTGCAAGATAGTACTACAGTACTATAGTATATGGTGAAACGCTGTTGTGGATGGAATTCCATCCCTAGAACAGGCTTACTGTGCTGCACTAGTGATGTCATGATGATGTTGTGCTGCACTAGTGATGTCACTAGTGCAGCACAACAACATAGAATGACTTTGTGCATGTACGTTTTGAATCCTCCACAGTTCAGAAAGTGGCCGTGGTGGTAAGAGCTGGCCCAGAAATTGAGTGCCGATGGAGAAAAATGCCAAAGTAAGCACACAGCCTTGTCTAAATGGTTGCCCATACACTGTTAAAGATTGTGTTTGAGCAACCATACACATACGAACATACAAAGAATCCAGCAGAAGAAGGCCATTTGGTCTATCAAGTCTGCTCATATTGCAGGGTCCACAGCTTGAGCTAATGTCCCTGCCCTCCCTCCCCACTCCTCCCATCCTCTCTACCCATGATCCTTACCTTCCCCCATGCCTATCCCAGCCTCTCTTAATGCTGCCCATGCCCACTGCCTTCAATGAGATGACCTCTTCCGGCAGCACATTCCAAGTGTCAACTACCCTCTCTGTGAAGAAGTGCTACGTGATCTCTCTCCTAAACCTCCCACCCTCCAGCTTAAGACTGTGCCCCCTCGTGTTATGGTTGCCACTCAGCTTAAAGAGACTCTCCTTATCAACCTAATTTATTCCTTTCAAGTACTTTTTCAGTTTCAGTTTTCAATTGTTTAACCAGGAGTATTGAAGGTCCCAATCATGTCCCCTCTCTCTCTCTCTCCTGTCTTCCAGGGAGTATATGTTCAGTGTCCTAAATCTCTCCTTGTATGCCTTACCTTGCTGACCTGCTGTCATCTTTGTAACCTTCCTCTGGACCTTCTCCAGCAGGTTAATGTCCTTTTTGAGGTATGGAACCACAATGTGCAATGGTCACTTCCACCCAGTGGCTCCCTGACCATTTTTTCCTGTACATGCTCCCCATTTGTGAGCACCAGATCAAGAATTGCCTCAACTCTTGTTGTTTCAGTGACACCCTGAATCAGGCACCCACTCTGTAGTCCTTCCAGGATCACCTGACTCCTAGCACATATTGTGGATGTATGCTCCAGTCCACCTTGGGCAGGTTGAAGTCCCCTACAATTACCACCACTCCTTTCTCTGCAGCTTCCAATATTTATGAGTTCAGTTCCCTGTCCCTCTCCTCACCCTGAGTGGGTGGTCTATAAACCACCCTCAGCCTCATCTTTCTCCCTCTGTTGGACCTTAACTGAACCCATAATGCCTCCACCTCCCCTTCCTCCGACTCCTCCCTTGTGGATTCTGGATTCTTAACCTGCAATTACTGTCTCTCTAATGATACTGTCTCAATTTTAACCTCTGTATTATTGTCCATTGTATGTCATTTTTGCTGTATGTATCTAATCCTGGGTCACCCCTGAAAAAGGGACCTCTGGTCTCAGTGGGCTTACCCGGTTATCAAAATCTAAATAAATAAGCTGTTCCATCCCTAATATAAACTGCCACCCCTCCCCCCTTCCCGACTACCCTGTCCCTCCTGTATAGTTTATATCCAGGGATCACAAGGTCCCAGTTATGGTGTGATGTTGCCTAAGTCTCGGCTACTGCAGCTATGTCCAGCCTCCTGTCTGCTAATAGTGCCTGCAGGTCATCCATTTTGTTTCCAAGACTCTGCACATTCAGAGACACCACCCTCCACCTAGAATCTGACCTTCCTTCTCTTCCCTCTATTCTTCTATTCACATTTATCCCCTCTGTGTGCACCCCTCCACGTACCCTTGTTATGTGTTCCTCACCCACTCCACCCTTTGCTGTGTTCTTGCCCCTTCCACCTCCTCCCTCCAGACCTGTTCCATCACTGTGGGGGGGGTTCACTGACCTCCTCCTCTCAGAGTCTGTGGGTCTGCATGCCCGCTGCCCCCCTCAGTAGTCTAAATTAAGTGTCATGGTTATATATGCCCCCAGTTTGTCCCTGAGTACCCTCAACCCCTCCCTACTGAGGTGTAGCCTGTCTGGTGAAGAGTGCTTTGTTTGACCAGGTCTCCTCCCAGTCCCCAATACAGATGAACATCTCCTTCCTGCACCATTTCCTCAGCCAGTCATTAAAATCCTCTATTCTTTTCCTGGCTGTGCTGGCCCTTGGTACTGGTATCACCTCTGAGAAGGCTAGTGAACTTCCTTCCTCCCTGCAGATCTTCCCCAACTCCCTGAACCTACTTTGTACTACCTCAACCTCCTCCCCAACTAGGTCATTTGTTCCCAAATGTATAACTAAATTAGGTTTTCCTCCAACCTCCCTTACTATTTCTTTTATTCTTATTCACATACAATGCTTTTTTTTCAATCTTGAGGTTTCTGTGGTAACATGACCTCTTGAGCTGCGCTCTTGAGGTCTCTTGTTACCATGGAATCCTCTCGATTGAAAAATAGCCTTGTGTATGATTGCTCGTACACAATCCTCTATATCTCACATGTGAGCAAGATATTACTACTATCTTGCAAAGCTGGCTACAGTATGTCACAGTGGAATACTGAACCAATCAAAGAACAGCTTTAACAATGCTGATGACTTCACAATAGACATATGCTGCACTGAAACCAGCATATGTAGGATGATTCTTAGACTTGGTTGCTTTCTAGTTCATATATGTATTAATTGTGTTGATTTGTACTGTACTAATTGTATTGACATATAGTATATGGTTAGGGCTTATTGTCGATTGAAATCAGTGGCTTTTCAAATCTTGTTGTAGGACAGTTCAAAGGTCAGAAAAGTTGTACTATCATTCTAATGTCACATCAATAGTACAACTTTTCAGCCTTGTCCTACCTCCTGATTGGCTGACTCAACTGGCTGTATCAGAGAAAAAAAGTAAAAACATGGTGGTGCGATTAAGCAGGTGGCAAGCGGCAGACCAGTGGATCCTCCTCCTTCTGACACAAATAGCCTCAGATGGCTTCATGCCATGAAACAATTTTTTTGGTTTTTTGTTTGTTTAATTTTTTAAAATAAACAGTGCCGCTGTGAGAGAGAGTGAGCGGGGAGAAGTCCCAGCCAGCAGGTGTGCAGTGAAGCTGAAATGAGTGGCAGCAGCGAGACATAGAGTGAGAGCAGGAACACCAAAAAAAAACACATAAGGTAACTAGCAATGTACAAAACGAAATAAGCCCTAAGCATATACTATATAAAACAGTGGATGTTCACCCATCCACAACTAAGGCTGTGTTTCCCTCTCGGGAGTTGATGACATCAGCGAGACCTCTTGAGCTTCTCTCTCAAGGTCTCTATGATGTCATCAACTCCCTCGAGGGAAACACAGCCTTGTTGTGGATGGTCGCCCATCCACTATTCTGTATATAATGTATGGGGAGCCCTTATTAGCTGAAATCAAGCAGATTACAACCTTGTTATGCCATCGATATGACATCACTCTGTTGTTAACCCTTCCTGAGTATGTCATATCAATGGTATAACAAAATGGAATGCTCACAACAATCAATGTTCTGTAAAGTAATTCAGTAAAGTAATTCAATCTGCAATTACACAATCTTGGTAGCCCATACACTTTAAAATATAATGTATGGTCTTTGGTTAGCAACCGCACTGAAAACACTTCTAGAGGTTGTCATGACATCTGAAAAACCCTCGAGTTGTGCTCTCGAGGTTTACAGTGACTCATGGCAACCTCTCAAAGTGTTTACAGTGTGGTTATTAACCAAAGACCATCCATTATCCTCTATGTACTGTATTGATTGTACTGATTTGTACTGTATTGATTTGCTGCACGTATTCTACGCCACTGATCACAGAGGCGTGGGTTACAAATTGTACTTTTTCCTTTTGTAACTTTTTATTGTTTCTATCATAAACTCACCTAAACACCTGGGCCCGGATATTCAAAGGGGTTGCGCCTGGTGCAACAGAGTTATGCCAGCACAACCCTGCATTGAGCCCCGGTGGGATACTGAGAAGGCTGCCCAGTGCAGCGCAAATCCTGATGCACCGGGGCGCAATGTAATCGTATGCAGTGCAGATGTAGGGGGTGTGCCCATGCATATGCGGCACATCCTGATATTCAGCCCGGGATGTGCGGTGCATGTGCTGGCACAATCCTGCACTGCGCCACATGGGGGCTCAAACTTGAGCACGTGCAGAGTAGGGACAATGGCTGGCCACCCACAGGTGGGTTGCAGTATTGCAGGGTGCAACACAGCAGCTCAGCCTTGGGTGGCCACCCGCCCACCCAGAACACAGTCTGCAAGCACACACCGAACCTTGGTGGTCAAGTGGAACCCCCCTGCCCGTAGCTGCAATCACACAGTATATGTGTAATGATTATGCCTTGGTAGTCCAGTGGCCCCCACAAGACCCCCATTCCCCGATAAATATAATACATGACCATCCCTGGTGGTCTAGTGGTCTTCCCTTCCACCTGAGTCCCCGATTCCCCGAAACATGTCATTATGACTGTCCCTGGTGTTCTAGTGGAACCCCCCCCCACCTGTTGCTCCAATCATGGTAAATCTCTGAAAGTAAATGCCCCGGTGATCCAGTGGCACCCCAACCCCTCCCAAACACACAGCACCTCTTGTCCACCCCGCTCCCCACCTGTCATTGGCGGGCAGCTACATCCCACCAGCATACTGCCTGACCACCCGCCAAATGACAGGTACAGTATGGGCTGTAAGCCCATTGGTCCCAAGTGTGGACCAATGGGTTTGCAGGGCATACTGTACTAGACTAGTCCCAAATATGGAATGACTTAATTCACATATTTGGGATCAGTCTAGTAAGTATGCTCTGCAAGCCCATTGGTCCATACTGGGGACCAATGGGCTTACAGCCCATACTGTTCCTGTCATTCGTGGGTGGCCGGGTGGGATATGGTGGGATGCAGCCACCCGACGATGATGGGGGGGGGTAGGCAAGGGGTTCTGTGTGGGTGGAGGGGGGTGCCACTGGATCACCATGGCATTTACTTACAGAGATTTACCATGATTGCAGCAACGGGCAGGGGGGTTTCTACTAGACCACCAGGAATGGTCATACTGACATATATCAGGGAATATGGGACTCGGGATCACTTGACCACCAGGGATGGTCAGTATTATCTTTATCAGGGTATTGGGGACTTGGAGGGGGGGCTACTAGACTACCAGAGATTTCTCTTTAAACATATACTGTGCAATTGTGGCTACAGGGTGGGGGATGCCCTGGGATCCCCACTGCGCATGTCATGCTATGCAGGGCGCCAGGCACAAGTCGCCCAGCTGCCCTGCACAAGGAATGCAAATGGGGCCATAATGACATGCAAATGGCCCCATTTGTGCCTTACATATATTATGGCCTCATTTGCATGTCCCCTGCTGAATATCGTGGGTGATGTGCCTAGCACAACTGCACTTGTGCTGGTGTATCCCCATGCTCCCTATCTGTGGCTTGCACTGGCGCAGTGCCACTGCACCATGCGCACTACGTGTCCTGCCCGTGCCATATTCAATGGTGCTGCATTATGGCGCATCACCGTTGAATATCACCTGGCATTGGCACCGGCGCATACCAGTTGCGCTGCACCTAGGCTTGCGCCACTGCCTGGAGCAGTCTGCATATCCCGGCCCTGTTGCACAAATAAAATATGACATGGGTGAGAGCAAGAAAGTAGAAATATCTTCACTTGCTACATTTGACCTCTTCTGACCTCACTTGCTGCTTTACCACTTATGAGGTCAGGAGGCCAAGTATAGCTCATGAAGATATTTTTTACTACCTCACTCTCACTACTATCATATTCCATAGATGTGTGTGTATATATCGAGAGAGAGAGAGAGAGAGAGAGAATGAGACAGAAAGAGAGTTGTACCGACACAGACTGTATCAATATGATTGATTCATCTTGTTCTGATTCAAAGCTTTCATTAAAAATTCAGTTTTGAGTGCTTACGGTTCCAAAGTTAGAGCTTTCTAAAGATAATGGGTTCAATTTTCAAAGCTCCCAGTGATGCAAGGAGTTTGTGTCAATCACAACTGACACAAATGGTTCCTTGCATCAGTTTGCACCAATCCCAATTTTCTATTGGGGGCTGCAACCCACCTGGGATACCTTGCCCCAAAGTGTCCCTGTGACACCCTTGTGCCCAACATGGTGGTGTGCCTGGTAACAAGGGGTCGTGTGCCACTTTGGGGCTGCAACATCCTCATTTTTTGAATTTCAAAAGCCCTGCCATGGACGCAGCAAAGGGCACCACTTAGACCAGCCAGGAAGTGGTCTAAGTGGATTGTGCCAGTGGGAGGGATCGGAAAATGGCTGCCACCTGCAGTTGGGGCAGGGGAGGTGGCATGGGGGAGTCAGGGGACAGCTGGGTGGCAGCGGCACTGTTGGCACCCAGCCAGGTGTGTGTGTGTGTGTGTGTGTGTGTGTGTGTGTGTGTATGGAACTATATGTGCAGCCCAGTACTTGTACCGTGTGTACAGTGGTAACATCCCTGGTAGTCAAGCAGCCCCCCACCGATCCCTGATCAACCCCAACATTGTGCATGAAATAGAGCCCGGTGGTCTAGTGGACCCCCCCCAGCCCCAAAATGCCAGTAAATGAACAAGTTAAGTAATTCAGTCTCTGGTGATCTAGCGGACACCAGCCCCTCAGCCCCAAATGCCTGTGTATATGAACAAGTTAGTAATTAATTCCCTGGTAGGTCTACAGGAACCCCCAGCCCTGATATGTCCATAAGTTAACAATTAAGTAATTCATTCCCTGGTGGTCTACTGGCAGGTAGTGCCCACCACCCCGCCTCCCACCAACACGAACCTGAGCTAGTGACTGCACACAGCCTTCTTCACCACACGGAGTTGTCACTGAGCGTACTGTACAGTACATGCTCAGTGACAGCTCAGTCGGTGGCTGGCCGTGGTGGTTAGAGGAGGGCTGTGCCAGTAGTGGGCACTACTTGCTGGGTTGGGGGTCCACTAGACCACCAGGGAATGAATTAATTAACTTGTTCATCTACAGGCATTTCAAGGCTGGAGGGGGTCCACTAGTCCACCAGGGAATGAATTACTTAACTTATTCATTTATGGGCATTTTGTGACTGGAGGGAGAGGGTCCACTAGACCACCAGGGACCATGTCACACATGATGTTGGGGATGATCAGGGATCAGTGGGCAGCTAGACTACCAGGGATGTTACCTATAATACATATAGTACCATTACTGGACTGTACATACAGTCCCATACACACACAAGCAGCTGGGTGCCAACAGTGCCACTGCCGCCCAGCTGTCCCCCGATCCCTCACCCCATGACACCTCCCATTCTCCTTCTACTCCCTCCTCCCTCCTATTAAGCAACCTCACCCCCTCCCTCACCATCCTGGCCCAACTACTGTTGCACTGGGTGGAGGGGGCAGATTCCCGCAAGTCCCGCAGGTCCCGGAGCTGTTTGGTGCAGTGGATGACTTGTGGCAAACCCAGGGAGTTTGGTGCCAGGACCCTGTTTTTAACAGAACTGGGCACAGGGTCTCTGATGCACCTGGAGTTTGCTGCATCCCTGGAGCAATGCAACTCGCATCATTCAGAGAGATCTTTGAAAATCAAGCCCAATTATTGTCTAAGTTTTGAACAGTTAGGGCTAGAAACCTAATTTTTTTGTAAATAAAAGATTAGAGTCAAGGTTTATTAATATAATACTGATACATTATTTTAATATACTTTCAGATATGAAAATTCTTAGGCTGAGGAGGAGGAGGAGGGACGTAAGAGGACACAGCCTTAGTTTGGAAGGGGGAAGATTTAGGACAGAAATGAGGAGATACTTTTTCACGGAGAGGGTCATGGCAGAGTGGAATGCTCTACCAGAGGAGGTGGTAGCCTGTAAGACAGTGGGTAGTTTCAAAAGGGGATTGGACAAGGTGGGGGGGCAATTGGGAATGGGAAGGGACAGGGCAGCTGCAAGGTGAGGGTGCTAGCTGCACACTTGAGCAGACTTGACAGACCAGGTGGCGTATTTCTGCTGGTAAATTTGTATGTTTGTATTGTGAAATATATGTAAATTGCAATTGTTTTAAATGCATTTTGACACATTGGGCTAAATTTTCAAAGCCCCGAGAGTGACACAAGGAGCTTGCATCAATCAGAATTGACACAAGTGGCTGCTTGCATCACAGTTTGCGCCAATCCTTATTTTCTATCGGGGGCTGCAATGCACCTGGGATACCTTACCCCAAAGTGTCCCTGCATCACCCTTGCACCTAACATGGTAGTACACCTGGTCACAAGCAGGCGGGCGCCACTTTGGGGCTACAACATCGCCATTTTTCAGATTTTAAAAGCTCTGCCATGGATGCAGCAAAGGGCAACATGTAGACCAGCCAGGAGGTGGTCTAAGTGGCTTGTGCCAGTGGGAGGGGATCAGACAATGGCTGCCAGCTACAATTGGGGCAGGGGAGGTGGCATGGGGGAGTTGGAGGGACAGCTGGGTGGCAGTAGCACTGTTGGCACCCAGCTGGGTGCATATGTATGGTACTGTATCTACAGTCCAGTAATGGTGCCACGTGTACAGTAGGTAACATCCTTTGTAGTCTAACAGCCCCCCCAATCCCCGCTCACCCCCAACATTGTGCATTCCATAGTCCCTGGTGGCCTAGTGGACCACCCCTCCAGCCCCAAAATGGCCATAAATGAACAAGTTAAGTAATTCATTCCTTGGTGATCGAGTGGTCCCCCACCCCGGCAGGTAGTGCCCACCATCCTGCTCCCCCCATCCCATACCCCGAACCAGCGACAGGCAGAGCCCTCCTCTCATCACCAAGGCTGGTCACTGACTGAGCTGTCACTGAGCATGTACTGTATACAGCACGTGCTCAGTGACAGCTCAGGCCGGTGGCCAACCATGGTGGTGAGAGGAAGGCTGTGCCCATTGTTGGCTCAGGGTTTGGGATGGAGGGGAGTGGTGTGGTGAGCAGTACCTGCTGGGGTGGGGGTCCGCTAGACCAATAGACAATGAAACACTTATCTTGTTCATTTACGGCCATTTCAGGGCTGGAGGGGAGTCTACTAGACCACCAAGGACTATGTCATGCATGATACTGGGGGTGATTGGAGATCTTGGGGGGGTGCTAGACTACCAGGGATGTTATCTGCTGTACTCATGGTACCATTACTGGACTGTACATAGAGTCCATTACACACACACTGGTTGGGTGCCAACAGTGCCTCTGCCACCCAGCTGTCCCCCCTACCCCACACCCCATGAAACCTCCTGTGCCCCTTCTACTCCCTTTCCCCTCCTGTCCAACAGCTTCAGCCCCACCCCACCATCCCAGCCCCTCTAGTGTTGCACCAGGTGGGGGGGCCATATCCCTGCAGCAATTTCTGCAGGTGCACCAACTGTTTGTCACAGTGGGCAACTTGCGGCAAACCCAGGGGGTTTGGTGCCAGGAGCCTGGTTTTTACAGAATCAGGCGCACAGCCCCTGGTGCACCCGGAGTTTTCTGCATCCCTGGAGCAACGCAACTTGCATCACTCTGAGAGAATCTTTGAAAATTGAGCCCCTTGTCAAATGTTTAATATTTATGGTCGGAAGATACTAATGTTTATTTCATGAGGGCAAAAATGTACACTATTCTAGCTTGATCTTTCCTCCTTCCTGTATTCCCTCCACACCACCCCACCCCCAAGTCTCTACCTCCGGTCGCACCTGGAAAGCAGCCCTGGCTCAGTGTGCCTTTCCTGGTCAGGTACCGATTTTTAAATAGCTAAATAAATAAAATGAACAATGAGTACTCCCTTCTTTCTTGTCTATAAGTTCTGTTACCACTCTAGTAACCTCACTGCATTCCTTACCAATTCTGCCAATGCCTATATTGCCCCTAACATAATCTAGTCCTGAAACTACAGTGGTTCAGTATTTTGATATAACTGGGTCACCATGCAGATGTTACAGTACAGATTTAGTACCAATTAACGTAGCTCACTAGTAATATGCTCACCCACCAACTTTTCAGAAACTAGTAACAGGACTTTGTTTAGGTGCTATGAAGAAAAAAAAATAGGTAAAATTGGTTTAGCAGTGATTTTAGGCAATAACTACAGGAATACCACTCCCAATATTTTGAGTGTGTCACCCCAAGAAATACGATCTCTGTTGTTCAGGCCTCTGAGCAGAGAATGGTATGGTAGATCTTCCAGCACCCACACACAAGGTCTCAGATTAGGTCTACTGTACTGTAGGCCACACACTACCATCAATAGCAGGCCTCCACAGTTTTAATATACATTCACACAATGAAACCTTTTTTAACTGCAATTCTATTTTAACTACAGGGTACCCAGGTAAACTATACCCTGCTGCAGGCCTGATGAAGCCAGGGCGGTCCTCTTTGTGTGAAGCGGTTGAAGATTTTTGTCAACAGCACTGTGCATACAGCTGGTGAACCTCACCAAAGCTGTCTCCATATTGTGAGAATCCCGAAAACCATGTTGGGCAGTTGTTATTACTTCATACTGTGTGGGAAACAATGTAACCTGATCAAACACTATTCTTTCCAATATTTTAGACAGGAGTGCGAGAAGAGAAATTTAATGCCAGTTTTATGGTCTAATCGTAACTAATTTCCAAGATTGGGGAAGCACCCCATGACAAAGTAAAAAATTAAAAACAGTAGCAAGAGATAATGCAAATACATTAATGACTGTTTTTAGGATTCCATAATTAAAAGGATCAAGTCCAGTTTTGGGACATGGATTATCATTTGTAAGGTCAGCTGGGGACAGAGACTTCACTACATAAATTCATTATAACTTATGATGCTCCATTATTAGCAAACATTATAAATATTAATGCACCCACATCCTCAGTGTTCTGAGCTGGCAGTGACATGGCTGGTGATATGGTAACACATTTTGTCAATTTGTCACACACCTTGTCACACATTTGAGTGAGGAAATGCTGAGAGGTATGCCGCCTGCCCTGTTGCTTGCTTGCATTTTCCCATCTGAGACAGTGCTGTTATTAAAGAGAAACTCTGCACTTCAGCATGTACTTTCAGAAACATAATGTTTCAGCTATTAAAAGTCACTAGAGGTTAGAGAATGCATTCGTTTTAATTTTTTCAGTTTACCTTTCAAAGGTTTCTAATACATCTCGATAGTTTGTCTAAGAAGCATGTATAAAAAGTATTTGACTATCTCAGACTCATAGGGCCAGATTTTCAAATGGTGGTACAGGGCTTGCATCATACCCTGCGCCAGTGGACTTAAGCTTTTGCTGTGCACCAAACCAGTTCATCACAGCTACCTAAATTTCAAATCGGGCACATTTGTGACACTTCCATGGTTGTGGCAGCTCATGGAAATATCTGCATGAGCACACGTGACTTTGGTTCCTGGGAGTGGTGCAGGTTAGACTACAATAACATGGTCTAAGGTCCTGTGTGTGTCGCAAGGGATGTAAAATCCTGATTGTGGGCAGGAGAATGCCACAAGTCCCATGCGCCATATGTTCGGCTCACCGGGGGCTTGTGGCATTCTTGCCTGTCTGAAAATCTGGCCCATAGTGTTTTGCTTATGACATCACAGTACTTACCATGACACCAGATTGTGATGTCACAAACAAAGCATTTGTGAGGTCAGCTGGGGACAGAGGGACGCATATTCAGACTGGATGTGCCATGCATCTCTGGACATGCATGGGCCATCGAGGCTGTGCCCATATTCAAAGCCACCGATGTGCCACTCAACCTGACTGCACCACTATGCTCAATATTGTGATGCACCTATGCAAATGAGTGGTCTCTCATGCATATGCCATGCATCACAATATTCAAAATCCCTCTGGTGAAGACATGGCCAGCTGTGCCCATGCAAAGATAAGTTTTTCACACCCTATCCTAACTATACATTGGGCTGGCTGGTTCCCTCCACACAGACTAGGGCTGGGTACCCATTCCACCCCCCCACAAGCCCAGATCAATGTTTTGGTATGAAATATCCCTGACTCCCAGCACTGGTAGTCTAGTGGCCCCCCATCTTCGATCACTGTAATAAATAAATATAACCTGATCCCTGTTTCTTTTTTTTTTTTATATTTTCTGTTTATTCACCCCCTTCTGCACCACATCTACTCCTATCCTCAAGGACTCCATAGGCATCCTGTAGGGCTCTGCCAGGAATCTCCAGGAGGCTTTGGAGGACCAATTCCCCATCTGAACATGGTTTACCTCCTGGGCAGGGAAAAGGGGGACTCTGGGTCATACCCCCAGTCCCTTCTGAGTGCATTGGGTGGTCCAACTGAGCCCCCCATGGAAAGAACTATAAGCTTCCTGAGGTGGTTCTTGAGATAAATAAGCTGCAATTTATCCTATCACTACACAGATGGTTGTATTATATCGAGACTGGTTGAAACTAACTATTGATGTCAGTTCCTGAGTGCACTTACCTCTTGTCTCTCAGAGCCCCATGGAGTCTGGTCATCTGGCTAAGGTGCTTGACCAATCTCCAGGTGCAGATGCAGGGATATTCCTTGTTCTGGTGCCCCCTACCCCTAAGGATGACAGCAAGCAAGGAGATCCAAGGAGACGAGGGCACACAGAGAGGTGCCATCACTCTAAACCTCAACCAATGTCCTCCCTCTCTACCCAATCACTCTGCAATCCCACTGCGTCACCTCCTGTGGTCACTCAGGTGGCAGTAGAACACCAGAACCCACAGTCCACCTTCCCTGGAGGAAGAGAGTGGCCCTCTAGGCTCTCAATCCTCCTCCCCCAGCTGGCCCTCCAGCAACCCAGGCTCGCTTCTGAACCTGGGTCACTGGCATCTCAAGCGATACCTCTGCCACTGCACCAGTGGGCTGGCGCCCCGATCCCCATTTCCATAGTATAGGGATCCCCTTCCCCTTCCTGATCACTGAAATAAATTAAATATAGTATAACCAGATCCCTGTTTCCATAGTGTAAGGACTCCTCCTTCCCAGCCCTGATCGCTGTAATAAGTAAAAAAATGACCCAATCACCATTTCCTGGTGGCTAGTGGTCCCCTCAACCCAGTAAGCAGTAACCCACCACCCCACAACCCTCCTATCCCAGCCCGTGCTGGAGACTGGCACATCCCTCCTCACCTGCCACAGTCAGCCGCCAACTGATCGGTCCCAGAGTGCATACAGTAAAGAGTATGTGCTCACTGGTTGTCTTGACTTCCCAACATCCTCTCAACTTTCCATATGCTGTCCCACACTGAGAAGAGGATTTCAAACTGCTTTATTATAACCCACAGGTCTTTTTTTTTTTAAGGCTGCAATGGGAAGAGCCCTGCAGACATCTTGCTATTACAGTAGAAAAAGGGAGCTCTCCAGATTCCTAGTGAACTAGATAAAATTGTAGGTTTAGTGTAATCACTCCACTAATTGAAAAAGTCTGCTGTGTTAATTCTCTTAGCAGTGTTGCACTGGACTATTTTGTGGTTACTAGCTTGAGTCTGGGTACTATTCTCTTTCAAGAAAGATTCATAGCTCATAAACGTCAGCTTAGCCTTAAACTAGGTGATTTGATTCCTTTTATTGGACTAACAAAGATTTACAGAACATCCTAAGCTTTTGAACTAACACAGAGTTCTTCTTCTTCAGAGGAATGACAGCTTGCTTACAAGAGCTTGCATTTAATGCCAGTTTTATGGTCTAATCGTAACTAATTTCCAAGATTGGGGAGCACCCCATGACAAAGTAAAAAATTAAAAACAGTAGTAACAAAGAACCCAGAGCAATATTAGACAGAATATATCCCTTTACACATCAGTGTGACAGATTAGAGGAGCAATTAGTTAAGAAATACAACTAAAGAGATA
The DNA here is from genome assembly GCA_016271365.2 of Neoceratodus forsteri. Taxonomy (NCBI): domain Eukaryota; kingdom Metazoa; phylum Chordata; order Ceratodontiformes; family Ceratodontidae; genus Neoceratodus; species Neoceratodus forsteri. The sequence continues at coordinate 1,022,184,661 of CM057450.1, forward strand.
GGGAAACATGCCTGAAAACCATTAGAGGTAGCGGGTCAAATGTCACAGAATGGAATGTTCATGTAGTAAATTATCTGATGTTAAATGTCTTACTGAAACTAAGTTGGGGAGAGAGTGTGTGTGTGTGTGTTTGTGTGTGTGTGTGTACTAAAAACAGCAGGTCTGCTGTATGAAACTAAAGTCTACAAACTCATCACCCACCAGTTAAAATCAAACCTCTAACACAGTTCAATAAATCATATAGAACCATCTTATATATAATCATATTAAAAATATGTAAGACCAATATCTGTCCATGTGTTGTACCTGAAACAAGAAGAAAGCAGGAGCACTGGTGTGATATTAAAATGAAGAAGATTGAAAGACCAGTGGGACAGCATTTCTCTCAGGCTGATCACTCCATCTTTGTTCTCTCAGTCCTGATTCTCAAGGGACATTTTGAAAATAAACAATGGAGATGGGCGTTTGAGGCAAACTTATCTTTCGAGTAGTGCTGATGATGACATAAATATGGACATCGGGTTCATGTCCCATTACACTGTTTAAAGTGCTCCTGCTTCCTTCTTGTTCTTCATGAAGTGCTTCTGAGCATTGCTCCCCAATGCAGGCAGTCCCTCACCTTTCACCAGCATGCAGTACACCACCATGGCACATGTCATGTCACCCCACTGTGTCCTTGCAGTGCTTATGAGTATCACTCCCCTGTGCAGGCAGTCCCTCACCTTTCACCAGCATGCAGTACACCACTGTGATGGGTGCCATGTCACCCCACTGGGTTCATGCAGTGCTTCTGAGCATCACTCCACAGTGCAGGCAGTCCCTTACCTTTCACCAGCACACAGTACATAACTGTGATGAGTGGCATCTTGCCCCACTGTGTTCATACAGTCCTTCTGAGTATCTCAACACAGGGTAAGCAGTCCCTCTCCTTTCACCAGCTTGCAGTACACAGCTCTTATGGGTGCCATGTCACCCAACTGTGTTTGGGCAGTGCTTCTGAACATCACTTCCCAGTGCAGGCAGTCCCTTACCTTTCACCAGCACACAGTGCACAAGCATGCTGGGTGCCATGTTGCACCACTGTGTCCATGCAGTGCTTCTGAGCATCACCCCCCAGTGCAGGCAGTCCCTCGCCTTTCACCAGCACACAGTACACCACCGTGATGTGTGCAATGTCTCCCCATTGTGTTCATGCAGTGGTTCTGAACATCACTGCACAGTGCAGGCAGTCCCTCACCTTTCACTAACATGCAGTATGCAGCTCTTATGGGTGCCATGTCACCACTCTGTGTTTATGGATTGCTTCTTAGCATTTCTACCCAGTACAGGCAGTCTCTCTCCTTTTACCAGCATACAGTATGCAACAGAGATGGGTGCCATGATGCCCTACTGTGTTCATGCAGTGCTTCTGAGCATCACTCCTCAGGTCAGGCAATCCCTACCCATTCACCAGTCTGCATTACACCATCGTGATGGATGCCATGTCACTCCACAGTGTTCAAGCAGTGCTTCTGAGCATCACTCTACAGTGCACGCAATCCCTCATCTTTCACCAGCATGCAGTACACCACCTTGATGGGTGCCATGTCACCCCACTGTGTTCATGCAGTGCTTCTAACATTACTCCCTTGTGTAGGCATTCCACCATCTTTCACCAGTAAGCAGTACACCACCATGATGTTTGCCTTGTCACTGCAGAGTGTTCATATGGTGCTTCTGAGCATCGCTGCCCAGTGCAGGCAGTCCCTCACCTTTCACCAGCATGCAGTACACCACCATAATGGGTGCCATGTCACTCCACTGGGTTAATGCAGTGCTTCCAAGCATCACTCCATCTGTGTTCATGCTTTGCTTCTGAGCATTGCTTTACAGTACAGGCAGTCCCTTACCTTTCACCAGCACACAGTGTGCAACAGGGTTGGGTGCCATGATGCCCCACTGTGTTCATGCAGTGCTTCTGAGCATTGCCCCTCGGTGCAGACAATCCCTACCCATTCACCAGTACACATTACACCACCATGATGAGTGCCATGTCACTCCACAGTGTTCATGCAGTGCTTCTGAGCATCACTCCACAGAGCAGGCAGTCCTTCACCTTTCACCAGCATGTAGTGCACCACCTTGATGGGTGCCATATCACCCCACTGTGTTCATGCAGTGCTTCTGACATTACTCCCTTGTGCAGCCATTCCCTCATCTTTCACCAGCAAGCAGTACACCACTATGATGTGTGCCTTGTCACACCAGAGTGTTCATGCAGTGCTTCTGAGCATTGTTACACAGTGCAGGTGATCCCTCACCATTCACCACAACACAGAACTCAACTGTAGTTGGTGCCATGTCACCCCACTGAGTTCATGCAGTGCTTCTGAGCATTGTTCCTTAGTGCAGGGAGACCCTACCCATTCACCAGCACATATTACACCACCATGATGGGTGTCATGTTGCCCCACTGTGTTTATGCAGTGCTTCTGAGCATTGTTACACAGTGCAGGTGATCCCTCACCATTCACCACAACACAGAACTCAACTGTAGTTGGTGCCATGTCACCCCACTGAGTTCATGCAGTGCTTCTGAGCATTGTTCCTTAGTGCAGGGAGACCCTACCCATTCACCAGCACGTATTACACCACCATGATGGGTGCCATGTTGCCCCACTGTGTTCATTCATTGCTTCTCAGCATCACTCCTCCATGCAAGCAGTCCTTTACTTTGTTCATACAGTGCTTCTGAGCATTAGTCCACAGTACAGGCAGTACCTCACATTTGACCAACACACAGTACACCACCTTGATGGGTACCATGTTACCCCACTGTGTTCATGCATTGCATCTCAGCATCATTCCTCCTTGCAGGCAGTCCCTTACCATTCACCAGCATGCAGTACACAACCGTGATGAGTGGCATGTCATCCCACTGTGTCCATGGGACAAAGCTGTTATCTCCTTCATCACCCTGACTTGCCCCAATCTGGGCCAGTCTTCCCAGCCCAATCACCCACCTTGTTTAGGACTTACCTTTTCTGATGGTCCTGTCACAGGAACTTGGATCAGAGGTGCCTAGTCATTGGTGTGGGGCCTGCTAGAGGGCAGACCATCATTGTTCTACAGTTGGAGGGCTTTTCCTCCTGTTTTCTCCCCTATTGGGCCAGACATGTGTGTACTTGGCCTCCAAGGAGACACCCCAGGCATCCAGATGTTGGGTCCCTTCCCATGGTATCCATGATGCTGCCACCTAGAGTCCTCTCCCTGTTCTATAGATGGGCATTCTCCCTCCCAGGCCAGTCCACAAGTGACCCAGGTCCGTTCTTGAACCTGGGTTGCTGGCATGGCAGTCAGTGGCTAAAAGCTTGAAAAAGAAATAGGTAGACAAACCTAGAATTAGAAACCAGAACTACACAGAGTAATGGCCCCATATCAAAAGGTTTCAGGCTGCCCCTTGCAAAGTCCCTTTCCTTAGTGCAAATTAACACAGTTCACTAAATTTGCTGTACTCAAACATGTTTGGAGCAAAGTGCGAGTGCCCCAAGCATGTTTGAATGTAGACCCCAAAGCAAAAATGAGGCACTAAAATGTGCACTCAGCACAGTTCACATCCCCCTGCTGGCCAAAGAGAGATACAGTATCTGGTCACTGAAAACATGCAGGCTGTGATGGAGCCAACTCATTTAGGGCATCCCAGACCTGTTCGTGTTACAATAGGTACAATTAGGACCTCACTGAAAATGAGATACTGTATGTTAACTGACCTATCCTGGGTAACTACATTGTAAAAATTTATAAAAGCAGTGCCCCAGTAAAAATTAGATTCTGCATTTTACCTGTGCTAACTCTACTAAACACATTGAAAAAATGTGTAAAAGCAGGATCCCACTGAAAATGAAATATTGTAGCTGCTCTACCCTACTAATGACACTCACACCCTATGTGAATGCAAAACTGTTGTAACAGCTACATGTGTGTGTGTTTGTGTGTGTTGTGTACATTTTGAAGGGGGTGTGTATGTCCAGAACCAAAATCACTTTTCACTGCACTACCTTGATGTTTATGGTTTTGTTTTTTTCTACTATTGTGGTGTAAATGTGGGACTTTTACATTATTTATATTTATGTATGTATGTATTTATTTATTTGAAAACTTTCACCAGGAAAGAGGTACTAAGTGGAAAAATAGCTTGTTTTCAGATGCATCCTGGGGGGGAAGAGATTTGCAAGAACAGCATAGAACAATAAAGTATACAATAAAACATCATACAGAGATTTAAAATAAACAGTGCTAAATGAACATGAATGAGGTTCATCAGACAGGCAAAATTATAGGCAAACATTTTACAATGATACAGCGGGGAATCTGTCCCATGGGTACAAGCAATAGTACTTTTCAATGGTAAGGGCACCAGGGGACAGGGAGCTGAAGGAAGGAGTACAGATGGGGGGAGGAAGGGAAAGTGTGGAAAAGTGAGGGAGGAAGAGAGGGAGAAGGGTAGGTGAGGTGTGTGGAGGGGCAAGGAGGAAGAGAAAGAGGGGAAGATGATAAATTGAGGAGTGTGGAAGGGCTATGACTCAAGAGCAGCCACAGGAGGGAGCAGTGTGGTCATGGAGAAAGTGGGAAGAGGGTAAACTGAGGAGTGGGGAAGGGCTAGGAATCAAGGACAGGTACAGGAGGGAGTAGTGTGGTCATGAAGAAAGTGGGAAGAGGGTCAACTGAGGAGTGGGGAAGGGCTAGGACTCAAGGACGGGTACAGGAGGTAGTGGTGTGGTCATGGAGAAAGTGGGAAGAGGGTCAGCTGAGGAGTGGGGAAGGGCTAGGACTCAAGGACACGTACAGGAGGAAGCGGTGTGGTCGTGGAGAAAGTGGGAAGAGGGTCAACTGAGGAGTGGGGAAGGGCTAGGACTCAAGGACGGGTACAGGAGGTAGTGGTGTGGTCATGGAGAAAGTGGGAAGAGGGTCAGCTGAGGAGTGGGGAAGGGCTAGGACTCAAGGACACGTACAGGAGGAAGCGGTGTGGTCGTGGAGAAAGTGGGAAGAGGGTAAACTGAGGAGTGGAGAAGGGCTAGGACTCAAGGACAGGTACAGAAGGTAGTGGTGTGGTCATGGAGAAAGTGGGAAGAGGGTAAACTGAGGAGTGGGGAAGGACTAGGAATCAAGGACAGGTACAGGAGGGAGTAGTGTGGTCATGGAGAAAGTGGGAAGAGGGTCAACTGAGGAGTGGGGAAGGGCTAGGACTCAAGGACGGGTACAGGAGGTAGTGGTGTGGTCATGGAGAAAGTGGGAAGAGGGTCAGCTGAGGAGTGGGGAAGGGCTAGGACTCAAGGACACGTACAGGAGGAAGCGGTGTGGTCGTGGAGAGAGTGGGAAGAGGGTCAACTGAGGGTGGGAAGGCTAGGACTCAAGGACGGGTACAGGAGGTGAGGTGTGTTCATGGAGAAAGTGGGAAGAGGGTCAGCTGAGGAGTGGGGAAGGGCTAGGACTCAAGGACACGTACAGGAGGAAGCGGTGTGGTCGTGGAGAAAGTGGGAAGAGGGTAAACTGAGGAGTGGAGAAGGGCTAGGACTCAAGGACAGGTACAGAAGGTAGTGGTGTGGTCATGGAGAAAGTGGGAAGAGGGTAAACTGAGGAGTGGGGAAGGACTAGGACTCAAGGACAGGTACAGGAGGTAGTGGTGTGGTCATGGAACAGAGAGGGTGAGAGAGTGCTTGGAAGAGGCAGAATGAATGGTTGGGGGGGAGAGAGTTCTAAAGTTTAGGAAAGTGGAAAAAGAAGGCAGCCTGACCAGTGAAAGATTTTATATCACAGCAATACAACTAAGTCTCACATTAATTCTACATCTCTTTTCCTGCAGTGTCATTCTCCTGGTTTTTATTTTGATAAGTTGCGAGCTATTTTTGTTCTTTGGTCAGTTTCACAACTTATTGCTTAGTAACTTATTTTTGTCAATTTATTCTTAGACATAATTGTCCTCTTTATCTTTGTTACATTTATTCCATTTCTATGAACTTTATATTCTGTATTTTTGTATCTGTTATCTTTTTCCCTTCTTCCAGGACGCATCTGAAAATGAGCTGTTACTAGCTCAGTATGTCTTTCCTCATAAAACCTTTGAAATAAATAAATACATTTCTGCAGGTCTCTTACCTGACTCCCTAAGCGACCATCATCTAATCTACTCAGTAAGGAAAATCCACATTTTTATAGCCTCCCCAGGATACTATTGGTTCGGTCCTACAAATCCCTGAACCTAACGTCCCTCTTAAACAACTTGGCAAACATAGATTGGCCATTTATCTCTCGTGCCCCTACTATAGACTCAGCACTGGACTACTTCAAGACCAATTTCCTCTCTGTCTGGGACACTTATGCCCCACTTAGACATACCCATGTATGAGGGACTCACCAGCCCTGGATATCTGCTGATATCATGGACTGCCTTAGAGCCAGGGATCAGGCGGGGAAGGCCCATAAAGCCTCAGGATCCATTTCAGACTACCAGAAGTACTGCACACTGCACAACACTTGCACTAGGCAAATCTGCAAGGCAAAATCAACTATTTCCAATCCACCTTCCTCACCAACATAAATCACCCCTCAAAATTTTGGAAGGTGGTTCAATCGCTCCTCTCCCCAGCAGCACAACCACGTACCCCTGTCTTTAACATAAGAGGCGCCTCTGTTGCGGACCCTCTAGCAGTGGCTACTGGGTTCAACTCCTACTTCACAAACTGCACTGCGGCCCTGCTGTCCTCTCTCCCTCCCACCACGCCGTCCCAACCCACCCCACCATGTGCTGAAACAGACACTTCCCAGATGTTCTTCTTCCACCATGTTACCTCAGCCAATGTTTATAATGCCCTGGTTGCACTAAACCCTTCCAAAGGCAAATGCCCCACCGGGCTGGATTCCAAAATGCTTTTTCTGTCAGCCCCTGCCATCGCCTCTCCCCTGGCATCGCTCTTCAATCTTTCCTTCTCTCTAGATTTCATCCCCTCTGAATGGAATCATGCCACAGTCATCCCACTTCTGAAGGGCGGCGACCCGTCCTCTGCTGGTAACTACTGCCCAATATCCCTCCTTCCCATTCTAGCAAAATTCCAGGAACACCTAGTCCTCTCCCAACTCTCCTCCTTCCTTGACTCCATCTCCTCTTTCACCCCATTCCAATCTGGGTTTAGGAAGTCCCACTCCACCACCACTTCACTCCTAAGGTTCACTGACGCCCTCCTCACTGGTATGGACAATGTCCACATTACCTCTACCATCTTTGTCGACCTTGCAAAAGCATTCAACAGTGTCTCACACCTGCTGTATAAGCCCTGATGATAATGAATAATGACATGCTGTGGAAATGGGAGTAGGTTGATGTGTGCTGTCTCCTTACCACGGGGGCCCCGAGTTGGTTGGGCAGTGGGGGTCAGTGTGGCTGGGGTCGGGCTGGATGGAGGGGCTATTTTTCTGATGCCTCTGCCCGCCCCCTTCCCCCCCCATGGGAGCCACTGTGCCCATGCTGACTGAGTGTCATTTAACTACATAAGTTAATTCCTCTTCACTCCCTGTTACAGTGGAATTATTGGACCTACCTACGCAAGATAATGACAGTGGAGGGTGTACTCTCCCCTTACTTGCTAGGTGGGACTGGGGATCTTGGGGATACAGGTGGTTCCTGCCCTCTTCCTCCAAGCTGGTAACCCTAGCAGGGACCCCTTGCTTAAGGCTAACCTTTATCTATTACATGCTCTCAAAGGTTGATCACTGCCTTTCCATATGGCGTCTTGTATTTTTCCCCTTTTTCATTTTTTATTCCCCTGTATCCTATTTAGACACTATAGATGTCTGGAGGACCCCCACCAAAAGGGAAGACTCCTCCCCGGAAGGAGATCTCTCTCTTCAGGGTCTAGAAATGACCCTGCTCCATGGAAGCACTAGTTTCTGTTGTGCCGACGTAGTAGCCCAGTTGGCTGCATGTTGGAACCTGTTGCAAGTTAGGTTTGTAGTACTAGTAAAAGTTGATTCCCTGTTGCAAGTTGACTTCTTACAAGAAGTACCTGTTGTGAAAGGATTGTATGAATGTCAAATTTGTTGTTGTTCTAATAATCTGGTCAACTATCATTATGTAAATGGATCAAGAAAACCTCTGACAGAGGACCCCCAAGATGATCTGCTTGTTCTGGGGGAGGAGTGGGGACCCCTTGATGACGTCTCACCCCAGTTCAGCTCATGACCTCTCCGCACTTGAAACTCCTATCCTATAACATAAATGGCTTAACCTCCCCAGTCAAGAGATCCAGAGTCCTAGCATACTTGAGGAAGAGTAGATCTGATTTGATCTACCTACAAGAAACCCATCTAAACTCTACAGAACATGCCAAATTGGCGTGGCTAAGTCGTTTTGAGGTTTTTTTCCTCCTCTAGTGGTAGAGGCAGACTTAGAGGAGTGGCAATTATAATACCTCCACACACCCCCTTTAATCCTGGACTGCGATGGGCTGACCCTGAGGGTAGACTTATTATTGTACAGAGCATGATTGGTGCTAGGCAGGTTACCCTGGCGAATGCGTACTTTCCCCCGGGTCTCCCATCTCTCAACTGAAAACACTCTTGGATAAAATAGTTCAAATGACCAGAGGAATTCTCTTGTTGGCAGGAGATTTTGACCTTCCGGACGTTGTCTTGGACTCCTCCAATCCACATCCCTCAAGGCAAACAGCTAACCAAAAACTCTTCAGGAAATTTACACAGGAGGTGGGCTGGTGCGATATTTGGCGCCATGCACACCCTCAAGCACGGAACTATTCCCACTACTCTTCAGTGCACTGTACTTATTCACATATAGACCAAACTTATACCCAAATTGAGAACCTAAGCACATTACAAGGTGCACGGATGGGTGACATAGCCCTTTCCAATCATGCTCCCTTAGTTACCACCTGGGATATGGGACTACAACCCAAAAATACCCAATGGAAACTCAACTCTTACTATCTCCAGTCCAAGCAATTTCAAGAATACCTTCTAGGCAAAATTAAGGAAATCATGGGAAATAACTCCCCAGAAGAATCAACCCCTGCAATACACTGGGACACAGTGAAATCAGTCCTCCGTGGACATATAATCCAGCACACAGCGGAGCTAAACAAACAAAGAAGGGAGCAGAAGACTAAATTAGAAGACACATTACACTTTTTGCAAATGGCTCACAAACAAGGGGATACTTTAGTTTTCCCTCAACTACAACAAATCAAGTCAGACCTTGATCGCTTAGCCTTACAACAAACAGAGATTGCCTTAACTTTCTTAAGACAAAGATACTACAAAGCAGGGCCTAGAGCAACAAGGTTATTAACCTATCAGATCTGAAAACAAAAGAAGTCCTTAGTTATAACTACTATCAGACACCCTTCCCACGGCCAACTGCTACCTAAGTTGCATGACATTACGGAGGCATTCACTTCCTACTACTTCACTTTATATACCCCAGAACAAACCCCTACTGTCCAGCAAATAGGTCATTATCTCCATCCTATTACCATGCCTAAACTCTTGGACCCTCAGAGGGAAACCCTGACCACTCTGATTACAGATATTGAGCTGACCACTGCCCTAGCCAGAGCGAAAACCCTAAAGACCCCTGGACCGGATGGATATGGAATGGAATTCTACAGGGCAACTAGATCCCAGGTTTTCCATAAACTTTTGAGACTATTCAATTCTATCCTGGAGGGAGACTTGCCCCCACCCTCATGGTCATATGCGACCATCTCAGTTATCCCTAAACCAGGAAAAAAAAACAACTCTGTAGCTTCTACAGACCAATTTCGGTTCTAAATACTGACTACAAACTATTTATGTCTATCCTGGCTCACCGCCTAGATTTTTTTCTCCCCCAACTTATAGATAGGGATCAAACTGGCTTTGTGAGTACCCGATCCACCACTGATAATATTAAGCACACCCTCCATTTGACTCATAAGATGTACAGTACTAGCACCCCCTCAGTCTTAATCAGTCTTGACGCTGAAAAGGCGTTCGATAGGGTGGCTTGGCCATTTCTATATCAGGTTCTCCACAAAATTGGGATCCCTCAAACCCTAATTAAGGTCATACAAAATATATATGCTACCCCCCAGGCCTGTGTAAAGATAGATGGACACCACTCTGGGTATTTCCGGCTGGGTAGAGGGACCAGGCAAGGCTGTCCCCTCTCCCCGCTCTTATTCGCTTTATTCATTGAACCCCTCACACAATATATTCGGGACTCACAGAATCTCACTGGAGTCACCCTGGGAGGCACGGAGCACCGAGTTGCATTGTATGCCGATGACGTGCTACTTTACCTCCAGAACCCGGAAAAATCACTCCCAGCTATAAGGCAGCTTTTGGACGAGTTTGGATGGGTGTCTGGATACAAGCTTAACCTTTCCAAAACTGAGATCCTCACATTCCACTACTCCCCGTCCCCCAACGTACAAAACCTATTTCCCTGCAACTGGACCCTGACTAAACTGAAATACCTAGGTATCCAATTATCTCAATCTCCAGCAGACTACTATAAAAATAACTGTGCCCCCTTTACCTCTCAACTTAAAACTGACTTGGCCACATGGAACACACTGCCACTAAGCCTCTCCAGAAGAATAGAGCTAATTAGAATGGTAGTCCTCCCCAGGGCCCTCTATTTATTTCAGAACGTCCCCATTCCCCTTACGGACAAAACATTCCAGATATGGAACCGCTCCATTTAAAGATTCATCTGGGCAGGGCAGAGACCTAGAGTTTGCCTTAAGGTGCTCACTCTCCCAAGATCGGAAGGGGGGCTTTCACTCCCCAACCTCCGGCTTTATCATAATGCAGCTCTGCTTGCACACCTGATGGCGAGGCAGAACGACATAACTAGCCCGCACTGGGCAGAAATTGAAATGTCTCTTATTAGTAACAGGGACTATTTCGGGAAAATATATGGGCAACACAATGAATCTCCTCCTCCCAACCTCACAAATCCATGGATAATTCATTATCTAAATGCTTGGAGAATTATAAGGAGCTCACAACATCTATAGCCTTTTATACCCCTTATATGCCCCATAGCAGGCCTAGACCAGTTCATAACTAACAGAATGGATCACGGGTTCTTAGTGTAGGAAAGACTGGGCTTGCTATATCTCTCACAGATCACAACTCAGGGGAATGCACGATCCTTTATTGAAATTCAAACCCAATACAATTTACCTCGCAGGGACTTCTATAGATTTTTACAGCTTCGCCACTATTACGACTCCCTGCCTGTCTCTGCTCGAACGCCCACACAGGTACCCCCCCAGATCAAACTTCAAATACGACTGAATAATTCCCATGAGCAAAGACACCTACGCTCAGCATATTACCACTCCCAAAAAGCTCATCAGATAACCATTACTGATAATATTAGACTCCAATGGCAAGAGGAGTTAGAACACCCTATTACTCCTGAGGAATGGCAGAAAGCATGCCAATATGTCTCTAAGGTAACCAGCTCCCATCAGTGGCATGAATACGCATGGAAAAACCTTATTAGATATTTCAGAATCCCTATAATCACCAGTCACTACTCCCATTCTGGTTCAGCAGCCTGCTGGCATCAATGCGGAGAGGTCAGAGCGACCCATTCACATATTATGTGGACTTGCCCTAAACTTCAACCCTTTATAATAGCTCTCCAGGCTAACCTCCGAGAACTCTTCGGTTCACAATTTCAATTAACTGGGGAAATATATCTTTTACTATTAATCCCTAGAGAACTAAGAAAACCCTCCATTAGTTACCTCCTTCTCCTTCTCTTTACAGCAGCCAAGAAGGCTATTACAAAAGTATGGTTAACCACAAAAATCCCAACCATTCAAGACTGGTGGCAAATAACTAAACAGATATACTATATGGCGCGGATAACTCTGATCAAGGAGACCAATTTAATTCCAGATGGTCCCGTTGACAGCTATATTATATGCTGCAAGATGACTCCTTTGTCCCCTGAGTCTCACTACTGGGGGAAAGATGCTCTTAAAATAGTTATAGTCATGCAGGGTTCCTTCTAGACCCTCACATTTGACTATCCACCCACTACTCCCTCCCTAATCCTACATTAACAGTATAAATACTCCCTCTCCCCACTTTCTCCCTTCCCCTCTTGTAAAAACTGGGTTGGGACACTGCGGGGACCCTCACAAACTGTCCTCTCTCTGCACCCCTTTACCATTCCTCCCCCTTAAGTGGAGTGGCCGATGGAGATGGGATAATCCTTCACATGTAAGAGCATAGAGTGGGTCACTAACTAATATGAAATCTCATTTTAAGCTGTAGATCAGGTGATCTTCTCTATTCAATATTAATTGTCATAGATAGATCTCTCATAATGAACATGGAGTATTTTGATCCATTTCTCGTTTTTATCTAAATTATTAAAGTTAATGTAATAGAGACCTCTGTCATAAAGCTATAAATCTACTGTATAAATGTTTTCTGGAATTGATTCCATAATCATATGCAAAATCTGGATACTGTAAACAGTCCTATATGTCGACTATGTATGCTAAAAGTTTAATAAAAATGAAATTATATAAAAAAAACAGTGTCTCACACCCTCTCATACTCTCCAAACTTTCCCTAGCTGGGCTCTCCGACAAGGCCACCACTTGGTTCCACTTCTACCTGGTGGGCAGGATGCAATCTGTCAGAATTGGGAACTCCATCTCTTCCCCCCTCACAACCTTGACTGGGGTCCCCCAAGGCTCAGTCTTTGGCCCACTACTGTTCTCCATTTTTCTAACTGACCTGCCCTCAGCCTGCCCACTCACATCCATTCACATGTATGTGGATGATACAGTCCTGTATGCATCCAACCCCCCCACCTCTGATGTGGCAACTAGACTGCAACGCAACTTCAATGATGTCCAGCTCTGGTTTCATGCAAATCAGCTCTTCCTGAACACCAGGAAGACAGTCTCCATGACCTTTGGCACAAGGCAGAGACTCTCTTGGCTCCTCTACCTCCCCTCTTTCCACACCCTCGATGGGACAATTCTGGAGGGCAGTACCTCATTTAGATACTTCAGGGTCTAGCTCGACCAGCATCTTGACTTTTCTGTATACATTGAGGCTATCCACAAGAAGTTGTACCCCAAGCTGGGGACCCTATACCAAAACCGAGGCTGCATCCCACTATCAACCCATCATGCAACTGTACAGAAAATGATTTTCCAAATCTTTGACTATGGTGATGTAGTCTATAGTGCCACTCCCAAAACTTCCCTAACCAGACTGGACACCCTCTTCCACTCCTTCTGTCATTTTGCCCTTGACTGTCCTCCTCACACCCACCACTGTGCTCTATATCAAGCCTTGTGCCTCCCCTCACTGTAGGATAGGAGGCAGTCACACTGTGCCAGGCTCATGGCTAAGTTCTGGACCCAGTTCTTGCCCCCCATACCTATCCACTCTCCTGTCAGTGCCTTCCCCACCTTCGCACTCCCTCAGAAACTCAGACGCCCGCTTCTTGTCTGTCCCTCGGATGTCCACTTCTGCAGGTCAGGCAGCCTTCTCCTATTGCATGCCAAGACTGTGGAATACTATCCCTCCAGCCATCTGTCATGCCAACTCCAATGACCAACTCTACTTTCTCCTCAAAGACCATTTCTGCATAGCCCGTGCATGCACATAATCCCCCTGTGTTCCCTGTCCTAGTCAAGGGGGTACTTAATTCCTGATGTCCAGGATGTCGTTCACCATAAACTTTAAGCAGGGATGGGCAATTTATGGCTATAACTTTGGCCGCTCACTCTACCCGATTTCCTGAATCTCAAACACAGTGTAGTGTGTAGTGTAGTGAATTGAGTGTATTTGCACTGATTTGTAATTAATTTCTGCTGTATCCATGGATTTAATGTGCTGTGCTCATATTGCTGATGTAGTTAATTTCCTGTTATATCCATGTATGCAATTTGTGCCATACTTCACATTGCTGTTGAAAAATATTCTGTATTGTCTCCAATCCCCCCTCCCCCAGGACGCATCTGGAATCGAGCAGTAGTCTGCTCAGTATGCCTTCCTGGTGAAACTTTTAAATAAATAAATACATCTTAGTACATTACTTTATTAGCAGCCATTGTGACTCTCACCAGAATTTGTATTTCTGATGCTGTATTTCTTCTGTAGATTTTTGCTGCCAGTGTGCATCACTTTACATTTATTGGCACTGCATTTTAGCTGCCATATTCTGGAGCACTGTTACAACTTTTGATGTCTCCTTGTCATGCTGTTGATTCCATCATCATTGTCTACTCTCCCACTGAGTTCTCTGTGACCTGCAAAGAGACTTACTTTGACCTTTGCTGACAGTGTCTATGTATCTATTAAGAATGAATGGGATAGACATAAGGGAATTCTGGATGTCAGGGCAAGGGGCAACAGACTTCTACAAAAACATAAAGGGAACTTACAAGCTCAAATGGGAAGACTGAGTGGGCCATAGGCCCTTATCTGCTGACAGTATGTATGTATGTATCGATGTCTATGTATCTATATCCCCATTCCAATGTCACTGATATAAAATTTGAAGATCACTGGTCCCAGGATCAACCCTTGGGCACTCCACAGATGACCTTTCTGACATAAGAGAATTTACCATTCAGGACTACTCTCTGGGTTCCATCAGACAACCAATTACCAATCCATAGGAACATAGAGACTATCAGAAATAAAGCACCACTTGGATCACCGAGTCTACCTAAGTGTTCCCTACCTATTTTTCCTCCACAGACCTATCTGTTCTATAGTGACCCCCCCACACTCCCTGCCTCTTTTCTAATATACCCCCATGTTTATCCATTCAGTTAATCATCTCTCTAATCATAACCCCCCCCCCTTCTGGATAAGTCTCCTGTGAGGCATCAAATCAAAAGCATTGCCGAAGTCTAGATTGAGAATGTTGACTACCTGGCCCCTATTCATCATTTCCATTACTGAGTTGAAGAAGTCATTTGACATGACCCTCCCCTCATGAAACCACATTGATTTTGTTTGTAAGATTATTTTCTTGAAGGAGGTCCGCCATCTGTTTCTTTTGATTGATTCCAGCAGCTTGCCCGCTACCAGCGTCAAACTCACAGGCCTATAATTACCAAGGTTTTTCTTATACCCACTGTTGTGCAGTGGGACCATGTTTGCCACCCAACATTCCTCAGGCACCTCCTCCAAGGTCAGTGATTCACTGAATAGATCTGCCAAGGGTGCTGACAGTGACTGTCTCGCATTCTTCTGCAGCCCATCTGGTCCTTGGCGCTTGGTCATCTTCAGATCATGCAGGTTTTTCAGAAAACATTCTCTAGTTACACACCCTGGGCAGGATGTGCAAAGGAATCTGTCTGACGTCTGCCCACCACTGTTTTAAAAGAGAGATCCATCCAAACTGATCGATGGACCAGCTGAGTCCAACTTTTGTTTAAAAATTAAAAAGACAAAATTGCAACAAAAATGACACAAATTGCATCTGCATTCATTTGTTTTACCTCAAATTGTGACTGTGAGAAACATATTCGTCCCTTGAAAATACCACCAGGGCTGCTCAGACACAATTGGGTGGGCACAGATGTAGTCGCAATATGAATTTGCATCCTCACCTCACCCGTTTGAAAATCTGGCCTCCTATCTCCAACTTATTACTATTTCTGTCTTGGAATTTATTTTTGCTGTCAGGAAGTCAGCCAGCACTTTCATTTGTGAACACAGAACTGAAGCACTTATGTTTGCCTTTTTGTCACCTCCTGTGCTGCAGTCTTGTTATTGATTTATGTGTTTTATTTATTTATTGAACATTTTGGAGAATACCTTGGAGTACGAGTACTGTTTTGCAAAGATTCCGTGTCGATAACAGAGTTTACAAGGCAACATAACAAATATAATAAGTGAGTTCCAGTGGAATGAAGTCAAACAAGTATGATATAGTTGAACAAGTACAAATAAAAACACTAGAACAATTGCATAAAATTTGACAATAAGGCAGGTAAACAGAAACAGTGTGAAAGAAGCATAATCATGGTACATGGCCACAGAGCCAGAGTCTGACGCAGTTCAAAGTGTATACTGGGCAGCACATAGGATGATTAGCAGTTACAGTTGCACTGAACTGTTAGGGTTGCCTGCAGTGCTCTCTTAAACTGGTCAAACATAGCTAGATTAAGTAAGGTATCAGGAAGTTCATTTAACAGGTCAACAGCCCTAACAGTGAATAAATGCTTGCACAGCTGAGTACAGCAAAAAGGCAGTTCATGGGTACGAGCCATGTTCCTGGTGTTATAGTGACTGGCGACAGGGTGGAAGCAGTGAGTTAGGGCTGGGGAGAGTTATGCCTGTAGTGCCTTCTTGGCTAGCAGACATGTCTGATACTTAACTCTACTATGTAGGGGTAACCAGTTTGGTTGGGTGTAGAGGGTACAGTTACAGCTGTGCTTTTCAGCCCCAAGCACAAAGCAACAAGTCTTATTACAGATCAGATTTATTCTGCTGAGAACTGAGTCACAGGCAGTTGCATAGACAGGAAGACCATCATCAACTAGTGACAGTACTGAGCTTGCCAATAAGAGGCATCTAGTATCAGCAATGGCATTGAGCTGGTTACAGTACAATGTCCCCAGTCTTCTGTTTACCATGAACACCAGGTGGCCAAGATGGATTGCCAAATATAAGGTATTGTTCAGGATCACCCTAAGGTATTTAAAGATTCCCACCTCTTCAAGTATATGTCCAAGGGTCATTGTGGAAGACAAGGGAGTACTTTTTTCTTCATTTGTGGGTTTGGAATGAGCATTGCCTTAGTTTTTTTTTTTTTTATAATTTAGAACCAGTTTGTTTCGGGACAGCCATTTTCAAGGGCCTCAAAATTAACCTGGAGGACAGAGGTGAGGTTTCCAAGGTCAGGGTTCTTGGGATTGATAACAGCATGGTCCGCATAGAGAAGTGCATTTCCAGACTGACAGGCACCAGGCAGGTGGTTTATGAATAAGCCAGACAGTAGGGGGGCCCAGAATGGAACCCTGGGTAACACCAGTGCATACATTCCTAACATCTGACAAAGAGCAATCTATCTTAACATGTTGAGTGAGATTAGTGAGATAACTCCGAAACCAGGTGACTGTGTCTAGTGACAGGCCTAGGTCATGGCATTTGTGGAGAAGAAGCTTATAACTGACAAAGTCAAAGACTTTTGTCAAGTCGTTATAGATTGTGCCAGCCTTTTCTCCACTGTCAAAGGCCCCAGGGACAGAACTGGAATACTAAATTAGTGCTGTTTTTGTGCCGTCTTTTCTGAAGTTCATGCTGTTGGATACACTGTATTTCATATTGTTCAAGATATGAGACAAGTTGATTGGACACCATTCTCTCAAGAGCTTTGGATGGGGGGGAGAGTATGGAAATTGGCCTGTAATTGGAATGGTTAGAATAGTCACCAATTTTAAAAACTGGTGTAACCAGTGCAGATTTCCACTTTTCAGGGAACTGGGAGTAGCACAGAAAGAAGTTGAAAATTCTGGAAATGAGGTAGAAGAGTTCATCAACATCCAGGACAAATAGCCTCATATCACATGAATCACCCCCCTGATTCTGGTTTTACCAAGCACCTTTCTTATATAATTTGAGGTGTCTCTTTCTCAAGTTTAAAATAGAATTTAGGATATCCTGGCTCTGGGTTCAGTTGTGTGTCAACAGGACAAGGACCGCTGCTGGAGGGCAGAGTTGGCTCAGTGGGATGATAGAGCTAAGGTCAGTGACTGCAACACTAAATTAGTTGGCAGTTTTGGTGGGATCAAGCACCCCATGTCCATCAACTGTGAGCATTTTTGGTGAGGTTTTCTCACTTACCAAGGAGTTCTGACACATTCTCTCAGAATGTTTACTATTGTTCCTATTCTGTGTTTGTTGGGCCTTACTGTAGCTGGATTTGGCCAATCAAATTCTAGTAGTGCATTTATTCCTGGCTCCCTTGTATTTTTGTAGATGGACTGGTAACCCAGTCTCCCTGGCCAGCACCTACAAATTATCCTGCTCACTCTCGATAGCAAGGAGTTGCGAGGTGATCTAACCAGCTTAACTCTTACTTTGCACTTCTTGAAGGGTGCATATTTACTGCAGGCAGTTGTGAATTCCGTGACAAAGAATTTTAGGGTCAAATCAGTATCAGGGATGGCATCAAAGAAGGTCCAGTCTAGCTGAGCTACATAGGATTTGAATTTTGGCACATTCATTTTTCTTACAACATGGCTGTTTATGAACAGGAAGGGGGACTTGGGCTGTTTAACTTCCCATAAGCATTGCACCAGGAAGTGGTCAATGAGGGTATCAGGCAGAACTTTTACCTTTTTGACCCTATCAAGGTGAGTTACAAGTATCTAACTGAGCAGTGTCATACTGCCCGATTTATAGTTAGTTCTGGTGTGCTCAGTGACCATTTGTGTTAGAAACAGACTGGCGATCTTATCTCTGTGCCTGGTACTGCACTTTGCGGTCCCATTAATATTAAAGTCACCAATTACTATGAATTCCTAGTTCTGGTTAAATTTTTTTAAGATAGTTATAGAGATGAGATCTGTCTTTGTCTTCTCTCTCTCTGCTATACTTTATATGCCATTTTTTTCCTTATATACCTATTGAAAGTTTTGTCATTTATTTACACCTTCAGCTATCCTTAGTTCTCTGCTCACTTAAGCACTCCTTATGATGCCCTTACTCTTTTCACATTTATCTTTATATACAGCCCTACAGCCCTGTTGGACTCATTCTGGCACCTCCCTTTCTTTTGTCCTGTGTGCTGCCTCTCACTTGTCTGTTGAGCCAAAGTGACTTCCTCTGCTTCTTGATCTTATCCATAAGTTTTATACAAGCATGTGAAAGTTTTAATATTTATTCAAGCAGAGCTGACAAAAAAAATTATATGTGTAAAACTAGGAACAGAAAAGTCACTTTCAAATACATTGGCACCAATATGTTTTGTTAGAAGCCAATTGTATTGGTGACAGTCTTTGTCCTTCCCTTTGGAGGGAGGGAGATATACTTGAAAAGTAAGATTTTGTTGAACTTTCCCCATATACAGTAGCTGGTACGGTACATGCATAACAACAATCCTTGATTAAAATGGTGGAAAACAGCTTGGTATGTGGACCTCTGTTATCGTTGCATGCTTCAAAATACTGGGCACAGAGACAGTCTAGATAAAGGTGAGTTAAAACAGTTTTTAGTGATCTGTTTACATGCACATGGTGGTTGGTGATACAGTACATTTCCAAACACATCTTAGTAACATGATTACCCCTCTGCCACCTGAGGTTAAATTTCTCTACCAGTCCTTTCATTCACAAGCCAAAGATGGGACTTTATTAGGCTAGTGTTTTGGGAGTACTGTTTGCAAGGGCTTGCAGGCATTTATAAATAGTTTTTTTTTACTAGAGTTTGACATGAGTGTCATGGGTTTCCTCTGGCTCAGGTGATGTACTCTCTCACCTGGTGGTCTGGTTGGTGGCTCTCCTTACTGGCTTCTCTTGTCCTGCTACTGCAGGCATGGTTAGGGTTGATAGAAGCTTGCTTCATGCCATCATTCTACAGTCAGCCCACAGCCAGGTGCTGACATAGTTGCATCATAGATATTTCAAGATACCATCTAAAGTGTCTGTACCTAGGTGTTTAAAGATACCATTGTGAGTTCATCCTTAGATGTTGAAAGGTAACAGGTATCGCACAAGAAATGGTCATATTTTTATACGCTTAATTTTCATGGAGAAAGAACCTCTCCCCATGTCACTAGACTGCAAGGCAGATATGCGGATTTTCTTTACATTCCACATTGCTTTATGAATTATGATATGGGAATATTCTTGAACTTTGCTTTAACTCATTTTCCCTGGGCTGCCATTTTGTAACAGCTTAAGCAACAGATTGTTTGGACTTTATACAGAGTTATTGTAAGTAATGGTTTAATTGTTCTGAAAAGTCCATACGTACTGTACATCAATGTATGCAATACTAATAGGCACATACAGGAGTTACCTTACAGCATTATATTTCAGATCTATTTAGAAGTTGTAATACATGTACTTCACCTTTTAACAGGCAATTATTTGAAGTGAGACACTCATACAATATTGAACAAACTGTCTCAATTATTTTAATCTAATGTTACCCACAAAGATCTGGTGTCCAGCCTATTCCTGACATAAGTAGTTAGTGATTGCACCTATGCCAATTATAAAACTGGGTCTAAATCCCTAATCGACTGTATCTTTGCCACCCAACTGGAAAGACTAATCAAGAAGCTGGCCCACTGGTGCAGCAGCTGGATTTCCACTCGCGATGATGGTGACCCGGGTTCGGGAATGGATCTGGGTCATCGGAGGGCCGACCGAGAGGAGAAGGATCGAGCATCTTTAGACTGCTCTCCTTCTCCAGGTGGAGGGTGGGTGTGAGTGTTCAGTGTCAAGTGACACCCAGCGGAGGCTGGGTTGCCGCACGTACACCGATGCCTGTATCTCTCAGGGGCGGGGCAGATGCTGGTCATCATTGCACGCCCCCACCCCTGTCTACAGGGACAAAAACACTGGGGCCTGGCTCATCTCCATGATGCCCTGCCCCCAGACCTTTCCTTGCCGCCGATGCCAGCTCCCCTTGAACAGATACTGGTCTTGCAGCATTAAGGCTGGCAATGCAACCCTGCCTTCTTGGGGGTAAGCCAGGGGTGACTGGGGGGAGCGTTGGCTATAATCGGGGGTGGAGGTCCATGAGGTCTGTGGCCAGGGCAGATAATATCGATGGCCAGGAACCAACAAAAAGTATAGTAAATAAAAAAAAAAAGTCTAATCGAGGTATTGGTCCTGCCTAATTCTATCAGTGACCACTCACCAATTCTATGTGCTTGGACCACTAAACTCCCTAAGACACCCCCCCCAAAACTATTAACAGCAGGGTCCTATGGAAAGGTTTAATTTGTGCCTTCAAATCACACCTGACTTAGACTAAAGTTATTTGGATGTCTTTCCAGACATTGATACAGTGCTTGACTTCCTTGTAAACCAGTTAACAGCTGCCTGCGGCAAACTTGCCCCTCATAAAAAATGTAAGGTGCTAGGTTCTGTAGCCGGGTGGGTCACTCCTGCACTCCTAGCTCAAATGTATGTCAAGGATAATCTTTGGTGTTGAGCAAGGGAATCTGGCTCACCCGTAGATCTGCAAAGATACAAAGAAGCCCACAATAAGTGCACCAGGGAGATAAAACTGGCCAAAGCAGCATACTATAAAGAACAGCAAGAAAAAAACTGGAGTATCGGAAAAAAATTCTGGGACAATCTAAATGATCTCCTGGGTAAAAAGGACAAATCTCCCCCCAAAATGCTTAATAATAATAATAATAATAATAATAATAATAATAATAATGGAGTTGTCACTATAGCCCTAGCCGAAATAACTGATATCTTTAACACAACCTTCACAGACCTCAGTTCAGTCCTCCCTCCCAACACAGTGCCTGGAGCCAGTAACAGAGGCAACACTGATCAATATAATATACTCGGTCAAGACCATGGCCACCCCAAATTCTATTTCAAGTGTGTCACCATATCTGAAACCCTCACATATGTCAAAAGAGTCCTAAGTAAAACAAGGGTGGGGGGGGAGACACAATAGACAAGAAGTTGCTGGCCCTAGCACTAGAGGAACTAGCTCTCCCTTGGCTAAGATATTTAACATTTCCTTGCAATATTCATAGTTCCCTGAAATTGGAAAATATGCACTAGTAACACCGGTGCACAAAAATGGTGACTGGACCAATGTGAACAACAACACACTTATTTATATCCTTTTTCCCCATCTAAGGCCCTTGAAAGAATTATTTCAGACCAACTTGTCTCCTACTTGAGCAAGTATAATATTCTGTGCAAACAGCAGCATGGATTCAGAAAGCTCCACCATACCAGTACTATCCTCATTGAGTATGCCAACTTCCTGCTTGTGGCCTTTGATAGAGGCCATCTGGTTCACCTACATCGATTTAGCTAAAGTACTCAACCTACTAAATCACTCATTACTACTAGACAACCTCTTCTCATTATGCCTCTCCTCTAAATGGTTGGTTGGTTTTGCTACTACCTCACCAGTCAAACTCAACGGGTTAAGATAGACGGCACTCTATCAGACAATAAGGGTGTCTCAGTAGGTGTCCCACAAGGTTCAATACTTGGTCCTCTCCTTTTTGGGCTGTTCATAAACAGCCTCCCAGATTATGTTGATGATGCAGTGGTCTTTAACTGCAGTATAGACCATGGTAAACTCTCCAGTGATCTCCAGTGCAGTTTCGAGGCATGTGAGAGATGGTTCGGACAAAACAAACTGGCCCTAAACTATAAGAAGACCAAAACCATGCTGTACGCTCGCCTACTTATGAAGAAAAAGGTCCCTCCCCTTCTTATCCTCAACTCTTCAGGAGCTATCCTAGAACAGGTTGAAGCTTTCAAATAGTAGTACTAGTAGTAGTAGATTTTATTTCTTTAAGGTGTCCTTCCCCGAAGGCTCAGGGTACCTTTACGAAATATAAATAACAGACAATACATTATAATATAATCATACACCCGATACCAAACAAATATAAAATAGCAAGATCTAGTAAATAACATATACCTTACAATTCTAAAACAATAGAACTGCTTATCATTACTTAGTCCCTAAAGGCTTGTTGAAAGAGAAAGGACTTCGACTTAGGGAGGGAGTCTCCCTCAAGTGCCCCAGCAGCGAGTTCCAGAGGATCAGTGCAGCCACCTTGAAAGCCCGATTCCCCCGAAGAATTCTGTCACGCTCTGGGGACTTCCAAGAGGCCATTCCCCACTGACTGGAGAGAACATCCTGGGGTGTAGGGATACAGAAGCTCCCTCAGGGAACCAGGACCCAGCTTGTGCAGGGCCTTATAGGTTAACAGACCTATTTTAAAAGGGATGCATCTGCAGCCGGTGCAGTTCTCACAGCACAGGTGTAATTTAACAAGATCTCGAAAGACCCATCAGTTGCCATTCTCCAGCATTCTGTGGCAGCTGCAGGTGCCACATCACACCCCCTTTGACCCGAGGTAGAGCGCTTTAGAGTAGTCGAGCCTCGGGGTAACAAATGCACATATCAGTGTGGCCAGGTCATGACAGGAGATAAGGGATCTTATTCAGGTGGTATTTTGCAGATGATAAAATCCATTCTGGACAACTACCGACATCTGAGCATCCAGTGTCAGCTTGCCATCCAGAAGGACGTCCCACATTTTTCACCTTAGTGGAGGCCTTCAGTTTGGCTGGGCCAATAAAAAACCCTAAATCCTCCCCACAGAGCCCTCACTCCCCCCCCCCTCGGAAACGGCTCAACCCCTAACACTTCAATCTTCCCCAGGATGAGGCCCAACTAATTAAATGACATCCATGACCGGATCTCGGACAAGCACTTATTTAGTACATCAACCGCATCTGTTCTTCCCAGTGTGAAAGACAGGTAGAGCTGGGTACCATCAGCATAGCAATGAAACTCAAGCTCAAACCACCTTATAACCTCACCCAGAGGCAGCATATACACTGTGAATAACATGGGGGAGAGGGCAGAACCTTGGGGCACTACACAGGATGAGGCCACTGGGCTTGAGGAATAATTCCCCAACACCACACTCTGGGACCTGCCCTGGAGGAAGGACTCAAACTAGCTGATGACCTTGTCAGTGAGTCCAACATTCTCCCTTAGTCCATCCAACAATACCCCATGATCCACAGTGTTGAATGCTGATGAGAGATTGAGGAGGATGAGAACAGATCACTCTCCCCCATCCCTCGCCCTGATCAGGTCATTTAGCACCCATACTAGTGTGGTCTCCATGCTGTGCATAGCCCTAAATCTGGACTGAAGAGGTTCATAAATCTGGAAGCCTGTGAGGTGACTCTCAAGCTGCCTGCAACCACCTTCTCAAGAATCTTCCCTAGAAAGTGAAGATTCGAGACAGGTTGGTAATTTGCCAAGATTTCGGGGTCCAGGGATGGTTTCTTCAACAGGGCTTCAACAGAGCCTGTTTAAGAGGCTCCGGGAAAACCCCCGTCACTAAGGAAAACCCAACAACCTCAGCAAAAGCCAGGCCCAAAGCCCCAATACAGTCAACAAGTAATTGCATTGGGCCTAGGTCAAAGCTGCAGAAAGTTGGTTCCAGCCTCGATCACCCCACAGACCTCCTCCGTCGCCATCAGTCAGAACTCTCCCTAAATTCTGCTTAAAGTTGGACCAGCATAACATTCTGTGGTGATTTTCATATGCAGCCCATGATGCTTTGCATTGTGGGGGTATGTGTGATTTTGTATTTTCTTGAAACTTGGCTTCCCAGCCAAATGCCCTTTGGGGTAACCCTTGCCTCAGTGTTTACGCACAGAGGTTCTTTGTCTTTTAAATAGTTTTTATTTTAATGGGTTCACCACAATATATCCCAGGCACACTGCCTCAGGGTAGCTGGTCCATTCCACTGGGGTGTCAAACAGACGAGGCATACTGATGAGTCCTGGTGAGATGAAACACGTGTCTATGTCTTCTGTTAGCACCCTTGCAAACTGTGTGAGAGGCCTTTCGGCACCATGCAATTCTGCTTAAAGTTGGACCAGCATAACATTCTGTGGTGATTTTCATATGCAGCCCATGATGCTTTGCATTGTGGGGTATGTGTGATTTTGTATTTTCTTGAAACTTGGCTTCCCAGCCAAATGCCCTTTAGGGTAACCCTTGCCTCAGTGTTTACGCACAGAGGTTCTTTGTCTTTAAATAGTTTTTATTTTAATGGGTTCACCACAATATATCCCAGGCACACTGCCTCAGGGTAGCTGGTCCATTCCACTGGGGTGTCAAACAGACGAGGCATACTGATGAGTCCTGGTAGGACGAAACACGTGTCTATGTCTTCTGTTAGCACCCTTTGCAAACTGTGTGAGAGGCCTTTCGGCACCATGCAATTCTGCTTAAAGTTGGACCAGCATAACATTCTGTGGTGATTTTCATATGCAGCCCATGATGCTTTGCATTGTGGGGGTATGTGTGATTTTGTATTTCATTGCACTAATGGTTACTGTCACTTTAAATTTTGTATGTATTTAAGGAAGGACCTCGGATCACGATGGTAACCTTTGAGAAAGTACATGATGTGTGAAACATGTCAGGTGACCTAGTGATCCTCCAAGTTTTCAAGAGGGAGAGTGGTTACTTTGCACTTGCACTCGGCACTTTAAGTTTTATTTGGATATATGAACCAGAAATAAAGCATTTCATTTTAAAAGGACTTCAAAGGATTTCTGAGTCAAGTGCTGTTCCATGAACTGAATACTTTGTGAAGTAACTGTGTGTACTTTAGCCTTAAGCAGGTGCCGGGCCTCCCAGGTACTATTTTCTATTATAGGCTGCCATGGCCTTCTCAGGACCCTCCGTGCATGACTCCAGCACAGATGAAATATCCAGTTCTGCCAACAGTCTCTCTGGTCATAACCGTTTTAATGGGCTGTACTGTACCATTTCCACAGGGGAAGGGACAATGGGGGTTGGGGGAGGAAGCTGAACCTGATGGTGCAATGATCCGACCAAATGACCAGATCAGGCTTGAGCCCCAGGGAGAACACCAGGTCCAGTATGTGTCCAGAGCGGTGAGTCCCAGCTGTGGTTACAAGAGAAAAGCCAAGGGCCTCCATATTAGACAGGAAGTCCCTGGCACATGACGAACCCTTGTCATCCACCCAGGTGTTGAAATCGCCAAGAACAAGCAATCTTGGCAAATCCAATACCCTCTTGGTGATGAAAGCCGTCACCTCCTGTAAGAAGTCCCTGTACCAACCAGGTGGTCGATAGACAAGGAGCACCCTAAAGTCCACCCCAGGACCCCCACACACCACCAAACACTCAGGCCCCAGTACCCACTGAGTGCACCGCCAGGCCTAGCTCTGACCTAAAACAAATGCCCCCCCCCCCGTGATCCTTCCTTGGGCAGTGAACCACAGTAAAAATGGTCGGGACTGCTGAGTCCAAAACAGGGCTGGAGTCATCCCTCAGCCAGGTCTCCATAATGCATGCCAGGTTGACCAATGCTACACGATCCGCCATTATGGCAGACTTATTCACCATTGATCTGGCATTGCACAGCACCACCCAAAGAGGATGAAAGGTGGAGGCTGGTACCTCAGCTACCTGCCCCCTTGGTCAAGGAAGTTCTCTGGCAAGAGAGACAAGGCACTGGGGACTCCGCTCCATCTGCCTCCTCATCCCAGGGTGTCTCCTGGTCCCCACAACCCCAATCAGTTTCTTTCCATTA
The DNA here is from genome assembly GCA_016271365.2 of Neoceratodus forsteri. NCBI lineage: Eukaryota > Metazoa > Chordata > Ceratodontiformes > Ceratodontidae > Neoceratodus > Neoceratodus forsteri. Next base: position 1,022,211,017 of record CM057450.1, read on the forward strand.
CCATCCCCTTTAATTCCTCCCCTTCTTCTTCCCTTCCTTACAATTTCCAGCACCCTACAATGCTGGTAAAATGTGGCCACCAGGGGTGTGTCATGGAAAGGGCACAAGGCCTTAACGAGAGATGGGGAATAACAGAGCCCAGGGGACTGCACCTGGGCTGTCACCTTGGATGATACACTGTCATTTGCAACACATGTAGGCAACATCATAAACCTTGCCAATAGAAAGCTTGGAGCACTCTACAAGCAATGCCTGAACCTTACCTTTGAGGCTAGGCATCTAGCAGTCTCCAGTACGATCCTCCTGCTTCTAGACTATGGTCTACCAATCTGTGGGGCGGCTTATGACTCTGTGCTCAACAGAGCTAGGCTTGTACTCAATAAGGCCTGTTGCTTTGCTAAGGACTGGTAGGTCCACACACACTGCTACTCCCTATATACACTCACCAATTGGCAACCCCTCCAGGACAGACCAAAGTACCAGTCCTGTCTAATTACAAAGAAAGCTGTGCTTGGCATCACCCCATTGCTATTCAAGACCTGTTCTGCCCTGTTACCAACCAATACTCTACACAAAGTATGACTAGGCATGCTCTGAAGTATCCTTCTGGAAAACAAGCCTGGCTAGGTGCTCCTTTGTAGTTCAGGCAACTCATTGGCTGAATGAAATTCCCGATTCACTTGTGAGTCTCCCCAAAATTTCACAATTTAAAAAATCCCTGAAAAATGAACTCCTTCGTAGATCAGTATGCAGCTGTTTTAATTAACCTGTACCATTTCCCCCATTTTCTACTGGATTGTCGATGCCTAGGTACTTGAGCTTCCCTCACTGCTACTTGATGAACTTGTCCTCTGGGGCTGCTGTTACCGTCCTGTCATTGCCTTCCTGTATTAGCTGTTATGTGTTCCTGCCCAAGCAATCTCTGGAGCTGGTGAATATTTGTATGTACTTGACCAGGCTGCTCTGGAGCTGGTTCTTGTTTGTATTCTACCCATTTGTTCCTGTACTGACATGGAACCTTTGTAAAAGAGCACTTGTGCTCCAAGGTGTTGTCCGGATAAATAAAATTTTTTCTTAACAGTATCTCAACATATTAGTTTCACAATAAGGCAATTTAATGTTACTCATGTCCATAGATTTACAGTGGCAAATTTGATAAAGTAATTGATGTGATATTGGCAACTTAAATGGGTGTCATCAATCTAATGCTTGAAACAATGACCAGAAATGTAAAATATACAGTAGGTACAGCTGCAGACAGGGTTAGGCAGCATTAGGAAAATATAGAGAAAACAAGGATAGAGCAGAGATAAAAAGAGCTTGTCTAGCAAGCAATATAAAACAAGCATTTGTCAATGCCAAATGTCTCACTGGCATTGGCATTGGTAGTGCAGGAGTTAGAGATGCATAATAGGAATGGCAGTGAAGTATTGAAGTGATGCCAACCCAACCCCCACCCTGCAGAGACCGACCGGTGTTGGGGTGTGCCTTTGGGTCGTCAGCTATAACCCTCATGCTATTTTACCTCACCCTACCCTGTAGACACTGACACGTGTTGTGGTGTGCTTTGGGGTCTTTGGGCATTATACTTACCCCATTCCATAAAGAAATACACTGAGGTGGGTGCAGTATAGAAGAATGGGGTGAACTTTGTGGTTGAACACTCCAAGGCACACCACAATGCCTGTCACTGGATGCAGGGTGCAGGTGGAGGTGGAATGGCATGAGCATTACAGCCAATGATCCCAAGTCACACCACTGACACCTGTAAGTCTGTCCAGGGTGGGGTGTTACAGTTGGAAACCCTAACGCCATAGGCGTGTGTTGGTATTGTCACTCCAAATTTTCAACATGGGCTTTTTGTGACCCCACCTCATGAAGAGCAGCACTATCAGTTTGTTAGCTGAAAGGTGGTTTTGCACAGCTGCTATGCCATTTGGTGACACAGGCACGAAAACACATTTTGGGCAGGATGTGAAAAATGACAACTGTATTGTTCATGAGGAGGTGTAAAAAAATGGCAACATTGAAAATCTGGAGTGAAAATATTAAAAATTGGTGAAGTCATGACCATGCATAGAAAGTGTGCAACACACGTCCGTAACCCAATTATTTTGGAGATTTTTTTAACCACATTTTCAACATAGGCATTTTGGGACCTCCATCATGAACAGTGGCATTGTGATTTTGTTAATTTGCCCCAAAAGTTGAATTCCCACAGTGACCACACCATTGTGCACCACAGGTGCCAAAACGCATTTTGGGTAGGATGTGAAAACTGCCAGCTGTACTGTTCATAAGGAGGTGTGAAAAAATGCCAGTGTTGGAAATGTGGCATGAAAATATTGCAAATTTACAAAGTTACAGGGGTGCGTGGAAACTGCACAACGCACGCTTGTAACACGGTAATTTTATGGGCTTTCATCACCAGATTTTCAACATAGGCATTTTAGGACCTCCACTCATGAACAGCATCACTGTCATTTCCTCAAACTGTCCTGAAAACAGATTTCACACAGCGACCACGCTATTCTGCGCCAAACGTGTGAAAACACATTTCAGCCAGGATATGTAAAATGACAGCTGTACTGTTCATGAGGAAGCGTGGAAAAATGCACATTTTGAAAATCTGGAGTGAAAATATTACAAATTCACAAAGTTACGAGTGTGCATGGAAACCGTGCAATGGATCCATTCACATATCTGGACTGTGTAGTATGGTATGGGCTGCATGTCCATTGGCTCACGCTGTGGACCAATGGGCATATAGCACTACCATATGGTGTCAGTCGGCGGGCGGTGGGGTGGCAAGTGGGTGGGGAGCTGCCACCTGCCACTGACTGGGGGGGAGCGGGGCGGTGGGGCTCAGTGGGCAGGTGGGGAGGGGGTTACCGCTAGTCCACCAGGGTTGTTTTGGTGTGGCATTATTTTCTACTGACGCCTGCGATCGGGCTTCGAGCGATCCACTGGACCACCAGGGATACTGGACATTTATTTTCTACTACATATGCCCGTGATCGGGCAGTGGGGCACTTTGCCGTGATGTGCAAGGGGCATCGGTCCCCGATGGCTGCAGCCTGGCAAGGCGCCAGGCACAAGTCGCCGGGGACCGGTGCACCTGCATGCAAATGGGGCCATAATGATATGCAAATGGCCCCATTTGTGCCTTGCATGCATTATGGCCCCATTTGCATGTGCACTTTTGAATATCGGGGTTGTTGTGCCTAGCACAACGGAACTTGTGCTAGTGCATCCCCCTGTTCCACTCTGGCCACTTGCGCTGTTGCAGTGACACTGCACCATGCACACTGCGGGTGGTCAGGGTGCGATATTCAGCAATGCTGTGCCATGGCACAGCTCCATTGAATATCACCCTGTCAATGCCCCTGCGCAGCCAAGTTGCACTGCACCCAGGCTTGTGCCACAGCCTGGCGCAGTCTGAATATCCGGGCCCCTGTGTCTAACTTCAGAGCTAAATGCGAGCTTCCTTGTCACAAAAAATCTGGCATCTGATGTCAACCTCAGCAGCATGTCTTTATGCCATTAAGTCACGTCAACCTCAGCAGCATGTCTTTATGCCATTAAGTCACATGATACTATCAACATATGGCATGAGATTTTAAGCTTTGAGCTATTTACTGTTCAAAGTTAAAAATACTGTATATAATAATATAAAAGGATATAAAAACTATAAAACCTATGTTATCAAGAAATCACCATAAGCATAAACAAATCAAGTCCAGAATCACTAAAACCTGAAAACACAGTAAAAAAAAAAAAAAAAAGATAAGAAAAGGCTGTATGGTTGAATAATTGTACACTTTCCTTAAATAACTTCTGTATTGGCTATGGCTGGAAAGAGCTGATGAGGACTGAGGAGCTGAAAATTTCCAAGCGCATTCAGGAGCAGTTCACTCACAGAGCCACTACCCTTTCGAGGAGTCCTTGTCTCAATCCCGGTCCTGCTCCACCTTGGGAAACACCCCAGTCACCACCGAAGGTGAGCCTTCCTTCCTCCTCCTGGAAAGAAATAAGAAGGCACTTGGGAGAAAACTGGTTGGCGGTAAATCACAGTAAGTTTCTCTAGAAAAGAGACAAGTGTTGTAGGCAATCGATCTTAAGTGAAGATATAATTAAAGTACTAAAAAATCAATATGCAGCTAATTTGATACTTCGTGAGCAATTAATTATTAATAGAAATGAAACTGAATCATTGAATGAATATGTTGCCATCTATGGCACAAGATTGGATGACATACTCAGATTTCTGAAAGAAATTCATCCACCCAAGGAATCTTCTTCAATTCCCTTAGAGGTAAACGATACAATTGGTGCTGCTATGAATATAGTTAGACCTGATTTTTCTTCAATTATTTTTCCCCCTGATATTTTTATAGCAAATACAGTTGGTGTCCCAAATAATAAAAATATAGACGAAGGAATCCCAGAACCAGAGTTCAGGTGAAAAGTGCGAAAATAAAAATATAGGGCTGCTGCTAAAAAGAAGGAAGTTGTAAAAAAGATATCAGGCAAAACGGGAACCAGTAGGAAAAGTTATGTGAAACAAAAGAACAATCAATGATATCATCAATCATGGAGGAAAAGAAAACTAATGATAGAGAGGTTTTACACCCTTCCCCCCAAAATAACAGGAATTAGCAAAGTCCAAAACAACAACTACCCAAAATGGAAAGAAACCAGATGCTGACACTTGTGAGTTAAATTTAACTGGTAAACCTTTTATTAGAGTTTATGGTTTACAAAATATAGAGGGAAAATCACCATTAGACTTAATAGTCCAGTTATTGAATGAAAATTTGAATCTGGATATTCTGGATGGAGATCTTCACTTAGTTAAAAGGAATACACCTCTAGACAAGAATATTCTGGCTGACAGTGTTGACATCTTTTTTATTTCTGAAGGAGTATTGTATTATGTATGGAGAAATTTCCAGAAAATTAAGAATTTTAACTTGAATGCTGAACTGTTGGATGCAAATGCAAGAATTGTGGATTCTATTAAATATGACACAGACCTACCTGCTGAAGGAGTGATAAGTAAGTGGCTTCAACCAGTAGATCTGGAAGATTCCCTGGTTATATTAAGCCTATTTGGTTGCAAGAAACTCTATAATGAGACAAATCTGAAGCTTACTAGAGTGCCGTGTAAAAATGGTGTACTGGGTGTACATAGGCACTCGACCCTAAGAGATGAGGGACAAGTCGATATAACCTTTAAACACACTTTAATAGAGAGCAGAGTTTGGAATGAAGCAACCAAACTAGATGCTCTGGGCCTTTGCTTGATTGATTTAACTGAAAAGAATGGGACCCCTTCATATTTTTCTTGTTATGAACAGGCCATGCAGTGTATCACTACAGAACAACCAGTTAATGATAGAAATATTTTTAACATTCCAACCACAATTAGGTTTATGACATTAGCAGGACATACTAACTGACTACCACAAGTTTCTCCTATGCCTGTTTCCACAGAAGCAACTATTGTTCTTGATGATGTGTTGCACTCTAAGATGAGTAACGGTAATTCTTCAGTAAGCACCAAAGAAAATTTAGTTAATGGTAAGCATTTATTTATTTTATTTTTTTTTAGAGGTGCTGTTTCTCCTGGGGCTCCCATTCGGCCAATCCGTCCTTGCATCCCTTTCCTCCAGCCACTGTCTGACCCGTACCGGTCTCCGGGGTGGCCAACTTCCCCCACCAAGTCAGATCCCCTCTGGAGCCGGTGCAGGTGCTCACAGACGGCCATCAAGCTGCTTTGACTAGGTGCCCTTTTTCCGCTTTTCTCCCCTGAGGTCTCATAGTGTGCAATGATGCTAGCGACTGGATGCATGCACACTCCCGTGCGTGCCCCTGTCAAATATCTGTTGTGTCCCGGCATTGATAGTATGCGGCTCCGTGCCATCGAACCCCAGCCTCCACTAGGGGTCAGGCGGGCACTAGCTGCTGGAAACTTCCCTCCCCGGAGATGGAGAGCAGTCCATCAGATGCTCAATCCATCTCCTCCCTGTTGATCCACAGTGGCCCATGCTCATTCCTGAACATGGGTCACTGGCATGGTGCGATGTGTGGCACCCAGCATCTCAACCCTCAGGGCCACTGGGCCGGCTACCATTTTTTAATTTCCTGGAATGTGTCAGTGTATAAAGGAAAATCTTAGGCTCAGACTGGCTTGATTATCTCTGTACATTTCACATGATATGTTTACAAGAAACCTGGCACAGTCAGGATGATGAGATGGAACTAAATGGTTACACAATGATACAAAATCCAGGTTATAAATAGAGTAAGAAGGGATGCAGGTTGGGAGGCTTAGTAATTTTTGAAAAGACAGGGATTTCTCTAGACCTACAAAGAGTGGCCCTGGATCAAAATTTTCTGTGAATTAGCCTGAGTCTGCATGGGAGACTATTGTTATTTAATTGCTGTGTGCCCCCAACAAAGAACAGAAAGCCATCCAACTTAATTTGGGATAAGACAACAAAGTCCCTAAGAGATGTTCAGATGAACTCTCCTACTGCACATTTATTGCTTTTGGGAGACTTTAATGCCAGAATTGTCCTTTATGATGGGCTTTGTGATAATTCCATCATCGGTTATATGTATCCAATAGCAGATAGACAGAAGAGTCTCAAAAGACATAAAACAAAACTTCAATGGTCAAAAACTGATAACATTAATGAATGATAACTTAGTCTTCCCCCTAAACAGAAGAACTCTTGGAGATAGCCAAGGCTTACCAACATACCTGACAAAAAATGGTGGGTCGGTCCTAGACTTCATTCTATGGCAAGGTCCCCCAGATTTCTGGGAAGACCTGAAAGTTCCTAACAGAACTGAAAGTGACCATTTTCCAGTCATTATTTTTAAGAACATAGGTAAAGAAAATAGGGAACTTTGCCAGTTAGTAGCCCCAATGAATGTCGCTGTTAGATATTGTAAAAAATTAGAATGGACTATAATATTAGAAGATCGTATTATGAATCAGATAACTTCCTTCATAGGCAACTGGGAACAGGACATTAAAGATCCACAATTAATCTATAACAAACTACAAGTGCTTTTCCAATATCTCAGATCAAAACTATATAAATTGATAATCCCTAGGCCCAAACCTTTAGCTCCCCAGGAATGGTTCGATAAGGATTGTAAGCTCCAGAAGAGACAACTAAGGAGAATTACAAGAAAAGCAAAAAGAAATACTGATCCATCCAATGCCTCAATGTTAAAAATTGCCAAAACAAATTATAGGGTTTATATAGAACAAAAAAAAGCTCTTTTATGAATCTTGATGAGAATGAATGTTTATTGCTATAAATAGTAATGACATTAAAACCTTTTGGCTACTGGTGGCCAAAGGCTGTAAGGGCTGGAGAAAGGATTTACAGTAGTACATCAAATAGAGTTAAATACAGTACATGGACTGATTGTTACAGCAATATATTATTTGATTCAAGCCTTGCTTCCTCTTGGCAGCAGCTAGATATAAAAGAAATAAAAAATCATCATAGGCCCATCACTATGCATGAAATCTTAAAAGCCATAGTAAGCCTGAAAAGAAACAAGGCACCTGACCCAGACAGAATTCCGGGGGAAGTTTACCTTTGTATCCCCGATGGGTGGGCAGACCTTTTTAAGCTCCTCTTTAATGAGTGCTTATTAAATAATTACATCCCAGATTCTTGGTCTGGGTCTATAATTGTTCCTATCTACAAAAAGGGCCCAAAAGATTATCCCTCAATGTACCAGCCCATCAGTTTACTAGATACCTTGGGGAAGGTCTTTACAAAAGTCTTACTGGACAGACTAAAAATGGAAATTGAGGCTCTAGAAGGTTTAGTTCCCACTCAAGTGGGTTTCCGAGAGAACTTTTCTACTCTGGATAACTGCTATATACTTGCACATTTAATAGAGAAATATGTTACAATTAGAAAACAGAAACTATTGCTCACATTCATTGACTATAGTGCTGCATCTGATACAATAAACAGATCAACACTCTGGGAAATCATGTTAAGTAAAGGTATCTCCCTGCCCTAGTTAATGGAATTAGAAATCTCTACTCAAATACATGGGCTTGAATTAGAGCAAGTAATGTACTATCTAATAATATAAAAGCCAATAAAGGTGTAAGACAAGGGTGCAATTTGGCCCCAATGTTATTCTGCATTTATCTTGACAATTTGCTATTGGAGTTACAGAAACTAAGTTCTGACTCTCCTAAAATAGGTTCAACAACTTGTTCTTCTTTAGCCTATGCAGATTACCTGGTTTTATGTTTTCTCTCTCCATCTCTGGTTTACAAAAAAAGCTTGATCTATTGGCAAGGAATTCGGCCTCCTTATCACTAAAAATAAATTTGGGAAAATCTAAAATTTTAGTTATTGGAGCTAAAAAAAACAAAATATTTATGGAAAACTGATGCTATACCTTTAGAGATAGTTCAGAGTTTTATGCATCTGAGAATTTTCTACACAAATAGAGATCTTTGGAACCGTCACTTGGAACATATAATTAACAAAACAATAGGGGCTTTGGCAAGCTCTAACTACTCATATGGCAGTTACTGCATTAGACCTCTATTGCATGCCTTACAAGCAAAGTTTTATGCACAGACACTATATGCCATTGAAATATGGGGCATGAGTCACACTGACAAATTAGAGAAGCCTGCAATCAAGCTACTGAGAAGCGTGCTTGGTTGTCAAAAATCTACCCCGGCACAATATGTACGTGCAAAGTTGGGCCTAATCAAGTTACAAGCTTGGGCTGACTCAAGAATCATTAATTACTGGATACAAATCCTCAGTTTCTCCAATGATAGATGGGCAAAAAAGAGGCTTTTGGAGAAAGAAGAATGAAAAATTAGGGGCTCTAAGAGTTCAACATGGCTTCAATATTTGAATAGACTACTAGATAAATATATGCTTTCTTTTCATATGGAATATAGTCAAAATGATATTAGTATTAGTACACAATACAAACCATATATAAAAATAATTGGGCAATACCATAGGAACTATGATTTGGTATATATTGGTGCCTCTAATTATGCCAAGTGGTATTCATGTAATGATACCCAGTACTACTTCAGATACTATATAGATGTCTTAGAGGACCCTAATCTGTGGAAAAGCTTCACTAGATTCAGATTAGAATTATTTGAATCAAATGCTAAAACTGCCTTGTACAAGAAAATCTAAGGATCCTAAAATCTGTTTGTGTGGCTATAAGGTAAGAGAAAAAGAAGACATAGCCCATGTGTTATTGAGATCCCCCTGGTATAACAAAATTATAAATAATTGGATATCCCCAATAGCGGGCTCATTATTATCCTCCAGTGACAGTGAACTAATATTGGTTTTTCTCACTGTTGAAGATCTGCTTATAATACATAATGTTGGGAAATTTATTATAATCACAAGGAAGATAAGGAGGAAAAGAGTTACTGGACCATAGGTATAGTGCAGTATAGGAAATAATCATGGATCAATAAATAAATACAGTCTAACTAATCCAGGACAGTTATTTATATGTATCTTATCAATTATTATGTACAGGCAGGCATATGATGTATTTATTGCATCCAATGTAAGTTTGTAAGTATGTCTGTGTCTTTATTGTGGGTGGTTCTGTAAATTATTCAATGTTTTTTCATCTGTTTTCTGTGTACTTTGTGATAATCATTTTAAAGACTGAACAAAATAAACATGCACTGAACTGTGAACTATTTGTAGCTCAAGGTCAATTCTCATTTACCTGTTGGTTTAATTATCCCTCCACTAAAACACAAGCTTTCCTGTAGTACTTGTGAGTAGTCAAGGACATATGGAAATATAGGTGTTGCTGCATATAGGCCGTCTTTGAGTGAGGGAGGTTGACCCCATGCATTACTGTTCTGCCACATTCCAGGCTATCCATCTTTACTCTTTCCCTGATATCTGACACATCCATTTTAACTGGGGACAACTAGTGACCTGCAGTTCCATTGGTGAGTCCTTGCACTGACTTCCCACCCAGAATGCACTGTAATTATCAACCCAGTGGAAATTAGGATTAATCAAAACCTTGTGGGAGGGCAAGGTAGTGAATACCTCTTTGTTGTCTTACTACCTCTAGATGGACTTTCAGCTAGCAGGTGCACTAACTTCAATTAAAGTGACATCTGCCAGCATGTTTAAACTTGTTCTGGTCCTTAGTTTAATGCTAGGATTATCCACCAGGGCAAAGAAGGTTACTACCTGTAACACCAGTGTATGAACTCTTGCCTATGACCGAGAAATAGTCCAGAGTGTATGGTAGGATGAAGGGATACTTTGCAGCTTGAAAACATGTCCCCTTATTACCTGCATGCATCAAGGAAGTTTCTCAGCTTTCCTTTGGGTTTCTGTAACATCACAACCACTTACTGTACCACCAGGCCTGCCTTGTGTGCAACTTGTTCTTCCCTTATGTTGTCCCTAGTACAAGATAAGGTATTGGGAGAGATCCCCTTTCAGGTGTGTGTACAAACTTCTCAGGTGCATGTTTACAAAGACATCTGGGCTCTTCATGATGTTAGCAGCAAGACAGACTGGTTCCTCAAGTCCCTCTCCATGAATGCAGAGAGAAACACATTTTTGTTGCTCATGGGCCGTGGCAAAACTATAGCGCTTCACATTGCCTTTTTCTTTTAGGGTTTTTTTCTGGCATGCATGCTCCAGGCAAAGCCTCAAAAAGAAATTATCTTGCAGCCATTGATATATCATGGTGTTAACATTTCAATTTGTTATGCACCTGATCACTTAGGATCTTAATAGCAACACTTCTGGAAATGTGGTACTTTGTAACCTTGCAGGGATATATTTCAGTTCCATTTATTTCACAACCAGTTTACAGAGACTTTGTATACTATTGAGGGACACTTGGATTCTGTGCCTATGGGGTTGATTCCATCTTCATTTCCAAGAGCGCAGTGTGCACAAATATGGAACACAGAAGAGAGAAGGAAATAAATGCCTTAACTGTGATTTGAACTCAGGCCACCTGGAATACTGTTCTGACTATCCTACCAGCTGTGGCACTAAGGCTACTAGAAACTGGGACTCCTAGAAGCACCTTACTCTTTCTCTAATGCACAGCCTCGTGCTGCACAGATAATTACATTTTCATTCACAAGAGTGTGGTGTGCACATATATGGAATCCAAGCAAACAGAAGAAAGAAATACAGTAAGTGTTTCAGCTGGGATTTGAACCCAGGTCACCCAGAATACCATTCCAATTGCACTACCAGCTATGCCACCACAGCAACTGGAAATCTGGGACTCCTAGGAGCACCTTTCTCTTTTTCTAATGCACAGCCTGGTGCTGCGTTGATAATTACATTTTCATTCACCAGGGTGCAGTGTGCACATACCTGTATATGGAACCCAAACAAACAGAAGAGAGAAAGAAAGAAGTTACAAAATAGCAAGGCTGGGACACTAAACATCTTACAAGTCAGGGACTTCAACACCTCAGAGTTTGTTGATTGATTTACAGTACTAAGCCAAAAAAGTTAAGAGAGTAGAAGCCCCTTACAACTACCTCATGTTTTGCAGCTACACTTAACGCTTTATCAAAGGCAATATGGGTAAAGAACCACCTGTTCTATAGTGTGCAAAAGGCAAACTTAACCAATTAATTTAAAAGTGTCTTGAATATATTCCATATCTACCTGGACAGAGATGGGCAGAAGGACCTTGGTGTAATGTACTGTCTGATGGATGGCACCTCAATAGTACAGCACCTTCCCCTTGTACTGCACGTCAGTGTCAATTATGGGTATTACCTTAAATACTGGTGAGAGGCTAGAATGCATGCTAAAAATAAAACCAACCCTCCTTTTCCCCAACCCATGTGTAGCACCCAATCTCACCTTCATACTCCCAGAAAGTAATACCCACTTTCTGAAACCTAAATTGTACTTAGTGTGACTAGCACTAGCTTTCCTCTCAACAACATATTCAGTCACCATCCAAATGAATGAGAGAGCATGCTAAAATATTATAACTTAATGCTATATCTTACTGTATTACTAATCTACTGGTGTCCTGGGGAGAGGAGGGAGGGGTGTTATGTGTGTTGGGGGAAGATGGAATATTTACTGGTTGTCTGGGTGGTTAGGCGGTTGGGATGTGGTGCTATATGGGTGGTGGAAGGGTGTTTCTTTCAATAAAATAAATATCAGTGATGTAATGTAGCGTTCAAGATTTTTTTGCACAAAGTAGCCACTTTGTGGCAATCAAAATACCACAGTGTAATCACTTTGCTAATGAAATGCCTTTTTACAGAGTTTTTCAATCACAAAGTGCTCACTTTGCCTCACAGAAAAAAACAGTTTTGCCAGTATACACACACACACAGCAGTATTTGGCAGATTAAACAATAGCAGTGCAGTTCTGCTTGCATTAAGTGACAGATGAAGCAGACAGCAGTTTGTGACATGTGTTGTACTACCAAACTGATTGCACCACCTGAGAGTCATGGAAATGTCACCCTGGCAGACTGGCCTTCAAATAGACTGAGCGTATGTGCTGCAGTGTTTGGGCCAGACATTGATCGCCAAGATCCCAGCTTGGTTGGGCTTTGGAGAGAGTGAGAGAGAAAGACAGACAGACAGATAAGTCAGCTTATTAGATTCAGCCTGATGAACTCCCTAAAACCGTAATATTTTTTTGCACCAACAAAGAAATTTGCAGTGCTGAAATGTTACGGCTCTTGGGACAGTGGCTGAATTTGTTTAGTATGACCTACATTGGCAGCTGGCACATCTTCAGAGCTAGTTCCTCTCCTTTGTCAGAAGTACCGTCTATGCAACAGAGCCCTTAGAGGTCTACAGTTCAGAACTGCTGATTGGTCACAGCTGCCACTACCTACTGACTGGGAACCCCTATGATCCTGTTCAAAGATATGTCTGGGACACCAGTACAGGAGAAATGGAAACCGAGAAATGCCACTGTAAGGCCATTATAACAAGAAGCTGCTGGTAGCACTGTGAAATAAAGTAACTCCGGTGAGGCAGCTGCATTTACATAGGTGCTATGCTATTGTATAGACAGTGAAAGACAAATAACAACTGAATAATGGCATCTGTATTGATTCTTTTTTCATCCATAGTTTGGGGCTTCTGAATTATTAATTCCACCCCATCATGAATCCCTGAGCAAACAACAGTAATGCCAAAAGCTCAGATTTTGATCCCTCTCTCCTTTCTTGGCCTGGGTGACTAGTGGCTAGTGTGGTAAAAAATAGAAAGGAAAAAATGCACTGCAGTATTGCTACTCAGCTGTGTGGGCTGCTGTTTAAAAGGAATGAACTACTGGCTGTGGAGAAACCTGCAACTCTGGAGAAACTTAAAAGTAACAGTCTTGTATTGTCCCTAGATGGAGCAGTTTCCACAGAGAATATGAAACAGAGGCAAGGCATTGCACTTCTGACCTACAATAAAACATCATGGCACTGAATGATTGAGTTGGTGCAGTTCCTTTTGTCCGTAACTGCTATGTACTGCACTAAACAGAGAACAGAGGAGTCTGAACAGATCACCAAAGACTCAACTTGCACTCTGTTTACACAGGTCCAAATTTGCTACTGTTAGGGAAAGGGAACATTGTTTAACCAGAAGTAGCTAGCTAAGCTGAAGTTTGTTTCCAGATGCAACCTGGGAGCACAAGGAAGTTAAGTGACTTTTTCAGGATCACACAGTATGCACCTAGGTGGCTGTAGGATTCAAACCCAGGTCTCCAGATCTGCAGCTCAGAGCCTTAACCCACTGCGGTATACTGCCTCCAGTACTGACTGTTCTCCATGCAGAGATGCCTGCCTGAACTTTGTGCATGCCGGGCCCAGTACTGAAATTAGTACTGGTGATTTGGCAAACCTCTCCTAGTTCTAAAGAACCATGGGGTGGATGTACGAAGAGAAAATTGTGGATTGTCCCAATGCACATTGTTGAATTGCAGGAAATGATTCACGTATTAAATGTTAGGTAGGTTCATGCAAACCCCAGGATATCTTCTGCAATGTAAAACCCAAGGTGGGAGAGGGGCAGACAGTTGCTACAAAGACACAAAACAAATATCAGCATCAAGTGTACAGGATACCTACACATAGAAATCTAAGACAGTTAGAAAATCTGCCTTCATAGTCATTTAAAGCACCACTGACACTTGAGAAGAACTTTGACAAATCTAATATTTGGACACGAAGTAGCTTATTTCTCTCATTAGTTCTGTTTTTCTTATCCCCTTTATTTATTACTGAGGTCATATGCCTGAAAACAGTATATTTATTTTGTGAGGGTTCATCAGCACCTATTGCTTCTGCCTGAGCTACTGTCATAATACTGTCCTTGTGCCATCACAGTTATTCCCATGGCGACAGCCTGTGATATCACAATAGAGCATTGTAATTCCAAGTAAGGAATAAGATATAGAGGCAGATGAAATCTAAATGATAAGGATCTTGTTTTCATGGGAATTTCTTTAGTAATAAATAAGAGGAAAGGAAAAATCTCTAGAAGCTATATGAAATAAAAGCTGAATTGTATCTGAATATTGTTTTCCCAAAAGCATCAGCTGTTCTTTAAATGAATGACTTAAGTTGTTTACACGAATGCTGAAACTGCATTTATTTGCAGTAACTAAGATAAATGTATTACATAACGTCTAAAAAATGTAATCAACAGCTTCTCCCGATTCAACTCCCCCTCCTTCAGGTTCCCTAAACTTGCTGCTGAAATGCAGCTTGAGTATATCAATGAGGAGAGAACCTGATTAGCAACAAGTGCTGTTGCAGCAACCCTCATGAAATACAACACTGTTCTCATTAAAGTTTACTTTCCATTTTTTAAAAATGGTAAAAATCATCACTTAACATCTGTATTGTTCATACTGATACATATGATAAGTGAGGATTTTTTTTGTTATTGTTTAGTTTATTTGTTTCTCACCCTCTGGTGCAGGCTTCTCGTCATCCAATTTCGACCTCCAGCCTCGTCGCCTGGCTTCTTGGGGACTTAGGTGCATCCTTGGTATCTTTATACACAGCTTATCCCCCATGGTGAAGTCAGTGGGCTCCCCTTGACCCACCGAAGACACGGATATAGTTTTGCCGGGGAAAGGGTCCTGCCACTAGTGTGGGGCCTGTGAGGTCAAACTCCTCACTGTGTGCTGCCTGGCTTTTTTCTCCCTCTTTTTCCACCCAAGATGCTTACTCCATCAGGACACAAACTCGTGCACACAAGTGTGTGGAGCACATCCTCATCAGACTTCCCTCTCACATTCTATGCGGTCTCGTGTACACTACCACCTGTGGTCACCCAGGTGGCAGTATAGTGCCAGGACCAGCCATCCTCCCTACCTCCCTGGAGGAGGAGGAGAGCACCCCCTTGATACTCGATCTTCCTCCCCCCAGCTGGTCCCTGATTACTCACTCTTGCTTTTGAACCTGGGTTGCTAGCATTGAGAGTGGTAGCAAATGATGATTTTTAAGTTTGTAAAACACACTGTTCTGAAACACAGTGAGTTTTTTTTCACACACCCCATCCCAATTCAGTCTCCTGTGCCAGCCTCCTTTCTACTGTCCACTCTCCTAAATGCCCCAATCCTCCAGCACCTGCTTTAGTGTTTAAAAAATACCTGGTGTCGTGGTCTAGTGGGGGTAACACAGAAAGCCTCAAAGATCAACCTCCCATGAAAATCAGTGATGCTATATAGTTTTTTTTTTTTGGTATATATAGTTATCCTCCTGGCAGGATCGGGCGGCTGTTTCAGCCCTGTTCCCACTAGCCGGAGCTGTCCCATATCTCCTCTAGTGTCAGGGACAATTATCCCTCAAGGATTGCTTCCTGTGGCAGGGCTGGGAAAGGAGGGCCATCCTCCCCTACCTGGGACACAAATCCAGACTGTCCTCTGGACCAGAGAGATCAGGCAGGCCACCAGCCTGCTGGGCAGAGCTTCTTATAGCCTGTCCTCCATTTTTCCTCCTATTCTCCCCTTGGGCTCTGTAGAGATGCAGTGAGCATGTTGTGTGAGCTCAGCCTCCGTGGAAATGCCCCAGGCACTCTGAATGCAGGTCCTTCCCATCTAAGTGCACCACCACCTGGATTCCTCCAGATGGCAGTCAAGCAGCATTTCACACCCCACCCCTCCCTGAGGGAAGAGAGCAGTCCTATGGATGCTCAATCTTTCCTCTCCTGGCTGATCTACAAATGACCCTCATCCATTCCTGAACCCGGGTCACCGGAATGGAAAGAGGTAAAATGCCCATGGCGCCTCAGCCCTCTTCATTATTGGGCTGGCTTTTCCTGCTGTATAGTTAATGAAAATCACATTTATAATATGTTCTATCATGAATAATCGTGGGCTGGATTAGTTCATTGAGGAAGTGGGTGGGATCTACTCTAGCGTCTCATGGTTATATATGGAATGATTATAACAAAAAAGGTAGACATGCACTGACTCACTCTAATGCTCATTACACTCAGCAAAATGTTGTTTCTCTCTTTCTTTCTACTTTTTTCCTTTCAGCTTACTTACTGTTATTCTATGGCTAAATGTAATACAGTTATTGCCTTTCATATCTTTTCCTGTCATGCACAATACCAAACAGTAACAGCTGATCACAACAGGGCCTTATGAAAGAAGTCATTGGTAAATGTAATAATGTGACATTTCTGGCTAATATGCACTGTACCCTTAGTATGACAGTTAATGGACTACACGCCCATGTCAGGAGGAGATTTTATTCAGCAAGAATGGTCATTAGCCAGTATAGTCTCATTTCCTTGTCCAAGTAATATGAACATTATTCCTGTTGTAACCTGAGAAACTGTGCAAGTTTTTTTAATGTACTTTGTTAGTTTTTCTGGAAATTTTAATAAAAATATGATACAAAAAATGTGCTGTATATATAATTTATATCTCTTTCAATCAAAACACCTTAGCTTGATGTTGATGTGTGTGTGTTTTTTTGTGTATAACATTTTTACTGAAGAAGTAGAAATAGCAACAGATACAGATACAACAACAGGTAAAAAAACAGTTGCAGCTCCTTGGGTACACAACAATAATTCATTATAGCAGTCAAATACATTGAGACAAAAGACATGAAATCAAAGAGTGGGGGACAGATGAAAACCAGCCATAGCAGTTAGAGATCATCATAAAATGTTGTAAAGGGTCCCAATTCATACTTGTATAGATGTGTTTAAAGAGGAACGATATTCAGGACTGAAACTGAAGTGGAATTCATTTGTCTGTCCCTTCTAAAATAGATGCTATGTACATACAGTGGCAAATACATTTATAACAGTTTCCTTTTACAACAAGACCTGGCCAGAGCAGATAGGGCTATAGCCAAAGAATTTGGGGTAAAAATAAAGAAAATTTGTTTTTTAATATTTTTACACCAAATTTTCAACATAGCCTTGTTATGGCCCTGCCTCATGAAAAAGGGCAGAGAAAATGTTCAACTCCTGGCCTAAAGGTGATTTTGTGCACGAATCACGAAATCACCTTTCGGATGTAAAAAAACATTTTGGCCAGGATTTGAAAAATGACAGCTGTCACGATCATGAGGTGATGTAAAGATATGGCTATGTTGTGAATTTAGAAGAAAAATATTGAAAATTAAAAGTTAAGAGCCTGCATTCGCAAAATTCAGTGTAGGCTCATAATGTTGTTGTCTTTAAATATTTTACACCAAATTTTCAACATAACCTTCTTATGAGCCCACATCATGAACAAGGACAGAGAAATTTTTCAACTCCTGTCCAAAAGGTGATTTTGTGCAGGGCCTACAAAATCACCTTTTGGGACAGATCTGCCTAATCACAGTACAGTTGTTCATGAGGTGGGGTCCCAAAGAAGGCATGTTGAAAATTTGGGGCCAATATATTAAAAAAGGGCCAAGTTATGGCACTAAGTTCAAAACCCCACTAAAATACTTTGAACTGCATACCTGTTTCCTCAGTTCGCAGTCCGGTTGTAAAGAATAAAGACGTGTCTGTGGTCAAGAGAGGATTATGGTGTTGGACCCCTGATGGGTAAGTAAGGGCTTGGGGGGGGGTTCAGGGTGGTGGATGCTGAGTGGGAGGGTCAGGTGATGGGACAGTAATTGTGCAAAAGACATCAATGGACAAAAAGGTCGAGGAATCGCCATCATGACGCTGTTGGATTGGGCGCCTCCCAGTGTCATTGTTATGTTTCTGGGGCTGGCTGCTGAGAGGGAGGGTCGGGTGGGGAGAAAAAATATCATTGAGGAAATGGGTGGGATCTACTCTATATATTTAAGAAGAAAAAGATAACAGAACACGATTGCAACACAAGTTTTCCAGTTTGTCTTCCAGGCGGTGGGACATGTAATGTCATCAAGGGTTGTCTTCCAGGAGGTGGAACCTGCAGTGTCATCAGGGGTGTGTACACCAATGTCTGCCCCACCTCCAGCAACTGCATGCCCCAGCTGTTGGACCCCTGGCCTCCTCCATGGGTCGGGAAAGCACTGGGAGCATTCCCACCCCCAGAGGAGAACAGCAGTACATAGGATGCTCAGTCCTCCTCCCTCTGGCTGCCCCTCTGAGGCTCAGGCTCAATTCTGAACCCAGGTCATCAGCATCACAAGCAGTAGCACTAGTGCAGTGCTGACAGATTGGCCATAATTGGCCTCTTTCTGTTTTAAGGCATATTGGTATATTATGCGCCCATTGCTGTACAGAAGGAAGTCTGGGAAAGCTAGCTTTGTGCAGTTGATTTTCTGGCATTAATAGGGCTATGGATCGTAGAGTTGCCCCCATTTCATACCTGTTAGGGTCTGCTCCCAAGAATAGCTCCAGGGAGAAGAGGGTGGACTGTTCACAATCACATGGAACATAATGGCATGGCTGGCATTCAAGAATGGCATGATCTTGAGGCATGGGAGCACCATGGGCAGAACATCACCCTCTTCGGCTTAACACTTAGGACACTGTGGGAATTTGTCAGGTATCGCCTTGTGAAGCTTTACGGGGGCGATGAAGGCCTTGTGCATAAAATTGACCTGAACCTGGTGTAATTTATTACTCTGAAAACAACAGGTCAGGTGCCAGGCTGCCATAGCCCACACTTATGAGGTTTATGAGCTTATCTAACTCATGCTGCCATTTGGACCAAATAACAGATAATCCAGTGTCTATTCCCCCTCTGACAGTATGGTAGAATACTGAGAGATATTTCAGACATGGCTGTGGACAGAAAAGCTCTTCTTCAAAGGGTGTGGGATCACTCCAGCCTGAATTATGATCTAGGAATTCCCCCAGACTGTTACCAACCAGGTAAGGGAACATATTTCTGGCCTCAATGCTCCATTCCCTTCTTAACTCAGAAAAAACACTTATATGTCCCCTTGTATACAATTGATTTACACTGTTCAAGACTTTCTTCCTCTATCTAAGCAGGCTCTGATGCAGGTGATCAGTGTATCCTACTTTTTTCTTAAGCGCAGATATATTACTTAACTGTGGAGAGGAACCTGGAAGGATGGCCAGTGCATTTTGGGTGGCTAGCCAAACTCTGACTGTGTTATCAATGAATGGGTTAGTCATGAGGAGCAGGTAGAGTTGTGAGGGATGAGACAAGGCAGTCTTTTCTCAGGCTGCTGCCCAATTCTTCATTTTCCAGGGACACCAAGGTAGTTGCAGTGTGCTGGCTCCCCACTGGGAGGAAGGCCAACTAAGAGGCCAGTAACAGTGCTGGAAATGGAGCAAAGCTGCCCCAATAGCTTCCGATGGTACAGTAGTTGCGGAATGCTACTCCATATACAGGTGTTGCTCCCATTCTGTAGAAATCTGTGCTAGGTAGAATTCAGTTGTTTGAAGTGCTTAAATAGCACTAAGAGGAACAGATAAAGGAAGAGGTACCTTGGGAGAATCAGCATTTTAATCGTACTGATTCTACCCAGGAGAGAATTTGGCAGGGTCCTCCCCTGCTCAAAATTCTCCACAGTTTTGCTCAAGAGGGTCTGTAGTTCATGCTAAATAATTGGCTTAATTTAACAGGAATCACCACCCCTAGGTAAGAAAGCAATAATCCATGACAGTTAGGGTGGGATTTACCCATGATTGGTGTGGTTTAGTCATGAGGCCGTGAGCCTTGTGACTAAACCACACAAGAAGTGGTTAAAGAACAGCTGACACTAACCTGGAAATGCAGTCAGTCCTCCATGTCAGTATCCTGACCCCCCCCCAAATAGCTGAACCACAAGAAGTCCAGTTCCAAATTGTGTTTTTCTACTGTATATTTTATAAAAATAAAACTGTGTCATGACCACACTTTAGCAGAGCATTTCAGTGCAGTGGGAGGCAGATGTCAGTGCATGGTGATGTCAGCTAGGGAATGGCTTCTGCTACTGCCTGTAGCACTTCTCCATTCTCATGCCTTCCTCTCTCACCTACCATGCTGATGCAGACAAAATAAAACTTGGCTGCTCAGTGGTGCACGCTTTCGTGGGGAGATGTCAAGCAGCGATGCATCTTAGCCTTGCGGTACTGCACACATTCATACAGCACATCTAAACAGCAGGAGGCTGTGCTGACTCTGTGATGCTGTGCACATTCAAGCAGTATGACATCACAATGCCACTGTGGAGCTCTACTTATTCCATATCCCTGATATAGATGCCTTTAATTGCCTGATTAGACATAGGGTCATGGCTCGTGAACTGAAAGAAATATCCCCATGATGATCCGTGGTATCAATGGTGGCTCTCTTAACACCCACTTCAACTCGAGTAGCCAGGTAACAGACATTATGAACAAATAGAAGACAAGTGTAAAACCAATTCATGGCCAAATCTTGAGTAAAATTGGTGCCAGAAGGATTTGATGCTAGCCTTAGGGGCCTCCAGATCTGGAGTATACATGAGAATGGGATTGATGAACTGGAAGTACATCCCTAGAGACTAACACACCGAAATTTGACCAATGGAAAATCACGTACACAAATGCTCACAGTCTGGAAAACAAGATCCCAAACCTGCAGGCAATAAGGACAGAGGCTAAAATGGACATAGTAGCCATTAGCGAGGCATGGTTTACCAGTAACCACACTTGGGAGACTTCAGTACCTGGCTGTGTACTGTTCAGAAGAGACCGAGGTGCAAAAAGGGGGGGTGGAGTGGCCCATTATGACAATGAAAATACCGAAGCTACAGAAATTCAGAATACACCTAAGGAGCCAGAAGAACTGTGAGTCATCCTGGAAACAGGAAATGGGACAGCCATGCGAACTGAGGTTGTGTACAGGCCTCCAGACCAGGGGGAGGACATAGACATGTTACTGTTAGAAGATATACAAAACATGACAGCTAAAGGGGAGGTTCTGATAATGGGAGATTTCAACATGCCAGATCCAGACTGGTCAATATCAGCAGGGACATCTTCCAGAACTAGACACATGGTGGATTCCCTGCAAGGGGAGGGCCTCAAACAACTGGTACAACAACCCACAAGAGACAGGGCTATCCTAGATCTAGTACTGACTAACAGAGAAAGGATCACAGATCTCCAGGTAGAAGGTCACCTGGGTGCCAGTGACCATCACATGGTATGGTTCAATTTGGCCACTAGAACAAAATCATCCCATTCCAAGGCAAAAATATGGGACTTCAGAGGAGCTGACTTTGATAAGATGGCCAACAGAGTTAAGCTAGTCCTGGCAAAAAGAAATACAGGTGAGGGGGTACAGGCAAAGTGGGCAAGCATTAAAGATGCAATACTTGAAGCAACATCCCATTGTGTTAGTGGGAAAAGGAAGTGCAAAAGAAGGAGGAAACCACTTTGGTTCTCAAACAGAGTAGCAGAAAAGGTCAGAGCCAAAAGGCTGGCCTTCAGGAAATATAAGGCAACCAGCAGGATGAAGATAGGGAGGCATACCAAACTTCCCTAAGGAAATCAGGGAAGGCAGTAAGGCAGGCAAAGGCCCAAACAGAGGAAACACTAGCACAAACAGTAAAACAAGGTGGCAAGACTTTCTATAGATGCATTAGTGAAAGGATAAAGTCCAGAGGGGGTATTGCTAAGATCAAAGGGGATAAGGGGGCTTGTGAGGAGGAGGATCCTGTAAAGGCATCTATTCTAAATAGATACTTCTGCTCAGTATTTACTGAAGAGAAGGTAGGGCAGGGCCCACAGCTCTGCACCATGGACACGGGGGGAGGGAGGTGTGCAGTAGTCCCTTCACAAAAGAAGGGGTCCTACAAGAGCTCGATAAGCTCAGGGTGGACAAGGCAATGGGACCTAATGGCATACATCCCAGGGTACTAAAGGAGCTAAGGGTGGAACTAGCAGAGCCATTATCAGAACTGTTTAGTGAGTCTCTGAGCAGAGGAGAGGTCCCAGAAGACTGGAGAAGGGCTCATGTGATCCCGCTCCACAAGAGTGGTAGCAGGGAGGAGGCAGGGAACTACAGACCAGTCAGTCTTACCTCAGCAGTGGGCAAGATTTTGGAGACACTCCTTAAGGAAAGGATAGTGCTACACCTGGAATCCATAGGAGCACAGGATCCAAGACAGCATGGGTTTACGCTCCTTGGTTTGAAAGGCGCTATAAAAATAAAGTTGAGTTGAATTGAATTGAATTACAAAAGGAAGGTCCTGTCAAACTAATCTGATAGATTTCTTTGACTGGGTAACCAGAGTGGTGGACCAAGGGGGAGCAGTTGATGTTGCCTACCTTGACTTCAGCAAAGCTTTCGATACTGTTCCACATATTGGGTTGATTAATAAGCTGAGTAGGCTCGGGTTGGGTCAGACGTTGGTCAACTGGGTGGCAAACTGGTTGACGGGCAGAAAACAGAGTGGTGATGTTAAACGGTATACAGTCAGAAGAGATGCAAGTCACAAGTGGGGTACCTCAGGGATCAGTCCTGGGGCCAGTCTTCCTCAATATCTTCATCAGTGACAGTGCAGATGGACTGGAGGGTAAGGTTTGTTTGTCTGCAGATGACACCAAGATCTGCAACAGAGTAGATGATCCAGATGGGGTGGGCAGAATGAGAAGAGATCTGGATAAACTAGCAAAATGGTCGGAAGAGTGGCAACTGGGGTTTAACACAAAGAAGTGCAAGATCATGCACATAGGGAAGAGAAACCTTGAGGCCACCTATAGGCTGGGAGGGGGGAGTTGCTCGCAGTCACAAGGGAAGAAAGAGACTTGGGCGTCACCATCACTGATGACCTGAAATCATCCAAACAGACCTCTAAAGCAGTAGGTAAGGCTAGAGGGATGTTGGGGTGTATTAGTAGGGGTATCACAAGTCAAAAGAGGGAGATAATAATCCCCTCTTTACAAGACAATGGTTAGGCCCCATCTGGAGTACTGCATGCAGTACTGGAGGCCACACTTTCACAAGGACATTAACCAAACTGAGGCAGTCCAGAGAAGGGCAAACAAAATGGTGCAGGGACTGCATCAGAAAACATATGAGGACAGATTAACAGTGCTCAACATGTATACCCTGCCTAGAGCAAAGGAGGGAGAGAGGTGATATGATTGAAACATTCACACACCTTAAGGGCATTAACAAGGTGAAAGAGTCTAACATGTTTCAATATAAGAAAAATAGCAGGAAAGGAGGACACAGCATGCGATTAGAGGGAGGCCGATTAAGGGGTAATGTGAGGAAGTTCTTTTTCACAGAAAGGGAGATGGATGCATGGAACGGCCTACCTCAGGAAGTGGTGGATATGAATACAGTGCAGGGCTTCAAACCGGCATGGGATAGGCTATAAGGGAGCAATACAGATGAGTATGTATAGATAGGCCATTTACAGAGCATAGGCCTGTGGCACATTCATAAGGTAGAAAAAGAAATGGGCAGACTGGATGAGTTTTGCAGTCCTTATCTGCCGTCAACTTCTATGTTTCTATGTAGACACCCCCAGCCCTAAATCTGTTAAATGCAATATAAAACCCACAAAGGTGCCAAAATAAAACTTGAAACTGACATGAGGCATTTAAGGGATACCTGGACACATTATCCTTTAAAGTGGTAGTCTGTTACTACAAACTTCATCAGACTGCATCCCAGGTTATATTCCCACTATCGACCTCCTGCTAACAAAATCCTGGATGTTTCTGCATAGCAAAAACCACATAAGATAGCAGAGAATCCACCTCCATATCTTTCCTCACCCTACTCCTCCCTACCCTCTGCGCTTTCTTGCTTATGCTTTTTGGGATGCTGTTTCCTGCTTGCACTTACTAAACTGCTCCCTACTTGGCGGATTCACCCTGAACCCTCCCCCCAGGTGGCTGAGGACTGATCCAGCCACGAGCACTGACCCTTCTATAACCAGTTGCTCTCTGATACATAGCACTAAAGGGAACCAGTATAAATGGAACTGATGAAGTGAATATCAACCAGTTAATCCTGATTAGAGACCTGAAGAAACAATGTGGACAAAAACTGTACACTTAGGGGAAAATAATATAAAGTAAGCAACATGCCTCTTCTAAACATAAACCTTATTCAGTGCATACCAGCTACCGAAATATCATGATGATACCCACTGACTGTGTCTTACCCAGACCCACAATTTCAGTGTGTTTTTTTGTAAGTGAGAAGGTTTTTCTATGTTTAACTGGGCTGTTGTGCCCATTCACATTATGGAAGTAGAATTTAATTGACGTTGACTTAGACATCATTCCTACAGTCTGGGGTACATCTTATATTCCACTTTGGTCTGCTTATTTTATATGGGCTGGGCAATTCTCTCCTCTCACTCCCCAGAGCAGGGTATGAAATTTGTATTGGTGTGGGGCAGTTCTGTTGTGTGACATCGACTTCTACATTACCTGGGCTAAATTAGGGATAAATGTGACAGGAAGTTCCTGCCACTCTTGAGGACCGACCTTTTCTTAAATCTGTTGCAACAGTTCTTCTATTTCTTAACCCAATCTATTCTTTATAATTTCTAGTCCATAAGGTTGGCCACCTATGGGCACCCCTTCCCCTTTCTTGACTATGCTATAGTGTCCTCTTTAATTGCTGATATAAAACAACAGGCTGTGTTCCTCATTGTTGGATATAGTATGAAATGACACTATGACATAAAACATTTTAATGTATATACCTTATGCGTATAAAACCTGTAAATGTTGAAAATACCATGGCACTAGGTATTTTTGATAAAGGTAGAAAGTTACTAGGGGACTGTATGATAAAAATTAAGTTAGTTGTACAATTTAAAATGCATGTAAATTGCTGTAAACTGAACAAGTCTGAAATTTCATGGTGATTTGCATATATTCCATGATGCTTTGCATTATGGAAGTATGTGTGATGTTGTGTTTCTTTGAAACTTGGCTTATTGTCAACGCCCTTTGGGGCAACCCTTGTTTCAGTGCTTCTGCACTGAGGTTATTTGTTTTTATCTTGTTTTTTTTTTCATTATTATTATTTAAGCCCCCACCACACAAGCAAACAAGGCCTGCACAGGGGAGGCTAAATCTCTGCAGATAAGTTAGATCAAAGATCAATGAGTCAGTAGGTGCTGGCTAAGTGTAGAAGAAAGACTTGCATAGTCTGTTGCTACTAACTAATGTACTGAAGAAGGGATATGCCATTTCTGAAGGTTATCCTCTGTATTTTGAATAAACATCACACAGTGATTATGTGTTGAACTTGAAGTGTCTGGTCCATCTGTTATTCCACAACCCCTCCGCAGTAAACACAAGGTGCAACAGGCACAAGAGATATGGCATTGGTTGAAACAGCCACGTTACAAGAACAGCAGTACTAGATAACAGAAAGATCAGTGCAGAGGGGGCAATCACACTAAAGAACACGCACGACACAAATGAAATTCCACATAAAGGATGATTTTATTGTTAGCAGTTGTATTGGTTAGAAAACAACAGTAGAAACATCACAGAACACAAAATATTTTAGGAGTGATGAGTACACTTCAAATACCGACACACGCTGACTGAAATGCATAGCCGCATTGACACTAGCTTCTGCGCTGTGAAAACCCTTCCCTACATGACATCAAGACATTGCCCACATGGGATTGTGCCTGTGAACAGCCATGGGAACATGCAGCATGAAACCTGCAATACAAACGTTAAAAAAAGTTGTTTTTTACTTTCGGTATCTCAAAAACAACCTTCCTCTCTCTCTCTCTCTCTCTCTTTTTAATGTTCTCATCCCCCCCCCTTTGTTTCTACCTCCTTCTTTTATTAATTTGCACCCTGTGGAATTTATCTCCTTTTGGGTCCTCCCTACTCTCTATTTCATTGTGTGAGGTTGGCAGTTTAGGCCTCCCTGAGTCCTTTGCCACCCCCCCTTTGGCTAGTTTATATGTTCATCAATGTAACATTTAAACTGTCCACTGAAGATGGTGGTTCCCTCCTAGATGGATGCAGGCTGTTATCCCTCCAGATCAGATAGATCCCCAGTTCCCAGTGTAGCCAAACCCCCTCCTCCAGACCAGGAAAGACAGCATGAGAGAGAGTTGCTAACCTGAGGAAAATAACTCCAAACAGCAAGAAGAAAAGGTTAGTTTACACTGGATGTCTCATCTAAACCCTTTTTTCTAGCCTTCCATTTTTTTACAAACCCCACAAGTACAGCCTCATCCCAATTTTGTGCGCTTCCCAGTCTGCCAGTAATTAAATTACCCACCCAATGCTCCTCTAGAATCCCCTCCCACTCACTTTCTTGTAAAATGGCACTCAGTCAAAAGATGCCTAAGAACTGCTCTGTACCTCCTTCCCTTGTGGCCGATTTCCCGTGGGGTGCTATGGGCTTGGTCTTTAGGAGCTTGGTAGCCCAAGAGTGCATGCTCTAACCTCCTCATCAGGAGTTATAAAGCCCTTCCCAGTTCTTCTGATTAGCCCTCTGCCCCATGTGCTCCTTCTCTGTGTCTCTTCTACAGAGAGAGAGAGAGAGAGAGAGAGAGAGACAGAGAGACAGAGAGAGAGAGAGAGAGAGACAGAGACAGAGACAGAGACAGACAGAGACAGACAGAGACAGAGACAGATAGAGACAGAGACAGAGAGAGCTGCTGACCTGAGGAAAAAAACTCCAAAAAGAAAGAAAAAAGGTTAGCTTACTCTAGATGGTTTTCCTAAACCCTTGTTTCTAGTTTTCCCTTTTCTATAAACCTGACCCATCAAGCTTCGTCTCAGTTTTGTATGTTGCCTGGTCTGCCAGTAATTTAAGTAGAAAGGTAAGCAAAAGTTGCTTACTTTTCAAATTTAAAAAACATTTCACAGCCGGCCAGTTGGCACAGCAGTTGGATTTCCGCTTACAACGCCAGCAACCCAGGTTCAGGAATGGACTCAGGTGCTGAAGGGCCAGCCAGGAGAGAAGGCTTGAGCATTGGATGACTGCTCGCCTTCTCTCGGGGGGACGGCCAGGAAGCAACCCAGCATTTGCTGACCCCTGGTGGAGGCTGGGAGCATGGCAATGCGCAGGATCCCACTAACTAATGGGGCATGGTGAACATCAGAGTAAGCCTGACATTAGTGGCACACCATGCCCCCGAGGAGCAAATAGAAAAAGAGCCCCCGAGGCCGACCGGATGATGGTCGCCAGCTCCCACTGCCGTGAGACCTTGGGCAGTGCACGGACCATCCCAGCAGCACCCCGGCCAAGAATTGCGCTTGCCGTCCCACCAGTGCCTTCCCCCTTGGAGGAGAGGGACCCACCCAGCAAAGGGTTACGTCCAGGTTACCCGGGGGGGGGGGGGCTGCAATATCGGGTGATGGGTGGCTGCACAGAGGCAGTGCGGCAACGAGGGGCATAGGAAGGCCTGAAGGAGAGACTGGTCCAGAGCTGGGGGGAACAAAAAAAAATTCACTTTAGATTCTCGTAGATTAGATAGCTATTGGTACATTATTACCACACATGGATTACATTGCAAGTCTCTATTTAAAGCTATCTGCTAAAGAAATCAGTAAATTGTCTACTTACAATAATATTTGTTGTTTCGTTCAGAATTGTCCATTTCGATCTCATCATTGTCATATGTATTCCAGGTTGGGCTGGTTGTCTCCTTTCTCCAAAATCTCTTATTTTTTGGGATGTCAAGTATTTAAATCAATTTTTTCAAATCCTAATTATCCACTTATGGATCTGATTAATATAAGATCTTCAAAGTGTAATGTATGCTCTTCTAGTGGAGTTGTTCTTCAAAATACTCCATATCATTCTAGATCTGGAGCTCGATCTTTCTCAGCTGCTGCTCCTTTATTCTGGAATGCATTACCTATTGAACTACATTCCTCTTCCTCATTGCAACATTTTATTTTTTTATCTTATTATTTATTTCTCCTGTTGGCGGCATGGATCGCAGGCGATCTTCAGCCGCCAGCATCTGCACCCCCCGGGCCCGGTCGGGCACCCCTACAGAGCCAGCCAATGAGGGCTCACATACTCTGTGACAGGATCCTTTCGGGAACCAGGGAGCACTGGGCGCAGCCATCAGCCTCCAAGATCATCACTCTGCCGTGTTTTCCCCCTGATTTTTCTTTGCCCCTTGCAGAGTATGACATGCAATGACGTCAAGGCACAATGTGCTGACATCTGCTACACTCTGCCCCTCTTGCTGTCATCGCTCTGATAGTGCCCCCCGGTCATCTCCAGGGGCCGCTACAGAGTGGTGGCTCCCTGGATCTGTCCCTAGGTTAGGAGAGCAGTCCTGTGGATGCTCGATCCTATCCCTCCCCTGCCAACCCCTGGTGGCCTGGGCTCGTGTCTGAACCCGGGTCAGCAGCGTGACGCGAGGTGTGGTGTCCCGTGCCTCAACCCTCAGCGCCACTGGGATGGCCTCATTGCAACATTTAAACAACAGTTTAAGGTTTATTTACAGTCCCTTGAGCCCTGTGGATGTTTTGTCTAATCTTGTTTTGTTTGTATGTTTTGTGATCATGTATTATGGTTTTAATGTTCGGGTTGGACCTAAAAATGGACTTGTTCCAGTGTCCTTACCTGGATAACAAAAATGTAAATAAATAAAAAGTACCCACCTGATGCTCCTCTAAGAATCCCCTCCCACTTGCTTGTTTGTAAAATGGCGCTCAGCCAAGTGATGCCGAAGGACTGATCTGTAGCTTCTTCCCTTGTGACTGATCTC
The DNA here is from genome assembly GCA_016271365.2 of Neoceratodus forsteri. Taxonomy (NCBI): domain Eukaryota; kingdom Metazoa; phylum Chordata; order Ceratodontiformes; family Ceratodontidae; genus Neoceratodus; species Neoceratodus forsteri. The sequence continues at coordinate 1,022,240,175 of CM057450.1, forward strand.
CCATGGGGTGCTAGGGGCTAGGGCTTTATGAGTTTGCTAGTGTAAGCCGGGTCCATCGCCTCGTCTGTCAGACCTGAATACCGACTCCGGGGTCCTCGGTTTATGTTTATGGTAATTGCTGTCTCCAAGACTGTTTTGGGGTAAATTTATCTCTGCCAGGACTGGAGCCCCCTCCTGCAGGAGGGAGTCCTGATGGACTGCCTCCTGAACAGAAAGTCTCTCAGATTTTGGGAGCCCTCTCTAGCTCCTGATTGATCCACACACTTGCCAGTCTGAAAAATTAATATTCATTAATCTCCCCCGATGCCCCATTGGTTCCCTAAATTGGCACCTAGAAAAGGCCCTATGTTTATTCCTCTTTCTTCCTCTGCAGCAGTGATGTCTGCCTTTGTTTTTGTTCCCCCTGGACCCTGCCACCAGAATTCAAAGGGGCAGGGGGAAGGTCTTTATAGCTGGATCAGTCTTCTTAAAACAACACTCATGTGTTGGGGCTTACATCCCCCCCTTTAAATCCTTGGCATCCTCGCCAAGCCATTTAGGTTCCCCACAAATTAACTTTAGCAGTATTTTTAACCAAACAAATTAGTACTTTTCTAGGTAGACATGACAGGCATAACAAGTTGTAGTACAGTCTTTACTATGCACTGGACTTTCTGACTATTAAAGCATGTCACATAGTCAATAGCAGTAATACAGTCACAATAACAGTTTTTTTTACAATGATGTGGTATATCACATTTAGGGGAACTTTGGTGGAGGCATAACAAAGCCATATATTACCTTTAGGGGAGGCTTAACTACTCTACTCAACATTTAGGGACTACTGCTTTTTCCATAGCAATAGGCTGCACACTTCCTTTTCCGGGCACTGTGTCCAGGCAGGGGAACTGGTCTGAAATAACAGGGTTCCTTTTAATCTTTGATGACCTATCCTCCCCCATGTCTACAAATATTACCTCTTAATTTTACAACCACAATATTAGTTCCTAATCTAGACATCAAAGAACTAACTAAGCCACATTGTAACATGGCTAAGTTAAGAAACACAGAAATCACAAAAGTCATTGGCTAAAATCAGTCACATGGTAATAGCTCAAAACGGCATTATTGAACCAATAATGCCGTGTTGAGAGTGAAGTACCATTGCAATCCATACAATAAAAACAGCACTGTGTAATAAATGGCAGGGTCCCAGATCACAAAGTACCTGTCTGGCCCACCCAGCCACCCAAATGCTCGTAACTATCACACCACCAGAAAATGAGCATAGCAGAACTGCACAGTACCACAGAATGTGTAACTGAGCTGCTGATTAGAAAAGTACAGCGATTGGATTCCCTTCAGAGTGTCAGGACAGGTGGATTTAGAGAAGTGTGTACAGTTCCTTAGCACACCCCACATGTAGACATGCAGCACCAGGAAATGTCAACCTCTTTTGGTTTTCACACTGTCACGGTCCTCAGAACTGGTAGTGTTCTGTACTGTGGCGACCAGCATAGCGCGGAGTGCAACAAATAGATGGATACAGCGATACAGAATTATCGGCCAGAAGCAACAAGAAGAATAAAACAAAACAGAAGGACTGCAGGATCTGACATCGGACAAACGCGGAGGAGCTGAACAGAAGGTCAGACACTATGCTAATTAGTCAAGTAGCTAAGTCCCAGAACAGACACAGGCCAGCACATCGTAGACCTCCCAAGCAGAGTATCAAAAAATAGCCATGCAGATTTGCAAAATGTAGTAAAAATAATGTTAAGTAAACCGTCGTTTGTCAATACGTCCTTTTTGTTTTTTACAACATCTGTATCTAAATAAATAGTTCTTCACATTTCCAAAAGTACAGTAAACATTTGTAAAGAAAGAAAACTGTGTCTGCATACAGTTCTTTACATTATATTATCTGCATTTCTAAGACACTGAACTATAACAAAACCAGGTTACAAGCACATTAAGCCACTTTGAAGGTAGCATCTAATGGGGAATTAATGCATGGTTGGACCGTTGTAGGCACTCGGCCTTCAGCCTCGTGCCACAACGGTCCCGACCATGCATTAATTCCCCATTAGATTCCACCTTCATCATGGCTTAATGCTTGCGTATCCAATTTGTACTTTTTCCTATACCATTCACAAGGGGAAGTCCCTAGAACTTTTCCTACTGAAAAGTACAATTTTAGGGATAGCCACCAGATGGCGCTAATCCCAGCAGTTAGCCTCCATTATGTAAGCCGGGTCCGTCACCTCGTCGGCGGGCCTGAATGCTGACTCTGGGGCCCTTGGTTACTTGAGAGGGCTGGCTTGGGTTCTTAAAGAACAGGACCAGAACTTACTATACCTTCTGAAGTGCGGGGCCTCCACCTGAGGACACAGGCAACCTAACAGTGGCTTTTACCCTGTTTTCCAGGAACAATACTTTCAACTCCCCCCCCCCAAGGCACTCCCCAAACAGAGTACAGTACCACAAAACAGTCTTAGAGACAGCAATTACCATAAACATAAACAGGTTCTATTTTTGGGGGGAAAGGGAAAGAAATAAGGGAAAGGGGCCGGCAACTTGGCTGCAAGAAAATAAGGTTAGGTTAGGGTTTTATACCACAAATGTAATTTCCCCCAAGCTCCCACCCATCTGGTATCAGACCTGTCCCAGAATCTCTTCTTGGGGTACCCCACTACGGTGGCAGGCCTGCGATGCTGCATGTTGGGGCCCTAGGTGCAGAAATAACACATGGCAAAGCAATTTGAAGCAGAAGTAACCATTTGTAATCCTTTTTGGGGAAAAATGTATACTTAGCTGACTCAGTGCCAGTGGGAAAGGTGTTCTTGCCTTCGGATCACACTTGTACACTTGGTAAACAGCAGCTTGAGCAGGAGCTTCTTGGCTAAAAACGAATCACAGCTCTGTTGTCCCATCAGGAAATATTCAATGCAGACCTCGATTTCATGCAGGGTCTCAGGCTAACATACCAGTAGCAGGATTCAGGCCAACAGGTCAGCAGCAGAATCTCAGGACAACAGTCCAGCACCCTCAGGTGCAATGTCCATGGCAGGGTCCTCTGAGCTAAAGACGAGTTCCAGACCCTTTCTTCTTGAATCTCAGGCTCCCTCTCTGGAGCGACTCCAAAGATTCCTTCACACAGCAGTAATCAGACAGAAATTTCACTGGAGCAGCAACTTCCCAATCGACATTTACACAACTTCACAAAGGCTCAGTGTAGCTTGGCCTTTTTCGTAGCCAACAGACCAAGGAGCAAATGCACAGTCCTTAAATTCTCAGACTTGTCTTTTTCCCAAAGAAACCTTAGTCACTAAAGTTGCAGTCCCCTACAGCACTGCCACCACTATGGTTTCAATCACTTACAGCTCTCTCACAGCTGGATGGAAATGGGCTCACAGCTCTCTCTCTCTCTTAGCTGAAGGCTTCAAATCTTCCAAGTCCTGAGGGACAGGAAACTGGCAACCCTCCGGCAAATTCATCTCAAGGCCAAAAAACATTTCTCTCTGCTAGGACTGGAGCTCCTTCCCGCTGGAGAGGGTCCTGATGGACTGCCTCCTGAACAGAAAGTCTCAGGTTTTGGGAGCTCTCTCTATCTCCTGATTGGCACCAGTCTGAAAAATTAATATTCATTAATCTCCCTCGATGCCCCATTGGTTCCCTAAACTGGCGCCTAGAAAAGTCTCTGTGTTTATTCCTCTTCCTTCTTCTGCAGCAGTGATATCCACCTTTGTTTTTGTTCCTCCCAGACCCCACCACCAGAATTAAAAGGGCCAGGGGGAAGGTGTGGGGGCTTGCACAAGCCCAAGAGCATGCTTATCCCTTGGGCAAGATCATACATCCACTCGGACAGAAGGGAGGTCAGATACCCAGGGAATAAACCACTCCATTCCCACCTACTGAGTGTCCCCTCACCAGCAGAGGGCAACCATGGACCCTGCTCCCAACAGGCTTTATCATTTACTCAGGTCAATGCTCATACAGTCCAGCATTGCTAAGTGCAGTTCTTAGTGTACCGAGGTGGGTATAGATGTCAAGCATAAGCATGGGCAGGATCTTTCTTCCAGGACCCTCCCCCCCACTGGTACCTGCATCCCAAGCTGCAGTCAAGGGGGGAAAACAGGCATCCCAACTGAGTCAAAGGTGTCCAGACATGACATAATCAAAATGGTGTTACTGATAGTCCTCATCCAGGCCATAGTATATAGTTCAGATTGTTTGAGTCTGCAGATGCAAATGTTATCGTAATGGTGCCAATATTTACAACTGTGCCATCATGCACACATTTGAGAAGGCTAAGTGTGCAAAAGCCTCAAACCATTATGAATCTTTAGCTTCCTTAGAAGTTTAATGGAGCTTGCACCTGAAGCATCAGTCAAATCCCCAGCGCTATCTTAGTCCAAAGGCCATGTGCAGGATTCAGTATGACAGGTGATCAAGACCTTAAGAGCCAGGACTTAAAGTACTATTGTAAAACACAGGTCTCATCAATCTGTCCTGACAGCAATTGCTTTAGATAGAAGCACAGTATTATACCCTTCCCCATCGAGGTCAGCCCCTGGCTCACTGCTTGATCTCTGTAAGTGCAGAGTTCTTTAGTGTTGCTATACCCAGTGGCCCTAGCCATAAGGGGACTAGCGTTCAGTGACCAAAAAACACTCAAGGTTATGGATGCAAGCACTAGCACAGCGCAAGACAAGTGTTTTAGGTGAGGGGCTACCAAGGTAAAGCAGTTATTGTGCAGAGAAAAGAACGTGCCTCATCTACGGGCTGGCACAGTTCTTCTAGGTTGGAATCTTCCCAACTGGGCTGCATCCTCCTCCTCCTCCTCAACATATATTAAAGCTGCCACTGGATCCATAAAAAAGGTGAGCTGGTCTACCAGAGCAGTTGTTCCTAAGTCAAGCAGAATACAAAAAGGCAAATTCCCAGACACGGTGGTGTAGCTTCATCTTGACTCTGTTGAACCGTTGTCTTCTGTACAGGAGATCTCTGCAAAAATCTTGGTATACTGAAACCCACCTGCCCTCAATCTGAATAGGGCCATGAGTTTTGGCAGCTTTAAGAATCCTCTCCTTGTTTCTATATCGCAGATATCAGCCAGCACTGTGGCTTATGCCCTGGTTTGGATGGGACCAGTTCTTTTTTTAATTAAATATACTTTATTTAAAAGTTTAAAGAACACACAAATCACCAAAAATGATTACACATGAAAAGAACAATCACCATAAATTGTATACAGCCATCAAAGTTACATCAACAATCTAGTAGGAACAACAATCCATATAATGAAAGGAGTAGCATAAGAGAATCAAACCTCCCCCCCAACCCGAAGTACCCCTGCAGCCCAGCAGTCCCACCCTAGCTATTCAATCTTAACTGGCAACACATAGTCCAGAGGTGAAAGAAGAAAACATGAAAAAAAGGCAGAACCTGAAGGGAAGAGAAGGAGGGAAGATAAGGCACCAGCAAGGAAGACTCGACCCAGTAAACTGCTGTTTAGCTTGAACTGATGGACAAAAGGATAAAAAGCGACTCCCACCTGTCACAGAAATTATGAAGACACTTACTGCGACTGACAATAAGCTTTTCCAAAATTAACGCAGTGATCATCTCCACATGTCATTCCCTGATGGATGGGACCGATTTGTCCAACCAATGTCTTAAAATTACTAGTTTAGCTACAGCTGAAAAAAAGAGTCATATGAGCCTTCCTGTTGGGAAAGATAACCCCGCGGGAAGTGACCAGCCAGGCAAATATTAGGAAGAAAAAGCTCTTGCAGCCCAAGGAGAGAGTCTAAGGAATCCTTGAAAGAAGTCCAGAAAGGGGCCACTTTGACACAATCCCATAAGACTTGGGACCAGTTCTTTGGGCTCATTCACTTTGTATTCAAGTGCGCTAGGGTCTAATTTTAAATGACTGACCAGCCATTTATATAGTTCTTTCCCTGGCTCCTTACCCCCCAGCCCCTAAAGCAGCCCGATAATGTGGTCATTTGATCACCATGCTCAGATTTCTTGATGATCAGTGTGGGATTTGAGTTCCTCAATGGCAGCTTTGAGATTATTATGGTCCATGCCCACATCACTGACCATGTCTTAAAGCTCACTAACCTGAATTTCCAGCTTGTCAGTGCAAGTAGCATGCACCATTGCTGTTTGACAAACCAGTATCAATCCCTTGAATGTAACGAATTTGGGTTAACATATTTGTAAACCTGGCATTCATCTCTGTATGCATGTTAGCCAGAGTCACAGGGATACCAGCCAGGGAATGTTTGAGTTCAGACATCACAGACAGGTCCTGTGCAGCTGAGGTCTTGGAAGAGGTTCTCACCTCATGTTGAGAGCACTTTTCTGTCATGGCTCCTAGTGGCTTACAGAGTAGCTTAAGCTGCCATTTTTGTTACCTATTTGTAGCCACAGGGCATTAGGAGAAGGCTGGAGGTATTTTTATTCAATCCACTCGAGAATGACATGTCCTTTTTGCTGTTTGGAATCAGTGCCTTGAAGAGCTCAGCTAGAGCACATCCACCATGATGCCCAGCCGTCCTCACCCCCCAATACTGATGTATGTTTCGTGAACTACCTCCCCCCTTGGATTTCATAGGGCTGTCCCAGTGGCGAGCACATTTACTGGTCATATGGAAGATCTGATTAGGATTCCCAAGCCTGGGCTCTTAGTCAGTCTAGCAGGAGGCTATATGCAGTGCCTGCAGAACTAGCAATTCTTCCAGAAAGGGAGCTTAAATCTTCTTACACACACACGAACATAATGAAAGGCAGCAGAAGAAGGCCCAAAGGTCTATCGAGTCTGCTTAATGTGGAGCTCATGCCCATATGCTACATGTTGCTCTGCCACCCTCCTGTCACCCTAACCTTTACCATGGCTCTATCCCATCTTATTTCAAAGCCCCCCAAGTGTACTGTGATTTACTCCCCCTTCTGGCAGTGCATTCCATCCTGCTACCACCCTTTTAATGAAGAGGTACCTTCTGGCCTCCCTCCTGTACCCCACCCCCACCATTAATTTGTTGTTGTGCCTTCTGGTGTTTCTGTTCACACGTTTGCAAAAAAGAGCCCCTATTTGTTAACGTCTTTAAGGTATTTGAAGGTCTCAGTCATGCTCTTTTTCTCTCTTCTCCTCTATTGAGTATATGTTCAGGTTTACTAGCCTGTATTCATACAGGATATGATGTTGCCCTTGAATCATCTAGGTAGCCATCTTCTGTACTGCCTTAATCTGGTTTATGTTTTTCTTAAGGTAGGTAGGGGTTCCAGTACTGCACACAGTACAGAAATCCCAACAACTGGAAAATGCACTCAAGGAAGTCTTGGGACAGATAAATGATAACACAAGCACTTGCAACCTCAGCTGCTTCAGTATAAATACAAATTGTATTAAATAGATGTCATAAAACATGCTAACATGGGAATAGCATAAACATTATTAATGCATCAGTTTAAATTCATGAGACATGCTAAATCACACACATGCAAGAAGCTGCAGTGTCTATGCCACAAAATTGCAGTCTAAAATGTAACGCTAGGCTGAATTAGGTCAGATGCTCACTGATACCAGTCATTTAATCAAATATTTTAAAAGATCACTGCCATATTCTCAGTTATTCTGAATGCACCCTTCAGCACTGGGCTAACTTTAAACCCTTTAGCTATTACAGTGATGGCAGCTGTTTCCTGTGAAACTACACCAGGGATTGTTAGGGCTCCAGGACACTTGCTCAGGTGCTTTGTTGCTAGGAAATTAGCTTGCACTTGTGACCAAGCGATTCTTTTAGTTCCCCACCACCAGATATATTGCAGGCTTCTGGCTGTGAAAATCAAGAAAATAGCAAAGCCTGAATTCAAGTACTGATGTAGGACTCGAAAAAGAGCTCTACAGCTCCCTTGTGGCAATGTGGTAGTGACCACTTGTACGAAAGAAGTGAGCTATGGTGGAGAGTGACTTTGTACAAAAATATATCACTAAATAATAATGACAAAAAAAATTTAAAATATACCTCAAAGCCTCAAGACCCACAGAAAGGTGTGCTATAGGGAGACACTAGTGCTAAATCCCAGCACTTAGCCCTTTGTGGGCTTCCTCAGGGGTGAAGAGAGGGTACACTGCACTTTGTAAATGGCTCAGTGTGTCACCTGATGCATAAATTTTAAAGCAGCAAAAACCCATCACCCTATTAAATATAAAAAAAAACTGGATCTAATTTGTTCACTATTTCCTAATATCCAATCAGGTTGCCACCACTTAAAATCTTTGGCAGAACAGTGAAACAGACAATGCTGTTGAAATTTAGGCAATACATTTGTTAATATTTTTTAGTACCTTGGAGTTACCCACGACCCTGTTCTAGACTTCAGCCTCCATCTGGCAAACATCTGCAAGGCTGTTAATACAAAGCTGGGGCTTGCCTGTAAAATTAGACATACCCTTACTGCAGCTGCTAGATTGGCTATTGCCTATGGTGTCCTGTGGCGGAGCCATACCTGTGGTCTAATAACCTACCTGGAAGCCAACAAAGGAATCCTAAACAATTGGAACATGTGCCACAACAGTATTTGCCGCTTTGCCCTATCTCTGCCCCAGCGTACCCGTCACTGCGTCCTCTACTCTAGTTTTGGGTGGCTCTCCCAATCCTCCTATCAGCTTTACACTGCAGGCTGTACAGTTGATAACATAAAAAGAACTGGCACACCAACTGCACTAGCCAGCATATTAAAACACACCCCACAGGCATACCTCTTGAGGTCTGCTGATAGGTCTCTACTGGATGTTCCTACATATGTGACAAAGATAAGCGAGCATGCGTTCTCAGCTTTTGCCCTCAAGATCTGGAACTCCCTTCCAATGACCTTAAGGCACTTTCAGTCTCACCAGTTTTAAGAGCGACCTTCGTAATTTCCTCATGTGCTCTGATAAATGTTCATGTAATTTGACTCTGCATACTCCTACCTAACCTGGTTTCATCTTTTCCTCCACAAGCTTTTTTTGCACTTAATGTAATTTGTCTCTGATCTGCTCATACTGTACAATTGTTTTTGGGTACTTCTGTATTATGTCAGACCATTGTTGATGTTTTGTATTGTTGTATCACCTGTTATTGCTGCTCATGTTGCCTGTAACTCTCCCGGGTTGTGCCTGAAAATAGACAATGCTCTTGTCTAGTGCACCTACCCAGTAAACAAAAACTAAATAAAAAATGAATTAATTAATATCAGCATAGAAATGTTAGCTTCAAAGAATCTTTGAAGCCAAAGAAACAATTATCCTCGCAATGTCCCCATGTAATATCAATTCAAAATGCCAGAATGTCCATTATACAAAAAGCAGAAAAAACTTTCTGATAAGTCATCAGAAATAGATGTACTTTCAAGGTTCCCTGTCCCATTTGTTGACATATGGCTCCTAAGTGAGTCCCGATCAGTCAGTTCATGATACAGGAGAAGGAATTTTCCCCTTTTGTTCTAAAGGGTGAGAAGGAGAAATAGAGAAATCCCTAGACTGTCCACATTTATGGTGGGGGGTACACTATATAAAGTATGACAATTGCACAAATCCCGGACTGGTATTATAATTTATATAATGCCTAAATAACAATAAATATTAATAAAAACTAAGTTAATAATAACGGGACTCCATCGCTTGGATAACACTGACACTACAAATTATAGGCAGGGACATTACACAGTAATGAGTTTATTTTGTGCATTGCCTTAATGTCAGGACATCTGCTTGCATGTAGTAAAGGCAAAAGCACAGTGGTAAGGCAGACTTATTTCATAAACCAAACAGCTATTGCAACATCAAATATTAAATTCCAAGTGAAAAGGGAGACTGGAAATCTGAAATTAAAGTTCTAATAGTCAAACTGTAGTTGTCATGGAGGGGGAAGAAAAAGGGAGATGGAAAAAGTAGGAAAAATGGATTTGACTGGGATAATGAGCACATATGGCAACTGTCTTTATACATATGTAAACCAAGCATATTACAAAAATGGCATTGAGTCCAATTCCTCATTGTGACCCGATGGTTTTAAGTTCCTTAATTCATGTATCTATAATGTCTCTTTTTGCAGGAGGTTTCTTAAACAATCCCCTCCTTGCTTTAGTTGTTTTACATGTTCAAGTGCCATCCCACAACTGTAATCCGATGGGTTTTCAATTCCATGCATTTGACCACATTTTGGCCCTCCCACAGGGTGGGGATTGATCCCATGTTCTCTTACAGAGGGAGACTTATTGGATCTCCACTTTAAAGCATTATGTCCAGCTGGACTCAAATGAGGAGATTGATTCTAAACCCTTTTTGGGTTAAATTATAAACAGTATACTGAGTCAGTGATCTTTATGAGGTAAATTGCCCCCCGCCCCCAAATCCCCTCTTCCTGTGAATCAAGTTATGAAAACTAATCTATGGTCAGCATTTATAATAACTGATCTATCTAAATCTGGTTTAAAAAATATGCACAAGTAGGAATTTTGCTGGCTAGATGACTGTATATATGAAATGATGCAGTCCAATTGTTTTTTCATTGTTGTAAGTTATATTAAGTATTATATCTATTCTTAACTTTAGATTATGTTTGTGGGACCATTCAGTTATTATTTGTGGTGATGCTATTCCCTGGTGCTGCTCCAATATGAGGACATTATTGTCCAGGTTTAGGAGTAGACGATAGCTTTTGTTCGACTCCCACCAGCACCACTGGGACAGCACAGCTGCAGTCTGTATGAAAGTGCATGATGATGTTACCACTCATTTAAATTGGCAGGACTTCTGATATCTAATGTTGGGGACAGATGTCTATGTGTAACATGTTTAAAGTCCTGTTTAGAATATTTTGGACAACTGAAGAAAGAAACCTCTAGGCAGTATAGCCTAGAGGTTAGTGTAACGAGCTGCAAATGAGCGTGGTGCATCCAACAGACCTGGGTTTGATGCTCGCAACTCCCATTTGCATACTGTGTGACTCTGAGCAAGTCACATAACCTCCACAGTGCTCCTGGGTTGCCCTTGAAAACAGGCACTTGTGCCTAGTGGGCATTCTGTGGTTACCAAAGAATTAAAAAAGGAAAGATTTTATTTTTATCAGGTATTATTCTATTGTTTTCAAGATGATAACATACATTCTATCCAACTTTGGTTAGACCACTCAGTGTCATACTAATACACAGTTTCTAGAAAAAGACAACATTACTGAACTTTATTTCGATATCAACCATATACCTTTATATTAGATACCAGTTTATGTACTGCAGGTGTGAACAACTATCTTTATCCTGCTACCTTCAAACAACACCTGATACGTTACTATTTCATTAGCAGTGCTCTAGTACAGTTTATTTGTGGTGCATGAGTGTAGTCTCTTCATAAAGGAGGGTTGCCAGGTGATGGTAAGGGCACTGAACAAACGTACAAGTTTAGATAAGGATCCCATTGTCTGTGGTATGCCTGTGTCTGATTTCTATTGGCAAACGACAGTCATTTGAATGTCACAAGTCTGGTCACTGCTGTATGCCATCTTAGGAGTGACGGGGCTTTGGACTGTCTCCAGAGCATCAGGACTAGTCTCTTGGCTTTGAGAAGAGCTGCTGTGACCCACCTTCTTTTTTTGTAGATATTTTTGTCTTTTTCCCCTTTTAGTCCCACTCACACGCATCCCCAACATGATGCACAAATGTGGAGGCACGTGTATGCCCCCCACCTTACCGGTCACACCATTGCCACCTGCACCTATCACTGGACCTCCATCTGGTGACAGTGGGACTACGGGCAGTGCCCCCCCCTTCCTGGGAGATGAGAGCCTTCACTCAATCCTGCTCCTACCCTCCAGCCGTGCCAGCATCTCAGCGACCCGAGGCCATTCCTGAACCCAGGTCACCAGCGCAGTGCAAGGTAAGGTGTCCGGTGCCTCAGCCCTCAGTTCCACCGAGCCGTCAACCCACCTTCTTATTTGCTTGGGATTTGTATCTAAGTTTGTGAAGTCCCCCAACAGAATGGGTGTCGGTGTGTCCAAGATATTAATCCCAGTAACCTTGGAGCAGTCCTCCAGTACCCCCCTTCCAAAAGGCCTCCAGGGTGGGGCACTGCCATTTGATATGCAATAGTCCTGCCTCTGGCTCTTGGCATTTCCAGCACTGGGAGCATGGTAATAAACCCATTTGCTGGAGGGCTTTTGGGGTCCTGTGCCATCTTAGCAGCAACCTGAGTTGCAGAACTTGGCTTCGAGCATCAGTGTAGGCCCTGTGGGCATCCCCTAAGAATGATTCCCAAACCCAGAGGGGATGTCAATTCGTAACTCTTGCACCGATTGTGCTCTGCACTTCTCAGTGGTGCTTGGTTGTGCATCTCTAATCATTCTGTATACTTTCCCTGCTAGACCTTTACTTTTCCCTGTTTTTTTAGCCAATCCCAGCCCTGTGCCATGTCCTTGTCCTTCAGAAATTCCCATACTGCTTCTCTGATCAGAAGGTACCTCCAGAAATCAGATTTGTGGAGGCAGTATTCATGCTGCAGCTGCTGATATGACCTTGGTAGAGGCCTTGGCCCCCTTTGGTCAGGTCAGCGATGGTGAGAATGCCTTTCTCCCACCATGCTTGCCAGGACACGGATGTCCAGGTTGTCCCAGAGGGGTGTATATCTCACCAGTGGACCACTTTTGTCTCTAGGGACTAGAGTGAGATTCATGCACCGGTGCCACACTTTCCAGGTGTCCCATACTACTGGGGTGTCTTTGGAGCTCAGTCAGGATTTACCCCCTAACATGGCTCCCATCCAAACTTGTTCAGAAAGGTCTTATTCAGGTTGGACCCATGCAGGCCTGCTTGTTCTCCAAGGGAGAAACCACTTAGTGGCCTGTGCACATCTGTATGCCTGAGCGTACCCATGAAACAATGGCAGGCCTAGGCCCCCTTTTTTCCAGTGTGTTCTAAGCTTCCCTTTACTGAATCTCAGGGCTTTGCCTTCCCACAGCTGTGTTGCTACCTCCTTGTCCAGTATGTGGAATACTTTGGTTGGGGTTTCTACTGGTAAATTACATTGAATGTATGTAATTTTTTGGGAGGGTGAACATCCTGAAGGCTTCTACTTTGCTCTTAAGAGATAGCTTCAGTCTTGGCCATCTTTGGATGTCTGCCTTGATCATGTTCAAGACTAAGGTATCATTTTCTTCAGTCAGCTATTTCCAGCCAGCTGGTACCCTGATCTGAGTTCCACCATGCCACAGCGACATGGATTGCGGTGACCATCAGAACAGTAATGGCACAACACCACCAACTGGTATTGTGCCGTCACTGGGGAAAAGTGTGTTTTCTATGGGGGGCTTTGCCCCCACATTCCCCATGTGGGGGGCCAACTCTGAGTCAGAGTTGGTTTGGGGAAGGCGTGAACACCCCGGAGACAGCTGTGTCAGGAACCCAGTGGACAATCACAGTAAACTGTCAAAAAATGTAGTTGTGATGGTCTTTGCTGTTTTCCTGTCACTGTGGCGATGTGATACCCCCTGATCTTCAGGTATGTGAAGCCCTGTGTGGACCATACTACTGGTAGTTCTTGCACACTGGTTTTTGTACAGGCTAGGTTAAGAGGTGAGATTGTGGTAATTTTTTCATTCACCTTTAGGCCAGAGACCTCTGCATACTCCCTCAGTATATCCAGGACTGGGGGTAGAGTTGCCCTTGGATTCTCCGTCAGTAGGAGATCATCTGCATATGTACTTATTAAGTACTGCTTTCCTTAACCTCAATGATTTCCACCGTGCTAAGGTGTCTCCTCTCCAAGGGGTCTAGAGTCACCGGGAACAACAGCAGCGAGAGTGAGCATCCTTGTCTTGTACCTTTTTGCAGAACAAATTGTTGTGATATATTTTGGTTAGTTAGGACTGTGGCTGTAGGTGCACTATATAAGGTTGCTATCCACTGCCTAAAATTAGGACCAAAGTCATATGCCCCCAGCGTGTGGTACAAGTAGCCCCACTCTACAGAATCAAAGGCTTTGAAAAATCCACAGCCAACTCTGCCGGCCCTCAGCTACAAATATATTGGAACGCTCATGAGACATATTTCACACAGGAAATCTATCTCCCCTAGTTGTTGCGCCTGTGCCTTTGTGGTTGCCTCATTATGGATAATAACCCTATCCCTTACCCTTGCTGGAGACATTGAGACCAACCCTGGCCCTACCATCCACTCCTCTCAAAATTATTCCTCCTTCTCTCATCGCCTGCCCCAGTCCGCAGGCTTAACCTTTGCCCATCTTAACATTTGGAGCCTAACTGCCAACCTCCCCAATCTAGAGGTCTGGGAATGTATGAATAACCCGGATATCCTAGCCTTATCTGAAACATGGCTGAAACAATCTATTCCTGATCCCCTCTGCTCCCTCCCAGGCTACAACATGTTTCGGTCTGACAGCCCTAACTCCAAAAGAGGGGGTGTCCTGGCGCTGTTCTAAAAGTCTCACCTCAATGTATCCATCATGCCTAGTCCCTCTGTAACCAGTTTGGGAGATGCTTCATTCACTCCTACTCCTCTGGGGAGCAAGAAACTCCACATCTTCAGTGTTTATATACCCCCCAGAAACTCCAAACTAGACCTTGAAGAATTCATTGAACTGGTACCAGCTGTATCCAAGAAAAATGGTGTAATCTGCATAGGTGACTTTAATCTTGGTTGGGCTGGTCCTAACGCCTCTCTCTTATTCACTATGATTAGCAAGGCCAACCTTGTGCAGCTCATCCTGGCTCCTACTAGGATTTCTCAAAGTGGTTTCAGCTGTACTTTTATAGACTGGATTCTTACCAACAGGAAAGAGAAATTTCCTATTGCCGGGGTTCTAGCTGACTCTTTAAGTGATCACTGCTCAGTATACTATGCGTGGGACTCTTCCCCTCCATCCTATCCCACCAAAGTATTGTCTTTTGCCAGCTTCTGTAACCTTAACACTGCTGCGTTACTCCATGACATATGACTCATAGACTGATCTCCCCTCTATGTAAACAATGATATCAACTTTGCAACCGAATTCTTTAACGCCACCATTCTCTCCCATCAGAACAGACACGTTCCAGTCACTAACGCATAGGGTCAAAGGAATAGCCACCAAGTGGCTCAAGCAGCCCCTCTTACAATTACTTAAGCGCAGGGATAAACCATGGTCAAAGTGGAAATCCCCCTGTCTTCAGGCTGACTTTGATGTGTACCGTTCTTTGCGAAACACCTGTGAAAAGGAGATTCGCTCTGCTAAGAGCAGTTACTACCATGATCTGCTTAGTACCTCTGCCTCCAATCCTAAAAGATACTGGACCCAAATTAATGAAATCCTTGGGAACAACAAGCCACAGACTCCTAACGATATGCTGATAAATGACATTCACTGTAACAACTCTTACACCATAGCCAATGCCTTTAACTCCCTCTTCACCAAGCTTCCCAACACCCCCCTCCTACATCTGGTGATCCCTTGTCTCCCCCTCCATTACCTACTGTAGCTTCTCCCCCCTCTAGTCCTTGCTCCAGTTAGATGTCAGGAGGTTATTAGGCTGCTGAAGACCATTCCTGCACATGGTAGTGCTGGTTCGGATGGTCTTGAACCTAGGATCCTATGACTTGCAGCCCCTATCCTTGCTACACCAGTAACTAGGCTCTTTAACTTGTCCATCTGCTCTGCCACAGTTCCTCTGTCCTAGAAAATGGCCAGAACTATCCCGGTGTCAAAGAAAGGTGACTCCAAGGTTCTATCTAACTACTGACCCATTGCGCTTTTGCCCACGCTCAGTAATCTCCTGTAAACGCTAAATCATCGCCAGGTCTCTACTCATCTACTTAACTTCAACCTTCAGACTCATATTCAAAATGGCTTTCATGCTGGGCATAGTGCTACTACAGCTCTAAGCCAATTCACTAGTGATGTGAAGAGAGACATGGACAAAGGCTTAATTACTGGAGCTGTGTTCATCGACCTCTCCAAAACATTTGACTTGGTTAATCACCCTCTACTTTTGAGTAAACTTCAATCTCTTTGTGCCTTCCGACTTTACCCTATCCTGATTTAGCAGCTACCTTGACAATCGGTCCCAATCTGTCTCCTTCTGCAAAGTTCTTTCATTCCCGGCCCCTATATATCCTCCTTGTAGGACCATTATGTATGCTGATAACCTGGTACTCTACGCCACCTCTAAGTCCATTGAAGACCTCAGTCAGTACCTATCATCCGCGTTTCAAAATCTTCAGTCCTGGCTCTCCTCCAATTACCCAAATCCTTAATTTACCTAAGACTCAAGACATGCTCTTTGGTTCTTCTAGAAAAGTCCACACTGAGCATACTAAGCTTCAGGTTCTATGTCATGATGAGTCGGCTGTCTCGAATACTGTTGCCTTCAAATACCTTGGAGTCATGCTGGATCCCATACTCAACTTCTCAATTCACGTTAATGAGGTGTGTCGCTCAGTAAACTTGAAAATAGGTGCTGCCTATAGAGTGTGTCACTCTCTCACACCTGCTGCCAGGATCTATGGTTGCTAGGGGCGTCCTGCTCCCAAGACTCTTGTATGCCCTTCCCGTACCCTCACAGGCTAATGCTGGTGTACTTCACAAGTGGGACATTACATATAACAACATCTGCAGATTTCCCTTATCAGCTCCTTGCTTGTCCCCTAATGCCCTTCGTTCCTATTCTCTGAGATGCTCTATTGACTTTTTAACCAGACCTCCCTGCCCAAACTCCCTGGGTGCTATGCTAAACCCTGTCATGCACTCCTGCCCCTAAGGTCCTCCAACTCTCCCCTGCTCCCAGTCCCGTCCTGCTCCACTAAAACGGGTGAGCAAACTTTCTCCTATTTTGCCCCAAAGTTCTGGAATTCCATCCCTCTCCACATTAAGAACTCCTCCTCTCACCTTTCCTTCAAGCATGCTCTGTTCTGTCACCTATGTGCACTTGGTAATTGTGAATGCTCTTAACGTGTGGCTCTGTACTCTGCTTTCCTGCCAACCTGTTCATGTCTATCTAATAATCTTCACTAGTATGTTAGCTTCTTGCCTGTTTCTCCTCTAGTATTCACTCTGACCTCTTTGCCCGGCCACTCAGCTGCTTGTACCACTGTACCAATTGTATTTTTTTACTTCTGCATATCCCTGCATGGATAACTGATGCTATCTGTTCTGGATTTAACTGCCGTTTACTATGTCCTGTGTTGTAACAGTGTATTGGACTTGACTGCCGTTTACTATGTCCTGATTGTAACATTGTATTTTGCATATTGTACTCTCCCCTGGACATGCTTGAAAATAGGTGGGGTTATTGCCTAATGCACTTACCCGGTAACCAAAAGCTAATAAATAAATAAAGGCAGTCATCGGAATGGAGGACTGCTTGCATTGCCCTCCATTTAAGCAATAAGGCATGACCAAGGGTTATGTTAATGGTCTGTTAATCACCTTCTAGGGGTGTACTGTGGCACGAGGTGTAGCCGAGTGCCACATGCCGCTAGAGGGTGATTAACTAACCATTAACATAATCCCTGGGAGTGCCTTATTGCTATTATAATAAAACATGTTTTTAAACAGTGTTAAACCTTGTTTGGCATATGGCTAAACTCTACATGTATGTTAATAAAAGATTAACATAAGGCTGTTAGAATGTTTGCAGCCAATCAGAAGAAAGCTCCATTTCTCAGACCCTTTTTATAATTGAGGTTAAGGGCCGCACGGATGTTGTCTGCGCCTGTCCTTCCTTTGCTAAAACTGGCCTGAGAGGGGTGAATGATGCTTGATATGACTGTTTCTAGTCTGGTGGCTAGAATCTTGGCCAGCACTTTTGTGTCTACTGATATTAGGGAGATGGGCCGAAAGTTTGTACAGTCCAGGTGGTCTGATGATTTTTTGGGAAGCAGAGTGACTGTTGCTTCCCTCATCATAAGTGGTAACTTGCCCTTTTCCTTTGCTCTTTGCAGAGCTGCCCACAGAGCTGGAGTGACTTCATCAACCATCAGTCTGTACAGATCCACCAGTATACCATCAGGGCCCGGGGCCTTGCCTGCTGCTAGTTGCCCAAGAGCCCTCTTCACCTCTTCTTTTGACACCGGTCTGTCTAAGTCCAGCATTTGCCCCATGACACCTGTGGCAGTGGTGTCCATCCTAGGAAAGCAGCTACTGCTGGGTCTGGCCCTGTTCCCATTGGGGAGGCCTTTGAGGAATACAGTTCCTGATAAAACTGTTTCATCACTTCATTGATTTTTCCTGGTCTCCGGACTGTCACCTGTCTTGGATCTACAGTAAGGGCATGAATTTGGGAATTGGCTTTCTGTTTCCTTAGGTGATATGCTAACAGTTTTCCCCCTTTATCCCCTGCTTCACAAAAGTTGTGCTTGGTCCTTATTAGCTGCCACTCTGCTTTTCTCTGTTGGATTATATTTATTTTATATTTTAGGCCAGTAATTGCAGCTATTAATTCCTGGGAGGGCACATGGGCCCTTTTGAATTGTTTTTCTAGGTTCTCCAGGTCCTTCTGTAACCTGTTTAGTTCTTCATGTCTTTGTCTGTTTTGTGCAGCTGAGTATGAGATTACCAAGCCTCTGACATAGGCCTTGAAGGCCTCCCAGACTGTCCCCACCTCCACTTAGCTGGTATCATTTATTTCAAAATACTGCCTGGCTTGTTCCCTGATACAAGTACCAAATTTATGGTCCTTAAGCAGGAGTGGATTGCATCTCTATCTGGTAGATGTTGGTTGTGCCCCGGGGGGGGGGGGGGTGAACATAATCTGAATTGGTACATGGTCTCACACCACCATGGGCTCCTATGGTTATACTATGTGCTCCCTGTGTTCCCACTTCGTTGATCAGCCAGAAGTCAATGCAGATGTGTGACCTATGCACTGGGGAGTAAAAGGTGTAGTCTCTCCCAGTTGGATTCTCATATCGCCAAGGGTCCTTCAGCCCCCCATTCATACTCCATTGCCATTAAGGCCTCCCTCGCTCTGGAGTGTGAGTCTGGAGATGGGTGCGACTTATCCAGAAAGATATTCTGGACCAGGTTGAAGTCTCCCCCTGCTAGTATCGGCACTGCATGGTTGTCTCCTCTGGCATCTGCACTGATTTATGGAAAGAAATCAGGAACATCTTGATTGGGTGCATACACATTGATTACCACTGCCTTTCCCCCTGGGAATGCAAATCAGACTATCATCCAATGCCCCTCCTTGTCCACTCTGGTCCATTCAGCCATCCATTGACATGCCTTGTGGATATGTATTTCCACTCCTTTGGCCTTGCTTGTGGCAGAGCTGTGTATCACCTTCTCCACCCATGCCTTTTGTGTAACCATAAAACTGATTTGGCAGTGAGGTGCATCTCCTGTAGAAGCATCAGGTCTGCCCCCAGATATTTTAAGTTCTGCAGCTGCAGAATAAGGGGTGATAGCTGCACATTTGAGCAGACTTGATAGACCTCTAGGCCTTTATCTGCTGGCAAATTTCATATGTTCATATAGCACTTTAGTATGTTTGACTAGGTGACTGAGCCCTTTGACATTCCAAAAGACGCACCTCACCTCATCCTCCTTGATTGCAGAATTAATTCCAAAGCACTTACTCCCCACCTCCACTTACCTTCTGGGGCTGGTCCCCTGTCCCCGGCTCCATATCTTGGTCCTGCCTCCCACTCCTTGGAAGTAGTGAACCTTCTGCAGTACGTGTTGTGGACCCTATTTCCCTTATGCAGCGGACTTCTGCAAGAGAACACAGAAAGACCAAGAGAGCATGTGGCCCCAGACTGAACTGTATAACAGTCTACCTGTACTCTACCTTTAACTTCAGTACAATATTAAGCTCTATGCTCTTTCATCAGCACTATATATATATATATATATATATATATATATCACCTTTTATCTGTTGCACACCTACATTCGTTTTGGAAAATTAACCTGTAACTGGTCACATGACCACACTAAGGTGCCTTAGGTGTCTGTGAAAGAGGAGATACCCTGATCTGCCCCAACTACACCCCATATGTACCATGAGGGAGGTTAAATTGATCAACTGCTGTTTACTTGTCCTGCCTAACCTGAAAATGTTAATACCGTTATGGCTACTATGGTTCAAACCACGTAATACTATACTGTACTTAGTGAAAGAATGAATGGATAAACCTTTAATACATTCTGGTTCAACCTACCTGTCTTAAGCAGCCTGCAGTGTAAAGATTCCCTATTCTTGGGGGTCCTTTCCTGTTTACTCAGAATTGGCTTAACCCTCAGTTTGTTGAGGTGAGTTTATTTCTCCCTCTTCTTAAACCATGTCCTGGTGTTGGGGCATTCCTCTATCCCAGGGACCACTCTATGCATTATTTGTGTCTTATGCTTATATCATGGGGGGGATAGAAGGGTCCTGTTCTATCTGCTAGGTTTTGTATACTTTAGGTAACACAGTGTTCCTGTATTCACCGCAGAAAGGTTGTTCAGCAGCCTCTCTCCTTGGGGGGGGACATTTTGCCTACTATCCTGTCTTGGGCTCTTTGCAGTTTGTTACTTTTCCATCTAGGGCTCTATCCCCCTTTTCCTTATGTCCCCCCATTATCCTGCTCAAGCCTCTTAGCTCTGGTAAGTCCATGTTCCACCTCTGGGTTCCTATGCAGCTTTGTTTGCTTTTCCCACTTGTACCCCCGCTCCCTTCTCTTCACTGTTGTTATACCTTTTGGCCCCATGGTGGGTTTTACCTCACCTGCCTACCCCCCTCCCTCCCCCCTTTACAACAGCAAACAGCTTCTAAGCCGAGGACTGCCTATCCAGAACTGTGCAGTCCGCAATTCAAACAACAATTAACTTATCCTTATTAACTGTAACCGGTATGGTCTAAACTCAGAATGCATACTATTTACCTGCTTCCTCATGAAGCAGCTTGCCGGCACCTCTAGGCAGTCACCTGTGGTGAGAGTCCCAGCAGCAAAAAGTATTTTTTGTTTCTGCCCTCTTCAGCCTTGATCCACTGTTGTGGCATCTGCGTATCTCCTATCACCAGGTGTGGTCTCTGCAGATGTCTGCTCCAAGCTATCCAAATCCTCAATTTCCAATTCAGGTGTCTCTGCTGCATCTGCCAATGCTGCGGCTACAACTGATGCAGGTCTGTATTCCGGGTTATCTCCTCAGTCTTCAGTTCCCTCCTCGCTGCTCGTAGAGTCATCCTTCAGATACTTCACTGGAGGGGACTGTTTCCTGATCTGAGAGTTCCTTCTTTGTCCTGTCTGGCTCTGGGAGCATTGCCTGATTATCTGTGGTTGGGGACCTTTGCCATGTTCTTGCCCTCTTTCAGTGGTTCCACAATTGGATTTGGGGGATGTAACTGTTTGTCCTGGCAAAGACGTGCTGCTGTGCACCATTTTCTGAGGTTGGCTGGGCGCCGCCATCTTATAGTCATTTGTGCCCCTGTGTTTATTGTCCTCTGGAGTTTTGTTCCAGCCTGCCTGGTTCCCCACCTGCAGTCGTTTATTGACCAGAGGGTACTGGGACTTGTAGTTCCAATCAATAACTTTGGCCAGAGTCTTTAAAACCATTCAATTACCTCCTGTGGAGTGATTGTCACCAGTTCTTTGCCCTCATGTATGATGCTCAGCCCTGACAGCCCCACAGAAGCTGTATCTTATATTCTGGTGTCTCAGTTCTTTTTTAAGGGGGCCGAAGGCCTGCGGCACATGGCCACCTCATGGGAGAAGTCCCTGTAAAATGAGATCTAAGATCCTCTGTAGTCCAGCTCTCCCAGGTCCCTTGCCATTCTTAGAATTCTTTCTTTTGTTGAATATCTAAGAATATAGGCTATGATTGGCCTCAGGGTTGACCCTTGATTTGTTTTTAGTCCCCAAGTGTGGTGCATTCTTTTAACCTCTATCGGCCCCACCATCTACTACCCAGGAGCCGTGGGATAAATTCATTAAGAAATCCTTCCATGCTTTGCCCTTCAATACCTTCGGACACACCTAGTATTCTAATATTGTTGCAGCATCCCCGATTCTCTTGGTCTTCCACTCTCTCCAACAGTTTGTTGAGCCTTGCTTCATTGTATTCAAGGTGCTCGAGTATCCTGTGTTGATGTACCTCCAGGACATCAGTTCTTTGCTCAGCCACATTCATCTTGTCCTGGAGGTGTCGAACATATTCTGCCATGCCTGCTAGAGAGGATTTAATGACTGCCATATCTGTCAAGAGCATTTCTAGTATCCTGATGATGTAATTTAAGGAATCTTCCATGTGTACGGGGACCTGTGGCTTGATTGCACCAAGTGAGGGGGACGTATCCTGAACCCCAGCCATTGAGATCAGAAACTGGATCCAGAAAACGTCCAGAGAGTACAGTTGCAGCAAAAAGCATTGTAATATTCTGTCTGTGTGCCAAAGTATATTTACTCTGCCAAGTTCCGAGGTATGTGAGCACTTTTAACCCTTTGCATTAATCTATGCCTTCTCAACACACTCCCTGGCAGACTGCCTGGGGCTACAGTTGTGGTCTACATCTCACCCAGGCTAGAGAGGTGCTTCTCACTGCCTGCCTCATGTCTGGGCCCTGCCAGCTTTCTGTCAATACTGCTAAGTCACCACTATAAGTAGATTCTTCATTTCAGGGTCGCTACCTGCCTCTTGGTTTCTGGTAGCCCTTGGTACTTTCAGTTAACTTTTATTTTAGTGCTTTTCTCTTCTTAATCCCTCAATTCAGTTAGGCTGGAGTGGATCATCGCCTTTAAGCCACCATCTTAGTTGGCTTCAAAACTATGCCCCCAAAAGTGTAAGCTTTTAGATTGTCCAACTTAATCGGTCAAGTGATTAATAAGGATTACATTGTTTTAAAAATGTTAAATTACTTATAAGCACAATTGCACTTTAAATTTATCACTGGTTTACTCACTTATCACAAGCACTGAATGGGTAAACAGAAATTTAGAGACAGTGTCAGTAGGAAAAGATCAAAGATCCATCCATTCTGCCCAAAGCTGCCCTAGACCTAATGTCTATCTGGAGATCATGAATATGCAGATTTATGTATACATAAGCACTGCCTTGTGTTGTTGCACAGGACCCCAAAAGAAGTCCTGTATGTAGTCTGCTACTTAGGGTAAGTGCACCTGCATCCTACATGTTATGGCTTTTTTCAAATAAAAGTATTTAACTTTCTACTCTACTGGTGAGTGCCATGCCTTTCTTTACTTTCTAGGACACTGCTCAAGTGTGTGAGTTATGACAGTGCTTAAAATGGATTCCTTATGGGCTAGCAGCTCATCCCTTTAAAATATCCCCAACATGTTGTCGGCAATGGCTGTGATTGCTATGGCTAATTTTTATCCTGTGCCCCCTCCTCACATATGCACATACGGTACTGCACTGAGCATATCAAGTCATTGTAACCTGCTCTGCCTGCTTCCACCACCGCATTGCATATATGTACCAACTTACTTTAACTTGTACTCTTTGTAACCTGCACTGCCTGTATATACAGTATGTAGCTTCTCCTTGTAACTCATGATCTCTATATCCAAACACTATACATTTCTGTTATCTGTTCTGTCTGTGCCATCATACCCAGGTTGTGCCTGAAAAAGATATCACTTGCCAGTGCACTTATCCGGTTACCAAAGTTAAAATAAAATAAATAAAAATAAAATGTTCCTGTATACATTTTACAGAATGAATTGTTCTTCCTACATAGTTCTTTTTACAGGAGTATGTCAAGGAAAAATCACATACCGTGTATCACATGAAATCAGTTCCCTCACATGAAATTTCTGTCCAGTAATTACATTTTCAAAAGTATCATTTGGCATGGCTAATTTACAAAAGTGACACTTTTTACAGGTCCCAAAACCAGTTCTGTGGATGGCATCCAGTTTCTTGTCTCCTGCCCTGTTGATTTACAGTATTGGTAGTAGACTAATGAATCCTTCAAATTTGGTGCTTGCCTATAGCTGATGCTTAGTTTTGTTTTAAAATGGGGTGCCAGATTATTGTCATTTATAATGATATTCCATTTTTTTGTGTGTATAATGAATTAATCATACTGTAATCCCATTATATTCTATGGACAACGTAATTGATGGTCTTTGTTCATCTGTTTTGCTTT
The DNA here is from genome assembly GCA_016271365.2 of Neoceratodus forsteri. NCBI lineage: Eukaryota > Metazoa > Chordata > Ceratodontiformes > Ceratodontidae > Neoceratodus > Neoceratodus forsteri. The sequence goes on from CM057450.1 coordinate 1,022,264,285, forward strand.
TTCTACCAGCAAAGGCTGCCTGTCCAGATTACTTACTTCATTTTGGGTCTGCTTTAGTACTGAACCATGAAAACCAGAAAACCATGACTGGACATGGCTATACTCAGTTCAGGAAGGACAGGGTAGGTAGGTAGGAAGGAAGGGGTGGTGCTGTACATAAGGGAGGGTATAAAAGCAACTGAGGTACAGGGAATACGGGGTGGTGGAGGGGTTGAAGGTACTGTGGGTCACCCTGGAGACAGAAAACAGAGCCACTATATACACTGGTAACACAGACTTTGACGGCAGATAAGGACCGCTTGGACCAGCTAGTCTGCCCATTTCCCTACCTACAGGATAGGCCACAAATCCTAGTTAACCAACAGCCTATTTCTTCCTACCCACCCAAGAATTGCCTTATGTCTGTCCCACGCATTCTTGAATTCTCCCACAGTTTTAGACCCCACAACCTCTTCAGGAAGGCTGTTCCATGCATTCTCTACCCTCTCTGTGAAAAAATACTTCCTCACATTGCCCCGGAACCGCCCCCCCCCCATCTTAAAATTGTGTCCCCTTGTTCTTGCATGTCTCTTTTTCTGAAAGATGCTACCTGGTTGGACTTTGTTGATTCCACTGAGGTACTTAAAAGTTTCTATCATGTCCCCCCTCTCCCTTCTTTCCTCAAGGGTATACATATTAAGTTCCTTTAGTCTCTCCTCGTCACGGCTTCTCTTGCAGACCCTGCACCATTTAGTGCCCTCCTCTGGACTGCCTCTATCCTGTCTATGTCTTTGCGGAGATGGGGTCTCCAGAACTGGACACAGTACTCCAGATGGGATCTCACCAACTGTCTGTACAGAGGGATAACAACTTCCTGTTTTCTGCTGGTGATGCCTCTCCCTATGCATCCCAGTATACCCCAGCCCTCCCTACTACCTCACATTGCTTGCTAACCTTAAGGTCATCTGATATGATTACCCCCAGGTCCCTTTCCTTTTTTGTTGTTGTTACTACCTCCCCACCCATTGTGTATTCTTCCCCCTGGGTTCTTGTTTCCCAGGTGCATTATTTTGCACTTCTTTGCATTGAATCCAAGCTGCCATACTTCTGACCATTCCTCCAACCTTGCCAAGTCCCTTCTCATCCTTTCCATGCCTCCTTGTGTATCAACCCTGTTGCAGATCTTTGTATCATCTGCAAAGAGGCATACTTTTCCTTCCAGTCCCTCTGCAATGTCACTTATAAAGACATGAACTGGACCCAGTACTGAACCCTGTGGTACCCCACTAGTAACCCCTCTTTCTTCACAGTGGACTCCATTTACAATTACCTTCTGTGTCCTGTTGTCCAGCCAATGTTTTACTCAGGCTAACACCCTGGGACCCACTCCCAGGCTGGTTAATTTTGACTATTAATCTTTTTTGTGGGACCGGGTCAAATGCCTTGCTACAGTCTAGGTAGGCCATGTCCACAGCCCCTCCCTGGTCTACTACTTTGATCACCCAGTCAAAGAACTCTATTAGATTCATCTGACATGACCTTCCCACTGTGAACCCATGCTGCCTTGGGTCCTGTGCCCCACTGGCCTCAAGGTATTCAACAATTCTTTCCTTCCAAAGTGACTCCATCGCTTTCCCTACCACAGAGGTCAAACTGACAGGTCTGTAGTTTCCTGCCTCTGTCTTGGTCCTACTTTTGTGAAGGGGAATCACATCCGCCTTCCTCTAGTCCTCGGATACCACACCATCCTCCCATGATTTATTAAAAAGAGTAGTCAGTGGTTTCACTAGTTCCCCCCTTAATTCTTTTAGAATTCTGGGGTGAATTCCATCTGGCCCCTTTGCATTGTCCACCTTCAGTTTTAGGAGTTCTTGCAGAACCCTTTCTTCTGTGAAAGGGCTGGGATCGACCCCCTATCAAGAGTGCTTCTGTTAATTGGATTAGGCACTTCCCCCTCCTCTTTTGTGAATACTGAGCAGAAATATTCGTTCGGTATCCCTGCTTTTTCACTGTTCCCCTCTGCCCACCTACCATTCATTCTATTCAGCCTCACTATCCCTCCCTTTGTCTTTCTATGCTCTCTGATATACCTATAAAAGATTTTATCCCCCTGCTTAACCGAGTTGGCTATCTTTTCCTCAGTTTGGGCCTTTGCTATTCTGACTTCCGTCCCTGCTTCCTTCTGCCTTAACTGGTACAGCTCTCTGTCCTGCTCCTTCTGTGTTTCCTTATGCTTCCTGAATGCTATCTTTTTCTCCCTGACTTTCCCAGCCACCTCTTCTGAGAACCATAGTGGCTTTTTCTTTCATTTTGATTTGTTTATTTGCTTCACACAAAGGCTTGTTGCTTCTGTGATGGCAATTTTGATGATTCCCCATTGTTGCTCCACCCCTCCTTCTAGCCTGTTTGCTAGTGCTTTTCTGAGGCACTCTCCCATCTTGCCAAAGTCAGCCCTCCTGAAGTCCAGTACCCTCACTTTTGTGTGACTTGACTCTGTAGCTGAGTTTAATGTGAATCACGCTGTTTGATCATCACTTGTTCCCAGATGGCAACCCACTTCTAGATCTGAGATCCTCTCACTGCCCCCATTTGAGAGTACAAGGTCTAAGATTGCTCCCTCATGAGTGGGTTCCGAAACTAGCTGTCTGAGGCCTGCCACCTGTAGGGCATCGAGAATGGCCCTGCTCTTGGATGTGGCTGCAGCAAATGTGCTCCAGTTAACATCTGGCATATTCAGGTCTCCCATCAACAGTATCTCCCCTTTCTCTGCTATCCTAAGAATGCCTTCTATCATATCCTTGTCCATTCCCTCCTCCTGATGTGGGGGTCTGTTCACAACCCCTGTGCAGATTGTGGTGCCCTTTCCAGTCTCCAAGGTGACCCACAGGGCCTCCTCTCCTCCCTGTTTACTCTTTTGTTCAGTTGCTTTTATCCCTTCCTTTACACAGAGAGCTACTCCTCCCCCTCTTCTCTCCTGCCTGTCTCTCCTGTAGGTTATGTACCCTGGTATGTTAACATCCCAGTCATGGTTCTCTGTACCATGTTTCTGTGACTGCTACGATATCCAGGCATCCCTCTTCCATCAAGGCCACCAGCTCAGGGAGCTTGTTGCCCAGACTATGGGCATTGGTACTCATTACCCTCCATTTCCTGATGGCCTTACTCCTTTTTGCCCCATCCCTGTCCTCATTGCCTTTGTCACCCTCCCCATTTACCCCGCCCTTCTCCCTATCGCCACCTCTACGTTGGTGTTTACCGCACTTACTACCATGATTGTTTTGGGGGGGGGGCTAGGATTTCCCTGCTTGGCTAGTTTAAATGCTTGCCAAAGAAGCATTTAAACCTATCACCTAGAATCCTGGTTCCTCTCCTGGACAGATGCAGCCCATCATGCCAGTATAGGCTTGCATCACTCCAGGTGGAGCCCTAGTCCCCAATGAAGCCAAATCCCTGAGCTCTGCACCAGTTTTTCAACCACTGATTGAATCCCATGGTGCAGAACACCCTAACCTCTCCTACACCATAGATGGGCAGCACCTCCAAGAAGGTTACTGTGTGTCTACTTGTCTAAGACCCTCCCCAATTCCACAAACTCTTCCCGCTGCTCTAATCCTTTCTTAGCCAGGTCATTTGTCCCTAGGTGGACAATGACATCAGCTCCCTCCCGTGCAGCTGCTTTGGCAATCCTGAGGATTTGCTCCCTGTCCTTCCAAGCCATGGCGCCAGGCAGGCACCTTAACTCCCTCTCCACTTCCTCCCCCAGTTCTACCTTCCTAACAATGGAGTCCCCCACCAGGAGTTGTTTCCTTCCCCTGTGGGTCCCATGCCACCCTCCTGTGGGTCTCCTTTGTGGGTTCCCAGCATCCTCCTTGGTCTCCACTGCAGGTGCCTCCATAGAGGAACCACACTTTGCCAGAATGGCATAGGGTGTGGAGAGGTACAACTGGAGGATGCGCTCTGTTCCACCACCCTCACCCTCCCTGAGCCCACTGTGGTCCAACCGCTCCTCTTTCTTGGCAATCTCTGAGGCAATGACAGTGGCACTGGTGGTCCCTGGATGGAGCCTGGAGATGAGCCACCTCCATCAGCCCAGAGAGATGCCTGCAGATGGGACAACTCTGCATCCTCCAGAATGTCTCCCGGAAGACTGCTGCTCCACAGCCACTGCACTGCACCACTCCCTTCATGTCTTTTTTTCTGGCCCCTTAACTGTTGTTTGGAATCCTTACTCTTTCCTCTGTTTTTTTTTCTTTCTCTTCTCTGTCTACTTACTTTCTGCCTCTGGCACAATCTACAGACCTCCAATACAGAAGTGAATGGTGGAAGCCATTGGTACAATGGCAGAAAAAGTGGAGGTGCAGTGTCCCAATTATCTACCCCTCCTACGTCATTATCGTAATAAACAAGTACATGACAGCCATCATCACTTTCTCTGTTTGAGCTCAATTTTTCCCACAGTCAGTATATCTCCTCCCTTTACCTCTTTAACCTGCCACCCTGTACATGGCCTCTTTCCCCATATGTGTAGTTGCCATTGCCGGCTGCCTCACTCAAAAGATCTCTGCTTATAACCCCTGTATGCCTATGGTTGAGTGTACATCTGCTGACTTTTTCAATTGTAAAATAATGCTTTTTTTATTTATTTCAACCTTGTAGTGTACTGTATATACTTTATCTTCCTTGTATATTATTGCTTTTTGTATACCTGCTTCTGTACTGTACTTTGATGTATTCATGACCAGGTCCACCTTGCAAATGAGCCTTGCTCAATGGTGCCCGCCTAGATAAATAAAGATTTTGATTGATTGATTGATTTAGGGCTCCAATTTTGTAACCCCTTTTAGAGAACCTACTGAGCAACTCTTCAGACTCAATATCATAGTCACTTACCTCTGTACAACTGTGTCTCACGTGGAGTAGCTGTCCATATGGTACTGAATTCTTTAGTGCTGGTGAATGTGCATTTAGATAATGCAGTAAAGAATTTGTGTCAGTATTCTTTTGGCAGCACCTTGTTTTAACCACATCAGCAGCCACTACTGTGATACTCAAATCTAAGAAAATAATTGATCCTCAGTTCTTCCAGTGAAGCACAAACCTCAATCTTTCATGTCAGTAAGCCTTTGGATAAATCCCTCAGCTTTCTCTTGCCTACCTGCCCATATGCAGATGACATCATCGATATGACAAAACCAATTACAACATCTGCATACCAGAAGGCTTCTGAAACAAATTATTTCCATCTCCCACAGGCCTAAAAATAACCCTGCATAACATGGTTCCATGCAAGTGTCCATGGTAGTGCCCTGTGTTTGGAGGAAAATGTTCACTGAAAATTCAAAAAAAATTGTATATTAGAATGCACACATGCACACAGTACTCCAGATGCAGATGCTCCATGGACCTGTGGGAAAACCCCTTTGATATGCAACCCAGCATCCTGTTTTCCTTCCCTGCCACCTTTTTGCACTGTGTTGATGTTGTCAGGTCACTTATAATTGCTATCTTGAGATCTTCCCCTACTCTGAGAATTTGACCTTCACCCCCTAAACTATACTCAGCCCTGGAATCTTATGCCCTATGTGGATTACTTTGCACTTTTTAGTACTAAACCCCAATTGCCAGATTCCAGACCACCTTTCCAACCTTGCTAGAACCTCCCTTAGATCCCTTATGCCCTCTTTAGTGTCCAGCCTCTGCAGAGCTTGATATTGTCCATGAGAAGATACAGCTTGCCTTTGACACCTTTCTCAATGTAGTTGATACTGTATATATACTAAACAGAACTGGACCCAGTAGTGGTCCCTGTGGTAATCCGCTAGTAACTTCTGTCATCCTGGAGTGCCCCCCCACCCCCTGCTGCATTCTACCCCCTAGCCAGTTTGCCACCAACCTGTTTAGTTTCTCCCTAGCCCCCCATATCCGCCAGTTTTCTGATCAACCTCTTATGGGGGACTGAGTCAAAACCTTGCTGAAGTCCAGGTACTGTATATTATGTCTGCCGCTTGACCCTTGTCTACTTCCCAAGTGACTCAGTTGAAAAAGTTGATCAGGTTTGTCTGCCATGATCTCCCTGTTGTGAAACCATGCTGCCTGCTATCCTGGAGTCTGTTTGCCTCAAAGAACTCAAACAACCTTTACTTTAGGAGGGTTTTCGTGGGCTTGCCAATAACTGATGTCACGCTGACTGGTCTACAGTTCCCCAGTTTGGCCCTAGGCCCACTCTTGTCCAGGGGCACCACATCAACTGTCCTCCACTCATGCATACTCACACTTATGTCCAGTGAGCAGTTGAACAGGCCAGCCAGGGGCACTGCAAGGACTGCTGCCAGCACTGTCAGCTCCCCCAGGTGCATGCCATCTGTCCCTGTGTACATGTCCACCCCAAGGGCCTTGAGCCCTTTAAAAACTCTGTCCTCTGGTACTGCTTCCTCCATTATCCCACTGCCCTCCTGTTCCTATTTTCCCCTGTGGTAGTGGCCCATTTTCTCCTTAGTGAAGACTGAGCAGAAGTATTCATTCAGTGCCTCCAGCTTTTCCCTGTTTTCCTCCACCCACTTGGCCCCCCCTTCTCAGCTTCACTGTTTCATCTTTTGTTGTTCTTTTCTTCCAGATGTATCAGAAGAATATCCTGCCTCTGTCTCTGACTCATTCAGCTATTCTTAGTTCCGCCCCTGCTTTGGCTTGCCTTACCACCCAGCAAGTAGATTTCAGGTGTCCTTCATATTCTTCTCTGTCTTCTTCCTTCTGGGTCTTCTTGCATTTCCTGTTAAAAGCCCTTTTCTCCCTCACTGCTCTTCCCACCTCCTCTGTAAACCACAGCAGAGTCCTTCTCTTGCTCCTTTTAGTCTTCTGCTTAAAGCAGGTTGCTGTGACTGCCTGGACCACCTCTCTAATTACTGCCCATCTGTGCTCCACACCTATGTCCTCCCTTAGTTCTCTCAGTCTCTCCTCTAGCATCATCCCCATGCATACAAGTGCATCTGTCACACAATGGTCCAGGGGGTGCAAGGCATACAATGAGACCTCTCCTTGTACTACAGCTCCTCACATTACCAGAGCACCTGGTGCATGCTGCACAGATGGCAGTGTATCCAGCCCTTATGCTAAAGTGACACATAGTGATGTTAGTGCTTCCTCACCATCGGGTGATCATACTTCCTCCTGGATTCATCCCCTGCCTGGAAAGCCCTGTCACAGAGAGACAATTCTATGGATGAAAGAAAGATTAGTCAGGTCTCACCTTGTAGTAGGATCACAACCAGTTGCTGTGTGTATCAGTTCCAGAGGCCATATTTCTGCTGCGGGTGGGGGGGAGGTTGTACAATAAGAACCTTCCAGTCGAACTAGCACAAACTTACAAAGCAGAAAACTGTTTGAATATAGAAATTACTTTTAGTTCTAACCAATAACTACCTAAATCAATGAAGCTGAGCTCAACATGACAGTAGCAGATGGAGCAAAACTTATTTAAAAGCTTAATACTACACACGAGGTTACAGATGAGCTGGGATGAGTTGGTTTGAAATAAAAGTAATCTACATTCAAAATGTCTTCTGCTTTGCATGTTTGTGCTAGTTCTAGTGAGAGTTTTATCTTTTACAATCCCCATTTCCCTGTAATTCAATGGATGCTTCACCAGTAAGGTGGTGGGGGGTGGTAGTTAGGTACCTCTGAGGCAATTTGCATTGACTGTAATGTGATCCTGCCTTAGTATACCCAGGTATACCTCAGTACTGAGAAACTTATCTATGACTACCATTGTAGCTGCCACAGCAGTAGTAGTAGTATCAAAGAGAAAGGCAAGAGCCATTGTAGGGGGTGGTCTATCTATGGTGACAAATCTGAGCGCTAACAATCATATTGAGCACTGCATGTTGGGATGTGTTGTTCTATGATTTCAAAATACTGTATAATATCCCTTCCATTTTACTCATAAAACATTCTAAAAATATCTCATGTGCTGTTATTGCACCTGTTCAACTGGCAGAGCATTTCAGGGGACAGGCAGCACTAACACATACAGTTCTTCTTTGTTCATATCCTCCACCATTTATGGTTACTTATTTAGTAGCTGCAAACCAGCCACTAAATCAGCTTAATGTCTGGTTCTCCATTTGTGGCAAATTGATAGTCAATGCTTACTTATTTAAAAGTGAAAAGAAATTATTTTTTACAAAGTTAACTGTCCTTTTTTCCTTTGCATGCTTGTTATGTATCCTGATATGTTTTGACCAATTTTTGATAGATAAATAATCTAGTTTTGGGTGCCCTCGGATTTATATAGAGTTCCACTCTCCTCAGCAACTACTGTACTGCTCTTTCTTTTTATATTTCTAACACATCCCACATCAGATATACCATTAGCTACAAAGGCAAAAAAAACAACATTTGTTTAATAAAAAGGCAACAAATGTTGTCATATTGGATAGGCACTAAAAGAAAAACAGGAGGGTATCTATAGGTATAAAAGACTATTTCCTATCTTTTTTAATAGACAGAATTCCCAAAGAAGACCTGTGCTTGAATGGCTAAATCTAACTTTATTTTCTATTCTTAGCATGTACTTGATCTAACTATTTTATATTATTTGCAGCACACACACTGATGCAGCTCTGTTTTTTTGTGAATAAAAGGTTCAAATGTTAGTGCATGCATATTTATTATACTAGCAGGGCTGTGAATCTGTAGGAATTAAGTAAGTTGATATGAAGCACATTACTTCAAAAGAACCTAAATATACTTCAGTATAAAAATGTTACAAGTGCCAAATGCATAATGTATAAATATATATTTTGGTTTTTCATACCTGAATAAGTAGCTAATATGTATAGTCGATGTATCTGAATATGTAGCTAAGACATGCAGTGTAGTGTGCTGTGTTCTAAAAATATCCATCTTTATTTCATTCATAGTTCTAATGGAAAGTCTGTGTCCTGGTCTGAACCAGGAGGAAGACAACCACCAAAGGGACAACACATGTGGCACAGGCTGTCTGTCCATGTGAAGGGCAAGGAGACGGGATCTAACCAGACAGCAGTAATCAAGCCCCTAACAAAGAGCTATCAGAGCCAGTCAAAGAGCTTGACTTTTTCTGACATCAGTACCAAAACCCTTTATAATGTTGCAGAAGAGGATGAAAATGACACAGTCCGATACAGTAGTCCCAGTAGCCCTTCGATGATGGTACACAGAGTGGCAGGGGCACCACCACTGCAGGCTATGGAGGAATCCCATTTGTACTTGTCAGACCAGGTTCAGAAGACTGCTGCAACTCAACGATCTATAATGGAACAGCTGCATGGTGTTGTCAACAAGTTTTCAACAAATGTGCCAGATCTTAATTCAGTGATGTCTGGCCCCGGAAATGGAATGATGCCTGTATATCAACCACATGTTCTACAGCAGCAGGTACTTCCACTCCAGATGACCACCTTCAGTGAGGAACCAGTTTCACCTGTTGAGGAGGATGATAGTGAAAGGTATAACCTTATTCGAGGTTATATGTATGATAGTGCAGAAAACCAAGAAGAGTTGGTTCAAAGTAAGCTGACTTTGGAGGACTCACCAGCTCTGACACCACCATCCCCTTTCCGAGATTCTGTGGCTTCTGGCAGCTCCGTACCAAGTTCTCCTGCATCAGAATCAGTGCTCTGCACACCTCCAAATGTAACATATGCCTCTGTGATTCTGAGGGACTACAAGCAAAGTTCGTCTACCCTGTAAAATTAAGGGACATGAAAAGGGACAATCTGGCTAATCCTTACAACCAGTGCTACTTCTGGCAATAGAAAAAGAGGGGAAAAGGGAGAACACGCAAGAGCAAAAGTCTTACTTCCAGCAACTAAACCCGTTGTTTATCAGAGGGCTCCAATTATTTACTTTATAAATGTAAAGCATTTTCTAAATATTGTAACATGCAATGGGAACAAAGCACAAAGCCAATACAGTATTATATTTGTATGGCAAACAGCTGGTTTGAATTGATTTTGCAAAATTTATAAAATGAGGGCTATTGTAATCCCTGAGTAACTCAACAAGATGCTACACATCTATGAGATGATAGTTTATGTAGCATAATGCAGGTGAAGGCTAGTAGCCTAAGAAGGACACATGGACAAGAGGCCAAATCCAGATAAGTGTGTGAAAGTGGATATTCCAGTACTTACCTAATTGAACTCTGTCACAATATCCTGCTGTTTCTTATGGGACAATTACAACTGTTCCTAAGCAAATGCACACAGTGCATTCCAAAAGTACTGTAACACTAAATGTGGAGGGAAATAAGATGTGTCAATATTTACAAATGAGCTGAGAGAAACCCCGTCTGGGTATTCATAAATTGCATCTATAAGACAGAGGCTTACAATTGTATAACCAGAGTATTATGTAATCTTGATTGCATTTTTTGTGGGCAATAGAATTTATTTTAGGTGCAGGGGAGTTTATGTGAAATGTAATATCAAAAGTCTGCCTTGAAGAGATGTCTTATAAATAAAGTATCATTAGTATTTTATGTTTGCTATGTTTTATATGATATTGTATTATATTGTAATGAATTTGAATATATGAAAGTTCGTATTTCGTGCTAGTTTGTTTTTCATACACTAATATGAGTTGTTACCTTTATAGGGCAAAACAAAAAAAAATCAGTTATGACCATGCAAATATTTTATGATGTTGAAGTGCATTAATAATAAAGTGCTCTACAAATGTTTTGTGAAAATGAAAGTTAGTAAAAAATATGAATGCAAATTTGCTATCCAAGAAGTACTTTGTACATGCCAGTATGAAAAATTCAAATCTAGAACTGAAACAGTATTTATTATATTTATAGTTGTTTTGGGTGATGAAGCATTATTCTTTACACTTCAGTCTAATTACTGCTATGTAACCTTATATTAATATAATGCACAATTGTAGGAAATTACTTGAGATTATATGATTAGCTCTTAGTTTCTAACTGTTTAAATTTAAACAGTATGGGTATATTAAATTTGATATAGAAATATGTGAACAACTAACATTTATGAACACTTTAGTGTGTGTAGCACCACAAACTATTACATGTCTTGTACAAGTTCTTTAATTTTTTTGGCCTGTTAAATGCTTGGGTTCAAAACTGCCTTTTGTCTAAACAACAAAATGCTGTAAAATAAATATTTTTTATTTATAATGGTTCTGTGTTTCTTTTATTTGGGTGTATGTAGAAGACTTGGTTTGCTGGCCAAGGCACCTAGCTTCACCTGAGCTCTTTCCTTCTAGATTGCTTGAAAGGACAGAGAAGAGAACCTTACCAGAGCAAGGGGAAGGATTAAGACTTCTTTTGGCTAAGCAGATTTACTGTGTGGTGTTATTTTTATTTTGTACTCACAGGGATTGCTACTGTTTGTTGCTAACATTTCAGTGCTTTATTTTTCTCTGATTCAAACTGTTGTTGCTGGTATACCTTCTTCTGCATTATTACAAGGTGTGCCTACAGGTGTGTACTAACAGATTACTGCTGTAATCTTCTGATTCAAATTGTCTTTTGCAAGGTATATCTTCTGTTACTGCTTTATTTTTCTCTGTAGCAAAGTGTTTCTTATAGGGTATATCTTCTCTGAAATTATTACAGGTGGTGCTTTACAAGTTTTACAGTTTTATCTAACATTAGGATAAGCTTTCATGGTTACTGCATTTGTTGTTTACTGATTGTTTCTGCTCTTACCTCCTTGTTCTTTCATCCGTGGTTGTTCTTTTTTGGCAGGGGAAGGGCCCAGCCACCCACCCCCATCCCCAACCACCCCACACTACACTCATTTTATAGGGTACCACAGTTGTGAGATTTCCTGTGACATTTCCTGTGGAAATCACAGCAGAGAGAGTGAGGGAAGCCCTCAGCTCCCTTAAGACAGAGAAAGCACCAGGGCTGGATAAATTACATCCCAGAGTGCTGAAGGAACTTGTGGATGTCCTGGTGGAGCTTTTCACCATCTCTCTGAGGACAGGGTGGGTGCCCCAGGACTGAAAGGTGGCACATATAGTGCCTATCCACAAGGGGGATCAAGGGAGGTGGCAGGGAACTACAGGCCTGTCAGCCTGACATCGGTGGTGGGCAAGGTGATGGAGGGCATTGTCAAGGAGAGGCTGGGGGGGACCTGGATAAGTCAGGGTGCCTGGAAGATAGACAGCATGGATTCATCCCGGGGAAATAGTGTCAGACAAACCTGGTGGAGTTCTATGACTGGGTGACGAGTGCCTTGGACCTGGGTAGACCAGTGGACATCCTCTTTCTAGACTTCAGCAAGGCATTTGACTCTGTTCCTCACATGGGCCTGTTGGATAAGCTGAGAGAAATGGGGGTGGGGAACCAGATGATCAGATGGATAGACAATTGGCTCCAGGACCGGACCCAGAGGGTCGTAGTTGGTGGGATAGTCTCATCCCCAAGGAGGGTCATTAGTGGGGTCCCACAGGATCAGTCCTGGGCCCTTCTGTTCAACGCCTACGTCTCTGACATAAGGACAGGAATCAGGAGTGAGATGAGTCTCTTTTCGGATGACTCAAACTTGGGGGTGGTGGTGGATGGGGAGGAGGGGAGGGTGGCCCTACAGAGGGACCTGGAGGCTCTGGAAAGATGGTCTAGAAAGTGGAAGCTGAGGTTCAATGCAGGGAAATGCAAGGTACTCCACCTGGGGGCCAGAAACCCAGGCCAAGTGTACACCCTGGGGAGGAAATGCTACAAGTCTCGATGGCTGAGAGGGACCTGGGGGTGGTGGTGGATGTCAAGATGAACAACTCTGAGACTTGTAGGAGGGCAGCAGTCAAGGCCAACAGGATGCTGGGATGCATCGCTAGGGGGATCACCTCCAGAAGGAGGGAACTGATACTCCCTCTGTATAACTGCTTGGTGAGGCCGCACCTTGAGTACTGCGTGCAGTTTTGGAGGCCACACTTAAAGAGGGACATTAACCTCCTGGAGAGGGTCCAGAGGAGGGCAACCAAAATGATTTGGGGCTTGGGGGACAGGACCTATGAGGAGAGGCTCGAAGAGCTAAATATGTACACATTGGAAGAGAGAAGGGACCGGGGACATGATAGAGGTCTTCAGGTACATGAAGAGGGTAAATAGGGGAGGAACAGTCAGGGTGCTTCAAAGGAAGGGGAGGGGCCACTAGAGGCATGGTGGAAGCTGGAGGGGGAAGATTCAGGGAGAAAGGAGGAGGTGCTACTTCACTGAGAGGGTGGTGGAGCCATGGAATGCACTGCCTAGGGGGCTGGTGGAGGCAGAGACAGTGGAGGGGTTCAAGAGGGGGTGGGACAGGTACAGGGGAAGGGTTCTGGAAGCAAAATCCAATGCAGCAAGAATATCCAGAACTGGGAAGGGAGAAGCCAGAGAAGGCGAGGGGGGCAGCAAGGTCAGCAACCAGAGTGGGGGCTGACCAAACGAGCAGACACGAAAGACCGTTAGGCCTATTCTGCTGGCATTTTAGTATGTTAGTATGTAAAGTAGGAAGGGGCAGCTCAGTGGAGCATCCACAAGGTGAGCTCATTTACAGGGGCACTAGTAATTTAACTTGTTATAGCAAGTTATACGAAAACAAAACACAAAATCAAACCATTACTTGCATTTTCTTCCTTCTAATTACTTTGACCAGGTTATAAACCCAGCAGCTTATCTAGAATGGATATCATTAACTGCAGGTACTGTGGAACACTTTTCAGAAGGACAGTCTTACAGGATTTAGGACACTGTCCTACATGCTGGGCCATTGGAGATCTTAGGGCTCAGCTCCGGGCAGCATGTGCAGAGATTGCGTGCCTCAAATTTCATATTCAAGAGGAAATACATTATAAGAACCACCCGCCATTTCCCCAACATCCAACAGAAGAACCTCGACCGCAGAGGGTAGTTGGTCCAGGAGGTTGGCAGGTGGTTAGGAGGGGCAAATCGGGTGCCCCATCACTTGGTGCTCTCCAACATATTACCTCCAAAAACCATATAAACACTACAAACAGGTATCTGCCTCTATCTCTGAAATCAGACAAAGGGGCAGAGGACACTGTAGAGCAGGACACTGCAGCACAGAAGCTAGCACAACAAAACTCGCCCAAATCAGGAACCAAAACAAAAAAAAGCAAAAAGGAAATCCGAAAAACTTCTGATCATAGGAGACTCCATGATTTGGGGAGTTGATACATATCTCCAGCCAGGGGTAATGGTCAGATGTCTCCCAGGTACATCAGCATGGAGAGACACTGACCGCATTGCTAAAACTGTTCAGGAAGCAGGAGAAACACTGATGTCCTGGCACACATAGGGACTAATGATCTTGCCAGCCGGTCAGTTGTGGAGACCAAGTAACACCTGACCAGGCTGGGTGACAAACTATCATCCATTCATCCGGCATCTCCTTCTCCGAGATCCTGCCAGTCTGGGAGAGGGGGGCAGATAGACGGAAGGTCAGAGAAGGGGAGATAGGGGAGCTAAACATGTGGCTCAAGGGCTGGTGCCAGGAAAAAGGACACAGATTTGTAGGGAACTAGCAACAGTTTTGGGAGCAAAAGTTCTTTAAATTTGATGGACTGCATCTAACTAAAGACGGAGTCAGTGCATTGGGGCAGAAGTTTGACGTCTTTGCAGAATATTTAAACTAGCAAATGGGGAGAGGGGTGCAGCACCCCATACGTTGAATGGGAAGTGCACCCCTCCCCCCTCAGCTAGTGGTCAAACAGGGATTCAGAATGTTTGCAGTTCATTTGCATCACCAGGTAGGAAAAAAGGCCCGTCTCCCCATACGATGCACAGGAGAAATGTCAAACCTCACCCAACAACTAACACACCGAAATCAGGCCACTGGAAAATCATGTACACAAATGCTCACAGCCTGGGAAATAAGATCCCAGACCTGCAGGCAATAATGTCAGAGGCTAAACTGGACATAGTAGCAATTAGTGAGACATGGTTTACCAGTAACCACACTTGGGAGACTTCAGTACCTGGCTATGTATTGTTCTAGAAGAGACCGAGGTGCAAAAAGGGGGTGGAGTGGCCCTGTATGTCAATGAAAATATCAAAGCTACAGAAATTCAGAATGCATAAGGAGCCAGAAGAACTGTGGGTCACCCTGGAAACAGGAAATAGGACAGCCATAAGAACTGGGGTTGTCTACAGGCCCCCAGACTGGGGGCAGACATAGACACATTACTGTTAGAAGATATATAAAACATGACAGCTAAAGGGGAGGTTCTGATAATGGGAGACTTCAACATGCCAGATACAGATTGGTCAATACCAGCAGGAACATCTGTCAGAACTAGACACATGGTGGATTCCCTGCAGGGGGAGGGCCTCAAACAACTGGTACAACAACCCACAAGATACAGGGCTATCCTAGATCTAGTACTGACTAACAGGGAAGGGATCACAGATCTCCAAGTAGAAGGTCACCTGGGGGCAAGTGACCATCAGATGGTATGGTTCAATTTGGCCACTACAACTAAATCATCCCATTTCAAGGCAAAAATATGGGACTTCAGAGGAGCCGACTTTGATAAGATAGCCAACAGAGTTAAGCTAGCCCTGGCAAAAAGAAACACAGGTGAGGGGGTACAGGCAAAGTGAACAAGCATTAAGGATGCAATACTTGAAGCAACATCCCATTGTGTTAGACAGAAAAGGAAGTGCAAAAGAAGAAGGAAACCACTTTGGTTCTTAAATACAGTAGCAGAAAAGGTCAGAGCCAAAAGGCTGGCCTTCAGGAAATATAAGGGAACACAGCAGGATGAAGATAGGGAGGCATACCAAACTGCCCTAAGGGAAGCAGGGAAGGCAGTAAGGCAGGCAAACTCCCAAACTGAGGAAACACTAGCATGAACAGTAAAAGAAGGTGACAAGACTTTCTATAGATACATTAGTGAAAGGAGAAAGTCCAGAGGGGGTATTGCTAAGCTCAAAGGAGAAAAGGGAGCGTGTGAGGAGGAGGAGGACCTGTAAAAGCATCTATCCTAAATAGATACTTTTGCTCAGTATTTACTGAAGAGAAGGTAGGGCAGGGCCCACAGCTCAGCACCATGGACACAGGGGGAGGGAGGTGAGCACTACTCCCTTCACAAAAGAAAGGGTCCTACAAGAGCTCATTAAGCTCAGGGTGGACAAGGCAATGGGACCTGATGGCATACATCCCAGGGTACTTAAGGAGCTAAGGGTGGAACTAGCAGAGCCATTAGCAGAACTGTTTAGTGAGTCTCTGAGCACATGAGAGGTCCCAGAAGACTGGAGAAGGGCTCATGTGATCCTGCTCCACAAGAGTGGTAGCAGGGAGGAGGCAGGGAACTACAGACCAGTCAGTCTTACCTCAGTAGTGGGCAAGATTATGGAGGCACTCCTTAAGGAAAGGATAGTGCAACACCTGGAATCCATAGGGGCACAGGATCCAAGACAGCATGGGTTTACAAAAGGAAGGTCCTGTCAAACTAATCTCATAGATTTCTTTGACTGGGTAACCAGAGTGGTGGACCAAGGGGGAGCAGCTGATGTCGCCGACCTTGACTTCAGCAATGCTTTCCACACTGTTCCACATAGGAGAATGATAAATAAGTTGGATAGGCTTGGGGTGGGTCAGAAGTTGGTCAGCTGGGTGGCAAACTGGTTGACGGGTAGAAAACAGAGAGTGGTGGTAAATGATATACAGTCAGAAGAGATGCAAGTCACAAGTGGGGTACCTCAGGGATCAGTCCTGGGGCCAGTCCTCTTCAATATCTTCATTACTGACATTGCAGATGGACTAGAGGGTAAGGCTTGTCTGTTTGCAAATGACACAAAGATATGCAACAGAGTAGATGATCCAGATGGGGTGGGCAGAATGAGAAGAGATCTGGATAAACTAGCAAAATGGTCAGAAGAGTGGCAACTGGGATTTAATGCAAAGAAGTGCAAGATCATGCACATAGGGAAGAGAAACCCTGAAGCCACCTATAGGCTGTGTGGGGAGTTGCTGGCAGTCACAAAGGAAGAAAGAGACTTGGGCATCATCATCACCGATGACCTGAAATCATCCAAGCAGACCTCTAAAGCAGTAGGTAAGGCTAGGGGGGATGTTAGGGTGTATTAGTTGGGGAATCACAAGTCTTAAGAGGGAGGTAATAATCAGTCTTTACAAGACACTGGTTAGGCCCCATCTGGAGTACTGCGTGCAGCACTGGAGGCCACACCTTCACAAGGACATTAACCAAATTGAGGCAGTCCAGAGATGGGCAACCAAAATGGTGCAGGGACTGCATCAGAAGACATATGAGGACAGATTAACGAAGCTCAAGATGTATACCCTAGAGCGAAGGAGGGAGAGAGGTGATATGGTCGAAACATTCAAACACCTTAAGGGCATTAACAAGGTGAAAGAGTCTAACATGTTTCAATATAAGAAAAATAGCAGGACAAGAGGACACAGCATGAGATTAAAGGGAGGCTGATTAAGGGGTAATGTGAGGAAGTTCTTTTTCACAGAAAGGGTAGTGGATGCATGGAACGGCCTACCTCAGGAAGTGGTGACTATGAATACAGTGCAGGGCTTCAAACAGGCATGGGATAGGCATAAGGGAGTAATACAGATGAGTATGAATAGATAGGCCACTGACAGAGCAAAGGCCGATGGCACATTTATAAGGTAGAAAAAGAAATGGGCAGACTGGATGGGCCTTGCGGTCCTTATCTGTCGTCAACTTCTGTGTTTCCATGTTTCTATGTATTGCCTAAATAGCAATACTGCCAAAATTTGGATCACCATGTTATCAAACACTGACAGTTGCATGCATCTGTTTTACCAACCTGCTACTAGCAGCAAAATGCTCTCCATTATGAGCAAACAAGTTATTTATGTATGTATGTATTTATATCAAAACTGGTGACCAGGAAAGGCACACTGAGATAAGGCTCATTTCCAGGTGTGATCCCAGGGGAAGGAGAACAGTAATACAGTATCTGACATGAGAAATACAAAATCACACCTACCCCCATAATGCAAAGCACCATGGGCTGTATATGCAAATCACCACAGAATATTTTGCTGGTTCAACTTTAAGCAGAAATGCATGGTACCAAAAGGACTCTCACACATGCGGCAAAGGGTACTAACAGAAGACATGTGCACATGTTTCGTCCTACCAGGACTCATAAGTGTGCCTCATCTGTGAGACACCCCAGTAGAATGAACCAGCTACCCTCAGATGGTCTATCTGGGCTATGTTGTGGTGAACCCAATTTGATGTGACAGCAACATGATACTACAGTCAATCAAAAGTGATAGGTGAAGCTTACTACTGATAGTAGTAGGGCAACAACCCAAATGGCACAATAAATTACAAAAAGAAAACTCAAAAGAGTGAGCAGAAAAAAAAATAAAGCAAAATCCCAAACAGGTGAGTACAATAAATATGAAACTTACAAAGTGCACCAGGCAATCTTGGAGAAGCAGGGAAGCAGTGGCGGAGTTAGAGGGGGGGCTGGGGGTGGTCGCCCCTCCAGGCTGCCCCATTGTGAGTAGTGGTGCCCTGCCACCAACTTTATTCAATGTTTAGTGCCGATTGTGGAGCCCATGATTGACTGAATGGCCCCCCCGGCTCCCAAACTCTCCTAAATCTGGCTCCGCCACTGCAGGGAAGGTGATGACAGAAGAGGAGAGGCTGGATCAGGTGCCTGAGAGGTGAGGACAGCAGCATGCAGAACAGAAATGGAACCTTCACAGGGTCTTCAACAGCAGGTTTCGAGTATGAGTAGTCATACCTCTCAACCTTTTGTTAGCGAAATGAGGGACATAAGCACTCAAAACAAAGGACATTGAGGGACACTGACCCTCATAATGAGAGACACATCCTCAAACATGGACATACAAGCTCAGAACTCTGTGCAAAACCACTGTGTTTACTTATGCAAGTTTATTTTTTATTTGGCATCTTAAAATGTTGTGACTTTTTGCTTTAAAGTTGGAACTTACAGCACATTCTTTCTGTGAGTAGCACCTTTTTCATAAGGGATGGATGAGGGACAGACCAATTTTGAGAGGTAAAATCAGGGATGTCTCTCATAATCAGGGACAGTTGAGAGGTATGCGAGTAGTTTCCCCCACCCCAACATATACAGCAGCTTACCCCAGTTAAGACAGTAATCCAAAAGTTCAATTTGTTTCAGGCTATATTTAAAAAAAAAAAAACACTTTTAAAATAGCTCTGTGGAGCTGGTATCCAAACTATAGGATTTCTGTACCCAGAGCCACACCTCCATGCTTTCATGCTTCATGATGTCAGTACAAGAACAGCAAGAGTGTACACTCCATAGACTACAATGGGGACAATTTTTACAAGTTGTTTTTATACTTTTAAGTGCCAAATTCAAGAAAGGAAGGCCGCAGCTCAACTAACAAGGACTTTGTTGGTTGAGTGGTGGCCTTCCTTTTTCAATTTGGCACTTAAAAGTATAAAAAAACAACTTGGAAAAATCACCCCCACGCCATTCTTGTACTGACATCATGAAACATACAAGAGTGGGGGCACCACCCTGGGTACAGAAATCCTAGCATTTTGGATACCAGCTCCACAGAGCTGTTTCATGAGTGTTTTTCTAAAAAATATAGCCTGAAATAAATTGATCTTTTGGAAGACTGTCTTAACTGGAGGGTAAGCTACCATATATGTTGGTGGGGGGGGGGGGGGAGAGAACTATTCATATTCCTAAACCTTGCTCTTTAAGTGCAAGGTAAGGAGGAGCAAGCCTAAAGCAGGAGGGGAGGGAGTTCCAGAGAGAAGGCAGCTGTACTTACAAAGTTGACTGATCAGTTGAAGTAGAGCAAATAGAGAAATCAAAGGAATGAGAGTTGAAAGAGTGGAGGGAGTAACAATCTTAAAATATACCAAATAAAACATTTTGAAATTTATCAAGTATTTCCTTGCATGCACATTTGATACCCTGTTTCTTTAGGGGGGGATCACATAGCCATGAGTTTTATGGAAATTGCCAATTAGTTTCACAGTGTTTATTTTCCATTGTTGGTTGTTAGCCATGCCTCTTCTCTTAATGAGATCAGCCGTATTAGATGCTGAATGGAGTGATGTTTCATATGATGAAATCCATCTAGTTCCATTTGTTTGATCTTTCGCAGTTTTATGGTAAGTTTGGCAAGTTTTTATATGAAACTCCAGCTGCTGGGTAACATAATGAAAGTGTTTGTATACAGACGTGTTTATGGAAGTGCAAGAATGTGAATAATACCCTTACTACTTTTTCACTGAAACCAAGAAACATACAAATTTCCAGCAGAAAAATGTCTTGCACCCATCCACTCTGCCCAGCCCTGCCTATGGTTGAATGTTAGAACCCTAGTGGCTATTCACTCCTGTTTTTCCCCTCCCCTTTTTGTGATGTCCTTACCAGTCATGTGCATCCATTCCACCCATGTTTGATTCCCTCTACTGATTTTACACAGATGGCTACCCTTGGTAGTTTGTTCCACTTAGTCACCATTCTTTCTGGGAAGAAATGTTACTGACTTCTTTCCTAAACACACCCCACCACCACCACCACCAGCTTCTTAGAGTTTCCCCTGGAGCCCGTGTTTTCACTCAGTGTGAACAGCTCTCTGTTATCTACCTTGTTTATTCCCATAAAGATATTTTTATGTCTCTATCATAGCCCCCCTCACTTTTTACCTCCAGTGTGTACATGTTGAGGTCCCCAACCTTGCCATGTAAGACATCCATTGCTGTCCCCGAATCATTTTGGTTACCCTCCACTGCATCCCCTGCACCTTATCCCTGTCCTTCCTCAAGTGTGCATTCAAGACCTGCATACTGTACTCCAAGTGAGGTTGAACCAGGGATCTGTACAGGGGCAGGATCACCTCTCTCCTGCTGCTGATCCCCCTTCCTATGCATACCAGCATCTATTCACCCTCCACACTGAATTATTTCACCACACATCACTTTTTTCAAATTGCCCAAAATGATCATCCCTGACCCATGAGTGCTCCCCTTTGAAGACAACCCTCTGAGTTCTCTCATTAAGGCAATTTTTTACCCATCATGTAATCCTATTCCCTACCCCAAAGTCATTCAGCTTCTTGACCAATCATACATGTGGGACAGATGAAGGGCTTTGTTGAAGTCCAGGTACCATACGTCCCCTGCCTGATCTTTATCCACCACTTTTATCACCCAAAGAAATCAATCATGTTCATCTGACACATCCTCCCCACTGTGAAAACATGCTGTCTTATGTCCTGCAGTCTATTCACTTCTAGGAACCCCACAAACCTTTATTTTATTATTACAAAATGGCAAGAAAAAATCTAGTAATTTCATTGGCTGAGAGATGTTACCTGACTGTACATTAAATCTCTATAAATGCACGGTCTGGTACCAGATCTAATTTTTCGCCCAAATTAAACTACTTAGAGACATTTATAAGTGTAATAAGCCCCTCCAAGGTGTTCATCATAGGATTTTAATGCACTTCCCAGGGGTGTAAGGACATTCAGCCGTCTGCCTCATGCCTTACTACACCTTGGGGGTGTGCATTAAAATCCTACAATGCATATCTGGTCGTGGCTTATTACTTACTTGGAGATATTCTTTGCATTGTCATGGTCAAAATGATGGAAATTATAGTAGAAATCATGAAGAATCATGAATCCATTGTTTGTTAAACAGATTACCTCTGTTTTGAAATGTTCTTCTTACAAGCACTCCAGGAAAGATAAAAATGTTTTAAAAACTACATTGTTAGGCTTACCCAGTAGCAGAAGGCAGCACATTGTGCTGTCATCTTGGAGACCAGGGCTCATGTGTAAGTCACATAATCCCAAACTGGGCTGACTGGGGAAGAAGCTCATTGCAGTGGTGAGGCACAACTTTATGGCTCTACCATTTGCAAACACCACAGGTTTAATGGAAAATGTTAAAATGTATGGGGTTGTCATGGAAAATGCCAACAAATCATGCAGTTATTTATAAAAATGGGAAAACTCATGGAATCCGTGACTTCCACCACTTCTGTGACAAAGGTACAGCCCATGTATTATTTTCTCCAGTAGCTTTCCAATAATTGACTTCAGACTGATTGATAGTTGTTTCCTGATGTGGCCCTACCTCTACTCTTGTGCAGGGCCAACACATATGATATACTTTTCTGAAGTCCCTTGACACCTTCCCAGTTTCCACCGAGCTACTTAGCTCAGGGCTGCTTTTGAGAGATTTTGAAATTTTTTTAAATCCAAACATTCTAAAAAAAATTCCAAAATTGACCTGGCTCACCTATCCTATGTCCCTTTTACACTATCAAATTATTTATTTTAAATTATTCCAAACCAGGATAACCCAATGAGATGCAGCATTTAGTTTTCATGGGAATCCTAGTGAGGATAACAACAGTCCAGCAGGAATACCTGCATACAGGATAAAGTATACAAGGCAAAAACCAAACTGTAAAGGTAAGTATGCAAGCAGATATCAAATATTGAGCCCTCTCTGGCTCAATACGTTACCACCCCCTCTCTCCCGAGACCCACAGCATCTCACTTTTCAAAACAGGTCTCAAAGCTCTACTACTTAAGAGTGCTAAATCTACCTGTGGCTAATTTTCAGCCCACTCTATTTGCTACCTCTCCCTACACATCTCCGGACACAGGGCCTCTCTAGACCCCAAGTACCTGCACCCTACTAGTCTCTGTCTAGGGATTCCAAGAATGTTGTTATATGCCTCACTGTTTAAATAAGTTCTAGCCTGTACTGCTCTGACAGTACTAATAATGTATATACTGCCTGTTTTTGTTCGTCTTAGTCTGTATTTGTCTTACCTCCACCCCCTGTAACCGACGTGGAGCCTTTGCAAAAGAGTCTGTGACTCAAAGGTTTGTAATTCCGATTGTATTCAATAAATAAAACAAAGCCAACAAAGTGGGGCGACAGCAAATAGAGAGCATGAGCATAGTTATGCAACATGGTCATGGTTGGGAAGATGGGGATTCCGGACAAAAATAAATACATGGTGTTCTATGGTGGCTGGAAAGAATGCACTTGATCATTTGCAGGCTAAAAGGATTTGTCAGCAGGAAATGGAGTTTGTTCCAGGTGTCTGTTGCTGCAAATGCAAAGTATTTTCTACCAACTGCATGCTTTATCCTGGGAATCAAGAAGGTAAGTGCTGCTGCTGAACAGAGTAGACACTGCTTGACTGTGTGAGGTGGGCTAGATGACAATTAAGGGCTTCTCTTTGTACACAGTTGTACAGCAAAGAAAGTCAGTGGTAGTCTCACCTGTTTGAGAAACGTGGCCGTCTAAGCTGGCCGTACAGCAGATAGTGATGGGTAGACCATCCATAAGAGAGGATAAAGCTGTACAACTTGTACAAAGGATCCAGGGGCACCAGTGTAGTTTTATGTGCACATCTGTATGTATGTATGTGTGTGTATATATGTACTGTATATATATATATATATATATATATATGTATATATGTGATATACCCACAGGAGATGGAGGGGAGCTTGAAGTACAGTAAAAGACCACCTGCTTCTTCATGTGAACACTGAGACAGGATTCAAACCTGTAGAAAACTATGAACTTGGGCCCTATGGTTAAGATGTGATTTGTGTGCCTATGTATAGAAGTGATGCACTGAGCCAGGTTCCAAGATATTTGAATACATTGACTTGCTCAATGGTGTTGTCATCTGATGTTATGATTACAAGTGGATCAGCTGAATGAGTTAGCAGATTCTAGAATCCAAATACCAATGTCTTCATTTTGGTTGCATTATGGAACAGGTTGTTGTTGATGAACCAGGAGGAGACTGAGTTGAAATCAACTTGGAGTACTTAATTCACCTTGGACATTGTCACTGCACACGGTGTCATCGGTATACATATGTAGATGACACCTACCACTGTGTTTCGGGAGTCAGCAAAAATGGAGAACAGCAAAGGGCCATGGTTTGAACCTTGTGGAACCTCACAGTTTAAGTCAGAAACATTCAGAATTTATGCTTTGTATGGACACTTACTGGGTTCAATTACTCAGGTAGGTTTTGAACCATTTGATGGATGGTTGGCTGAGACATAGGGTCTTGAGCTTGAGCAAGAGTACTGAATGATCCATAAAGTTGAAGTCCTTGAAGAGGTCAGTGAGGACAGCTTCAATTATGAGACCATTATTAATGGCTATTTGGAGATAATTTCTGACTTTGAGCAAAGCAGGTATCATGGAATGCCTTTTCTTGAAGCCAGATTACATAGGAGAGAACAGATTGTGCAGACTGAGATGCCCATTCAGCTGTGAGTGAATGCACTTTTTGAGAACCTTGGAGAGGGCAAGAAGGATCAAAATGGGTTGGTATTGATTCTGATTCTGCTTAGACTCTAATTTGTAGAGAACATCTCTGGTGTTTTTCCAGACAGTAGGCATCCCACCAGAGGTGAGGAAAAAGTTTAGCAGCATGGTAATTGCTCAGGTGCAGATATGATACAATGTAAGGCAGAGAAGCTTTGGATCTAGGGAGCCAGACAAGCATTCTTATTTGGGTTGAGGCCCTTTAGTACTTTGTGGACTTCTACTGTAGGGATTTATCAGAGGTTAACGCTTGGCAGATCATGAGGGTCAGGCTCTGGGTTACTTGATGAAAGACCAACCATAGATGGCACCAAGGAGTTCTGGAGCTTGGCAATGATGCTGAGGTTAGTGAAGTGGGCTTTAAAGGCATTCACATTGTCTGGAAGAGAGGTGACAATGTCTCCAGAGTGGGTCTGGATTTGATCAATTTGCTCTTGAAGATCCATTTCAAATAGATGTTTAGCCCAGAATGCTTGTTCAAATCAAATTGGTGAAATCACTCTTTACTTCCACAAGATGTTGGAAAAACTTGTGAATTTTGGCCTGTGGAATTATTATACTGCCAATTGTAGCTGATCCCCAGACTTCAGATACTGAGGTGCCCTCCACCTTTTGGGGGGGGGGAGCTGATCAGGGTTACTTTACGTTCTTGGGGAACCATGGAGCATGAGGTAAAAATGGGTATCTTTATATACTCAGACATAAATTAATTAACCTCATGGTTCACACAAATATTTCCAGTGAGGCAGTAGGGCTTAATTTTATGACACAGACGCACATCTTCTGAAGATATCATCTCAGTTTCACCCTTCTAGGAGACAGCATAGAATTTCATGTTTCATAAATGATGCAGATGGTAAAACACTGATCTTTTGCATAGTACCCTACCCTCATTCCTGATATCTCGGACAGACAAATCTGGAGTATAAGAAAGTCCTGGGCAAAGAGCGTGGCCTCTGTTGTCACAGCACAGCACACATGTGAGACCCCCAACCAGCATTCTTGCACACTGGACACACTGGAGGATTTTTCCTTACTTTCCCTCTGTTCTGTTGGATGGTTTCCATTGGGCACAAATCTGTATTTATCCTGGATCAGGATTTGACCTGTTAGCTTCTGGTATGATCCTTTAACTTTGCATAAATTTAGGATTCCTCACAGAGTCCTCAATATGTACTGTAATTCACAGTTCATTTCCTAATTCTTCCCATGCTGTCATTTCTCATATCTCATTCTTACAGAAACACTACAGGGGGACCCATTCTCACACTCAGTACCTCATTTTTCTAGGCATATCAGCACTGGAAACGCAATTAGCTGAGATGGAAATAGGATGTCTAAAAATGCCACTAGATGGTTTGAACTAGGAGTCAGGCACCCTGCACACTACTCCATAAGCCCCTTGAGAGAGGTGACAGTGTTCTCTCCCTGTACCTTTTTTTCCTGCAAGTATCTAAGAATATCTAGCACAGGCAATGGATTGCATTGTTCAAATATACTCCTTCCCTCAGCAAAAGCACAGGATCCAGATGTACCCAGCTGGCTTACTTATGTGTGAGCCCTGGAGGGCTACTGTTAATGGTCTCTGCTACTTCAGCAACCAATCTATTAAAGTCAACCTCTCACTCTTCAAAAACAAGTAAGCCTTGGGGCCATGGGCCTGCAATGCAGACGGCTTGTTAGCACTCTGACCTGCTTTCTGCTGAACTGAGCAGGCGCATACTAGCACATGGCTCCACCTACCTTTGAGCTGCAGCTGAGGCCTCCCACACATTGCAGCCAGGAGAATTCAATAAATATTTTTTAGAAACATAGGAATTGATGGCAGAAGGATATCAAAGGTCCATCCTTCCGATAATACCTTACCCCCACTGATCTACTGTAGTAGTGGGCTGTTCCTCTTTACCTCCAACAGTCACCTACCCCTCATCCCATGTGGATATCCTGGGGATTATGACTCCCCTTACCCTGTTTCAACTGTGCTTAAATCAGTTTAGGGTAGCTGCCCCATTACTTCTGCCAGCAGTCTGTTCCATGTTTCCATCGCCATCCCTGTGCAGTAGAACTTCCTGTCATTTCTTCTGAACTTCCCCCAATCAAACTCTAGTCATGCCCCCAAGTGACTGCATCCCTATTCCTTAAAAATAGTTCCATGCCATTCATCTTGTTTATACCCCTGACAAACTTAAGTGTCAGCTACGTTCCCCCACTCCTGCTTGATCTCCAATGAGTATATATTATGGCTTTCAACCTTTCCTCATAGGAATAACAGAGCTGGCCCTTTGCTCTACTGACTCTAGTCTGTCAATGTCTTTCCTCAGGTGAGGACACCACAGTACTCCAGTTGAGGCCTGACCAGAGATCAGTACAGTGGCATAATCAACTTGCTTCTCCCACTGTCAAAACCAGTCACTGTACACCCCAGCATCCTTGGTGCCATGCTCTATGCCTTGTTACACTGACAAATTTTCTTAAAGGAGTCACCAATGATGACTCTCAGATCCCTCTCCTCTGTCAAAGTGGCCAGTTTAACCCCTCCCATCCATTATTTCATGCATGAATTCTGTCCCCTAAGTATTTTGCTCTTCTTGACATTAAATCTCAACTGCCAGATCTTAGACCATCTCGACCTCCTGCACCCCTTCCTCATGATCTCCTGCTGTGGGGTGCTACCTGCATGGTAGCTTTAAGGACTCTCTTTTTTTTATCCCCACAGGAGTACTGATTGTTTTTACCGCCATGTTCATATTGCATACTGCCCTAGTTTGTGAGTGAAACAGCAGGGAACTTTAAGGGCTGGGTCACCATATTATTGTGCCATTTTGAGTCACGAGTGCTGCACACTCTCTCGTTTTACCTGGACACTTAGCTACTGCCTGCCTCATTGTCTAGCTTTCAGTTGCTGTTTAGCAGTATAGTTTTGATTTTAGAATTGTAATGATGAAATAATCCTCCTACCTGGCTCGCAGTGTTGCCACGCTTGAAAGCTGCGCATGCGCAGTCGGGTTCTGGCCTTACTCAGTCTCCCACTTCCTGCTGCATACTAATTTAGGTTCTTTGTCTCTCTTCCTTCTTAGGCTGCATCCCCCAACAAGCTCACTGCTGACCGTGGAAGGCCCAGGACATCAGCGCCCCTTTCAGAGGGGCTGAATTCAGCTTATTGAAGGAAACGGCCGAAGAGGTAAAGAGCACCTCTATCACCCTCCTGCTTGACTCCTGCTGTGGGGTGCTAGCCCGACAACACTTCACATCGTCTTCCCCGCCTGCCCCAACCACCCACCCAGGGGCGGTGTTTAATTTATAGAGTCTCCCCTGTGACATCATTTCCTGCTGCCGAAATTCTATCTCCCCACTTTCCCATTTGCAGGTTATAACTGCTAACCACCAGAGGGACTCAGCGATCTCTCACTTTATTTCCAGCCCTGATAGCACCTGTGCCCCCTGGCTGGCTCTCCTCACCTACCTACAACATCTCTCCCCCCTCCCCTTGGCCAACACTCTCATTCACCTCTTCAGCCACCTAGCAAACTTGCTGGTTCTCCTCACCTGTCTGCAGCATCTCCCCCCTCCCTTGGCCTCTACTCTCCTTGCCTTTCAGCCTCCTGTCTAATCTATAACTGCTACCCCTCTGGACCCCCTCCGGAAATGACCCCAGCCTGTTACAACTGACCACTAGGAGTTGCTACTGAGCTCCCTATTTTTAGGTCCAACCTCTACTGCCCCAGCGCCCGGACACCAACTTCCTTGACCCCTCCCCTGGTCCTTTCTCCTAATACTCGGGGTGAGTCTTGAACCTGGTACCCTGTATACCAGAGGCGGTGTCACTACCACTGAACCAAAGTGGCACTAACAGTCTCAGGTAATCCGCCTCCACTTCTTTCTTCCGTACCAGTTTTAGCTCTTTAGCACTATGCATGCCACTCACCTCTGGACATGCCTCATGCTCAGCCTATGTCTACTTCCACTGCCATACCCAACTATCTCAACACTATTGCAAAACAAGCCAGGTGGCTATGCCCCTTTCTGGGCTGGCACTGGACCCTTCCTATGTATCTGTGCTGGCTCTCGAGCACCTGGCAGCCACTGGGTGCTGCTGCCCACCATGCCCACCCAGCAGCCTCCACCTAGCTCCCACCCCTGATGCACATGTAACACTTATCATTCTTGCTTTCCCATCCTGTGCTACTCTGCCTACTCCCTGGATACAGAAACTCCCTTCCCCCACTCCCGTGTCTGTCACAGAAATACCTTTCTCCACCTCCTGACCAGGGTGTTAGTTATGCTACTCTTCTTGTCAGGTAACATTCACCCCAACCCTGGCCCTGTTCACGACAACCCTGCCACAGGCCCTTCTGGACTCTGCGTGGTCTCCATGAACATCTGTAGCCTCATGAAAAAATTTGACTCACTCCAGTGCTGGGTCAAATCTCATAATCCAGACATCATTTCCTTGGCTGAGACCTGGCTGACAAAATCCACCCCTGACTCCTTTGTCTCCCTCCCTGGATACTCCCTCTTCCGGGCTGACCGGGCTGGTAAACGTGGTGGTGGCTGTGCCATCTACATTAAAGAAGCCCTCCTTGGACTTGTCCTACCAGCTCCTACCCTTGACTCTGGGGCTCAGGCACTGACCCTGAAGCTGACCCCTGATCCGTTAAAGGGCCCGCTCTATCTAACAATAGCCTACATACCCCCTAGAAACCAAACCCTGGCTCTAGCCTCCCTTACGGAAGACCTTTCCTTGCTGCCTCACCCCTCAGACCAAATAGTAGTGGGTGACCTTAACATCAATTGGCTTAGCCCCTCTTCCTCCTCTGCCCGTGACTCCTTTGCTGCGGTCGATATGACCCAACTCATCACCCACCCCATTAGGACTAATGCAAAGAGAGGTACTAGTACTCTTCTTGATGTGGTCCTCTCCAATTGCCCTAATCGGATCATCGACATCCAAGTCCTTCCCGACTCGCTTAGCGATCACTCGCCCATACTTTTTCACTGGACTTCCACAATATCCAAATCATCAGCACAGTCCTTTCCCCGGCGTCGCCTGAAGCCAGGTGGCCTGAAGAAACTCAAGGAACTTCTGTCCCAAATTGATTGGTCTCCTATACAGTATGCCCCCCTGACACTGATACAGCAATAACCTTCTTTATCCAAACATTCAATAAAGCCTGCGATATCTTCGCTCCTCTGACAGTCTGCCGCTCCAAGGTGCAAAATGCTCCTTGGGTGACCCCAGCCCTGATCCAACAACTCAGACATAGGGATAATCTATGGCACCGTGCTACTGAAACTGGCCGGCCTAGTGATAGACAGGTGTATGCGGCTGCCAGAAATAAGTGTACCTGGGCCATCAGAAAGGCCAAGGCTGATCACTATCAGACCTCGCTTACCTCCTCTTGGGGGAATCCTAGAACCTTCTGGGATAGTATCAAACAGTTAAATGGAAGTATGCACTCCCCCCTCCCTCCCAGATCAGTATCAATGGCTCTATCTCCACCGATCCTGCCCTTATTGCTAACTGCCTCAATACCTCCTTTACGGATCTTAGCCCTATCCTCCCTAAGGACTTTTTCAACCCCCCCTTACCTGCACCAGTCTTTACATGCCCGTACTTTCACCTCCGCCAGGTCACTGCCCAAGAACTCAGACCTCACCTAGTCAATGCCCTTAGGAGCAATAGTACGGGTAGTGACACCCTGGACCCCTGTATCCTTTGACAAGTTCTAGATCTGGTCCTTATGCCAATTACCAATCTACTCAATAAATCTCTCTGCCTGGGGCAATTCCCCTCAGTCTGGAAAATTGCCACAGTCACACCCATTCTTAAAGGTGGAGACAGGTCCATGGCCGGAAATTCCCAGCCTATCTCCATTCTCTCCCCTCTTTCCAAAGCCCTGGAAAAAGTAGTGGCCTCACAAATTACTTACTACCTCTCCAACTATGACATTCTTTGCCCAGAACAGCACGGTTTCCATGCTGGCCACAGTACCACTACTGCCCTCCTAGAATTCTCTAATTTCCTCCACTCCTCCCTAGACCAGGGCTCCCTGGCTGCTGCTATGTTTGTAAACCTTTCAAAAGCATTCAACACCGTCTCCCATACCCTCCTTCTGGATGGCCTCAGTTACTCTGGCTTTGCTGCTGGGCCTATCTCCTGGTGCGCCAACTTTCTGTCAGCCTGCTCACAGCATGTAAAAATTGGTGGGGCTCTCTCTGACATCCATCCCATCCTCTCCGGCATTCACCAGGGCTCCATTCTTGGACCTCTACTCTTCTCCCTTTACCTTAACTCACTTCCAGGTTCCTGTAGTGGTAACATATTACTGTAAGCGGATGACGCCGTTATCTTTGCCGCTGATCGTAACCCTATCGCTCTCCAAGACTCCCTGCAAAGATCTTTTAATGAAGCTGAGGGTGGTTCAAGGAATGTAGGCTGGTGATAAATCTCAAAAAAACTAAAACCATGGTCTTTGCTCACCCACAAAACAAGTTGTGCAACTTTAAGCTCCACATACACTCAAGCTCCAAGCTCATGCTTGAGCAAGTCTGCTCCTATAAATACCTTGGGATCCACTTTGACTCCTCTCTCTCCTTCCATGGCCACATATCAGCCCTTGCCACAGCTGCAAATATCCGACTAGGCATATTACACCGGCACAAAAATTGTCTCCCCCCCGAGGCCCTTTGACTCACAGTCACCTCATCCATCCTGTCACTGGTGGACTATGGGCTGCCTGTGTACGGCGCTGCTGATCAGACCGCTCTCAACAAAATTCACACCATACTAAACAAAGCCTGTAGGCTAATCACTGGGAGCCCCCAGGTTAACGCACACTTGTCAGTTATATGCGTCATCTGCTTGACCTGGATGAACGGCTTAAATATCAGACCTGTATCATAACTAAAAACCTTCTTGGGCTATCCTCCAGGTCTGATGGCTACCACACAACATGCAAACTCTCAAGTGCATACCCGTTCCTCTGACAAAACCACCCTATCGATCCCTAGGGCTAGGACCGCGCACAGTCAAAGAGCCTACTGCTACAGAGCCCCGTCCTGGTTCAACACATTGCCCCCATGCATCTCTGATGCCCCTTCTATATCCTGCTTCAAAACCTCCCTACGAAATCACCTAATTAGTATTCGTAGCTGTAATTGCTACTAATTTTTAGCCTGGCATTAACACTATGACAATGCCACTTGTAAGCTGCTTATGACTATTGAAGTTAGAGTGCCTCACGATATTTTTTGCCTCCCTCTGTTGTTTCAACTTGATGTACTACCCATTGTTTTGTACTCATTACTGTTTACATGCTGTTGTATTGTGATCTGCCTTTATGTGACAAGGTACCTTTGTAAATGAGCCTCTGGCTCAAAGGTTTTTCAAACTGCTGTTCAAATAAATAAATAAATGATCTACTCTGCCACACAGCTTTGTGATGTCAGCAAAGGGGCACAACTTTCCCCAGATACCTTCCCCTATTTCACTTATGAACACATTAAATAGGACAGGTCCCAAGATTGATCCCTGTGGCATTCTACTCGTGGCTTCCCTGTCCCCTGATTTAGCCCTGTTCACCACTTCCCTCTGTTGCTTCCCCCACAAGCCAACTTCCTACCCACATAACTAAACCCTGCTATACTCCCCAGTCCTCCAACTTCTTAAGCAGAGTCCTGTGTGATACCAAATCGAAGGCCTTGCTGAAGTTGTAGTAGAGCAAATCTATTACCTGTCTTCTGTCAGTCACTTTGGTGACCCAGTAGAAAAACAGTATCAGGTTGGTGTGGCATGTCCTCCCTGACACAGGACCCATGCTGCTTGCTGTCCTGCAGACCGTTGTCCTCTAAGTAGGCCACCAAGTTTTGACTATGGTCACCATCAGCTTACCTATAAGAGAGGTAAGGCTGATAGGCCCATTGTTGTATGGATCTTGCCCGTTCTCCCACCCTCCTTGTGAGGTGGTACTACAGTGGCGGATCACCAATCCACTGACACCACTCTGGACTTCAGTGAGTTATTAAATAGATGAGTTAAGGGTACTGCTGATTCTGCGACAAGTTCCCAGAGTACCTGTGAGTTCAGACCATCCAGGCCAGGTGCCTTTCTACTTTGAGAGCTTCTAAACCCTTTTCTATCCAGCCAACTAGGATCTGTACTCCTCCAATTTCCTGAACCCCCTGTGTGATACCCTCAATACCACTTTCTACCAGATGACCATTCTCCTCCACATGAATACTAAGCAGAAGTATTTGTTTAGTGCATTTGCCTTCTGCTTTCCTTCTTCCACTAACCTTTCCCTTCACTAGCCTAACTACCCCTCCTCAATTTCCTTTATTTCTCTTCTGTGCCTAAAAAAGTATTTGTCCCCATTATTTACTCCCTCTGCAGCCCACAGCTCTGTGTCTGCCCTTGTCCTCCTAACCTCTACCCTTGCCTCTTTGAGTTAAGCCTAATAATCTTGACAGGCTTTTTCACCCTTGTTATTGTTGTACTCAGCAAAGGCCTTTCTATTCACCCCTACATCCTCCCTCACTCCCTTTGAGAACTAGATTAGCCTTCTTTGTTTGTTCCTTTTGCAACCTTCCTTGCACAAGATTTAGTTGCCTCCAGGAGTGCACCCTTAATCCTGTCCCACTGTTCCTCCACCCCCTAGATTTGGTCTTCCCCTTCAAATCTTTCCCTGACTAGTTCCTGCATCTTCTCAAAATCCACAAGCCTGACATTCAGAACCGCTGTCTTTGAGGGGGTCTGTTGTCCCCCCCCCACACCAGTTCGAACCACACAGTATTGTGGTGGTCACTGGATCCCAGAAGTTTTCTACAGTCACTCTCACCCCCACACATACCCTCTCTGAATTCAGAGTACCAAGTCAAGCATCCCTCCTGTCATAAGGGATTCTTAACCAGCTGTACCAATAAGAAAACCTGCAGTGTATCAAGCATTGCTTAACTCCTGGTGCTCTTTGTTGCTGGGATATCCTAATCTCTATCCAGCAGGTTCAGGTTCCCAACCAACACCAGATCCCCTTTTCAGGCTCCCCTTTTGAGTTCTTTCCCGAATACACTGTCTTCCTCCCCATTCTTTCCCAGTGGTCTGTAGACCACCTCTAGTGCAGCTTTCTTTGGCTACACCCAGTTAGATTCCAGTGAGATTTTTAGCCCTGTAAGTGCAGGGTGACAGCAGCATAAGGATACAACCCCATTTATAATTATAACCTCAAATTCCTATGGGGGTTTTGCTTGTTTGTTTGCTATTGATTACTTGAAAGACTTTTGAGCCAGATGCCCATTTTTGAGAGTGTCCCGGGGCAAAATGAACATGCCACAACATCACATAATAAATATACAAGAGACGGAAGCATGTCAGATGCAAAAGAAACATTTCATCCACACATACATTTATCAGATTCAAATAAAATACTTTTAAGTTTAGTTTTAAAGATAGATATGGACTGACTATGCCTACATTCACTGGGAATCTGATTCCATGTTTTAACAGTGTGTGCTGAGAAAGTCTGTCAGCCTAATACTGTTTTTCTGAAAGGATAGATTAATTTCCTACAATGGTAGACCATAAGTTATCATGAGCCACAGATGTATGAAATATATTTCAGACAAATTTTGGTTCCAAACCATTCAGAACCTTCCAAACCATTTAGGCCTTAAAGTACTGTATGATGCTGTAGCCCAAAAGACAGCCAGTTTACTCTCTGGTATAAGTAACAGTGATGTGTTTTGGGGTCAGCACGAAGAACAAACCTGCAGATTTGATTAAAAAGGACATGGATTTTAGAAAAATGTCAGTCTAAAGCTGATCTATAACTAAGGAGTCCATAGCCAAATAAAGGAATAATTAGACTTTGCACAGCTAAGTTTCGGGCTTCAGCTGTTAAGCAAAACCTATTTTGATAAAGTTAACCTAGCCTTCTGTTAATGTATTTAACCAAACTATCATTATGATTTGAAAATGACAAAGATCTAGCCAATATTACACCTACAGTAGGTATCAAAAAGTGCGCACCTTTCAATGTGTTCACCTTTTTGGGTCACAAGGTAGATTTTGGGATCCTCCTTCTTCATTCATTGTACTCTTCCAAAATTCCCTGTTTTGGTCTTTTTTACTTTTAGAACCAGTTTATTTGGTATGAGCCAATTTTGAGGATCAGCAAAATCTGTAAGTTACTAACTATTTATTTTGTATTAGTATTGTTTATATACAGAACTGCATCATCTGCATATATTAATTTTGTTTTTTTTTTTCACAGATCATAGCCATATCATTAACATATAGATTGAAAGTGAAGCGGTCCTGAAATGGAACCTTGTGAAAAACCCAAATTACAAACCTTAGCTTCATATAATGTCTGATTAATTTTTAACTCTGCAAAACCTGTCCATGAGATAGCTTCAAAACCAGTTAGCAACATCAGGTGAGCAAAAATAAAATCCAATTTGTCAAGTAATATTTTGTGATTGATCAGGTTGAAGGCCTTGGATAAATCAATGAAGAGCACTTCGGTACATTTGTTTCTGTCCATGCCACAAAATCCAAAGAATTCCAATAATGACGTAGTTATTTTATAATCTCTCCTAAACCCACATTGTACACTGGTGATAATTAGGGATGGGACGAAGTCTCGCCCTCAAAACCAAGCTGACCTGAACTTGGGTGTCTCGTATCTAAACAAGACCGAGCCAAGGCTGGCCCGGTGGCACTGAGGTCTGAGGTGCTGGATGCCTTACCTCACGCCATACCGGCAACCCATGTTTGGGGATGGACATGGGGTGCTGGGAGTTGGCAGGGAGGAGAAGGATCGAGCGTCCCTAGGAATGCTCTCTTTCTCCGGGGAGGGGGGACTGCAGGGCTCAGTGATTGCCTGCCACCTAGAGGAGGCTGGGAGGTGGCACATCAGCACTGAAAGTAGGGCGAGAGTGCAGCAGGCGCTTGGCAGGACACACATGGGAGCATGCATGCTGCCGCCGCTGGCGCCATTGCATGCCGCACCTCGAGGGGAACAGAGTAAACATGAAAAACATGGAGTCCTCTGTGAATGACAATGGTTCCTTCCATGACGGCTCGGAAGGCACCTCCCGAATGCTCATCTGGTCCAGTGGGTTGAGTTGCTCCCCATCCCCTGCCACGAAGGGTAAGTCATGGGGAGGGAGGGGTCTCACACCAGGTGCATACACGGGCGGGATGTCAGATGCAGGCAGAGGACTCCAGGGGATAAAAAATAAGTAGCTTTAAAAAAAATAAGACCGAGCCAAACAGCCTCCAATCAGCTTGGATTTCCAGTTGTTAGCCTTTTTATTCAAAATGCTCACCCCAATGCCCATTGTGTAGGGGAAGCAGCTAATGCAATTTAAGACAGATTTAGGAGTGAATGGGGAGGCAGAGGCGAGCGTGCATTAGGAAGTCGGAGGCTGTGATGTTGCCTTGGGCGGGTTTGTGCAAGGGTGCCCAATTAAATAATATGTTCTTACATAAACCCCTTCCCCTGGTAGCATCGCTGACTCTAGCTGCCCATTGCGCCTGTGCTTGTCTCCTCACACCAAACCATACTTGTTGCAATTTTCTTTCTTGCTAAACGGATGTTACAGGGAGAAATGAAACAGCCCAGGGAAGCAGCTTAATGACTCAGGACTCGAGAGGGGTTCAGATGAAGGGCTGCACACAAAGTCGCGCCCTTGCAACCAAGGAATTTGTTTTAAGAGGGAAGGAATGAAAGGTCAGGAGTATGGCCATCCTCATGCTGCTCCCCCAACATTAACAAGAAGCCTCAGCTGGGGGGCATTGAAGGAAGGGGAGCATATCCTTTGTCATGCTACTCCTTCAGTGTTAAGAAGAAGACCTGGATGTTTTTTTAAATCAATGCGGGAGGGTTTTAAATGATAGGGAACATGCCCCTTATCATGTTGCTTCTCCACCCCTCACTATAGCAATGGAACAATAGGGACAGGATTTGGGGGGGGGCACAGCTGTTCCCCCCAAAGATTCCTGTTTCAAAGGATCCAGAGCAGAGGATGGGGGCACATGAAGACCTGGACAATATCAAACAGCGGGGGGCAGGGACAAAGAGAGGGGGCTTGTGGTGGTGGGTGATCGTCCCAAAAGGGAAGGTGGGAGAGTTTTTTGACATCTTCTATCCAGGATTGCTCAACTTAAAACAATTTTGTGGTGGGATTCTGCTTTTACCAATTTTACAGCTAGGTGCAGGGAGTTGGAGACAGAAGCACTCATGGTAAGTAGCCCTGATTGGTGGGATTTAAACTTAAGTCCTCTAGTTCCTAAGCCTGTGCTCTACTCTAGCCCATACTGCCTGTGTTTTTTTTTTGTGTAGCTCTTCAGCCCTGGAGCTACCAATTATGTGCAGGCCCCCAGTGAACCCCACCATCTCTGCCAGTGGGTACCAACACAGTGCAGGGCCTACGTGTGGCAGTTTTCATCACTCAGATGACCTAGTGCACATAGATGTTTCCCCTGTTTTCTCCCTTGCTCCCCCCACCTCTGTGTGCCACAGATTGTAGCATCAATTGGCCTTCATGTACACACAGTCTCCTGGAGGGGATACAAGCTCTCTGGCCCTGTTGCAAGTGTCGCTACAGTGCCAACCTTCTGCAAGCCCTCCCTGTCCAGGACACATTGCCACACTGCAGCTGTCCCAGACACAGACTCTTCTGAGCCCAAGTTGCTAGCAAGGCAGCATGCTGAGACAGCAGGGTAGCATCAGATTGCTTGATTGTTAGGAAATCTGGAGGTAGGGGGTGGGGTTTTATTTATTTTATTTATTATATCTCAGATTACAAAACTTTTTGAGCCAGAGGCTCTTTTACAGAGGTTCCACGTCAGTATCAACATTTGATTAATAATACAGGACAGATTTAAAAACAATACAATAAATTCACACAAACAAATAAGGTTACGGTTACAAAGTGAAAGTGTCAATGGTTACAGGCAGGTAGGTTACAGGTAAGTAAAACAACTTTGCATTACAGCTTACAGGTAGGTGCATCAAATGTGCATTGTTGAAATGATTAGTGCAGTCATTCAATTGACTTTGTCTTGTACCAGAATGTAGAGAGACAGGGAGGGGTAAAAGTACAGCAGTCAAAACAGAGACATTTTCATGCCCTAGGATGGAGGGAGGTGGGTTAATGTTGGGGAGTGGAAGGAGGGGAGGGTGAGCAGTCGGCAGAGTGGCCTTAACTAGTCACTGATTGGAGAAAAGGGGGGAGTAGGTAAAAGGGAGGGGAATGGAAGGAGGAGGGTGTTGAGGGGTCATATCAGTGCTAGAGAGAGGGATCAAGGGGAGGTGAATAGATCTGGGGGTTGTCCAAAAGTAGGGGCGGGAGGGGGTGTGGAGGTGGTGTCAGGGAGGGAAGGATGAGGTAGCTAAGTGTGTGAAGAAGTAGTTGGGGGCTAGGACCCAAGTGAAGAGTGGTGGTGGAGTAGTTCTACAGGGGGTGGAGGCTAGCTGGGGCAGTCACAACTGCTAAGTGCAGTAAGGTGCTGTTGGAGTTTACACATGATGGGACCAAACTTGGGTTCATCAAGGATGTCCAGAGGGAGTTTGTTTAACAAGCTAGGCACTCAGAACATAAAAGATCTTTGTGCCTGAGAGGTCTGACAGAATGGGACCTGGTAAGCATGTCTAGATGTACTCCTAGTGCTACACAAGTTAGGCACATGTGTGAGAAGGTGCTGGGTGGTACGTGGGGTAAGCCCTCGGCTTCTTTTCTTTGCCAGCAGGCAGGTCTGTTACGAGATCCTCCCTTTGAGGTGCAACCAGTTGGTCTGGGCGTATAGGTCACATGTATAGGTGTGTCTGTGAGCACCTGAGACCAGATGACATGATCTGTTGAGAGCAATGGTAATTCTTTTAAGGGTAGTAGCAGAGCCATAAATGACTCACCCATAGTCAACTATGGAGAGTATTAAGTTGGTGACTGCAAACTGTAGGGCTTCGGGGGTCATGCTGTGCCTGTGTCTGTAGAGGATTCCAATTCTGGTGTTGACCACCTTTAACATAAGACTAACATGTTCGGCATAGGACAATGTGCTGTCAAGAGTTATACCTAGGTATTTAAAGGTATGGACCTGCTCGATTGTGACATTGTTGCTGTTAATGATTGTAAGTGTGGCTGATTTTTGCCTGTTATGGGGACTGGGAAAGATCACAGACTTAATTTTTTTGTAGTTCAGAATCAGCTTATGCTGGAGGAACCAGGCCTCAACGACTGTAAAGTTATGTTGTAGGGCTCTAACTAAGGGGAGAGGGTCACAGTGACTAGTAAATAATACTGTGTCATCTGCATAGAGGAGAAGATTATTGGTGCAGACTTGGGGAAGGGTATTAAGGAAGAGACTGAAGAGTAGGGGGCCCAGTATGGAGCCTTGGGGAACTCTCGAAAGGACTGGATGTCTGACAGATAGGGTGTCATGGATTTTTACCTGCCGGGATCTGACTTCTAGGTAGTTTTTAAACCAGACTGTAGCTTCACAGGAGATTTCAAGGGCAGGGAGTGACTTGAGTAGGAGTATGTGGTTGACCATTTCAAAAGCCTTAGTGAGGCCAATATATAAACCCCACTAAGTGACCCCAGCCAAGTGCCTTGTGAATGTAATCAGTATACTCTAGAAGGGCAGATGTGGTACTGTGACCCTTTCTAAATCAGTGCTGCTCAGGACGTTGGATGCCATACTTGGTCAGGTAATCAGAGAGCTGGTTGGATACAATCCATTCCAGGGCTTTGGAAAGGGAAGAGAAGGTGGAAATTGGGTGGTAGTTCAAGTGCAGGGCCCTGTCTCCGCTCTTGTGAATGGGAGTCACCACTGCTGCTTTCCACAGTAGTGGGAATTGTCCAAGGCAGAGTGACAGGTTAAGGATTTTGATGAGTGGCATCAGTACTGTATCTAGGGTAAGGTATAACAGCGTCAGATTGAGTGAGTCACCATTGAAACGAGACTTGCCAAAGACCTTTAGGAGATATTTTTTAGATTTCCTTGAGTTGACTTTCTTAAAGTAGAAGGGGGGAATATTCACAGTCGGGGCAGATGTTTTGGGGTTGATTGGGCTGAGTGATCTAGCAAGGAAGTCACGGGGGAGTATGCCACTAAGGTCGGTGAAGGCCGAGTTGAATGTGTCAGCTATTATCTTGGGATCCTGCATGAATTCCCCATTTATGTTAAGCATGGAGGGAGGGTATCTATAGGGCTTACCAGTGAGTTCTTTGATAATCTCCCAAAGTTTCCTGCTGTCTCCCAGGAGTTTGAGAGTGCTTCTTTATAGTGTGCAGATTTGGCTAAATGGATCTCTCGGGTGCAGGCATTCCTGGCAGCTTTGTACTGCTGCCATTCCACTTATTTCCCTGTGGCTGCAGCTTTGTGCCAGAGGTGGTCTCTAGAAGCCATTAGATTTAGAAGGGAGGCAGTGACCCAGAGGCTATCAGCGGCTTTTACCTTCCTTTTTCTGTATAGTGCAAAGATGTTGCAGGCAGAGTTAAAAAGAGTTATAAAATATTCCAGTGCATGATCGATACTAGTTGTAGTGTCCAGGGGTGACCAGTCAAAATTTTGGAGATGTGCCTGGAGATGTTTAAGTTGCCCTTGGATACGCTGGTGAGACCATTACCCTGTTGTTTGGGGCTCTTGTTTGACCAAGGACACATGACTGGAGAGTGGTTACTGAGAGAATCCGGGAGGACCTCAGTTCTAGTAATCCTCTCCGACGGTTTGTTAAAATCAGGTTAAGCAGTGTACTATTTCCAGTCCTGTGGTTGATTCTGGTTGGAGCTGTAACTACTTGAATGTTGTCTATGGCAGTGACAGCGTCTTTGTGAGGGTCTGCTTCTGGGCAAGACAGTTATCATTAAAGTCCCCAAGACGTAGAACCTCAGAATGATGGGGCATGCTGGAGAGGTACTCAAGTACCGAAGTGAAGCCTTTGGGCAGTTCATTTGGGGGGATGTAAACTGAGAGAATTGTAATGGCCTTACCCTGTTGCCCTAGGGGATTGGGTCTCTAATGGCCCCCAGGAAAATGTGGAGGGACATCTGGTGCTGAAGTCCTCAGCCAGAGCAAGAAGGTGCAATTCTCCAGTACCCAGCCCTTCTTAGAATTGGAAAAGCAAAGCCACACACCCCATGCCATGGTGGTGATTGGATAAAACCATATGTGAAGGGGCAACATCTCTGGCACAGCCTTGCATTGTTTGTCCTAGGCCTGTATTTGGGGTCAGAAAATGGAATTGTAGTCACAGTCACAGGAGTACATGTAACAGCAGCTGGCCCCCAGGAGAAGTGCTGGGGTAGTGAATTTGCATTTCCGTGTGTTGCTAAAGCTTTATTAATGTTGTTGAGCTATGCACTGTTCCACACTGTTTGTTTTCTTTTCTGAGTGCCCAGTGATTGTGTTTGTATTACAAAGCAGCGAAGTGGCAGCTTTAGTGTTGGCTCCTGCCTGTTCAGGATTGTGTGTCTTTCTGTTGTATCTTAGTCATATGTATGTGGCGGGGATTATAATGTGAACTGCCAACCCTCTTTCAGTCTCCTTAGTAGTGCTTATTAGTCAGCTGGTAGTGGTGTGTGTGTGTGTGTGTGTGTGTGTGTGTGTGTATGTGTGGCAGGGGGCATGATGTGAACTGCCAATCCTACTTCAGTCTCCTTAGCAGTGTTTATTAGTCAGCTGGTAGTCAGCTCCTTTCCTCCTCTGAATAACATAACATTAGTCTCACACACTTCATTAAAAGAATATTGATAAGTTTAATATTCATGGTGTATACTGTTTTTGATAAAACACAATTAAGGAAGGGGGGAATGAAAAGCAGTTTTCTAGTTTTAATTTATGGAAAAAGGTGGCACTGCAGATTTTATTTACAGGTTTAACTGTAAAGACCAATGCTTCAGATGACATCTTCCATACGATAAGAGAGATTATTGTATGCAACTATTTTAGCCTGTGTATGGGTGACATACCATTGGGGGTAGCAGCATGCAAGTGGAGGGGAGACTGTACCAGAAGTATCAGTGTCTGGAAGGGGAGATGGTACCTAAATGTGTAGGTGTGTGGAGGGTCAGTATGCCTCACCATAGTACTGGAGGTGTCAGTGTGGGAGGGGAGGTGTATATAATACATATAGGTTTGGAATGGCAAATCCAAATCCAAACTCATCCTAGATTTGGCAAATACAAAACCAAATCCACCCTGGATTTGCCCACCCCTAGTGCATGGTATATTTCTTCAGGTATTCAGTCACTTTAAAATAAACTAGCCTTTCAAATATTTTAGATATGGGTGACAGGATAGACAAGCATTTGTCAATGCAGAATGTTTGCTTGCTGGTATTAGCATTGGACAGATGCAGAGTAGGAATGGTAGTGAAGTATTGAACTTCAGGCCAACCCCACCTCCACCCTGCAGAGACAGACAGGCATTGGAGTATGAGTTTGGGTTGTCTCCCATAATGTTCATGCCATTTCATCTCACCCTATCCTGCAGACACTGACAAGTGCTGAGGTGTGCCTTGGGTTGTTTGGCTTTACAGTGACCCCACTCCATAAGGACACAAGCTGAAATGGGTGCAAAGTAGAATGGGGTGAACTCTGGGGCCTAAGAGTCCAAGGCACAGCTCGATGCCTGTCAGTGGCTGCAGGGTGGGGGGTTGGGGTTGGAATGACATGAGCATTACAGTCGGCAATCCAAAGGCACACCCCGATGCCTGTCAGTCTGTACAGGGTGGGACGTTATGGTTAGAAACCGTAATGCCCCGGGCATTTATTGGTATTTGCAGTACAAATTTTCAACATGGCCATTTTGTGGCCCCCACCTCATAAAAGCATTTTGGACCTCTTCTCATGAACAGTGGCACTGTGATTTTGTCAATGTGTCCCAAAATTTGAGTTTCCACAGCAACCGTGCCATTGTGCGCCACATGTATGAAAACACAGATCAGGCAGGATGTGAAGAATGACAGCTGTACCATTCATACAGAGATGTGAAGAGATAGCAATGTTGAAAATCTGTAGTGAAAATAATTAAAAGTGCTTAAACTTCCGAGCGTACATGGAAACTGCACAACGCATGCGCGTAACACAGTCATTTAGTGGAATTATTTCACCAAATTTTAAACATAGGCATTTTGTGACCTCTGCTCATGAACACTGTCACTAGGATTTTCTTAATCTGTCCCGAACATTGATTTCCCATAGCAACCGCGGTATTCTGCGCCAG
Organism: Neoceratodus forsteri; assembly: GCA_016271365.2. Lineage (NCBI taxonomy): Eukaryota > Metazoa > Chordata > Ceratodontiformes > Ceratodontidae > Neoceratodus > Neoceratodus forsteri. The sequence goes on from CM057450.1 coordinate 1,022,306,853, forward strand.
ATGTGTAAACACATATTTCGGGCAGGATGTGAAAAATGACAGCTGTACTGTTCATAAGGAGGTCTGAAAAAATGCCAATGTTGAAAATCTGGAGTGAAAATACTACAAATTTGTGAAGTTACGAGGCCGTGTGGAAACTGCACAATGCACGCTTGTAACAGTCATTTTATGGTCATTTGTCACCAAATTTTCAACATAGACATTTTAGGACCTCTGCTCATGAACAGAGTCGCTGCGATTTTACATATAAACATACATATGAACATACGAATCTGCCAGCAGAACACACCAATCGGTCTATGTAAGTCTGCCTGAGTGTGCTGCTAGCACTCTAGATTGCAGCTGCCCCAGCCTCCTCCCGCTCAGTTCCTCCCCTGCTTGTCCCAGCCCCTGCCCCCCCGACTCTTCCTCTTGCTTTATCCCACTCCTCCTTAAAGCTATTGACTGTTCTACATGTTACCACACGCTCTGGCAGCACATTCCAACTAGACACCACCCTCTCAAAGAAGTAGTGCCTCCTCATTTCCCTTTTGAAACGTCCCCCTTCCAACCTTAGTCCATGCTCCCTCGTCTCTCTTGCATTCCTCAGTTTAAACATCCCCTCAGTGCTAGGTTTATTTACCAGCTCAGGTATTTAAATGCTTCAATCATACCCCCCCCTCTCCTCCAGTGTGTACATGTTCAGCTCCTTCAGCTTAACTTCATATTCCTTTCCTTCCATCCCCTTTAACATTTTTGTTGCTCTCCTTTGCACCCCCTGCAGTAACTTTATATCTCTCCTCAGGTATGGCCTCCAGTATTGCACACAGTACTGTAGGTGCGGTCTGATCAATGATCTCTAGAGAGGTAGGATCACATCCCTGTGTGTGTGGATGAGAACCCCCTTGCGATGTACCCCAGCATCCTGTTTGCCTTCGCTGCTGCTCTTCTGCAGTGGGCCGAGTTGTTCATACTCCCAGTTACCAACACACCTAGGTCCTTCTGCTTGTCTGTGATCCCCAACCAATAGTCCCTCTTCCGGTTCTTAGCACTGAAGTGCATCACCTTACACTTCTTTGCATTGAATCCTAGCTGCTACTCCACCGACCACATCTCTAGTTTGGTTAGGTCCTCCTGAGGTTTTTTCCCATCTGTCCTTTTAGTCCACCACCACCCCAATTTAGTATAATGTGTGAACAGACTAACCCTGCTCCCCATTCCATGTGTTATATCAGAGATAAAGAGCCCAAATGGCACTGGGTCCAGCACTGACCCCTGCGGCACCCCGCTTGTCATTTCTCTGGGTGCGAGAGCTCCCCCACCACCACCACCCTCTGCACCCTCCCCTGTAACCAGTTCTGTATCCATTTAGTCAGCTTTTTTCCCACCCCCACTGCCTTCGGCTTCCTGCCCAGTTCCCCATGAGGCACCGTATCAAAGGTCTCACTGAAGTCCAAGTACAGGACATGTACCGCATGGCTCCTGTCCAACTCCCCTTGTCACCCAGGCACAATACTCTATTAGGTTGGTTTAAGAAGACCTCCCTGAGACAAGCCCGTGTTGCTGCCCATCTTGGAGGCCATTACTCTCTAGGAATGCCACCAGCCTTTCCTTCAGTATCACCTCCATAAGCTTATCCACTATGGACGTGAGACTTACCAACCGATAATTTCCTGGCTCCTCCCTAGGCCCAGTCTTGTGTATGGGCACCACATGGGCCACCCTCCAGTCATGGGGCACACACCACGTTTCTAGGGAGGTGTTGAACAGATCTGCCAGTGGCTCAACCAACAGCTCCACCATCTCCCTCAGCACCCTGGGGTGGATGCCATCAGGACTTGGTGCCTTGTCCACCCTGACTGCCCTCAGTCCCTCTAGCACCCTACTTCTGTGATCACTTTGTCCGTCACCTCCTCCCCCCCTTTCCCTGCCCCCCAGCCCATTCTGGTAGTTGGCCATCCCTTTCCTTAGTGAAAAAGGAACAGAAGTACTCATTTAGAATTTTTACTTGCTCCTCACCCTTTTCCACCCAATCCCCTCCCCGTTTTATCCTCACAATATGTTCCTTGCACTTCCTTTTTTCCCTGACATACCTAAGAAGTCCTTTTCCCCTCCCTTTATGCCCTGTGCGGAAATTAGGTACCTGGAGGCCTTAGCTTTTTTCACCCTCCTGGCAACCTCCCTTGACCAACTCCAGAAAGCCTCCTTATCCTCTCCCTTCCCTGTTCTTCTATACTTCCGGTATGCAGCCGTCTTTCCCCTCACCCTTTGCACCACTTCCTTATTCAGCCAGCATGGTTTCTTGCCTCTGCTCTTCTTACCCCTGACCCTGGTGCAGGCTACTGTGGCCTCTGTTAGATCAGTCTTTATGACTCCCCACTTTTATTCTGCATCCATCCCCGGCCTTATATCCTGGAGTCTCCTTTGCAGTATTGCTCCCATCCCCCAAAAGTCCACCCTACTAAAGTCCAGCACCTTAGTGTCCATGCCTCCTGTCTCCCTGCCCAGTGAGACAATGAGCCACACTGTTTGGTGGTCACTACCTGCTAGTAGGTCTTCCACCTTTACCTCCCTCACAGCCTCCCCATTTGCCAGTACTAGGTCCAGAGTGCTACCAAGCCTTGTAGGCCCACTTACCAATTGCATCAGAATGCCGTCCTGGAATGCATCAAGGAGCACCTGCTCCCTGGTACTGCTAGTGGCTGGGGTACTCCAGTCAACCCGTGGTAGGTTAAAATCCCCCACTATCACCACACTCCCATTTCTACACACCCTCCTTATTTGCTCTGCCAACTCCCCATTCAGTTCCCCGGACCGGGCTGGTGGTCTGTACACCACTCCCAGCCTCAGCTTTCTGCCCTTGGAGTCCAGAAGCTGCACCCAAAGCACCGCTGTCCTCTCCTCTTCTCCCTCATCCCTTATGTATTTAATCCCTTCCCTCATATAGAGTGCAACCCCCCTCTCTTCCAACCCACTGGTTCCACCTGTATATCCTGTATTCCGGGATTGCCAAGCCCCAGTCATGGTATTCTGTGTCCCAAGTCTCTGTCACTGCAGCAATGTCCACCTTCCCCTATGAAAGGAGCACCTGAAGCTCTGCAATTTTGTTTCCCAGGCTTCTTGCGTTGAGAAAGACCACCTTCCACCCGTACCCCTCCTTCTCATCACTCTTCTCCTCCTTGGCCTATGTCCCTCCTCCCGGTAGTCCACACCCTTTCTCCTCCTTATTCTTACTGGGTGGTGATGCCTTCTGTATTACACTCAGACCACTCTGCCTGCCCCCTCCCAGGGTTACTACACCTCTTCCTTTAGAGCTCATTAGGCTCCCCTGTCCACACCTTTCTACCAACCTGAGTCTTTTGGCCACCCCCCACTAGTTTAAATCCACCTTAGTAGAGCTATACCCTTCTAATTCTGCCTTTAATACTCCTCTTCCTGCTCAAGTTTACCCTGTCCCCTGCATACAAGTCACTATTCCCCCAGACCCTACCCCAGTTAGTCACTAACCCATAATTGTTGGTGTTGCACCATTCCTTGGGCCACTTGTTTAACTCCTCAATCCTACCCTTCCTCTCCATGCTTTCACATGGTACCAGGAGTACCACTGAGAATGCCACCGACTCCCCAACCCCCTCACACTGCCTTCCTGCCCAAGTACTCGAACCTCCCCCTCACTACTTCCACAGTCTCCCCCACCAAGTTGTTTGTACCCATATGCAACAAACACTAAATGAGGTTTCTTTCTCCCCATCACTGCACACTTGAGCAGTGCCTGCTCAGCCCCTCCTGCAGTCAAGCTGGCGATAGCTTCAACCCAAATATGGCTGTGCTTTCCCCCCTTCCACCCCATCTCACCCCTTTCAGTATAAAATCACCCAGGATGAGTACCCCCTGTCCCTTACCCCCTTTCCTTTCTAATGCCCCTTCCATCACCTCAGTATTTGCTCTTCCCTGTCCTTTACCCCTGCCAGCTGCACCCTCTGTGACTTCTGTATCTGTACCGCCTACTTCCGCCTCACCCCTCTTCTCTGCCTTATTCCTCCCATCTCCCTTGAATCTCTTCCCAGCCTGACTGCTTCCTACTGGGCTTCCTATGTGTACCTCCCTTCCTCCCCTGCTGATTTCCAACCCCTCCCTGTTGTCTCAATTTAGAGCCCCCATTCCCTTCTACTCAGATAGTGATGCCCCTCCCATCCTTCCCCCTTCCCGTAGCTTTCTCTCCTCCAGTCACCACCCTCTCCTTCCTTACTAGCCCCCCTTCTACCCTTTCATCCTCACTATCTCTTCCCCTACCTGTTGCTATCCCTCTCATACGCCGCTTGTCCTCCTCCCCTTCATTATGTTCCTGCTCCCTCTCTCTCCCATAGCAGAGGCTCAAATCTATTCCTAGTCGATACCTCTCATACATCTCATCCCCCTACTGGTTTCCCCTCCTACTTGTTCCCCTCCGTGCCACCCCTGGTCCCTCCCTACCCGCAACCATCTGCTGTCTTCCCTGGTACTCCAAGTGGACTCTTCCTCCCCCATCAGGAGGCCTCCCCCTCGCCTCGGGCACCCCCTCCCTTCTCCTCTCTTTTCGGCTAGTGCCTCTGATACTGGGTCGGTTTCAGTCCCTAGTTGTTCTTTCCCCATCCCCCTTGCCATCCCCTATCCCCGGATGCCCACCATACTCATCTGCCCTGCCACTTAAACTCCTCCCTAACCTCCACAGTTCCTCCCTCAAACTAGCCAGTCATCTACAGACCATACACCCAGCCATCCTCCAAGCCCAGTCCAGGATAATGGTGGATCCACACCCTGTACACCCCACCACCCTTCCAAAGATGCCCACCCTATGTGGCACCTGCCCCATTTTGGCCCCCATCTTATGTTACGGGCTCTTACTCCCAGTTGCTGTACCATACTACAACTGTTAGGCCCCTATTTACTCAAGTTTCTTTTCCCCCACACACACACTAGTCCCCCTACTGGCCCCTTGCTGACCGGGTTAATTCAGTCTCAGATCTCATCCATTAGATACTGTCCTACTGCAGCAATCCTAAAGCTTCCTTGTCCATTTTTCACCCCTCAGCTGCCATACTTTTTGTTCTCAGCTCTCATATAGTTTCACTTAGCCAAGTTAGGAATCCTATTGCACTCCAAGTATTACTCAGCTCAGTTAGAGAAATAAACAGAACTAAATCTGTATTATACAGCAATCCTAAAAGTATCCGTCATTGCTTTGTCTCCACCCCAGAGACCCTGCTGTAATATAGGACCACAGAGGACCTTGGGCGGGAGGGTGGGCAACTCTAAAGTCCGGCAGAGCTCCACTGAGCTTGCCTCTCCCCCTTTCTCACTCACTCATTCTATTTCTCTTGGCGCTGCAGGCATCCCTTTTGTACTGGGCTCCTGCCTGCATTGGCGCTGTTTTCTGCCCACAAAGAAATCCGCAGCAGTCCCAACAGAGCTCCACTGAGCTTGCTCACTCCTCCTCTCTCACTCGCTCATTCTGTTTCTCCAGGCACTGCAGGCTGCCCTTTTGTACTGGGCTCCTGCCTGCATTGGTGCCTTTTTCTGTCCACAAAGAAGTTCACAGCTGTCCCGACAGAGCTCCGTTGAGCTCGTTCACTCCCCCTCTCATTCATTCGTTCCGTTTCTCTCGGTGCTGCAGGCTGCCCTTTTGTACTGTGCTCCTGCCTGCGTTGGTGCCTTTTTCTGCCCACAAAGAAATCTGCAGCAGTCCCAACAGAGCTCTGCTGAGCTCGCTCACTCCCCCTCTCTCACTCGCTCAACCTTAATCTGTCCCAAACACTGATTTCCCACAGCGACCGTGCTATTCTGCGCTGGAAGTACAAGAACACATTTTGGCCAGGATATGAAAAATGACAGCTGTACTTTTCATAAGGAGGTGTGAAAAATGCCAGTGCTAAAAATCTGGCATGAAAATATTACAAGTTTGCGAAGTTACAAGGGTACGTGGAAACTGCTCAACGCACACTTGTAACACAGTCATTTTATGGATTTTCTTCACCAAATTTTCAATATAGGCATTTTAGGATCTCTGTTCATGAACAGTGTCACTGTCATTTTCTCAATCTATCCCGAAAACTGATTTCCCACAGTGACCATGCTATTCTGCGCCAGAAATACGAAAACACATTTTAGCCAGGATGTGTAAAATGACAGCTATACTGTTTATAAGGAGGTGAGGAAAAGTGCCAATGTTGAAAATCTGGAATGAAAATATTACAAATTCGCGAAGTTACAAGCATGTGTGGAAACTGCCCAACACATGCTCGTAAAACAGTCATTTTTTTATATTTTTTCACCAAATTTGCAACATAGGCTTTTTGAGAGCCCACCTCATAAGCTGTGGCACTGTCATTTCGTTAATCAGTCCTGAAAGGTGATTCCATGCATTGACCGCGAAATTACCTTTTGGGACTGAATAACACCATGACAGTGACTGAATTCATTAGGAGGGGCCCCAATAACCCCATGTTGAAAAGTTGGTGCCAAAATTCCCCAAAATGCCTGAGATATGCACCAAAGTTGAAAAAACACTATTTATGCCATTATACAGCTTACCGGCATTACTTCAGTTCGTGGTTGGCTTTGAAGAGTGCAGACGTGTTGCCGGTCCACCAAAGATCATCATGCTGGGCTTCAGAGGTAAGTATAGGGTGAGGCGTGGGAGATGGGGTGCATAGGGGGTGAGCACGGGTTGGGGGAGGGCCCACCAGACTCAACAAGGGACCTTTTCTGTTTTACAGGTTTAAAAAAGGGGAAAAAAATCTACGTGTGCGTAGAAAATATTGAACTCACGGATGTAACTTGGCCACTTTTTGGAGGTGTTGCACCAAATTTTCAACATGGCATTTTGGGGACCCCACCTCATGAAGATTGCCAGTGTCATTTTATTCACTTGTTCTGAAAGGTGATTTCGCAGATCAACCATGCCATTCCATGCCACAGGTGCAAACACATGTTTTGGGCAGGATGTGAAAAATGGCAGCTGTACTGTAAATAAGGAAGTATGTAAAAATGGCAATGTTGAAAATCTGGAGTGACAACATAAAAAATTGGCGAAGTCAGAAACTTGCATAGAAACTGTGCAATGCATGCTCGTGATGCAGTCATCTTCTAGAATTTTTCCACCAAATTTGCAACAGGGTCTTACTAGTACCCCACCTCATGAACAGTGGCACTGTTGTTTCGTTAATTAGTCCCAAAAGGTGATTCTGTGCAGCGACTGTGAAATCACCTTTCAGGACCGATTAATGAAAGGACAGCGACAGTGTTCACGAGTTGAGGTCCCAAGAACCCCATGCTGAAAATTGGGGGCCAAAATTCCAAAAAATGGCTGCTTTATCAGCATAAGTTGAAAACCCCACTGACTGCCAGTGTAGCATGCTTACCTTTGATTCTTCAGTTTGCGGTTCGGCTTTGAAGAGTGCAGATGTGTCCCGGTTCAGAGAAGATGATGGCACCAACCTCTGAAGGTAAGTATGGGGTAAGGGAAGGTAGGTGCTCAGTGGGGGAAGGGGGAGGGGGGACTGGGGCAATGACGAGGGACCATTTTCTTTTTTCCAGGGGGAAAAAAAACAAAATACATTGGGAGAAGGATTTCTTTATTTACAGGAAAAGAAAACATACATTTGGGCACAATGGGGTGAGCTCCCAGTGTGCCACGAGTTGGGGGGTACATGATGCCGACACGGGGATTGGGCACCCTGATGTCAGTATGGAGGAAAAAAACATACATTTAGGTACACTGGGGAGGGCTTCCAGTGTGCCATATGAGTTGGTGGGGCACATAATGCTGACACAGGGATTGGGCACCCCGATGCCAATGTGGGGACCACATACATTTGGGCACACTGGTGTGGGCTCCCAGTGTGCCACATGAGTTGTGGGAGGGCACATAATGCCGACATGAGGATTGGGCACCCCGATGTCTGTGCAGGGACTCTGCTGCCAGTGCCGGGAGAGAGTGGAGAGGACAGGAGTAGTGGGAGGGTGCGGGAGGAGTGCCATCTGAAAGATGGCAGCGATGATGCAACTGCGCATGCACAGCTCTCACGCATGCATAGTTGCGGTGAATGGCATGTTGCCATTCACAACATGGTGGCACCAACGGAAATGCACATGTGCACGAGTTGTGCATGCGCAGTTCTTGCCCTGGAATGAGGGAGTAACAGCTGAAATAGTGCTGCTGTTATTCTGTAGCAGCTGATCATGGCGGAGTGTTTCAAGCGCCATTGGACTTTTGGAAGGATACTTCCAAAAGTCCAACTAAAGGTTCCACGATCAGCCATTTTTGTAAGATACGATTGATCCCAAAATGGCTGTAGACTCTGCCCACAGCCATAAAAACTGCTACCAAAACAAAAGGCCAAGGCAGGAACAGGAGCCAAATTAGAAATTTTGTGTCTCACATCCTGTATAATATTCTTGAAGGTAAAAAAAAAATATCACACTGGCAGCTTTGAAAACAATCCAGACACTTTACCACAACCAGAACTAAATAACATTTCTCTGGACTTAATTGATGCTTTACTGGCACAAACAGATCAAGGTGCACTGACCGAGGTGGTGGCGACTAATCTGAGTATGACCAGAACAAATCCATTTTTTGCCTGAATATTGGCTTTAATCCAACTCTTTCCACATTCAAAAAACTATTACTGTCAGAAACAGAAAGCCTATATAAAAAGATAGGCACTCAGGTTACAACAATCTGACAGCAGTAGAGAGCAATGCACTAGAGGAATTGAGAAATTTAAAAAATGTTATCATAAAGCCCTTTCATAAAGGGGGCAACATTGTTTTAATGCTAGAGAAAAAATGTACAAATAAAAAATTGTTAAATCTCCTACAGGTTGTGACAGACTATGAAAGGTTGCCTAGTGAGGATACTAATCTGTTTAGTACAGAACTATGTGATTTTAATTAAATCAGGGACTGTCCAGCCATTCCTTCCCCTGTAATTAAAAATAAAACCAGGTTCTAGCTAGACATCTCCAGGAACTAAAATAATATTAAGGCCTACCCAGTCACCCACCTCCAATAATTAAAAATAAAATAAGGGCCTATTGGATCACCTCCCCCCCCCCAAAATAATTAAAGACTAAATCAGTGCCTGTCCAGTCATGTACCTCCCCCCACCCCTTCCCCACCCAAAGCTAAAATTAGAATCTGGTTCTAGACAGACATCTCCAGTAACATAAAACCAGAGACTGCCCAGCTGGTCCCTCCTCTAACGATTAAAATAAAATGAGGGCTTGCTGGGCCATTTCTCCAAGGAACAAAAATGATGGCAATGACAACAGAGGTGCCAAAGGGATTGCTACTGCAGGCTGTCTGCTGCCTCCAGGGTCCTCATCTTGAGACTCTACCTTCTTGGGGAATGCTGATGGCACTGAGGATCTCACCATGGCTATATTCTGCTGTAACATCATTCCTCTCACCTCGCCCTGGAAGGACTGCAATCAGATTAGGTGGGAGGGGCAAAACGTTCACCACTGTAAGGTAGTGGACAATTCACTATGAAAACAATAACAATACTGTACTAAGCCTGCCTATCGGCTACTTGCAATGTCAGTGGCCTGGGTTCAGGAGTGAGTTAGGATCATCTGTGGCTGGCAGGGGGATACTCTTCTGCTCTAGGAAGAGAAGGCTATAGGCTCAACAACAATACTGCAACTAGGTGGTGGTGCAGATGGAGCAGCAGATGGGAAGGAGGATGCTAGCTGCACCAGAGTATGGACACACTTCACGTGCACACATGCTCACTGATGACTTTACATCAGCATCATAGCAATGCTACCTGCACTGGCCACCATGCTAACCACATTATTCCAATTTTTTTCCACCACTCTCTCTAAGAAGTAGTACTTCCTCATATCCTATTTGAATTTGTGCCCTACCTGTTTATAATTATACACTCCTTGTAGTCGAATTCTTATTCACCTGGAAACGTTCAGAGTGGTCTACCTTATTATATACAAGGACCTGTGTACACTGCAGCAATGTGAAGATGTATTCCATGGCAGAACCCCATGGAATCTGTAGCCAGACCACCGACAATGCTATGGCAAATCTGTGGTGAGCTTTACAGTACCTTCTGTAGTAATTTAAATAAGCCCTGAAGTTAAGTGTACCTGTTCTGAAAGAATACTGTACATAGAAAATTGCAGCATGAAGAAGTCCACTTGGTACACAGGCAAAGTAAAGCAAAGCAGTTCTGGCACTATGATTTGGTATTGGAGGTAGGATATGGGGCGGTTGAGAGTTTATGTATGTATGTATGTACTATATGTATGTATGTATGTAGTCATTTAGTTCTTTACTTATTTATTTACTACAGAATATTGTAGTTTTAAAGACCAATGTAGTAGTCCTGTATTACTAGAATCATAAAAGGATTGGTGAAGTAGAGCTTGATTGGCTGTTAACATTCTATTAGGTCTATGTTAACCTTAGATAAGCATATGTGTAGTTTAATTAAATCTTAAACAGGTTATATTAATGATCAATTAATAAAACTCTAGGGGCATGTAGCACCCAGTAATGTCTCATGCCACATTTCACCCCTAGAGGGTGATTAAGAGAACCTTAACAGAAACCTGACCAGTTGAATGATCATGAACAGCTCACGAATATTCATAAATTATTCACGAACAGTCCATGAATTCAGTTCATGAACATCATTAAGTGTGCAGCAAATTGTTCATGAATGTTCCTGAATTGGGCATGAACATTAAATGGTACTCATGAGTTCATGAATGTTCAGGTTCATAAGGGTCCATAAAAGTTAAACTCCTCCACTGACCTTTTATGGAAGCAAAGTTCATCAATATTTTTTGGTGACCAGAAACATAAAGCAAATCTTTTTTTTAGCCCTATTCTTAAAGAAGGAAGCATAAGACATAACGGGGCATGCATTATGCTGATCTAACTGCACCTCCAGCAGTGTAGTGAGGCATGATATCCCAGGGTGAGTGCCTTCAGCTCCTGGAAGTGCAGTTAGATCAGCATAATGCAAGCCCAAAGAATCTTACTATGCTTATAAAATGGGTAAACTGAGCATATTTTATTCTTTATTTTAGAGCCCGGATGATTTATTTAGTTAGTAAAGGTAGGAGCTATATTTGTAAAGACAATCAGGAATTTTTGAAAAAGGCACTGAAATAATCAAGCTGCTGTGTTCGGACTGCCAACACTTTTTTTATCTTTTGAGCATTATGTGAGCAATAAGACGCAACAGGATGTGGACAATTATGTTTTAAACACACACCTAGGTGCTTTGTGAGGCACAAGACTTATACACTGCATGCCTATAGCACATGAAAGTAAGTTTATTACATAATTATCCATACACTGGAGTGTCTTACTGCCTTATAAAATGGGTAAACTGAGTCATCTTGGAAAAAGCCAGATTTTTTATTAAAAACACAAGTTTTTTTTATATATATGAAGGTAACCCTTGTGTAAAGTAGTCCATCCCACCTATCATCTGTCTTTCCACACATTCAGTAGATGGAATGATTATTTATCATTGAATAATGTTTACCCCATCCAACACAAACACACACAACAGAAGGACTCGGTAAAGCCAGGGATTCAGTTTTATATGTGCAGGTTTAAACAGCAAAGATTTCCCTTGTAGGTAGGTAGGTATGTATGTAGCTAGGAAGGTAGGTAGGCAGGTAGGTAGGTAAGTAGGCAGAGGTTAAATTGGAAATGTTTAAGTGGGGAAACTCTCACATCTAGATTTCTAGGTGGTGGAACTGTCATTTCTAGGTAGTGGGACTCTTCTATAGTAGTCAATGGAAAATTATTATACAGTGGCAGAAAATGCTCCAATCTGATTGGGTAATGCCCATTGGTAGAAAACACTACAAACCATGGGCATGAACAAGTGTCAGCACCCTGACCATTTAACATTAACTTGTATCATTATGCACTTGCCAGCTTTGAACATTCTAAATTTGTTGCCATTATTTCAGCCCTGCCAAAAGACCAAGCAGCAAAATCCAAGAAGTGTCCTCTATCTTGTGCCAATTTTTTTTACATTCCCAGTCTAATCTAGTCACTGAAACAAGATGATTGCTTCATGTAGACTGCCCTTAAGAAGGTAAAAGCCTATCTTTTCATCATTGACAAAACTGTGGCTAACTGCTTCAGTCCTGTCACTTATGTCGCCACCAGTAGCACTCCCAAAGACACACCAATGAAATATCTGCCTAAATGAGCAGACTACATATTGGCCCAACAGCACTCCTTTCAAACCCAGGTAGCAACATTCAAATGAAAAGTGGCATATCAGTGATAACTACTAAAGAACCCCAGAGCAAATGCACTGGGGCGTGGGTTATCCAGGAAGATATTGGTCATACAGCCAAATTTTAAAGAAAAAACAAATTGCACATACCCCAATAATGCAAAGCATCATGGGAAGCATATGCAAATGCCCATGAATTAATTTGGACTGGCTTATTTAGCCCACTGACGGCCACACTGTCAGTTACAGTGTTGACATCACCATGGCTGAAACTGACAATGAAGAGATTGTACCTGCGACACAGATATTGCTATAATGCCATTAACATTTGTTCCACTCCTAACAAAATATGTGGTTACCGCAACTGAAACTGAAGATGAAGAGATTGTACCTACAGCACAGATACTAATGTATTGCCACTAACATCTGTGCCACTCCAAGCAAAATATGTGCCCAAAGATACAAGTCCTCCACAACTTCAAACTGACATGATAAAATATTCCTTGCTGTGATGAATTTACCTGTTTTTTATTCCCCTTCTCCAAATTTGGGAACTATTTTCTGCAACTGTGTAAAGATACATTGGTAAAAACAACTAATTTACTTTTAAAACACATAATTTGCATCTGGCTATTTTTATTATCATGTAAACCATATGATAAGTGAAATAAGACACTTCAGGGTGTAGGTAGTAGTGTGGTCACTGTATTTCCAGGGGTAATAACACATGAAGCCTGTGGCCTTGTGCCTTATTACATCCCTGGTGTGCAGCGATCACACTATACCCACACCCTGTCATGACTTATTTCTTACAGATGACAGGGGTGGTGGAACTATTATACATATTTTTAAGAGGTGGTAGAACTCAGTTCCTGTTGGCTCCTGCCCAATTTAACCCCTGTAGGTAAGGATGGGAAGGTGGTTTTGGTCAAGAAAGAAGCTCTGGTAAGTAACGTTATAAGCAGTACATCATCTTGTATAACTGTTGTACGTGTGTAACAAGAGAATTATAAAGGGAAAGAACATTTAATTCATTGTTTTTTTCAGTCCTGACTGAGCCAATGTCATTGTGTTCTACTTCATTATAGTCTTCAGCTCAACTGATGTCAGTGGGTTCTGGAACTGTTAAGCAATTTAAAAAATTAGTATTGGACAGGGAAAAGGCTGCAATAATATGGGACCCTAAATAAGGAAGAAATAGAACTGCACTATTTCAAAACAAAAATACAAAACAGTACACTGGCGTGATAAGACAGACTTCACACATGCTCACAGTTACGATCGCAGTATATTAAAAAAGTAAACATTGTTTATGTTCCCTTTAAATAGCAAGACAAAAAGTGTTTTCTTGACCCAACATAGCAAAATAAATGAAGTTGATTACTGAGTAGGCTCAGAAATTTAGCTCACTAATTTTGGTCACACTGAACATGCTCAGAATTTTGTTTTCACATGTGGGACACCATTTATTTGTTGGATTTCAGCAGTTTCCTTTTGCATGCTGAGCCATTGAGCAGAGAGGCACAGTTTACATTTTATACATTTTTCCTTTTGTATTTTTTTATTATTTCTATCAGAAAACCACCTAAATGCCTGTTGTATAACTCAAATATGACATGAGCTTCCTTAAGATATCATTCTTATCTTCATTTGAGAGTATTGGTCTATTGCTATCTGACTCATGAGCTATCAACAGATCAATACTCTCTCATGAAGATCTTAAATCAGCCCATGTCATATCCACTATTTATTTAGATCTGCTGTACATTATAAAAACCTAATGGAAGGAAGATGGCAAGGAGTTTCTGAGCACCCAGGACCCCCCCCCCCCGCAATGCCTATGACGTCCTACTTTTAAACTGAAAATGTTCTGATTTTGTGATACTTTTATAAAACCTTTCATGGAAAACAGTGCATTCCTATACATAGATTACTTGTGCAAATGGATTTTATCCTCAGTACATCACAGTCCTTTAAAGGTTCGGCAACTTCATGAACTTTGTCGCTGTACAGTTCAGGACCTTGGTTCTTGAACTGAATTGAAGAACATCTGGTAAACTTTTATGGATGTTCATGAACCATTCATTAACATTCATCAAAGTTCCCAGCTGTATGAACTTTATTTCCAGGTAGTCTTGCCTTATTCCTTAATGAACACCCTGCCTTTCCTTAGTCTACTAATAATACTACAGCACTCCTTGAAAACTCTGTGGATGGGATTTTCTGAATTTAACTATCCATGGGTATTAATCCTGGGTATTCAGTGATAACGGCAAGTCAAAAATAGTGAGGCCAAAATCTGCAAAGGCAAAGGAGTGCAGCCACATAGGGCAAGGGGTACAACCCAGCGATCACTGAAACGGCAACCTATGACTTTCCCCCCTCCCAGAGTTGTTTCCCTCTGGGCTGGTTATTTTAGTAGTGGGGGTGGGGCAAAGCCCCCCACAGAAAGCCACCTTTACATTTTTGTCACCGTTTCAGTGATCACTGGGTTGTACCCCTTGCCCTATGTGGCTGCGCTCTTTTGCCTTCGCCGATTTTGGCCTCAACCAAATCACATAGAACCTTAATCCTGTATTGCTGTAGAAATGTTATTATTGCTGAAATGCATACTGCTGCTGTAATTAATGTGTTCTTTTATATTGTACAGTATTTCAATGTTGTGTTTATGGTGTGTTTTGAAATATGGTCTGAAAGGGTGCCCTAACTGGGAGCAATATTAATAAAAGCTTGATTGATGTATTGATAATAAAGGACACATATGGAGGTCCTTATTGCTATTATACACCTCCTGAAAGCATTTTAAAATTGAAATGATGCTAACAAAGCATTCTTTGAAATTAGAAACAGTTTAACAGCTGAGTATGTGGTACAGGTCATGGAGGTCTCTCAGCACTAGTGCTCTATTACAGTACCTGTTGGATGAGGACTGTTAATGAACTCATCAAAAATGCAAGATTCTGCAATAATTTTTATGTTTGTTTGCGTGCATGTGCAAGAAACATTATGTGACAGCTTAGGAGAGAAGCAGGATTTTGGAGGTGCGGCACTGTGGCAGCCAATGCCCCTACTACATTTAGAGGCTTGGCCCCCTTTCCCCAATGTGGTGGCATGCTGCTGCTGACACTAGTTCAGCAAGCGGGCCACCAACTTGAAATGAAATCACTGCTGCAATGAGGGAGTGACCCATCATTTCAGGGCAGTACCTTGCCTGGTGTAACATTTCCAGTAAAATGGCGGCGGCTGTCGCCATCTGCCTCAGAGTCCCCATGAAAGCCATCGGGGGTGCCCAATCCCCAGTTCATTTGCCAATGGGGAGCCCACTCCCCATCAGCATAATGTCCCTGTAGATCTTGTTTACCAAGGGGGGTGCCCAGTCCCCTTGGCATCATGTCCACCCCAACACAGATCTTTTTTTTTGGTGCTAGGGGGCCAATCCCCATTGGCTCCAGTCCCCCAAAAGAAACACACAGGTGGCACGCTGGGAGCCCATCCTAGCGTACTGAATCTACCTGCAAAAAAGAAAACCTTACTGGGATTTTTTTTTTGGTTTTTTTTTACCTGAAAAGTAGAAAACAGTCCCTTGTTGTATCCAGTGCCCCTTCCCCCAACCCGCACCCACCTTCTGCGCACTCTGTCCCTCCTAATCCTTCCAATGCCCTCCCTCAGTTGCCTTTTTTCCCCTATGTACTTTATCTAAAAATGTTTATTACTATCCTTAGCCCCTGCTGCAGTTCTCAATTCTGTTGTAGCCTTATCCTCTCTTACTCAAACTAGTCTCCCCTAATAACCTGAAAGCTCTTTTTTTCATTCTGTTTATGCCCCCTTCTATCACTGGTACTCGGGGCCCCTTATGCCACTTACCTCAGTGTGTTCTGGGCCATCCTGGGGCCATGGATAGCCCCCAGGTGGGATCAAGGGTAGGGACATCACTTGACAGGATTCATGTGCTGTAGG
Source organism: Neoceratodus forsteri (assembly GCA_016271365.2). Lineage (NCBI taxonomy): Eukaryota > Metazoa > Chordata > Ceratodontiformes > Ceratodontidae > Neoceratodus > Neoceratodus forsteri. The sequence continues at coordinate 1,022,323,057 of CM057450.1, forward strand.
CCCTTCATGGGAGAACTGGGTCAAAGGGAGGAGCAGTTATACTGGGGCTGCTAGCCCGGTGCCAAAGTTCATTTTCCATTTTCGTCACCTTGCTCCTGAGGTGGTGCATGGAGTGATATTGATAGCATGATGTGGTGACTGTATTTGCACGTCAATGTTCACCAAATATTTGGGGATCCATTAATGGACATTTCAGGGGATTGAGCAAGAGAAACTGGATCCAAGGGGAGGTGATTTAAATGCTTTGTTCCTTAAATGTGAGGCTTTATAGACATGTGCCCTAAGAGGTCTAAAAGTCCCTGGCCTTTTTTTTTTCAAATATACTTTTTGCTCCCTTCATCGGCAGTATTAACAAATGTAACATTTTCAGGACCATCTTGGCTGGTGGCCATCATGTAGCTATGGTTTGGGGGGATTTACTGTACTTCTTAGTTTCCCTTTGCCCCTGAGGACACCAGCACAAGGACTTAAGTCCAGGCTGGCAGCATGCTGATGCATGCTTCAGCCAGGCACATAATGGAGTACTCACCTCCCTTACACTACTGACTATGCACTTTCAACCATGCATCCAATGGTGGTGGTGGAGCAGCGGAGCCTCCCTCTCTCCCTCCCCCAGAGGAGGAGGGTGTCCCCTGGAACAAATGATCCTCCTCCCCCCGGCCGGCCCTGATGTCCGAGTCTCATTCCCAAACCCGGGTAGCTTGCATCACAAGCAGGAAGTCCCTGGCCTTAATGGCAGTTTGAGACTGTGCCAAATTTATGAACACACCCCAGGACAATTTAGCCAAGACAACAGGAGGTTAGTTCTTAACTATGAGTTTCTGCAATATGTCTAAGTCTATGGATACTGTTCTTAATGATGACTATATGATGGCTATATTGAGGCTGTTTTTTGGAATTTCTTATGTATTGTGTGTACAATGTGTGCAACAGGATTGACACTCCGGGGTGGAGGGTGGAAAAAATGAGGAAGAACCTAAACATGCTTGAGGAGTGGTTGAGAGTGTGGCAGCTAAGAGTCAATGCAAAGAAATGCAAAATCATGCATTTGGGTCACAGAAATCTAAGGGAGGAGTACAAGATGGGGAGTGAGGCACTGATGGCCACCAATCAAGAAAGAGACATGGGGTAATCATATCTGATGACCTAAAGGTAACCAAACAATGTGAAAAAGGCTGTGGGGAGAGCCAGTGGGATGCTAAGGTGCATAGGGAGAGGTATCACCAGCATAAAAAGGGAGGTGGTTATGCTACTGTACAGATCACTAGTGAGACCTCATCTGGAGTACAGTGTCCAGTTTTGGAGGCCACATCTCTGGAAGGACACAAACAAAATAGAGGCAGTCCAGAGAAGGGCAACAAAAATGGTGCAAGGACTGCACCATAAGTCATATGAGGACAGACTAGAGGACCTCAATATGTATTCCCTGGAGGAGAGGAGAGAGAAGGGGATTATGACAGAGACATTCAAGTACCTGAGGGGTATAAACAAGGTACAGAAGGGTAGAATCTTTCAGAAAAGAAGATGTACAAGAACAAGCGGACATAGCCAGCCCAGTGGTGCTGAGGGTTGAGGCACTGGATGCCACACCTCACACCACGCTGGTGACCCGGGGTCAGGAATGAGCCCGTGGTGCCGAGGGTTGGCCGGGGAGGAGAAGGATGGAGCATCAAATGGCTGCTCTCCTTCTCCAGGAAGGGTCCTCTGCAGGCTCCCGCCACAATACCACCATCTGGGGGAGCCCGGTGGTAGGTGCGGTAAGTTGGACCAGCAGTAAGGGCATTGGGTAGATGTCGGCAGGGAGCAGAGCAGGAGGCATGTCCCAGTGCGCCTCCTAGCTCATGGTCCCCATTGCACACAGACGTCTAGGGAGAACAAGGTAAATACCCTCGGTCTCTCCTAGGCAACAACACCACCCTGCGCATCTCTCGGGCTTGTAACAGCAGACCCCACTGTATAGGAATCCATGATTCAGTGTGCTAGTTCTATGGCAGGTAAGCAGGATGGGGCCCCTCCTCACCCCACCCAGGGGGGTTATCCGGGTACCTAGGTTAGTGGATCCACAGGTACTCTAGGGGCAGACCGTGGTGAGACCAGAGGGGAGCATAGCTAGTGGATGTCAGAGAGAGGAGGTAGTGGGAGGATAATACAAAGTAAAAAAAAAAAAAAGAACAAGCGGACATGATATGAGGCTAGAGGGGGGAAGGCTCAGGGGCACCGTAGAAAATACTTTTTCACAGAAAGAGTAGTGGATGCTTGGAATAGCTTCCCTGTGGAGGTGGTGGGGCCAAAAACAGTAGGGGAATTCAAGAATGCATGGGATAAACGTAAGAGTCCTGTTACAGAAGGGAAGAGAGGGTAAGTCGCAAATCAACTAGGGTCTGTGGTATTGCATTTGGTAGGGAAAAGCGGCAGACTAGGTGGGCCACAGGGTTCTTATCTGCCGTCACTTTCTATGTTTCTATGTTATTATTTTGGGGTATGTACTGCCAAATATCTGTTTGGTTCTCGTATCTTTTTTGTCAATGTTTAACAGGAAATGTATGCCCCCCCCCCGCCGATGCCCTTTGCTTGTGCTGTTATGTGGATGCCAGAGAAGAACAGAAATCCAGATGTACCACTGAAGTTTCAATTCAATTTATTGGTTCAACATGTAGGTACACTGGACCAAAAGGTCCGTTTATGAGTACAACCCAGGTTTTAATAAAAACATAGGAAATATTCTAAACATGTTAAAATGTACATTATAATACACATAAAAGAACAAGGAAAAAACGTTATCAGTGCTGTCTCACACAAGCCGTACAGGTATTTCAATACTGACTAAATTTTAAACTTCAAGACAAAAAACATTTTTTATGACAACTGTCAATGACATTTACAGAAAGACATTGATGACATGTAAGCTAACAACTCATTCTTAACAATTAGGAAGTTTGGAATATTGAGTCCATAGAAGGTTTGAGACCAACAACGGTACAAAGGATCAAGAGGGAACCTGTGATATTATGAACTTTTAGTTTCTGTCTACAGATCTCTCTATTGGACTACACAAAGAGCTAAGCTTAGAGCCTGAACTTAAACCATCTTTAAAAAAATACCTATTTGTGTGAAAGAATATATGAAATCATCCTTCTTTTTAAGTAGGTGTTTTACATTCCAGTTTTATCTGTATCCGGGTTGCATTATGGCTGTTGAAAGTATAATGACTTGTGTAAGACAAAAGATATGTGCTGGCTTTGCTTTTTTTACTTTAAAATTTATATTATAATGTTTAAGTTATTTGGATATTTATAACAATCACTGTTTTTTGTTACAGTTATGTCGCAGTGCACTGTCACTTTAAATTACGTAATAGCACATCACCTGTCTGTGACATCACAGTCCTTGCACTATGAAAATGGTTAGTGCTGATGCTTCTGCATACCCTTGAAAAAGTGCCACGACCAGGTACAAATGCATTGTATAATTTATTTTTATACTGTGGCACCTCACTGTGCTGTATGCCTGCTCCTTATCTTGATGTAAGTAAACTAATAAAAATCTGTTTTACATCTATCTGATGTTGTGCACTCTGCTATGTCACATGTATCTGCGAAGTTTTGTGGTATTGCTTTAAAGTTCATTTGCTGATTGCACCAACCCATGGGCGACCTCCTCTTTAGTTTAACCAGTTTATAGAGATTTCTCTTCCACTCTACTATCCAGGCTACCCTTAAGTCCCTTAGTAAACAACAGTTTGACCAGACTTGCCTTGAAGGCCACTGTTGTCTTCATGTCCACTTCTCTGCTGATAGGTTGTGCAATAGGTTCACCACCCTCTGGGATAAGAGATGCCTCTTAATGTTATTCCTGAATTTACCACTTTTGCACTTCAGGGTGTGTCCCACATCCTGCTGGAGCTCACCAGACCAACATTTCTATCTGTTTAACCTTATTGCTACCCTTCATTAAGCAGAAGACTGAGATCATGCCCCCAACCTCCAGCCTTTCTTCATTACTTTTAACCTCCATACTGCTAGTCATCTGAGTGGCCCTACATTGCACTCTCTCTACTGCCTCAATGTCCTTTTTGTACTGGGGAGCTCAGAGCTGCACACGGTACTCCAGGCCACTGAGAAGTGGTAGTATTACTTTCCCTGCTCTGCTGGTCACACACTTCCCCCTTAATGCATCCCAGTATTGATTGATTGAACTGATGTATTTATTTATTTTAAATATATTTTTACCAGGTAAGGAAACAGAGTCCAAGAAGGACTCTTCCAGTTGTGACCAGGGGGAAGGGGAATATATAGGGGGAAAAAAAACAAGAATAGGCATAAACAGTTCTTCCGTGTTGACAGTAGCTGCACCATACTTTTAATGCTTTATCACCCTGTTGTTATGACCTCCCAGGTTCTTCTCCATCTGCAAAGTAGTAAGAGGAGCTCCTCATAGTATGCAGGTCCTACCTCTGGTTCCCCTCGCCTAGTGCAGCACTCTAGATTTGGCTACATTGAATCTAAGATTCCAGGGGTGGATTTTCAAAGCTGCTGAATTGCCACAATCCCCAGGTGCATCAAAGGTGCACTGGGCTTGTGGCAAAATAAAGTGATTTTCTATCCCATGTGTCAAATTGCCACTCAGTAGACCAACTTTCTTTGGTCTACCATGCGGCACTTCTGGGGCCCCTAAGATGCAACTTACAACCAAACTTTGCCACAAGCTGCCATAAACAGGTTGACTGTCGCAACTCCACCCGAAATGATAAAATCTGATGCATTTGTGGCATTTGGCCATGACACAGCTGTTGTAATGTAAGGGTTTTACCCAGATGTTTTAACTTTCAAAAATCTGGCCCTAGGAATCTGACCAGTCACCCAACTTGTTGAAGCCCTGCTAAAGATTGTCCCCATCCACAAGGAAGTCTTCCATCCTAGCCAGCTTAGTGTCATCAACAATCGTAATCAGTCAGCTGGAGACTCTAATTTCCAGATCACTGAAGAAAATTTTGGAAGGTAGTGGCCCAGCAGCAATTCCTAAGGGACACTACTGAGTACCCACCTCAACTCAAAGCTGTGCCCATAAATCACAGCTTCTGCTTCCTACACCCATGCCAGTTAGCAATACAACTTATGTTTACATCATGCATACCACACCGATGTAATATGACCAGAAACCTATCATGCACCACAGTGTCAAAGGCCTTGCTAAAAGACTACCATGTCTGGTCACATCAGTTGCTTCTTTAACTCTACATTTATCCTGGGATATGGACCTTCCAGCCATTGGAATTTAAAAGGCCTAGTCTTTGCCAGGTAGTCAGCCACCAGGGCAGATGTAATGCACACAGGTTGCATCGTGGTTACCCTTGATGCCATGGGTCCACCCAACGAGCACTCTCTCTCTCTTTTGAGGTCCTTTAGTGAACACCAAAGTGAAGTACTCATTCAGCATCTCGGTCATGTCCTCTGGCTCTCTAAGGCCCTGTCCACACTACACCGCTCCGGCCTGGTATCAGATGCAATCTGTTATGGCCAGGGGGTGGTGGTGAAGTGTGTCCACATTGTGGCAGTGTCCGTTATGGGACTGGTACCGCCGGTCCACACTAGGGGTGCCGGGCGACCGTTAGCGGCACCATTCCCACCTCTGGGCCTGCAGGGCCGTTACCGCCGATCCACACTTCGCCCGGTAATGTTACTGAGGCACAACTGGTTTCATAACTGTTGTTGAAACCACCTCATATATGGTTTCAACAACTGTTACGAAAACACCTTCTGTAACATTACAGGTGTAAATGAAAACCATTGCAGTAATGGTTTGGGCACTCTGTAATGTTACAGAGGCATAGTGTGAACAGGGCCTAACAGGTTTCTTCCTCTGTACCTTGTTTTCAGAGGCCCAATCCCCTCCTTCACCTTATCCTTTCCAATTATGTATGAGAAGAAAGCTGTTATGTTGTCTGCAGCTTCTTTTGCTACCTTGGTTTTCAGATCCTCCTTGGCTTTCTTAATTCTAGCTTAGGAGTCCATGAGTGTGCCTCTGTACTTCTCTTTTTACTGGAGGCAACCCATCTCTTTACAGTGAAACAGACACAGAAATAATAGATTTTAAGGGGCGATAAGGATCACTTGTCTCATCCAGTCTGCCCAGTTCTCCCTACCTGCATTATTACCGCAGACCGTGCCCAATCTACAGCTCTTTCTCCTTCTTTTCCTTTCCACTATGATTCCCTTGTTCTCATCCCATATATTCTTAAACCCCATCACTGTTTTTGCCCCCACCTTCTCTGCTGGAAAGCTATTCCAGGAATCCACCACTCTTTCTCTGAAGAGTACTTCCTCACATCTCTCCTGAATCTACCCCCAGCTTCATAGCATTCCCCTTGTTCTTGAGCACCTCTTCTGAAAAATACTCCCTTCCTGTACCTTATTTAACCCAATGAAGTATTTAAAAGTCTCTATCATATCCCCCCTCTCCCTCCTCTGTTCCAGGGTATACATATTGAGGTCCTGTAGTCTCTCCTTGTAGGGTTTTTGATGCAGACCCTGAACCATTTTAGTTGCCCTCCTCTAGACCGCCTTCACTCTAAGTCCTTTCGGAGGTGTGGTCTCCAGAACTGGACTCAATACTCTAGGTGGAGTCTTACCTGCAATCTATACAGAAGCAACACCACCCCCCTCTTTCTGCTGGTGATACCACTCCCTATGCACTGCAGCATCCCACTCACCCTCCCTACTGCCTTGTCACACTGCCTGGCCACCTCTAGGTCATCCAATATGATTAGTCCTAAGCCTGTTTCCTGCTTGAGGGTTGTAAATACCACTCTTCCCATTTTATACTCTGTTCCTGGGTTTCTGTGCACCAAGTGCATTATTTTGCACTTTTATACATTAGAACTCAGCTGACATACCCTTGACCACTTCTCTAATTTTCTCAGGTCTGTATTCATCCTTTCTACCCCCACTGGAGACTCCTTCCTATTGCAGATTTTAGTGTCATCCACAGAGACATTCTTTCCCTCCCAGCTCCTCTGCAATGTCACTTACAAAGACATTAATGAGGACCGATCCCAGCACTGATCCTTGAGGCATCCTGCTGGTCGCCTTCCCTTCCTCGGAGTGAATTCTCTATAACACCACCCTCTGTCGCCTATCATCTAACCAATTTCTTATACAGTTTAACACCTTTGAACCCACTCCTAAGTTACTCAGCTTGCTTTCTAGTCTCCTATTTGGAACAGTGCTGAAAGCCTTGCTGAAATTGGGATAAGCCACGTCCACCGCTCCACCCTGATCTAAATCCTTTGTCACTCAGAGAAATACATCAGATTCATTTGACGTGACCTATCCCAATGAAATCATGTTGCCTCAGTTCTTGTTACCCACTGGATTCAAGATATTCCACAATCCTTTCCTTCTGCATTGATTCCATTAACTTTCTCACCACTGATGTCAGGCTGACTGACCTATAATTGCCAGCTTCCTCCCTGCTACGATTTTTGTGCAGTGGGACTATATGTGCAGTGGGACTATATCCGCCCTCCTCCAGTCTTCTGGAACCACTCTTGTTTCCAGTATGATGTTGAATGGAACTATCAGAGGTGCAGCCGGTATTTCCCTGAGCACTCTCAATACCCTTGGATGCACCTCATCTATAACTTTGTCCACCTTCAGATTAGCAAGTCTTTTCAGGACTCTCTGCTTCAAAAAAAGGACTAGCGTTCACCACCCTCCCTCCAAAGCTTCTGTTACATTTTTTGTGGCCCCCCCTTTTCCTTCCTCTGTGAACACAGAACAAAAGTAGTTGTTCAGGATGTCTGCCTTTTCTTGGTTCCTCTTTGCACAGTCCTCCCCTTTTTAACCTTAAAATCCCATCTCTGGTCTTCCTCTTTTCACTTACATACTTAAAAAAATGTCTTGTCCCCTTTCATTACCTCCTGGGCTATTCTCTCTTCAGTTTGTGCTTTTGCACTCCTTATTGCTTTCCCTGCTTCTGTCTGTTTCCCCTGATACACCTCCCTATCCGCCTCGCATCTCCTTATATCTTCTGAATGTTACCCTTTTTAGCCTTTACCTTTTCAGCCACCACTTTCAAGAACCATAGCAGTCTTCTTTTCCTCTTGCTCACTTGTATGATGCAGAGGTCTGTTGCCTTTTACTATGCTCCTTTTTAGACTACCATTTCTCCACCCCACCCACGCCATTCCCCTTGACAGGTCATCCCTGAGGCATTCATCTATCTTTAATTAATCTACCCACCTGAAGTCCAAGACCCTCACCCTTGTGTGGTTCAATTCCACAGCTGTCCTTATGCTGAACAATACTGTAGGGTAGTCACTAGTCCTCAAGTGACCTCTCACCTTGACGTCTGCAATACTGTCCCCGTTAGTGAATATGAGGTCCAATATTGCCCCATCTTGAGTGGGTTTACTGACTAGTTGCCTGAGGAACACCCACTGCAGAGAGCCCAGGATGTCCATGCTTCTAGCTGAAACTTCTGCTGGGAAGCTGTAATCTACATCTGTCAGGTTGAAGTCCCCCCACCAGCAGCATCTTCCATATTTCTGCCATCTTGTCAGTGGCTTCCACCACTACATTATCTAATTCCTCCTCCTGTGCTGAAATCTATGGATCACTCCAGTGTGAATAGTGGCTCCATTCCCCATCTCCAGGGTGACCCACAGTACCTCTGCTTCCCCCTGTATTCCCTGTAACTCTGTCTCTTTTATGCTTTCCCTCACATAAGGCACCACACACACACACACACACACACACACACCCTTTCTTCTTACTTGGTCCTTTCTGAACAGAGTATAGCTTGGCGTGGCTAAGTCCCAGTCATGGTATTCAGTGCCTTATGACTCGGTAATAGCCACAATATCCAGGTTGGCCTCTGCCTTGGTGGCCTCTAGGTCCAAAACTTATTTCTTAGTCTTCTAGCATCTGCACACATGACCTTCCAAATTTTGTTTCCATTCTGCTTGTTGCCCCTCTTTTTTTCCTTTTGCTTTTCCTCCTTCCCCCTCTCTTTTTAATGTTCATGTTCCCTTCCCCCTTTATCTCTACTGTGGTGAGATAAGGCCACACCTTGTTGTTCTAATCATATTTCACATTATTTTATGTGAAGAATGCATCAGAGACAACCATTGTGGCCCAGTGTAATTTGCAAGGGATCATGGGTAAAAAGAAAGCCATGTGCCCTAAAATGATGTAATCTCTTGTTACTGGGCAGAGAAACTGTTCATTTCTAGCCAGGGACTAGAGCTTGATTAGACCATTTAAAAGGAAACAAAAGGGGACAATTAAGTAGGGCTGGAAGGCCAGGAATCTATTTATGTCTGACTAGCCCTCAGCATCTAGAGGAGCCAGGATGTCTGGGGATCTTTTGTCTTTAGAGGACTTCTCTGAGGTAATCTAATTACAGCTAAATGGATTAGCATTTGGGAAAATTGCTTTGCTCAGTTTAGCTTGATTGCAGCCTTTTTTTGGGGAGGGGGGCTGGATCTGTTCCTGGAATTCAGGCTGGTTGAAACTGGTTTGCCACTGGGCCCTTTGTTCCCTGCTAGAAATTTTTTTTTTTAAATAAAATATTAAAAGCGGATTGGTTGCATAGCCATGGAGACAGAATGCTAGTCAATCACAGGGCAAGCCACTGTCCAGTGGACCTGCCCTATGAAGCCCATAAAACAAGGGTGCAAGACGTGTCAGGGCGTTTTGCCCTTCTCCTTTTGCTTGCAGTCTTTTGCCTGTTTGACTTTTGTGTGAAAGACTGCATTTGGGACCCTGTCTGCTTAGACAGAGCAGAGACAATTTCTTTTTCAAAACATTCTCCTGGACCACAAGAGCCATGACTTCAGCTAACACTTTTAAGAACACTTTGCACTTCAAATTCAGCAGCTAAGGACTTGAGGTAGAACTTTTAAACTAGAATTTTCAAGGTTTTCTTTTTTTTGTATACTTCCATTTTATTTTCCATATCCTGTGACCAATGTCTAAAAGTATCTGTCTTTAAATTATTTGCTGCATTTATTAATTAGTAAAGCCTTTGGTGTATTTTAAGGTAATTCTGCCAGTGTCTTTTGTGTGTGTTGCTTGGGAAGGGTTGTTCAAACTATACTACGCTTGTGTGACTGCTTAGGGCCAGATACTACCAAAGTAAGGCACCACTATGCACTCTGTGGATTAAAGGAGGGTAGGAATATGAAAGGTCTCAGGAGGAGTCTGTGGGGATTTGAACCGGTCTCTGCATTTCTTGGGAAAGACACATAATAGGGTGTATCGAGCCCACCCAAAGGCCTATACATGCCTGTGGTTTTCTGGTTCTTTGTGCAGTGGCTGAGAGGGTTCTCTCCCAGAAACACAGACTTGAGACTGTATTTGCACCTCCTAGCATGGAGAGAGGGCACCCTGTGATCCTCTGGCAGACATTCAGTTGTGAAACAGTGAGCATGCTAAAAGGACAGAGGAGGGGTATCCCTGACCCTGATCACAAGGGGATTCACTGTAGCCCAGGGAATTCTGGCCCTACAGGAGTGAGTTTGTGACATCTACCACCTTGTTTCCTTTATTAATTTGCACCCGGGTGATCCCTCTCCCCTTAGATTCTCTTTAGTCTCTACTTTAACCTGTGGGGGGAGGCCATTTCTTCCTCTCCAATTCCTTCCATCACTCCCCCCAGGCCAGTTTAAATGTTCATTGAGGTAACATTTGAACTGCCTATTAAGGACTGTGGTTCCCCTCCTGGATGGATGTAGGTATCACCCCTGTATAGGCCATTATCCTCCCAGGTGCATCCCCAGTCCTCAGTGTAGCCTAACCCTTCCTCTCTGCACCATTCTTTCAGCCATAAGTTGAAGTTCCTGGTGTAGAGATCCTTCTTCTTCCACCTGTCATGGACAGGCAGCACCTCAGTGAAAGCCACTGAGCCAGCTACCTGTCTGTGACCCCTTCCCAGCTCATTAAACTCCCCCTGCACTGCACCGGCCCTGTCCCTAGCCAGGTTATTAGTCCCTAGGTGGACAATGATATCCAGCTCTTCCTCCTGTCCTGCTGAGCTAGTGATCTTCAGAATCCACTTCCCATCCCTCTGGGCTATGACCCCAAGAGGTACCTATATTGCCTCTCCCCCTTTCCTATTCCCAAGTCTATTTCCCTCACAATCAAGTTCCCAACAAAAGTTTCTTTCTACTCCTCTGGGGTCCTCTACCACCCTCCTTTGGGTCTCCAGTATGGAGAGCCCCCACATCCTCCCTGGTCACTACTGTGAATGCCTCATTCCAGCAGTCCCACCCTTCCAGAGCAGTGTAGGAATTACATAGTGGTACTGGTTGAGGAATATGCCTCTGTCCCACCATCTCCACCCTTCCAGAGTCCACCAGAGTCCAGCTGTTCCTCCTCCCTGGCATCCTTTGAGGTAATGGTGGAAGGCTTGGGGCCCCTGGGTGGTGGAAGAGGTCCCCCTGAAACCTAACCAACTCAACCTGAAGTTTAGCAACCTCCTCCCACAACCCAGAGAGGAGTATGCAGATGGGGCAACAACACAGTCTCCAGAAGGTCTCTCTGAAAACTGCCTCCCCAGAGCCACTGCACTGCACCACACCCAACGTTCTAAACTTCTCTTCTCCTTGTGTTACCTAGAAATACTTCTGTGCCCTTACCCCTGACAGGGTGTTTCTAGTTTCCCCCTTTTTATGTTTGCTTGCACGCATGTGCAAGAAACATAATGCCATCATCCAAGTTTTCGGAGGTGTGGCAGCCCTCTCCCAATTCAGTCAGTGTGTTTGCAGGTGCAGCAGCAGTTCTCCAATGCCTGCTGGAGCTGTCTATGACAGCAGTCCAAAATGCAGTGGCATACAGTTGAAAGCGGGAGCTACGCTTCAGTGAGCAGTGATAAGATATCGCCTGCTCATGCGCTCTCCCCCTACACACACACACACGCATGCTGAGTGCTCTCCCCCCCACATACACACTGTATAGCCAATGGGGTGCCCAATCCCCATCAGCTGCTGCGCATCCCCAAACAGAGAGTTCTCAAGCCACGCTGGGTGCCCACCCCAGCTGCATACACATGTATAGCTGATGGGGGTGCCCAATCCCCCGTCAGCTCTACTGTCTCCCCCCCCAGAGTACAGGGTGCCACACTGGAAGCCCACCCCAGTGTGGCAACAGATGCTGTCGCTGATGGGGGTGCCCAATCTCCCATTGGCTCCACGCCCCCCAAACAGCTGTCCTTGTGCCACGCTGGGAGCCCACCCCACTATGGCAACAGATTCTGTCACTGACGGGGGTGCCCAGTCCCCTGTAGGCTCCACGCCATCCTTGTGCCATGCTGGGAGCCCACGCCAGCGTGGCAAATGTCCCGCGTCGTCTCCTCCGTAGTTTAAAAAGAAAGCAAACTCAGAAATAGAAAAATGGTCCCTCACTGACTCTGCCCCCACCGGCCCACCCACTGCGCACCCTGCCTCCCACACCCCACCCCATACTTACTCTCCGGACTTCTGGCGCGACGATCTTCGGTGGACTGGGAACACGTCTGCACTCTTCAAAGCTGACCGCAAACTGAGGACATGACGGTAAGCTGTATAATGGGATAGATAGGGTTTTTCAACTTTGCTGCATATCTCAGGCATTTTTGGGAATTTTTGCACCAAATTTTCAACATGGGGTTTTTGGGACCCCTTCGCATGAATGCTTTCACTGTCATGGCATTAATCGGGCCCGAAGGGTGATTTCGCAGTCACTGCACGAAATCAACTTTAGGGACCAAGTAATGAAATGACACTGCCACTGTTCATAAGGTGGGCTCTCAAAAAGCCTATGTTGAAAATTTGGTGAAAAATTCTAAATGACTGCTTTCTTCTGGCGTATACTGCGGTTCCTACGCACTGCGAAGTTTGCGAATTTTCAATATTTTCACTCCAGATTTTCAACATTGCCATTTTATTACACTTCCTTATGAACAGTACAGCTGTCATTTTTTCACATCGCCCAAAATGTGTTTCCGCACATGTAGTGCACAATGGTGCAGTCGGTGTGCGAAAGCAATGTTTGGGACAGATTAAGAAAATCACAGTTACACTGTTCATGAACAGAGGTCTTAAAATGGCTATGTTGAAAATTTGGTGACAAAAGTCCATAAAATGACTGTGTTACGAGTGAGCATTGCGAGGTTTCCATGCACCTTCAGAAGTTCATGACTTTGTAATATTTTCAGTCCAGATTTTCACCAGTGGCATTTTTCTGCACTTCCTTATGAACAGTACTGCTGTCATTTTTCACAACATGGCCAAAATGTGTTTTCACACTTTCAGCGCAGAGATGCGTGGTCGCTGTGAGAAATCATTGTTCGGGACAGATAGAGAAAATCACAGTGACACTGTTCATGATCGGAGGTCCCAAAATGCCTGTGTTAACAATCTGCTGTAAAAAATCCCCAAACTAATTACATTACGGGTGTGCGTTGCACAGTTTCTATGCACGCTCTTGACTTCACCAGTTTTTCTTAATATTTTTACTGCAGATTTGCAGCATTGCCATTTTTTATACCTCCCCATGAACAGTACCGCTGTCATTTGTCACATCCTGTTCGGAATGTGTTTTTGCACCTGTGGTGCTCAATGCTGTAGTCGCTGTGCATAAGAAGCTTTCAGCTAACAAACTGATATTTCCACTGTTCATGAGGTGGGGGTCATAAAAGAAACATGTTGAAAATTTGGAGTGAAAATACCAACAAATGCCTGAGGTGTTAGGGCTTCCAACCATAATGCCCCACCGTGTAGAGAATGGCAGGCATCAGGGGTGTGATTTGGGATTCTTGTCTGTAATGCTCATACCATTCCACACCATGCAGCCAGTGAGAGGCATCAAGGTATGCCTTGGACTCTTAAGCCCCGAAGTTCACCCCATTCTCCAATATCGCACCCATCTCACCTTATTTCCTGATGGAATGGGGTGCGCATAAGGGGCAAAGACCCCAAGGCACACCGTGACACTTGTCAGTGTCTGCAGGGTAGGGTGTGGTGAAATGGCGTGGCCGTTATGCCTGATGACCCAAAGGCACACCCCAATGCCTGTCACTCTGTAGGGTGGTGGTGGGGTTGGCTTCAGTTCAGTACTTCACTGCCATTCCTATTATGCAGTTCTGTAACTTCTACACTACCACTGCCAATGCCAGCAAGCAAACATTCGGCATTGACAAATGCTTGTTTTTCTTTGTTTCTATTTTTGTTCCCCCATGCCTTATATAAATGATTATAATATTCCTACCCTAGATTGGTATTGCTCCTATTCCCAGTTTTGGCCTACCTTTGACCTTCTGCCCTTCCCAGCAGTGACTTTTACACAGTGTTGAATAGGTACTTTGCCTTAGTCCCCTGGCAGAGTCTCCCACTTCTCTGTTTCCTTCTGCTTCTGCATGCTGATGCCTACAACACCAGTCACCTGTTCCATTCCTTTGCTGTTCCCCTCAGTCACTGGCACATGAATATGCTGGACACATTAAAGTGAAGGTACTTTCATAATGCTCTTGTAAGAGCACTAAGCACTAGGCAGTGGTCATAGTCCATCCTCTTTTTCAGAATCACCTTGATGCCAAGGACTGCATTTGGCCTGAGGAATGGGTGGGATGGCTACTGAACCACCAAGAGAGGTCTGTGATGAGTCAGTCAGAAGTGGGCCAAACAGAAAGGGTTGGTGGGTGGGTGGGAGGATGACTAAGGTAGCACTAAGCCATGCACATGGATACTGCACATAAGATGTTAGTGTGTGAGAACCACATTTTCTCACACTAACATATATTGCCCTGTACTTGATTTTCAACACAGGCTTGAGGGGAACTCAAACTCCTCCTCCTGGCACCCCTTGTGACTAGCCACAGCATGTGGTGACATACTGGGGAAGCAGTTTGCTACTTAATTTATGCATTCATATTGCAAATGAGAATTGAGTTCATGGTTTTTATTTTTATGTATGAAATGTTTTATCAGATGCAGAACATAACAGTGTAAATTGACTGGATTTTATGTATCCAGGTCACACAGAATAATGAGGCACTTCTACCATGTAATGAATGCCATTCAGATTGGATGTTCCAGCATAAAGTTTTAAAAGAATGCAATTAATAGTATTCCAGATGAGAAAACAAGCACAATGTAGTATAATTTTTGCTTGTATAGTTCAAAGCTCACAGTCACCAAATTGCACATTACCGTGCTTAGAATAAGTTAAAGGTGGCAGGCAATCCTCGACAGCAGCTTGTTCCAGTTGTCACATACCTTCTAACACTGGTACTGACGTCCACTGCTGAAAAAAACGTTATTTTGTTCCTCCTTACTTTTTTAAGATTCATGTTGTGTTAACCTGGTGAAGCTAGAAGCCTGGATAGTACTGTGTTGGTCCTAACTGAGCAGCCACAGTCACGTTTGTGATTTATATCCAAAGAGTGCTGAGATTATAACTATACAGATTTTATTATATCCATGGGGAAGGGGGTGACGTTTAATACAGCAGTATTTAGACTTAACATTTCTGTAAGCATTATTGTAAACATTACCACACACACACACACAAAAATGCTATTTTATTCACAGCAGCAGCAACAGCAGGATCTATGCCACAGATTTGGTTTCATTACCCAAGAAGTATTATAGCTGCTTGATCAAGACCTACATGCTGCTACTCCAGCTTTCAGGTTTGCAAAGTGAACAGAGCAGAGCATGAATTATAGATAAAAAAACAAGGAGGTAAAAAATTATGTTTACTTCAGCACTGGAACCCAGTGCCACAGTGTAAGAAGGTAAGTGACACCAGAAATCAAACAAATATTGGCCGTCAACCATGTTTGCTTGCTTGTATTTGCTGTGTAGTTGTTGGGCATAATAGCAAGTTGTGGTTGTTTTTTATTACCCCTGCACATGAACATGACAGGTGTCATTTATGAAATGCCACCCAAAATATGATTTTGTGGAATGACTGCAAAAATAGGTTTGGGAGTGGTATTTGAAATTGATACCTGACATATTCATGAGATGGGTTAAAAAAAATGACTGTGTTGAAAATGGGTATTTGAAAAATGACACCTGCCATATTCCATGTTCAAAAGATGGGGTAAAAAATGTCTGTGCTGAAAATGTGGGTTCAAAATGTCAACAAATTGCAACGTTACAAGTAAATGTTGAAAAATGTCAACGTCTTTTCATAACTTTGTGTTTTAGGTTCACCCTTGCGCTTGCACAAATCTAATATATTGATATGATATTGGGTTTTGAGAGGTGTGTCACTGTCAGTCCAATGCAGGGTAGTCTGCAAGGGGCTCGACAGTGTCAGATCAATCATCAGCCAGGCTGATCATGACACTCTTCTGACCTTGCTGGGCAGAAACTCATACAGTTGAAGGAAAAGACCCAACCAAATCATAGGGCAGCTATTTTCTTTGATCTGCAGAAGCTGCCCAGTCAAACCTGATCAGCCTGCTGTGGACCTTCTCCCCACAACGTAAAAACAATTCCTCACACCATCTGCTAAGTATTTATCCTAATTCCCATTGCTTTCCCCTTCTTAATTTCCAACACTGGGGTGCCCAATCCCTGGTGCTAGCTAGTACCCCTGACCCTGCCCATTTTCAGTGTGCAACACCATGGAACCCACCCCCGGTGCTGCCAAACATAACACCAACACTGGGGTGCCAAATCTCCAGTGTCAGTACCTGAAATAAAGAAAACTGTCCCTTGTAGCCTTTTTAAAAAAATTTGTATAGACGGTAAAAAAGAAAACCATTGATGTCTGGTGCAGTTGCCTTTACACTCCCCCCACCTGACCCTCCCACTCAGCACCCACTACCCCACACCCACCCACACCTTACTTTTACTTTCCTGACACCAGGTGCCCAATCCTCAGTGCCAGCTAGTACCCCACACCCTGCCCACTTCCATTATGCGAGACCAGGGAGCCCATTCCCAGTGCCAACAAACATAACACCAACACTGGGGTACCCAATCCCCAGGAATGGTACATGAAATAAAGAAAACCATCCCACATAGTCTTTTTTATTATGTTTCCTTGTGTGTGTGTAAGAAACATTTTGCTTTGCTTCAGAGAATGGCATTTGGGAGGTGTGTCAAGGACTAGCCCAATGTGAACAATCTTCATTGGGCTCATCCCTGACAGACCAATGACCATGCAAGCAGAGTATGACAGTGGTCACAGTTTCATGGGCGTAAACTTTGTGTACTTGAAAGAACTGAAGCACTCCAATGAGTGAGCGCTTCAGTACTTTCATTTGCATAAAGCTGTCCAGCAAACAGCTGAGTAAAGGACCACCATTTGGTTTACCAGTACAACGAGAAGTAAAAACAAGCAGTCTCAAAGTGGTAGCCAGAGCCGATGGTAGTGAAACATATGTAAACAAAATAAACCTCCTGCCCTCTGTGTGCCGTGCCACCCCCACTCTTTGTTCCACCCCAGTAGTAAGAAAAAATAACTCCTGCTCCCTCTCTCTGTACTGCCCTCACCCTCCATTCCAATTCCAGTAGGTAGGAAAAAACCCTGCTCCCTCCCCCTGTGCTGTGCCACCCCCACCCTCCGTTCCCATCTGTTAACCCCCAAGTCACACCTGGAAATGAGCCTTGGCTCAGTCTGCCTTTCCCAGTTAACAACTTTAAAATAAATAAATACATAAAAAACTCAATAAGCCAACATTGGTGGGCCCAATCCCCATGTCAGCATTCAGTGCCACCCCCCCCCAGCAGTGTGGGACAATTTGGAGTCCAACCCCAGTGTCCTGATATATTTATTTTATTTAATGAGACCTGAAAAAAAGAAAACAGTCCCCCCACATCTTTTTTTTAATCCTGAGAAAAAAATAATGGTCTCTCATTGTCTCCCTCATCCCTTCCCCCATCCCGATCCTCCCACCTAGTACTCACCACCCCAAACACCCCCTTACCCCATACATACCACCGGACGGCATAGGCTGTCATCTTTTGTGGACCAGGACATGTCTGTACTCTTTAAAGCCGAACCACGAACTGATGAATAAAGGTAAGTGGTGTATAATGTATTTCCATGGTATTTTGAACTTATGTTCATAACTCTGCCATTTTAGGTATTTTTTCACCAGATCTTTAATATGGCTGTTTTGGAGCCCCATCTCATGAGCACTGTCACTGTAATTTTGTTAATTGGTCCCAGAAGGTGATTTTGTGGTCATTGCAAGAAATCCCCGTTCGGGACCGAATAGCGAAATTTCACTGCCAGTGGTCATGAGGTGGGGTCCTAAAATAGCCATGTTAAATATCTGGTGACAACGTTTCTAAAAATAGCTGAGTTACATGCATTCAATAAAATATTTCTACGCATGCACATAACTTTGGTAATTTTCACTATTTTGACTCCAAATTTTCAGCATAGCTATTTTTTCACACCACCTCATGAGCATTACAGCTGTTATTTTTAACATCCTGTCCAAAATATGTTTTCACACCTGTGGTGTGGAATGGCATTTTGGCATGGATTAGAAAATTTTCACCCATATGTTTTTTGAGGCGGGGTCATAAGAAGAGTATGTTGAAAATGTGGGGTCAAAATATGAACAAATTCCAAAGTTATGACCATTTGTTGCAATTTTGCTATGCCCGCTAGTAATTTTGGAAATGTTAAATATTTTTACCACAGATTTTCAACATACAGTAGCCTTATTACCCCACTTCACATATGTCACAGCTGTCATTTTTTAAATCCTGCCCCATTTTTTTTTTTTTGCAGCTGTGGCACAGAATGGCATTGCAGTTGTGCAGAATTATGTTTTGGTTTGAAAATTTTCTGTACCAAGTACATGAGGTGGGGTAATAAGATGGCTATGTTCTCAATTTGGTCACCATTGGAAAAGTTCCTTTTTTACCTAACTTAACACAGGGTGTTTATAATTCAACCAACACAATACACCCCTGCCATATATACCATGCAAGGAAACATTCAGCATTGACAAATGCTTGTTTTCATACACCCTGTAAAAAAGAAAAATGTCCTTCGATCTCTATTGTGCCCACTGGCATGGTGCCGCCATTACCCTCCCAATGAGCACCCACCACCATACACACACTGAACCCTTACTTTTAATTTTCCAGCACCAGGGTACCCAATCCCTAGTGCCGGCTAGTACCCCCACCCTGCACATTTTCACTGTGTGACACTGGGGAGCCCACCCCTGGTGCTGCCAAACACAACACTGACACTGGGGTACTTAATCCCCACTGTCGGCACCTGAAATAAAGAAAACCTTCCTGCATGGTCTGTTTTTGTTTTTATACACCCTGCAAAAATCATCTATCAATGTCGGTTGCTGCCACTGTTACCCTCCCACCACCCAACCCTCCCACTCAGCAGCCTCCGACCCACCCACCTCCATATCCCTTACTTATATACCGGGGGTACAACACTGTTATTCTGCCTGGACTGGAGACACATCTTCACTCTTTAAAGCCAGACCAGGAACTGAGGAAATCAGGTATGCGGTTCAAGGTATTTAAATGGGTTTTGAAGTTGTCGTCATAACTTGGTAATTTTTCAATATTTTTCTCCAAATTTTTAACATGGCCTTTTTTGGACCCCCACCTCATGAACAAGGACAGTGAAATTATTCAAATCCATCCTTACAGGTAATTTCACAATTGCTGCGTGAAATCACCTTTCAGGCAGATTTGAACATTTTCTCTTCCCTTGTTCATGAGGCGGGATCATACATAAGAAGGCTATGTTGAAAGTTTGGGGTAAAAATATCTAGAACAACAAAGTTATGAGCCTACACTGAAATTTTCCAATGCATGCTCATAACTTTGGTTATTTTCAATATTTTGATCCCAAGTTAAAAAAAAATAACATTTTTTCACAACTACAACACATCATGAACGTGACAGCTGTGATTTTTCAAAGCCTGTCCAAAATGTGTTTTTATATGTGGGGTGCAAAATCATCTTTCAGGCAGGATTTGAACATTTTCTCAGTCCTTGTTCATAAAGTGGGGTCATAAGAAAGCTATGTTTAAAATCTGGGGTAAAGACATTAAAAAACAACAAAGCCATGAGTGTATGTTAACATTTTTCAACACATGATCGTAACTTTGATAATTTTCAACATAGACATTTTTTCACATACCCTCATGAACATGACATCTGTCATTTTTCAGATCCTGACCAACATGTGTGTACACACTTGTGGTGCAAAATGACATTTCAGCCACTATTTTATAAATGACACCTGTCATATTCAGAAGACGTGGTCGTAAAAAGACTATGTTGAAAATTTGGGGTAAAAAAAACAAAGTTATGAAGAAACATTGAACTGTTCCAACATTTACTCATAACTTTAGTTTTAAAGATTTTGGCCTCTACTGTTCATCACATCCCTTGTCTTGCATCAAGCCCTGCATCCACTGTAAAGTAGGACACAACTGTGCCACGGCCTTTTGAATGCAGTGCAGTCTGATTCTAGAAGGGCTGATGCAGTTACGACAGTTTCCCACTTTACAGTACCTTGTACCAAAGGTTTGGCACAAGTCCCATAAAAGTGGGTCCCCCACGGATGCAAAGTTAGACCAGGGATACCCTAGTCTAACACCCAACTCCAGGATCCATAGTTCAGTGCTCTGACACCAACCAGGCTATGTGAGGGCAGACTGGACCCAGGAATCCTCTTCCCCGCCCTGCTAGAGGTCTCTTCACCCCTGCCTTCTTCAGCTGCTACTATCCTCTCAGTGACAAGCTCCTGATCCTCCATCTGTGATTGGACAGCAGTTGGAGTTTGTGAGGGCTGACGGGACCCAAGGAACCTTCCCCTCACCCAGCAGCCATTCCCATCTCACCCTGAAACTGCTGCTTGCTTCTAACCACCCAGCTCCAGGATCCACAATTCAGTGTTATGACACCAGCCAGGGTTTGTGAGGGCAGACGGGAACCAAGGAATCCTCCCCCAACCCAGAAACCATTCTCTTCTCCCCCTGAAACTGTTGCTTGCTTCTCAGCACCTAGCTCCAGGATCCACAGTTCAGTGCTCTGACACCAGCCATGGTTTTTGAGGGCAGACAGGACCCAGGAACCCTTCCCTACCCTACTAATGATCTCTTCTCCCCTGCCTCCTTCAGCTACTACTATCCTCTATGTGACCAGCTCCCAGATCCTTCCTCAGTGCACGGACACCAGCTAGGGGGTTTTGAGGGAAGATGGGACCCAAGAAACCCTCCCCTGCCCAGCAACTATTCTCTCCCTATCCCCCCCCCGAAACTGATGCTTGCTTCTCAGCACCCAGCTCCAGGATCTACAGTTCAGTGCTCTGACACCAGCAGTGTGTGAGGGCAGACGGGACCCAAGAACCCTCCCCACACGCTGCTAGCAATCTCTTCTCCCTGCTTCCTTCACCTACTACTATCCTTTCTATTGACAGGTCCTGGATCCTCGGTCAGTGCTCATGCACCAGCTAGGGGTTTGTGAGGGCAAACGGGACCCAAGGAACCCTCTCCCCACCCAGTAACCATTCTCTTCTCCCTCTGAAATTGCTACTTGCTTCTCAGGTACTTGAACTCCCCGGGTCGCCCCTGAAAAAGAGACCTCTGGTCTCAGTGGGTTTACCTGGTTAACAAAATCTAAATAAATAAATAAAACTCTCTTATCTGCAGCCTGACGGAACCACGCCATTTTGCCTTGAACTTGAATGAACTGTGCCAGACCACGTGGTCTATGTGGGGGGTAGAGATGTTGGCAAACATCTACTAATTACTTTTTTCTTTCTAAAAAAGTTCTATTGTGTCCTTTGGTTGAATGCACTTTGCTTAGTTGCCTCAAGAACCTAAAATGCTTCATTTGGCTGTATATGATTTTGATTCTGACTTTAAATTAATTTCATTTGTTTAGTTGCTTTTGAGATCCTGACTATGCTGTGCATAGCTGCAATCTAACTCTGTTTCTGCCTTTTAAAGGATATTAATTCTTTACATTGCCTTTAAGATCCCCATGTGCTGAATATAGCAGTAGCTGGCTCTGTTTCTGTCATTTCAATGTATCAGAGCACTACAGAGACAAGATATCACATATGCAACAACCCTACATGTCATGAGAAATGTAGGTAGCATACCCCACCACTTTGAGTTTATTGCAATAGACAAGGTATGTAGGAATCCTGGGGGGTGATTCTGATAATTTGATGTTGCTGAGAGAGAATTATTGGATCCTCACACTCAGAGCTACTAAAGAACCAAGGTTAAATGCCCAGTTAGAAAGACGTCCGTATTGTAGAAGAGAAAGCATTAAAAATAATGAATGGACTTTAGACAAGGATTTACTGGCTATCTGACAATATTTTGAGTCCCATATAAGAAATGCCTCTTGATAAGTGGTCCCAGTTTTTTTGACCAGTCTCCCGGAACCTTGCCTACTTCTCCAGAACTTACATGAATTATAGGTATTCATGTTATATATAGTGTAAACTGGACATGGTATTCTTTTTAATGGAAATGTGTATCAAAGAAATGTTCTTTAGAATCTTTTCCCCCTTCCTCTCTTTTTCTTCCCCCTCCTTTCTTTCACTTCCCACCACCTGTACCTCCCTCTTTTCTTTCAAACCTCCTCCCTCACATTTCAATTTTCATACTTTAACCCCCCCCTTCCTTTCTTCCCTCACCCCTTCTTCAGCATTCCAGTTTATTTAACCACCTACACAATATTTTTATCCACATGGATTCTTGATCAACTACCATGTGTGGCTATCATGATAACAGCACTTTATTTAAGTTTTAGTTCACTTCATTAAGGTGTTTACACTGTTTTTAATACTTGCATTTAAGATATGTATTTTTTAAACTTAATCGATTATACAGCATCATAGTGTGTCATAGGATGTCATAGCATCACATGTTGTGTTTTAGCCTATATAGTTACATATGTTATGTGCAGTCCTCAGCCTTTGAGAAAGGACCTCAGTCTGAAACAGGTGGGACGATGTCCGTCATTTGGTAAATAAAAGTAAGTTTTTTATTAATTGAACTACTGTTTTGGAGTCCCTTTTATGGGCTGTGTCTGCTAAGACCTCTCTGTGCCATGTACTTTGTGCAGTCTTGTAGCAGCACATTCCTTGTGTGCACTCTGAGGGACTTCGCACACTCTTTGGTTCCTTGGCCAAGCTTAAGCTGCGTCCTGCCCCCTGAGGGTTATGAGCTTTGATGTGTTCCTGGTGGGCACAACATGCTCCTTTAAATATCTGGGAGTCACTCCTGACCCTCAGTTAAACCTCCCCCTTCATATTCAAAATGTTTGCAGGGCAACAAATATCAAACTGGGCCTAGTGCACAGGGCTCGAGGGACCCTTACAGTAGCTGCGCATCTTGCCCTTGCTAAAGGAATACTACTTCCCACACTCAGTTATGGGATCACAGCCTTTCCCCTTGCCACAAAATCTAGTCTTGCCAAGTGGGACATGGCCTATAATAATGCTTGCCGCTTTGCCCTTGCTGTCCCTTGGCTAACCCACCACTGTGAGTTATATGATAAACTTCACTGGCTGTATCATTGCAGTTATTGCTTCTTTGTTCTAGGCTGCTTTATTGATGTAATAGTCTGAACTGCCACTCCACCTGCCCTATCTAAACTCTTTAAACCTGCCCAATCCTCATACCTACTTAGGTCTATTGACTCACAGTCCTACCTTTTCCCTAAATCCTGCACTTTGACAGGTGACCTAAACTTTGCTATTTGTGCCCCCAGATTCTGAAACTCCCTTCAAGTGCCCAGTAGGTGTACTGCCACCCACCACACTTTTAAGAGATCCTTATAGACACACCTGAAATCTGCCTTAGTCTGCAACTGTCCCTAAAGTGCTTGATGTACCATACTCCTGCATGGTTTGCCTCTATCTAGAACCAAGAGTGGTGTTCTAATTGTTTTATTTTTTGCAACACACATGTACTTAAGCAATTATTGTCTATAAAGTCACTGTACTCTGTCTTGCCTCAATGCTTATGTATTCTTTCACATGTCAATAGCCTTTCTACTGTATTATAGCCTCAACCATTGTGTTCATGTCTTCTGATTACTGC
This sequence comes from Neoceratodus forsteri, assembly GCA_016271365.2. NCBI lineage: Eukaryota > Metazoa > Chordata > Ceratodontiformes > Ceratodontidae > Neoceratodus > Neoceratodus forsteri. Next base: position 1,022,347,114 of record CM057450.1, read on the forward strand.
CTGTACATCCTTTCTTTTTTAGACTGTTTGTATATTTTTCTTTGTAATCCCAGGGTCATACCTGAAAATAGGCATTTCTTGTCTAGTGTGCTTGCCTGGTCAACAAAAGCTAAATAAATAAATAAATAACTTCCTGTGTCCCACATTCCGGACTTGCAACAGGGCATTTGCGCACATTACTTCTAGAATTGCGCTTGCCGCAATGTTTGTTGCAAGTTGCTGCTTGCGTCAAACACCCTGCTTCAAGTTCTCTGCGGTGAGCGTATCCTTTTTAGAATTGGCCCCCAGGTGTCATTTTTCAAATCCCCTCCCACACTTGTTTTCACAGTTGCACTGTGAAATTACCTTTCAGGTGGGATTTTAAAAATGCCACCTGTCTTGATCATAATATGAGGTCATAAAAAGAAATTTGGGGTCAAAATGTGAGAGCCCATTGAAAATTAGATAATGCCCCTCAGCTGGCCTATCCTGGGTAAATACAATCAAAAAATGTATAAAAAGCTGGCCCAGTGGTGTAGAGGCATCATGCCTTACCACCTGCCATGCCAGGTACCTGTGTTTGCAGTGTGAGGGGGTCATCTGGGGACAGCCAGGGAGAGAGAGAATCAAGCATCTGAGGGACAGCTCTCCTCTCCTGGGGAGGATGGGGACCATGGACTGGCTTTTATTTGACCCCTGGCAGCTGGGGGTTGGCATGCCATATCCCAGACATTGGAGTGGAGGAGGAGCAGCTGCCTGAGGTGCAGCGTTCGGACATGTGCGCCGAGCATCATTGGCAGCATTGTGCGCTCCTCACTTTGAAAAAGTAAAAAAGCAGAAAAAGGTCCCCGGCCATGGAGCATGAAGATGATCCCCCTGCAGTGCTGACCAGAGAGGACTCCTCCCCAGTGGGATCCATTCATGGTGCGTAGAGTCACTCACCACCACCCTTGCCATTAAGGGTAAGTCATGGCTGCATAGGAGAGGAGGTCCGATGTTCAGGTGATGGCGTGGGGGGGGCGACTGAGGCAGCTGGCTGGGGACCAGGGAGAGAGAAATGATTAACAAAAAAAATGTGTAAAAGCAGCACACCACTGAAAGTGACATATTGCATCTTATCTGGTCTATCCTGGGTGAAACTATAGATTAAAAATGAGTATGAGCAACCCCCAGTAAAATGGCAATGCAAGCAGCGAACATTCAACATTGACAAATACTTGTGGTTTTTTTTTTTTTTTTTTTACATTTTAACTGCAAATTTTCAACATTGTAATGTTATGACTCTACCTTATGAACATGACAGGTGTCATTTATGAAATCTTGGTCAAAGCAACATTTTACATCATAAGAGTGAAAAGCCATCTTGGGTAGGATCTGAAAAATGACACTTGTCATGTTTTTGAGGTGTGGTATACAAAGGGTTATGTTGAAACTTTAGGGTCAAAATATGTAAAAATACTGTAGCAAAGTGATGAGTAAATGTTAAAAAATGTCAATGTTTCTTCATAATTTTGTTGTTTTTCAAGGTTTTGACCTTCAGTTTTCTACACAGCCTTTTTATGACCCCCACCTTATGATCAAGACAGGTGTAATGATGAATAGTTATTTAATGAATGGGTTTTAATTTCAAGTGCAGTGAAATGACTAGAGGTCACCCACTACAGATAGAGGGAAAGCATTTTACACCAGAAAGAGACAATGCTTTTATAGCCAAAGGGTAGTTCATCCTTGGAATGCGCTCCCAATATAAGTCATAATTAGGTATAAAAATATCAAACTTCAAAATGAGACTCGACTCTTTTATAATACCAAATAATACCCTCAAATTCTACCTGTAATATGGAGCAACAAGAGCATGTTGCCTGTTTGCGCCTACATTTCACTGTATGAACCTTTGCATGAATGCTTAAAATCCCATTTGAAAGGTGATTTTGCAAAGCAACTGCAAAAACATGTTTCAGAGGGGATTTAAAAAATTACACTTGCCTTGTTCTTGAGGTGGGGAAAATGTCATGTTAAAATTCTGGTTCACAAATGTTAATATATGACAAAGTAACAAGTAAAACTCAAAATCCATTAAAAAGCCAGATTTACCTTCAGCCAGTTCATAGTTGGGCTTGGTAGGAACAGAACATTTGTTTGTCATGAGAGGATTACCTCAGTGGACCATAGAGAGAGATATGTGAGAGGTGGAGGGGGGATGGGGGCAGAAGACATCATCACTAGACCATTTTCTTTTTTCAGGTTTTGTTTTAAAAAAAAGGGCATGAGGGATGTTTTTCTATTTTTCAGATCCTGACAATTAGGGACTGGGCACTCCAGTGTCGTTATGTTCTTTGGCGGCAGTGGGGGTGGGGACTTTGGTGTTGCATACTGTTGGGGATGTGTTAGCTGGTACCGGGGGTTGGGCAACCTGATGCTGGAGTGTTTTGGGGGGTGGTAATAGTTGGTCAGGTGGGGGGGGGCTACACCGGCAATGGGATAGAGCACCTATTGCCAGTATTGTCTAAAAGCTGGGTTGGGTGTGATGGGGATGCTGGCAGCACGATTGTGCAGCCACTGCTTGGGTTCTTTTTAAAAGCTCAGTTGGGTGGGAGGTGGGAAATTAGTGTCGGGACTGAGCACCTGCCCCTGGATTAGTGTAATTATTGGGTCAAGTGGATGGGGGATATCAGTAGCAGTGCTGTATACTGCTGGTTGTTTGTTGTTTGCAAGGTCATCAGCTGATCTGAGTCCTTTCTCCAGGGCAGGTCTCAGAGGGTAGTTCTGGTTAATTGTTCCTCTGACCCCAAGGACCTGCCCAGTGGAGTTCCCCAAGGTTCTGTCTGCTCCCCATGTTGTTTGCAGTATAAATGCTGCCCCTTGGGTGAGTTCATAAGATGGTATGAGCTGAGTTTTCATTGTTATGCTGATGATACTCTGCTCCACCTGTCTTTCTCACACAACAGGCCTGATGCTGATGATGTACTGAACAAATGCCTAGCCAAAATCCAGGTCTGGATGGCTTTGAACTGACTGGGACTGAACCTCGAGAAGAGAGAGGTACTGGTGATTTAGTCGAGTTGAAGGGTGGGCTTGGGAACCTCCAGTGATAGATTGGGCCTTTTTAGTGGCCCAACAGAACTGGAGGTCTCAGCAAAGGTGAAAAATCTGGGTGCTGTGTTTGACAACAAGCTGACATTTGATGGTCAGGTGTCGGCTGTTGTCCGGACCATTTTTTACCACCTCCGGAACATCGCCCAGATTATGCCCTTTGTCCCACCTGAAGACCTGGCCATGCTGGTACATGCTTTTGTGAGCTCAAGATTTGACTACCATAATGCCCTTTACCTCGGGGTTGGAGGTGGCATGCTGTGCCGCCTGCAGCTTTTGCAGAATGTTACTGAGGACAAAAAAGACTGGACAGAAACACTTAAAATAAATAACAAGGCAGTTCAATTCAGGCTTGACACTGGAGCAGAATGTAATGTCATATCAACACGAATGTTTAAATTGTTGAATTTGAAAGATAAGTTGAGTAAGTCCAGGTACAGGCTAGTTACTTACTCAGGACATCAGATGATACCTAAAGGGCAAAAAGAGCTCATATGTGAGTATAAAGGCCATAAATATGACATCCAGTTCCAAGTAATTGATCACGATGTACTAGCAATATGGGGTTGTGCAACATGCTTGCAGTCAGGCATGCTGAAAAGGATTCTTCATGTAGATTCCAGAGGAAGAGACATACTTGATAACTATGAAGATATGTTCACAGGTCTTGGATGTGTACCAGGACAGCAATATATCCAGATAGACCCCACTATTAAATCTGTTGTGCACCCATGCATGAAAGTGCCAGTAGCACTGAAGGATAGAATCAAAGCAGAACTTGAAAGAATGGAAATATTAGATGTCATTGCTAAATAAACTGAACCTACAAACTGGGTTAACAGCAGTAAAGACTGATAAGCCCAGAATCTGTATTGATACAAAAGACTTAGACTGTGCAATAAAAAGAGAGCATTATCCCCTGCAAACAATGGGAGAAGTAATAGCTGGGATGCCAAGTGCTAAGGTATTCTCAGTACTGGATGCAAAGCAAGGATTTGGGCAAATACAGCTTGATGAAGAGAGCTCCAGATTGTGTACATTTAATATGCCATTTGGAAGGTACAGATTTAAGAGACTCCCATCTCATCTGCACCTGAGGTGTTCCAGAAAATCATTGCACAGATGCTGGAAGGCCAAGGAATAGTAGTGAACTTTATTAATGATATACTTGTTTGGTGAGAAAATGTAAAGCAACATGATCAGAAATTGATTCAACCACTGGAGAGAGCCAGAAGTATAAATCTGAAGCTGAACAGAAAGAAGTGCAAAATCAGAATGACTGAAATAAGCTACATAGGTCATGTTCTAAGCAGTGAAGGGTTAGCACCAGACCCTGAGACAGTGAGAGCTATTCAGCAGATGCCAGAGCCAGAGGATAAACCAACTCCAAAGAGGTTCATGGTATGATCCAGTATTTAGCGAAATTCATTCCCAACCTGTCTGAAGTGCACCACCAAGGAAACTGTTGGAGAACAAGGTCCAGTGGTACTGGGAACAACAGCACAAAAACAGCTTTCAAGAGCTCAAGAATTTGGTAACTAATGCACCTGTTCTTAAGTTCTATGATGTAAACAAACCAGTTACACTGTCTGTGGATGCCAGCTCGGAAGGTTTAGGAGCAGTGGTAATGCAAGAGGGAAAGCCAGTAGCCTATGGTTTCAGAGCTCTTACTGACTGCCAGAAAAGATATATTCAAATTGAAAAAGAACTCCTAGCGATTGTCTATGGATGTGAGAAATTCCATCAATATTCTTATGGGAAGCAATTAGGGCTGTGCAAATACCTTTTTTCTAATATTCATTATTCGGTGTCAAAATATTCGGTATTCGGGTTGCTAGTAGGGGGGTACAAGCACATGCTCATTCACTGAAAACTCAGCCATGCTGCTGGCCATGGAGGAGTGGAGGGCTGTGCTGGTGCCTGCTGGGGTCGTGGGTAGGGACACTACCTGATGGGGGGGTCCACTAGACACCAGGGACATGAGGGATTTTTTTTATTTTATACATTTGGGAATTAGGGTATTGCTGATGGTCTGGGAGGGATACTTCATTCAGAACCGGTGATCAGCCGGGGGGGTGGGACCACCAGACACCAGGGAAATTAGGAATTTTTTTTATTTTATACATTTGGGAATGGGGGACCGGGGGTATTGCTGCAGGTCTTGGGAGGGATTCTTCATTTTGGATCGGCAATCAGCAGGGGGGGGGACCACTAGACACTGGAGAAATGAGGATTTTTTTTTATTTTATACATTTGGGAACGGTGGTATTGTTGAGGGTCTGGGGTAGTGGGATTCTTCATTTTAGACCAGCAATTGGCCAGGGGAGGTGGGACAGCTAGACACCAGGGCTAAAATATGTATTTAATGCTGGCTAGGAGGGTGTGAAAGGTTTTTTTTCCTTGTGCACCGCCGAATACTGAATACTAGCCGAATAGTGGACTATTCGGTATTCAGTTCCAAATATTCGGATAGCCCATTATTCGTGGTATTCAGAAAATATTATTCGGTATTCACGCAGCCCTAGAAGCAGCTGCAGGTAGAGTCGGATCATCATCTGTTAGAGGCAATATTCAAGAAACCTTTAATTCGAGCACTGCCAAGACTTCTGCGGTTGCAAAGGTACAGTCTACAAGTTCATTACAAGCCTGGGAAAGACATGCACTTTGCAGATGCCTTGAGCAGAGCATATCTTAAAGAGGAGGCTGAAGACTTACTAGATGAAGAACTGGAAGTACAGTAAATCTGCTTACTACTCAGCTACCTCTTTCAGCAGAGAAACTATAAGAGTTCCAATCAGCCACAGATGAAGACATGACACTACAGCAGCTCAAAGCAGTTGTGCTAAATGGATGGCCTGGAGAAAGGGACAAAATGCAGGTAGAAACCAGAAACTGCTGGACTTGTCATGAGGAAATCACATACAAGCTACTGTTCAAAGGAGCAAAACGGATAGTTCCACAACAAATGAGGGAACAGATGCTCCAGAAAATACATGAAGCTCACCTCAGCATTGTAAAGTGTAAACAGAGAGCATTAGATATACTGTACTGGCCTGGTATGTCCAAACAGATTGAAGAAACAGTTTTACAATGTGCTGTTTGCAATGCAAGTAGAAACAATAATCCTAAAGAACCTCTGTTGTCTCATGACATACTGGACAGACCTTGGGCTAAAACAGGAGCTGACCTCTCTCAGTTCAATGGAACTGAATATCTTTTCTGTGTGGACTATTACTCCAAATACCCAGAAAAAACAAAACTTATTGAGTCTACAAGCAAGACAGTTATTACAGCCATGAAGTCACTGTTTGCCAAACGTGGCATACCAGATGTGGTAATGTCAGATAATGGCCCACAGTTTTCTAGTTCAGAATGTCTGCAGATAGCAGGGAATTTTAACACTCTACATCTAGACCAGGGTTCCCACAGTCCAAAGAACAAGCAGAAAGGACTGTGCAAACAGTAAAAAAAAACTTACTGAAAAATGCACAAGAAAGTGATGGAGACCCCTATTATGCACTGTTAGAATACAGGAACACACCTATGGAAGGCACTGGATTTTCTTCTGCACAGTTGCTTATGGGATGCAGGTTAAAATCTAAGTTGCCAGCATTAGCATTGCTTTTAAAGCCAAAGCATAAGATTGAGGTGAGAGACAAGCTGAAATTGAAACAAGTTACCCAGAAGTACTACCGTGATCATCATGTATAGGAGTTACCAGTTATTCAAAAGGGAGACCAAATAAGAATTAGATGTGCAGAGAAGTGGCAACCTGAAATTGTGGTTGCCAAGCACGATTCACCTAGATCGTATATAGTTAGTACACCTAGTGGAAAAATGTACAGAAGAAACAGGAAACATCTAATATAGACACAGGAGGAAAGCTTCCCTGCTGTGATCCCTGATTACTTTGAGGAGTCATGTTCTACAATATCAGAGAAACATTCAGAGAGTGCGGATCAACTTAATGTGGCAGTACCTGCTAAGCTACCTAATAGTTGCAAGGAAAATACACAGCCAGTGCAGGCACCAGAAATGATACCCAGAATAACAAGATCTGGCAGAGAGATCAAAGTTCCAAGAAAATACCAAGATTATATGTGGGGCAAGAAGATGAGGATGCAGTATAGACTGATGGTAAAGACCAGGTCCCAACAGGGCTAAGTGCTAGTAACCTCTGGCCCTAATTGTGGTTATAAACAGTTGATTTTCTTTTGCTATCTGTTGATATTGATAAAAGAACTGAACTGAACTAAAAAAAAAGTAATAATTAAAAAAGGGAGATGTAGTATAATGATGTAACAGTAGAAGGCATCAACAGAATACAGAAAGCAATATAGTAAAGCGCATGAGAGTGTTTCACATGTTTCAGCTTGAGCAGCAAATGCTCATGCAGTTTTAATAAAGAAGCTGAACAGTAAACAGCCTCCTGTGGTTTCTCATACTATACATTAATAAAGCAGAACAAAGTTTACAAGAAATGCTGGTGGTAGGACAAACAAGCTGCCCAAGAAAACCTCACTTCCATCTTGCATTTTCCAGCCTTGTGATTGGCAAAGGACTTCAGATGAAAAAGGTGGAGAGTGTGTGGAGAAGGGTGAAGAGGGTGTTTAAACTGTGGAGGAGATTCAGTGTTCTGAAGCTGTGATATGTGGAGGAGGGGTGCAACCCCCCCCCCCAAAATACTCTCTCAGATCTCAGACCAATCGCAGTATGTTCACTAGCCATTGGCAAGTGAATATAAAAGGGATGGGGCACTTGAAAAACTGCTCTAACACTACCAGTGTACTGAAAAATCCTTTTTTTTTTTCACGGTGAAAAAGAATCAACACTTAATACTCTAGCACTTCTGTTCCTGTGGTGGTTCATCAGTAGGCAGGATTAGCTGTGGGATACAGCTCAATGTATAAAGGCATAGAAGCTCAGTATCACTACAGCACAAAGTCACATAAAAAACTAATTATACAATGGGTACCCAGAAACAAAGAAAATCCTGAGTTCTGATTGGCTGGCACTTTCCAGCTGTGATAAATCGCAGCATCATTTCACAGAAAAAAGTGATAGCCAGCCTCAAACCCCCCCCCCCAAAACTGCATCAGTCCAGCGCCGTACATCAAACAGATTTGCAACAATATTGCTCCCCGCTACACAGTCGTTAGGAACCAACTCATTTCAGCGGCAAATTCAAAAGCAGAAACATGGAGACAACATTTGATTTAATTGATCCTCAAGAATTAGAGGAAACATTTTCTAACATAGTGAACACAACAATGGTTACTCAAATTAGCCATGACCAACCTACCTCCTCCAGTGTTCCTGCAGTTGACTTGCCAACTTTCATGCCACAAACAACCACTGAGGCACAAGCTGGCACTGTGCAGCTCTCCAACGCCATTTCCCCATAGCATGAGTACTCAACCCCCACTGTTGTTTAGCACATCCCAAGGTCAGGCAACCCTAACAAGGCAAACCAAAAACAACACATACTGTAGAAATATCAGAAAATGAGCTGCAGCAGCTAGACATGGCTAGAAATGAAGACAGTACTTTAAAACAAACCAGGTGGTTGATAAATGTATTTCAGGACTGGCTTAAAGAGAAACAAATGTTAATAGATTTGCTAACCATACCTCTCGAAGACCTCAACAACATCCTGAGGCAATTTATAGTACCATAAGAAATTCCATAGGACAACAGTACATCTTAAGCAGTTATGTAGGGCTAAGATCTGGATTAAACAAACATTTAAATGACCACCTTCTAAGCCAGAAAATAAGCCTAATGTCAAATACAGTGTTTAATTCAGCAAACCATGTTTTTAAAGGAGTAATAAAAACATATGGAAAGGAAGGGAAAGACAAGCAATCATACCACCCCACACTAAGTCATGAAGAACTGCAGATATTAAGAAACTTTTCAGCACTATCCACTGAAACAGCAAACAGTTTATTAAACAAAGTATGGCTGGATATACAACTACACCTCGCACGCCGAGGTAATGAGGGTGTAAGGTAATTCACACCAGCTTCTTTTGAAATTAGAACTGACGAAATAGGGTTAAAATATCTAGCTAAAACTTATAATAAACAAACAAAAAAACACAAACTGTTCACAGACCCCACCAGACAATCCCTGAGAGGCTTCATGTACGAAAGACCAGAAGATCCCTTATGTCCCATAAAGAGCTATGAAAAATACCTTTCAAAGTTGCCACAGGGTTCCCCAGCTCTTTTTTTGCCACCCTAAAAAGCAGGCCCAAAATGACTTAGACAACCAGACAGTCTGGTACACCCGAGAACCACTTGGAGTGAATTACTGCAGCAAAATGCTCACTCAGATCTGTCAACAAGCTGGACTACAACAAACCTATACCATTCACTCACCAAGAGCGACGGCCGTGACTTTAGTGACAGAGGCAGGAATGGAAGAATGACAGATCATGTCGATAACGGGGCACAAAAATGAGTCATCTTTATGAAGTTATTGGTGGCCGAACCCAGCCGACCACCAGACATGGGGGTCCATTTTTTCTGGTACAAAACCAAGCACTTCAACCTAAACAACCAACAAGCAGCAAACAACACAAAAAGAACCAAAGCAATTCTTCTATCCCCACCACTATGATACACCCTCAACCAACCTTGACTATTTTACTTTGACAGAAGACACCACAAGACAACAAGAAAATCCAGAAAGAACAGTAAGCTGCACTACATGTACCCCACCTCCACTGAAAAAAGCATCAAAACTGCAGAAAACTACACTGATATGCAGCCAAACTGTAGAAACAACCTAAACAGTCTCATTGGACTCTGAATCTTTACTTCCTTCAACCCAAGAAATCCTCTACCTGGAACAATAAATACTAAACCAGAAACCTACTATCTTAAACATCCAGCAAGAGAAAATGCAAGATGACCAACCCCTTCATAGCAGCACCCTCCATCATGATGTGGAAACACTGCAAGACAACGGCACACAGCAGAGAACAGCAGCAGAAGCACAGACAGTGCCCAAAATAAGCCATTCCATCAGCTATGGCACAGTAAACCTCTATCTGGTGCTGAAGAAAAAGTAATCTCCTGCTAAAAATCGATGCTGCTTGTACAAAAAGGTACCTACCTATACTTACTTACAGAAGCTACAAAAACCAAAACAAATAAAAAAACACACTAAAAATTCTCTCTTTCCTCTGTTACAGGTCCTTAAAAATGATATCCTGAAGAAGCTTTACCTACCGAAATTCTACAAATCAAAACTAAAAAAAACCAGCCAAAATAATCCACAACAAGACATCCAGTAAGAGAACTCAACATTTGACTGCAACTGGATCAAACCAGAAAACCCAATGGAAGCGTAACATGTGACTAAACCTACCCTCCCCCAAAGACCAGCTCAGACAGAACACTCGCAAAGCAACAGCCCTCTACATAACAAGCATTTGTCAATGCCGAATGTTTGCTTGCTGGCATTGGCGTTGGTAGTGCAGGAGTTAGAGACATGCATAATAGAAATGGCAATGAAGTATTGAGCTAATGCCAACACCCACCCCACCCTGTAGAGACTGATAGACGTTGGGGGTGTGCCTTTGTTTCATCGGCCATAACACTCATGCCATTCCACCTCACTCCACCCCGCAGACACTGACAGGTGTCGTAGTGTGCCTTGGGGTCTTCAGCCCCTACACTCACCCCATTCCATAAGGAAATAAGCTGAGATGGGTGCAGTATAGAAGAATGGACTGAACATTAGGGCTGAAGACCCCAAGGCACACCTCAATGCCTGTCACTGGCTGCAGGGTGGGGGTGGAAAGGTGTGAGCATTACAGCCAATGACCCCAAGTCACACCCCCAATGCCTGTCAGTCTCAACAGTGTGGGGCATTATGGATGGAAACCCTAATGCTCCGGGTGTTTGTTGGTATTTTCACTCCAGATTTCATCATGGGCTTTTTGGGACCCCACCTCATCAACAGTGGCACTATCATTTCGTTACTCAATCTTGAAAGGTGATTTTGCAAAGTGACTACACCATTCTGTGCCACAGGTGGGAAAACACATTTCAGGCTGGATGTGAAAAATGACAGCTGTGCTATTCTTGAGGAGGCATGAAAAAACGGCAATGTTGAAAATCTGGAGTGAAAATATGGAAAACTGGTGAAGTTGCGAGCATGTGTAGAAACTGCACAATGCACACCCATAATGCAATTATTTTTTGGAATTTTTAAACCAAATTTTCAACATTGGCAGTTTGGGACCTCCCTTCATGAACAGTCGCACTATGATTTTGTTAATCTGTCCCAAAAGTCAATTTCCCACAGCGAAAGCGTCATTCTGTGCCACAGGTATAACAACACATTTCAGGCAGGATGTGAACAATTACAGCTGTACTGTTCATAAGGAGGTGTGAAAAATGGCAATGTTGAAAATCTGGAGTGAAAATATTAAAAACAGGCAAAGTTACAAGTGTGCGTAGAAACTGCGCAATGCACTCTCATACTGCAGTTATTTCTTGGAATTTTTTCACCAAATTTGCAACACAGATTTTTTGGGACCCCACCTCATGAACAGTGGCAGTGTCATTTCGTTAATCAGTCCTGAAAGGTGATTCTGCGCAGTGACTGCAAAATCACCTTTCGGGACTGAGTAATGAAATGACAGTGACATGTTCATGAGGTGGGGTCCCAAGAACCCCATGTTGAAAATTAGGGGCACACCCTAAAAATGGCTTGCGATATCAACCTAAGTTGAAACCCCCCATTGACTCCTGTTATACAATAGTTACCTGATTCCTCAGTTTGGCTTTGAAGAGTGCAGGTGTGTCCCAGTCCAGAGAAGATCACTGCTCCCGATCTCAGATGGTAAAGTATGACTGAGGGGTGCTGGGAGGTGGGGTGCTCAGTGAGGGGAGATTGGCTGGGGAGATGATGATGAAACATTTCTTTTACAAAAAAAAGACACCTAGGGAGATGGTTTTCTTTCTTTTTTACAGGTTTAAAAAAAACCTTTTGGCACACTGGGGTGGGCTCCAAGTGTACCACAATAGTAGTAGTGGTGGGGGCATTCTGACACGGGGACTGGGCACCCTGATGTCGGCAAATTACAGATGGGTTTTGGGGGTGCACACATCGAATACTGGGAGTGGGTATCCCAGTGTTGGAAACATTTTGGCACACCGGGGTGGGCTCCCAGTGTGTCACATTAATGGAGGGAAGGGGGATACATGCAGACATGGGGATTGGGCACCCCGATGTTGGCTTTCCTTGGAGTGTGTGGTGGGTGGCAGGAGCTGCAGCTAGTTACTTGTTTCACCAGGAACTGCACACAGAACAAACAAGTTGTTGGTGGAGCAAGGGCCAGGGACAGAGTGGTGGGCAGCAGGAGCCAACAAGGTTGCGAGGGAGGTGCTGCTGTGGTGATGAAACTTTTCATGATTGCAGCAGCAGATTCATTTCAACTCCTTGGCTGTCTTTGAAGCTGCTGTCATTGGCAGCTTCCCCTTGATTGGTGGCTGAGGGATATACCCAGTAAAGCATTCACTTTATTGGCCACAACAGTGACACACCTCTGAAATGTGATGGTGTCTCCAAGATGTTTCTTGCACTGTGGGCATGTGCGCAAGCAAACATAAGAAGCTTTCGTCTGGATGTGCTGACTTCTTACTCCTTCTGACCTCTTAGTGCTTATCATGACAACAGAACAGCATTTGTGAGGTCAGTGGGGGGCAGGCAGATATTTTTTAAAGTGTCTGTGGCTTGGTTATCATTAATATGAAATATTACACTGTTAATGAGATTTAGGCAAACATAAAAAAAACATTAAAGTTAATGCAGATGCTACTAACACATCAATTCTCAATATTTTAATTGAATAGAACTGAAATAAAAGGTTTAAAACTATTATATGTACAACAATTGTGTTTATTTACATTTATGACTATGTAAATTATTACTACCTTTACGAATAATTGTTGCTAGTCACCTAATTTCTTGCACTAATATGCTTTGTTGTTGTTTACGCTATCTGCCATAGTAGTCATTAATGCTTATATGCTATCTGTCATAGTACTTAAGTCATTAATGCGTGTATGCTATCTGCCATAGTACTAATTAATACTTAATGCACACATGTTTGTTAATTACCTGACTCCTTCCATGGTCTGTTTAGCTGCCAGTGCAATGCTTTTGTATCTCATTTCACACTGTTCTCTTGTATTTGTATCATGCATTATCTTGATAATATAATGACACCTGTTTCATTTTGTATTGTAGTTGTTTCATTATGTATTTTGCCATGTTGTATGGTTATTTAATATATGGATTTTGAAAATAATACTATCCTAAAGCATACAAAAAAATTATCCATAGTGCCTCACTTAGAAAGTGATAACACTATCTTTCAGAGCTCATAATAGTATCATTCAGAGCTCTGAATGATACTGTTATCACAAAAACGTAACAGCGCAAGACTCCGCAAATCATTCACCGGTTGCTATGCACCCAGGCTATGCTACCAAACATCAATCGAACAGCATGATTGAAACCTCGGCTCATGACTGGCCACCTTCTGTCCATGGGCAGGAAGAACATAGCATCTGTGATCCATCTCTCGCTGAGCAGGAGTGTATCCCATTCTCAATATTTTTCCCCTTTTCTCTCTCTTAATTCTACTAAAAATGACTTATCTGGCTGATTCTGCATTCTCCAAACAATCTAAAGGTTGCACTGCTCACCTAACTAAAAATTCATATTAGGTTTTGTGACATGACATGCTTATGGGGGGCAAGACAGAGTGGCGATCGGCCAGGAATGAGACAGTCCTTCACTGCAGTGGTCGACTGCCTTAAGTCATAAAATGACAGAAAAGAAAAATTGGATCCATATATTAAAAAACAAAACAAATTAAGTTAGTGTGCATCACAAGGGGATAATTCCATCTCGAGGTTCTGGGGACACGGAAACCTCCTGATGGAATTACTCCCTTGTAATGCACACTGACCTATCTATTATTCTATCTGTAATTCTCCCAGGTTGTGCCTCAAAATAGGCATCTGGTTGCCTAGTGCACATACCTGGTAACAAAAATACACACACACACACGCACATATGCCCAAAAGAAAGTGGAAAAAATAAAACTTCAGTGTTTTTCCTCAACTTCTTTTTTTTAATTTGTTTCCTCTAATTAGTCTATTAAATATTTAATGTAATGTTTAATCTACTGCGTCTTGCAGAAAGCACCTGATTGTCTTTTACTAATCTCAGCATTGCTTTTTGTGACATCACAGTCTGTTTTCGTAGTTAGCCAAAAGAAGAAACCCGTTACCCAGCACTTACCCAACTGAAGATGAAGAAGACACTCAGTCACAGAGTCTGTGATTGAAGCTAGTTTTTATTCAGAAAGACGCCAAAAGCAGTGCAGAAGCCAGAAAAACAAAGGCCCACAGGGACCTTGAGCCAGTGTTTTACTTCTAAACTTGGGGCCCCTTTGGGTTACTGCTCTTCTGGTTGTTGCACAGACAATGGCACAGTTTTGAATGAAGAAGAGTTTTAATTACAGACTCCAGTCTCTGGGAGGGAGGGAGGAAGGAAGGAAAGGAAAGGAGATAGTGCCTTCTTAATGTTCAGTTGGATGAGTACCAGGTTTGTTCTTTTTGTTCCAGTCATTTTTTTACCCTGAGCATACCCGACTTCTGGGTTGCGATTTTTAGGTTTTGCTTGTGTGCAGGAGCAGCAAGTGAACATACTGGTACCAGCTCAGACAGAGTGGTGACTGGGGAGGCATGTACAAGAAAAAGCCAGTGCAGAGGAGCCTGCAGAAGGTGTAACATGCACACACACACACGCACAATCCTAGGGAATTACTAGTATTCCCCTTCCATCCATCCTACTTTATAAATATCACCATCAGCAGGTGCTCAACCCCACTGCCAGTATTTCCCCTCTCGCTTGACCTACTTTTTAAATATCACTGGTTGTGGGTGCGCAACTCTGCTGCTGGTATCCCCTCTCCTTATCCAGCATTTGTTCTCCACCACCACCACTGCAGTCCAACAGTGTGGTGCTCACCCCTAGTGCTGGATAACCTCCTCCAAAAAACAGGAAGCAACTTCAGGGTGCCACAGCCAACAATCACCTGAAGTCCCTTGTTGTAATGACCTTTTCTGTCCCTCATCATCTTCTGTTTTTCCTGTAAGAAAGAAAACGGTCCCTTGACATCTGCTCCCCTTAACGTCTGCCCCCCAACCACCATCCTGACCCCTCTGTCACCCCCACCCCACCAACATCCCTCACTTTCCTAAGCAGTCATTCTACAATGACGGACACATCCTGCTGCTTCCAACACAGCCCTAGAACTGAAGAAAACAAGTCTAGTTTGGTTAATGGCTTTTAAATGTGTTTTCTACTTTTACTCATAACTTCGTCATTTTTTAAATATTTTCCCCAAATTTTCAGCATATACTTTTTTTAACCCCACCTCATGAACAAGGCTCATGAAATTTCTCAGATCCTCCCCAAACATATTTTTACAGTCACTCTGCAAAATCACCATTTGGACAGAATGTAAAAAATTCCACCTGTTTTTATCATGAGGTGGGGTCATAGAAAGACTGTTGAAAATTTAGGGTCAGAATGATGACACAAAAAATGACGTTATGATGAAACATTGAATGTTTGCAATGTTACTCATAACATTGCAGTTTTTTGCATAATTTGGCCCCAAGTTTCAACATAGCCCTCATGTTATCTCACCACATGAACGTGACAGATGTCATTTTTAAATCCCTTCCAAAGCATATTTTCATATTAGTTCCAGTAAATAACTTATTGGATGGGATTAAAAAAACTTCCAGTTGTTGAGATCATGGGTGGGGTTATAAAAAGACTATGATGAACATTTGGGGTTGAAATGTCCAAAAACAACAAAGGTATGAGGAAACATATTTTTTTCAATGTTTGCTCATAACATCATGATTTTGCAGATTTTGGTCCCAAATGTGCAATACAGCCCTTTTGTTACCTCCACCTGATGAACCTGACAGGTGTCCTTTTTCAAATCCCTTCTGAAACATGTTTTCATAGTTGCTCTGTGAATCCACCTTTTGGACAGAATTGAAAAAAAAATTCCAACTGTCTTGCTCATAAGTTGGGGTCATAAAAAAACTATGTTGAAAATTCGGGGTCCAAATGTGGTAAAAACAACTAAGTTATGAAGAAATGTTGAATTTTCCAAAGTTTTCCTCATAACTTTATTTTTTTGCAGATTTGGGCCCCAATGTTTAACATGTCCCTTGTGTTACACCCCACTTGATGAACATGAAAGGTGTCATTTTTCAAATCCCCTCTGAAACGTATTTTAGCAGTCACACTGGGAAATCAACTTTTGAATGGCATTTGAAAAATTCCACCTACCTTGACTATGACATCAGATTATAAAAGACTATGCTGGACATTTGGGGTCAAAATGGCAGAGCCCATAAAAAAAGATATTGCCTCTTGGTTGTCTATCCTGGGTAAATGCTGTCTAAAATCTGGAAAAAGCAGGATACCGCTGAAAATGAGATACTGTATTGCAGCTCATCTGGTCTGTCCTGGGTAAGTATACAGTAAAAATGTATGAAAACAGAACTCCAGTACAGCAGAGCCACCACTGAAGTGTGCATCTATGTTGGGAAAAATACATTGTAAAAGCTGGACCTCACTGAAAATGAGATCTTGCTTTTCAACTGGGTTGTCCTGGATAAATACAGTGCATTATAAAATGGATAAAAGCAGGGCCCCATTGAAACCAAGATTTTGCATCTCAGCTGTGCAATCCTGGTTAAATACAGTGCAAAAATTTGGAAAAGAAGGACCCTACTGAAAACAAGATAGCACATCTAAGCTGTACTGTCCTGGGTAAATATAGTACAAAAAATGCGTCAAAGCATGACCCAATTGAAAATAAGATATTGCATTAACTGGGTTATCTGTAGTAAATATATTGTAAAA
Organism: Neoceratodus forsteri; assembly: GCA_016271365.2. Taxonomy (NCBI): domain Eukaryota; kingdom Metazoa; phylum Chordata; order Ceratodontiformes; family Ceratodontidae; genus Neoceratodus; species Neoceratodus forsteri. The sequence continues at coordinate 1,022,364,172 of CM057450.1, forward strand.
ATGTGTAAAAACAGGACCCTACAGCAGAACCCCACTGAAAAGGAGCTGTTGCATCTCAAATTATCTGTGCCGGAAAATACACTGTAAAGGCAGGACCCTACTAAAAACAAGATATTGCATTTCACCTCTATTATCCCAGGTAAGTGCAGTATAAAAATGTGTAACATCAGGGCTCCATAGTAAATGAGATATTGCATCTCATCGGGTCTATGTTGGGTAAATATATAGTAAACATGTGTACAGGCAGGACCCCAGTACAGTGGAGTCCACTGAAATGTGTGCAGCTATGCTGGTCTATCCTGGGAAAATACACTCTAAAAGCTGGACTCCATTAAAAGTGATATTTGCCTGTCAGCTGGGCTGTCCTGGGTAAGCACATTGTAAAAATGGGTAAAAGCTGAGCCCCCACTGAAAATGAGATATCGCATCTCCACTATGCTATTTTAAACAAATACAGTGTGAAGATGGATAAAAGCAGGACCAACCTGAAAACAAGGTTTTACATCTCATCTGTACTGTCCTGGGTAAATACACTGCAAAAATGTGAAAAAGTAGGATCCCACTGACAATGAGATATTGCATCTCAGCTAGGCTCTCTACACTGAATTTTTCTGGTGCACTGGCATGCATGGCAGCAGAGTTGTCTTTTATTGGTGTTTGGGGCAGGGGGAGAGAGAGAGATTAATTAGGGAGGGGAGCAGTTGGGGGGATCAAGTGCTGCAGTGTGGCTTATTTGAACAGCCCTCAGTGCTGGCATGGGTAGAAAGATGTGACCAGCTCAGCTGTGCTATCCCGGGTTAATACAGTCCAAAACTGGGTAAAAGCACAAATCCTACTGAAAATGAGATATGGCATCTCCACTTGACTATCCCAGGTAAATATATTATGAAACTGTGTAAATGTAAGACCCTACAGCAGAACCCCACTGAAAGATATGCATGTATGCTGGTCTGTCCTGAGAAAGATACATTGGAAAGCTGGACCACAAAGAGAAAGAGGAATTGCCTCTCAGCTGAGCTGTCCTGGATAAATACATTGCACAAATGCATAAACAATGGGCCTCAACTGAAAAGGGGATAGTGTATCGCCACTGTGCTAACTTGGGTGCAGTGTAACAATGTTGAATACAGTTTAAAACTGTGCCAAGCCAGGACTCCACTGAAAATAAGACATTGCATCTCAGCTGCCCTATCCTGGGTCAATGCAGTTTAAAAACAGATAAAAGCAGAACCCCACTGATAATGATGTATTGCATCTGAGCTGTACTGGCCTGGTTAAATACAGAGTAAACATAAGAAAGCTCTGCCTGTAGCCTCAACATACTGTTGTCCTAACTTGTAACAGCATGCAAGCAAACATGTTTAACACTGACAAATGCTTGTTTCATTCAGTTGTCATGGTAAGCATTATGATGTCATAAGCATGAGCACTATGATTGAAGTTGGGCAGTCAAATGCTTTTTGGACTTCTACCAAGAAGCATTATAAACTCTAGAAAGAAAAACTAACAATTGCAAAAGTATATTCACTTGCAACTTGTATAGTAGAAACAGGATGTCTTTAAAAGCACATGGTGAAGTGCCAAGTTGCACTTTAACAGGGTAATATGTTCTGAAGGATGGGTTGGACATGATTTAAAGAGTAGGTTATTCACTTTGGTTTAGCATTTCACTAACAAGTTCTACTCAGATATTATATTTTGTGAGACAACACATTTCCTGATTTGCACTTGTCTTTCCTGGTGTTGCTGCATGTTTACCAATCTATGCCTCGTCAGAATTAAGAACCTTCATCTGGATTTCCTGACTTCATAGTGCACTTGTTATGACATCTCAGAGTACTTTTCATGGCAACAGACTGATGTCACAAACTCAGCAACTGTGATTAATTGGGATACAGATCCTGTTTTTTGTCACATTTTTAATATAATTAGAAATCCTGATGTGAGGTCTGCTTAATACCTACAATGTATTATTTTGTATTTTTTTTTAAATAGTCTAGTATTTTCTTCTTTAGGGTCAGGTGTTAATGCTACCTCTTTTGCCACACAACGTTCATTTTTTAAATTACTTATGAGTTCAGAGCCCAGTGATATCAGTTGAGCGGAAGTCTATGTGAAACTCTCCATGCAGTATTTCCACTCAACTGACACATTTTTTTCAGGAATTTATAAATATTTAAAAAATTAAACATTGGGCAGGAAAAATTGTAGCATTAACAAAGGATTATAAATAAAGAGAACAGGGTTATTTCAAAACAAACAAATGAAACCATACATTGGGAGTATTGGACAGACCTCACATGCCCAAATATCCATTAATACTTTGCAGAAAAAATGCACATCCCCCAGGTTTATATTCCCTTTAATGTGAAATATTTAAAAAGCAGCTGTCGCCTTTGAAAAAACTTTGGAAAACATGATAGCTGGACACAGTTCAGCTTGTATTTCACTTATCTTCTATAGATTTCTCTTCTTCATTTTTTATTACTAAAGAAATTCCCACAAAAACAAGGCCTTTATCCCAGCTTATCTTCCTCCCCACTTGACATCACAATGCTCTGTTGTGACATTACAGTCTGTTGCTATGGGAATAACTGTGGTCACAAACATAGTATTATGACATCAGGTTGAGAAGAAGCAGTAGGAGCCGATGAACCCTCAGGGAACAGCTCTTCTGTTTTCATGCATCTGACCTCAGTAATAAATAATGGAGATAAGAAATACAGAGCTAATGAGAAATATAAGCTGCTTTGTGTCCAAATATTATGTTCTTCAAAGTTCTTCTTGAGGCATCGGTAGCTCTTTAAAGGGCTAACAATAACATCAAGTAACAACAAAAAAAAAAAGAAAAAGAAATGCAATTACTGTGAACATAATGGTTTAAATTTTTTATTTTACTAGAGATTCGCTTTTTAACCATAGGAGATTTGAAAGAAGCAATGAAGAAGGTTGTTTTCCTTTATTTACTGTATAAAAGGCTTTCAGTTTGTAAGAGATGAGCAGCTCTCTCCATGAAAGCTGAGCAAGGTTACAAATGTGGGCCCCCTTGCAAAGGTGTTCTCCCTCCTATTGTGTATCCTTTCCAGGGCTGTCAAGGTCCCATCTATCTACAAGAGTGAGACAACCATGAGAGCAGACCAACATCACATTTCAATACTTTGAGATGCTGCTTTGGGGGAGAAGTAGGACAAATTAAATTGGGAACCTTTCTGTATAGTTTATGACCTGTGTAATGAGTCTGCATTATTTGGTGGGAATGAAAGTTGAAACATTAGAGCTTTAATACACAAGCCACAGGTCTGGAACTTGGTTCCTTGGGTTAGGGTCAGTTATGGCCCCCCCAACAGCCTTTTAAGCTGGTCACCTGCAATAGCACATTGATTTCCCAGTTTTCCCTGACAGCATTACTAGGAGGAAGGCACTAAAATAATAGAGTGAAAAAAAAAAAAAAAAAACGCCCAAAGTGACATCTCCCTGTGTTAATCTGGTTGCCACAGGTGTTGAGAAAACCTTTAGAAAAAGGGCCTATTATAAGTAATGGTGATGGAGTGGAGAGCTGTTGGGCCAGGTACTGCTGAATTGGAAAAGTCACAGTTTGTAAGGACAGATACAGGGAAGCATTTTGACCAAAGGAAGGTCTGCTGCTGAGAGGCAGTCGCTAGGTTCAATACACAGAAATTGCACTGGGGCACAAAGTAAAGGGTATCTGCTGGGTAAACCCCTGTGCCTAACAACAGCTCAAGCCTGGTATAAATGCAACATGTATCATTCACTTTAAAAAAGCCAACTACCTCTTTCTAGTGATAGTGGCACCATTTGCCTGGCAGTATAGCCAAGACATTAGTCCAGGTAATGAGCAGTGAATGAGCTTGGTACATCCAAAAGACCTGGGTGTGATTCCCTCAACCTCCACTTGCATACTTTGTGACCCAGGGCATGTTACTTAATCTCCCCAGTGCCCCGGGTCACCCCTGAAAACAGGCGTTGTACCTCGTGGGCCTTACCCAGTTAACAAAGAATACAAAATGGGTATTTAGCCAGTTTTTAGAAACATGGACACGTACTTCTCATGTCTACCTTGTGACTCTTTGGCGCCATTTGCAATGATAAAGCACATAGGTTATATTCAGAACAGTAGTGTCTGATGGCACAGAACATCATTCTTAGCATTTTAAAATACAGTTGCAGAGCTGAGCCCCTTTTTGTTACAATGAAAACACCCATGCTAAATCTATTATGAGCTTATATGTGTTTGTTCAGAAGAGTGGAGAGAATTTGAAAAGTTTCAATAACTGTGACAGTGGATGTATATGGTGCAGTATTTGCTATGTCTCTTACCTATGAGTTTATTATTATATTCTTATTCATGTTGGTTATATAAGTACTGCTTTAAGAATATAAAGCTTTTTCATCAGTTGCCAAAAACTATATATATATATATATATATATATATATATAGTGCCAGTTCCCAAAATGCTGTATAGGACCTCTGTCAATAAGGAACCAGCTGTGAATAAGCTTGGTACATCCAGCAGACACAGGTTTATTTCCCAAAACCACAAGTTGCATACTGTGTAACCCTGAGCACGTCATTTAACCTCCCCAGTGTTCCAGAGGCACCCGTTAAAACAGGCATTTTGCCTACTGGGCCTTATCCAGTTATCAACGAATTAAAACTGAGTATTTTACCAGCAGTGTTTAGAAACATAGGCAAGTTCTTCTTCAGCCTATCCTGTGACTTTTTGTGGCCATGTGCTAATATGGTAAAGTACATTGGTTATATTCAGAACAATCGTGTCTGGGTGCAGAACACCATCCTTAGCATTTTGAAATATCTAGATATCACCAAATTAACAAAAAACAAGGATTTGTCAATGCTGAATGTTTGCTTGCTGGTATTAGCATTGGAAATGCAGGAGTTAGACAGATGCAGAATAGAAATGGCAGTGAAGCATTGAACTTCACACCAACCCCACCTCCATCCTGTAGAGATAGACAAGCATTGGGGTTAGTGTTTGGGTCATCGCCCATGACGGTCAAGGCATGTCACCTCACCCTATTCTGCAGACACCGACACATGTTCAGGTGTGTCTTGGGGTGTTTAGCTTTACAGTCATCCCATTCCATAAGGACATATGCTGAAATGGGTGCAGCATAAGAGAATGGGGTGAACTCTGGGGCCGAACAGTCCAAGGTACACCTCGATGCCTGTCATTGGGTGGGGGTGGGATGGCATGAGCAGTAAAGTCGGCAATCCAAAGGCACACCCTGATGCCTGTAAGTCTGCACAGGGTGGGATGTTATGGTTAGAAACCCTAATGCCCCAGGCGTTTGTTAGTATTTGCACTACAGATTTTCAACATGGCCTTTATGTGACCCCATCTCATGAAAGTATTTGGGACCTCTTCTCATGAAGAGTGGCAGTGTGATTTTGTCAATGTGTCCCGAACTTTAAGTTCCAACAGCTACCGTGCCATTCTGTGCCACATGTACGAAAACACAGATCAGGCAGGATATGAAGAATGACATCTGTACCATCCATACGGAGGTGTGAAGAGATGGCAATGTTGAAAATCTGTAGTGGGAATAGTAAAAATTCTCACACTTCCGAGCATACGTGGAAACTGCACAACACATGTGCGTAACACAGTCATTTTATGGACTTTCATCACCAAATTTTCAACATAGGCATTTTAGGACCTCTGCTCATGAACAGTATTACTGTGATTTTCTTAATGTGTCCCAAACACTGATTTCCCACAGCGAGCACGCTATTCTGCGCCGGAAGTACAAGAACACATTTTGGCCAGGATGTGAAAAATGACAGCTGTGCTGTTCATAAGGAGGTATGGAAAAATGCCAATGTTGAAAATTTGAAGTGAAAATATAATGAATTTGAGAAGTTACAAGCTTGCATGGAAACTGCGCAACGCACGCTCGTAACACACTCATTTTATGGACTTTCGCCAACAAATTTTCAACATAGGCATTTTAGGACCTCTGCTCATGAACAGTGTCACTGTGATTTTCTTAATCTGTCTTGAACACTGATTTCCCACAGCGACCGCGCTATTCTGCGCCGGAAGTGTGAAAACACATTTCAGCCAGGATGTGAAAAATGACAGCTGTACTGTTCATAAGGAGGTGCATAAAAATGGCAATTTTGAAAATCTGGAGTGAAAATATTGCAAATTCATGAAGTTACAAGCATGCATAGCAACTGCGCAATGCACGCTCGTAAAACAGTAATTTTTTAGATGTTTCCCACCAGATTTGCAACACAGACTTTCTGAGAGTCCACCTCATGAACACTGGCACTGTTTCATTAATTGGTCCCAAAAGGTGATTCCGTGCAGTGACCGCAAAAATCACCTTTCGGGACCGAATAACGCCATGACAGTGGCTGAATTCATGAGGAGGGGGCCCAATAACTGCATGTTGAAAATTTGGTGCCAAAATTCCCCAAAATGCCTGAGATATGCACCAAAGTTGAAAAAACCCTATTTATGCCATTATACAGCTTACCGGCATTTCCTCAGTTTGCAGTCAGCTTTGAAGAGTGCAGACGTGTTCCCGGTCCACTGAAGATTTTTCACGCCAGGCAACGGAGGCAAGTATGGGGTGAGGGGAGGCAGGGTGCACTGAGGGTGGGTGCAGGTTCAGGGAGGGAGCAGGACAGACTGCAAGGGATTGTTTTCTGCTTTACAGGGAAAAAAAACAAAAACACATTACATTTTTTTTAAGGGGCAATTGGCACACTGGGGTGGGCTCCCAGCATGCCACTCAAGTGTTTTTTTTTGGCGGGGGCTGTAGCCGACAGAGTTGGGCACACTGTTGGCACATGGGGCAAGAGCCGAGGGGATTGGGTACCCACCGCACAAACTCAACGCTTGGGGAGATCTTATGCTGACGGGAGTGGCTTCCGGCCAGCAAATTACACTGGGGGAATGAAGCTGACGGGATTGCACCCGTCTGCAAAAATAAAACCTGTTTTGGGGCACATGATGCCGAGGGGAATTGGGCACCTCCTTGGCACAAGGGGGTTAATATTGTTTGTGAACATGGCGGCGGCTTGCCACCATGTTCACAAACAATATTACAATAGGCAACGTCCTGCCCAGCAACAACGGGTTGCTCCCTCATTGCAGTGGAATGGCTGATGCTGCAATGACGAGGCAGCCCCTGATTGCTGCGGTGAAAATGTTTCAACTTGGTGGCACTTTTGGAGACCAGTGTCATCAGCACACTGTGCCTCCATTGGTGCATCAGTGCCAAGCCCCCAAATGCAGTGCCTCCATTGGCTGCCACAGTGCTGCGCCTCCACAACCCACTTCTCTCCTAAGCTGCCACATCATGTTTCTTGCGCATGTGCACAAGCAAACAAAAAATGCTGTGGAGAACTGTTCCCCTTTTTACAGTGAAACCACAAGAGCTGCATCTATTATGAGCCTATATGTACAGAAGATGCAGAAGTGAATCTGAAAATGTTGCTAAGTCTGAAGTTATATGTAATGTACATGGTCAGATATTAGCTATAGCAAATGGGTTCACTTACATATCAGTGTATTGTCATTATTCATTTTGAGTGCATGGGTACTGCTTTAAGAATATAACATTTTTTATCAGTTGCCCCCGAAAGCAAAATATATAAGTGGACAATTCCTTAAATGCTCTGTAGGAACTCTGTCTCTCTACAGGAAAGAATCAGTTGGGGTATATGCTCTGTTGTATATACAATGTTGACATATGCACCAGCATAATTTAAACAGGTGAACTATCCATCACAAAGGCTATCTCCCCCCCCAGCTCTCACTCTCTCTCCCTGTGGTCTGCCTTTGGATCCCCAATTACTTCGAGAATCTGGTAGGCCTTGTTTCTGTCTTGTCTCAAGAAAGGGAAGAGGTGTCAGTGCAAGATAAAGTCTGCCTTGACTTGGGTGGCTCAGGCCACAGCTGCCCCCAATTTGCCTCACTGGCAATGCATGCGAGGACTCCATTCCCAAGCCCTAATGTCGTTCCTAATCAGTCTGCCCCTATTTACATTGCTCACCATTGTTACCTTTGATATGCATGGCCTGTGCATGGATCTGCACTCGACACTGCGTTTTGTTGACATGCACACATCCCCTGTAGGATCCCCAGACCAACACAGAGATGAGACAAGGCTTGGAAGGAGACACACTACTGTATAAAGGTGCAGCAGGCTGCTCTTCACACAGTTCTCCGCCTGGAGCATGCAGCTGCTCCCTGCAGGAGTCTTCCATGGAAGTCCGAACTTGGAGGAGTTGAGATCAGCAGCGGGAGTTGGTTCACCTCAGTACCATTGCAGCCACCCCACCCCCAAAACAGAACAGAGTTAAACTTGTTATATCACACTGCAGCCAACACTTAGAGCAACACCTTGATTACACGTACCGCTAATTGCAACTTATACATTTTAAATGTAGTATGTCTAGTCCCCCCCAGCACTTACAATTGATCCCAATCCCCACCAGTTTGAAATGTTTATTTTGTTAAAGGTTTGAACTTTGAAGCGGGGGGGGGGCAATAATTTCACTTGTTTACTGGTTTTAATTTTGTATGCTTGCTGAACAAACTGAAGCAAGAGCAATCATATCAAAAGACAATCTCTAGTCTCCATACACCACATGCTCGGATGCGACACTCCAAGTATCTACTTCTCAATCACTGTCAACAATTTGATGGGTTTTAGCAGTTGCTGTGTTTGCTAGCCCTAGCTCTATATATCTGTAATACATTAGTAAAAAGGTGAACAAACAAGTCTAAACCCCACGACTACAACCCAGGGGTTAGTAAAAGGGCCACACAGTGCTGGAGCCAACAGCAATTCCGGGGGTCTACAAAGTCATCCACAGAAAGCATCCTAGAGATTAAAGATCAATTGCCCCCATAATATAGCTAAAAGGTTATGTCTTACCTTAATCGATAGCCATTAACCCCCAGAACATAGTTACGTTTACAAAATCATTGTGAACTATTGATTTATATGCCAAAAATTCAAAATAAATATACAGGCACTGTGTTTACTCCGTGACCATACTGCTTGCTTGTGAGCCTCAACCTTTCACTGAGTGCTCACTTTGCGACGTACATGTTGTCTTGTCATTCGGTGACAGCTGTGCCCAAGAAATTTGACTTGCTTGTCTTGAAATGGCATTGTACAAGGCTGAGGCAGAAACAGACGATCTTCAGTTTTTTCTGCCTGTTGAGACATTTGAATCAGAGCCTCTAGCTCCAGTCAGGAGATCATCTTCTCCTTCTGACAGCAGTATCCAAGAAAGTGAAATAAGGAGCAGTGTTGAGGTACTGCTGTCACAACCAATAGAGGAATAATCAGTGTTTACATGTGCTTTGTCACTTGCAAATAGTTCAATAATGTCTTATTCCTCCTTAGTCTTGTGAAAAAAAAATACATGGCTCTCAGTATTCTTATATTTGACATGTAACAGCTTTAAGTTTTCATTTTGTTGTGTCCATATGTAATTAGCTGTAAGGCAGTCTATTTAATTTCTTCCTGTTGTACTGAAACATTTTTTAATGTTGATGGTATTAATTTCAGAAACAGAATCGTCCATCAGCCTTATATTTAAAAAGAACAATATCAGTGGTCAACACTTTCATAGTCTGCAGTGTGTAAGAAGGTGACATGTTACAGGAGGGTTCACATTTCAATTCCTTCTTAATGCTATTTCTGTCCCCCTCCATTTTTTTCTGTTTGCTGTTGCTTATCAATTGCACTATGACTGTGCTGTACCTAACAACTGATATATAAGCTTACTATTTACATTTGATACACTATTCTTCACACCTCTGTCCAGTTATTTAGGTGCCCCCCAGGTATTTATTTATTTTACAATATTTATCATTCACATTTTCAGCTTTCCAGCTCTTTGTATATCTAGGTACCTCGTTTCATGCATTCAGACCATTATATGTCTTGAATGACTCTTGACTTCCCTCTGCCTAGCACCTTCAGTTTATGTGTACTATGTGTGTAGAAAACAGCTAGTGAGCCAGAGTCTGTCCACCATGAGGTCATCTCTATGTTGGTAAGTGGAAGAAGAGCTTACACGTAAAAGGCTCTATCTCCCATCAGTAGGCCACAGCCACAATAAAAACCCTTGAAATTTTCTTTGGTAACAAAATCCAATTACGTTGATGTTTTCAATAAAGCAGTGAACATTAACAAACTTATTGTCTTAACTACGCATGCAATGGTAAGTCACACCTATATGACTATAGATAGAAAGCATGAGAGGCTGGTTAACAAGATGGGTAGTCTGGGCATGTGGCACAAAGTGGTAAACTGGGTTAGAAATGGTAACAGACAGGAGGCATAAGGGGGGGGCATGATATAAATGTTTAAGCACTTGAAGTGGATAAATAAAGCAGGGAGTATATTCACAAGTAAGAAAGGAGCTACAACTAGGGGCAACAGACTTGGGTTAGAGGGAGGAAGATTTAGGAGAAATCTGAAGGGGCAATTCTTTACCAAGAGGCTGGTGGACACCTGAAATGGTCTGCTGTATGAGGGGGGTAGGGGGTCAGAACAGTGGAGGGATTCAAGATGGCATGGGACAGACACAAGGAGTTGATCAGGGGGCCAGAAGGGGGGTATCTCTGGGAGAAGAGGCAAGTAGGGAGGGGCCAAGTGGTCCATTTTGCCCTCACTATTGTATGATTCTATAAGACAGTTTTGTCATGCTGGAAGTAGGTGTAACAGTACTGTGCCACAAGTGACAACAAATGCTGTGCAGAGTGACCCAAAGGAGTATGAATCTTGCATTAATTCAACACCTTTTGGAAACAGCACTGCTATTTCTGTCAGTCACTGGTTTCACAAAGGAAAACATTGTTGGTACAGCATCCGCCTTCAGCTACTGTTGCCCTGGTTTGAATCTGATGCTGTGCAAAATACTGGAGTGAATGGTGAATTATTCTGGATTGAAGTGGTCAGAACAAATGTGACTGTGCTCTGTTGGTTGCCAACCAGCACACTTCATGGCCGTGACCCGCTGATTATGCCTACTTTTTTCTTTTGGAAACATAAAAACTGTGCCCACTGGCAGAGTTATAGCTACGACCAAATGTGGTACAGTAAGGCATTTTTCCTAAAAAAACAGGGTTAGTGAAACCAAAAAACAGTTATTAATTGGAAAGAGCTTATAAGAAAAACAAGACAGACCGCAGTTAGTAAATGTTTATTTTTATTAGTCAGCAGACAAAAAATGTGACATAAAAAACTAAACACTGAAACCCACCAACATAAAAAAAAACAAAATAAAAAACAATCCAAACAACATAGAAAAATGGATAACAAAAGATAGTATTAAAAACAGTAAGGTAAAGTTAATATATTCACATGCAGATATATACAGCAGTAATGACATTCTGTCAAAATCTCTTCACAACCACCACAGAGAGACACCACATATGAGCAGCTGTCAATGAACAACACATGACAACATTCCAACAGAAAATTAAAAATGTTTATTCTGCAGGATATCAGATTTTTAGTGTCACACATGACTTCATATGTTGTGCAGTAAAACATACACTGTCAGCAGTAATACAGTAAATAAACAGTGTCAAATAAATAAAAGGCACGATCCATCAGCTGGCAATGAGCGGGAAACAAGGGTAATGAATACCGCATCCGTGAAAGAAATATAAGCCCCAGCACCGCACGCAAAAAGCACATCTGCAGCAAGGAAACCTACACCAAGAAACATGATTCAAAATGCTGGACTTCTTTGCAAAAATGTTATTTTCTGTAATGGCAGTGAAGCTTCGTGCTTGAGCATCCTCGATGCTACAGAAGCGGGAATGTGACTGAGTGAAGGGAAGGTAGCAATCATTACATTACCTGTTTAGCAGCTGCAAAATACTAACTAAAAACCTATTTCAAGTGATATAAAAAATGACAGGCACGAACAAAGGTACTTTCAACATTTCCAATCAATTGTCATTATATTAAACTCATGGAAATAGAATTGTAATCACTATTGTGCTGCAAATTGCATTAGGGGGTCCAGACTGGAAAATAAACTAGATGCACACAACTCGTATTATACAGACAACCTGTTTATACTGAATGTGAACATTATTAACACATTTGAAATGGACATCAACATTTTAATTATTCACACAGGAGCATATTTATCAAGCTGTTGGTATAAGATGACAGCCATCTACACCTTGAAATGAAAGGGGAGGAAATGGACCATGCCAGCAAGTACCTACAATGTACTGGTGACATAAAATATTTATTTAGGATCACTTATTGAGCTTTGTCAGTGGCTTTCTGTGATAAAAAAACAAGGATTAACCTCTGCCAATATATGAATACATTCATTCATGCAGATCAGTGCTTAATTTGTAAAGAAAGAGATGCCCGGGCCCAAACCCTAAAGGCCAGGGGTCTGAGGACCGCCAGGCCCCCAGAAGCTCTGGGGTTTTAGATGATCTGTGGTGAGTTTTGTTTTTTTTATTGAAGATTAAGAACACTTTTACATCTTTCCTACCCTTGACTCCAAGGAAAAAATTATTTTTTTCCCCACGAGTCAGGTGTGTGGGAGACTCTGGCTGGCCTTATTAGGGAACAGAATGTACCACAGAGCATCTAGTAGGGCACAGCTTTCAGCTGGTGACAAAACCCATTAAAACTGAAGCATGCAAAGTTTTCTACAGGTAAAGCATAGTGACCATATAGAATGCACTGCCAAGGTGCTGGAGCCCAAAGGCCAGGGGTCTGGGGGCTGCTTGGCCCTCGGAACTGAGTTTTAGATGCTCCATTGTGAGTTTTGGGGCTTTTATTGAAGATAAAAAAACACTTCTGTTACATCTTCCATATCCCTGACTGCAAGGAGAAAATTAATTTCCCCCCCTGGAGTCAGGTGTGGGGGAGACTCTGGCTGGGCTTATTAGGCAACAAAATGTACCACATAGCATTTAGTAGGGCACAGCTTTCAGCTAGTGACAAAACCCATTAAAACTGAAGCATGCACATTTTTCTATAGGTGAAGGATTGTGGGCACATAGAATAAATTGCCAAAACATATACCTGAAACTAGATTATAGAAGACTTTTTCCAAAAACAATTTTGATACGTAAATGAACTTGGGGTTCACTGATCACTGGTACTACTGATAAGTAAGAAATGGACCCGATGGGCAGCAATGCTTTCTTCTATCTTATCTACCTAATGAAGAGCCAAGTACAGGATGCATATGATCTGTTATAGATCTCAACTACAGACCCTTGCTTTACGACTCAGAACTTCAGAAGCCCTTTTACGCACACAGAGGTGCTTCTGACCCATGTTCCACATGAAGATTTTAAAGGGACCATAAACCTTACTTAACCCTTCTCTATTATATTGGAAATGATGGCCAGTGTGAACACATGTTCAAAGTTCCAGTTACATTAACAGAGATATGTTTTTAATCATAGCTTATTCATCTTCTGAATAAACAATCCAGTTAATACAGCAGGTAGGCAATTAGGCTGTAACATTACAGCATTTTTGCAACAACAGTGTAATGTGCTCCTGCATTTGTTACAACATTTGGGGTTAGCTGAAATAAAAACAAATGACTCCATCATTCACCTTACAATACCAGGGATAAATAAACATCCCTCAATGTACTACATCAGTATATGTAAAATTGTACATAACATACGTAACCTCCACGTACCCTGCAGAGTTAAATCCAGTTGTATAATTGGTGATTTAAGAAGTAACAAACTTGCATAGTGAGAACAGGTTAAACATTGCTAACATTTCTATAATGCTTTGCACAGACTGTATTATTAAACAACCTGACCTGCTGAGTGGCTAACCAACCATTAATATGTATATTTCACATCATATACAATGTAATACAAATCACACATACCCCCATAATGCACCCTGGGCTGTATATGCAAATCACTGCATACAAATAAGCACCCACACAGCTTAAGAAGTACAGACAAACGCTATAATAATATAATAGCGTTTAATATCAAACGTGCAACAAGAATATAAATGGAGGCTAAAATGAAATAAATTAACGTTTCACCTAGACTCTGCTAGGCTTCATCAGAATAAAACAGTGCCTTTGTTACATGCCATTTAAATACAGCTTCATATGCTATCATGTGACATAAATAAACCAATCACCAAACAAATAACATGAAATTCATTCATTAACTATTTCGTGATCAAATTCCCAGTCCAATCATAACATATACACATAATTTTCTAAAAACAATACAATTTAATGCAAACATATGTAAATCATATTAAACAGTAAGTTTAAAACAGATTGCTTATTAGTCCTAACTGCAATGCAACATGTAATAATTATATACGTCACATTATAGTAATTCTCTATTTTAATGGGCATTTATTATGTTGCCTTACTATCTTCTTCAGCTAGATGCCATTATGGCCATAAGCACAAAAAGCAAAAAGAATAAACGTACAGGCACTCATTTCAAAATATTCATTGCATTCAAAGACTGAATGATTATTATAATGAATCAGTTAATGGAGGCTGCAATTATAAGGCACCATGGTTGATAAATATTTATGCAATTCAGCTCCTGTATTTTTTTTAACTCCTGTATTTTTTAAAAAATGCTGAGAGATCTATGCTTTCATTAAGTCCCTTACCAGTGCATGCTTCTAATGAAAAAATCCAAAAACTTTCCCTTTGTCCTATTTTCTTGTTTATATCCCCTCCCCGAGGACCCAATTTAACTAGTTCCAGGCCAAAGAACTTGAAAGTATGCTTGTGTGGATAATTTATTTGCATGTGCTTAGCAATGGCATAGTTCAAATCACCCTTATCAACCACTCTAACGTGTTCACCAATTCTGACCTTAAATTTCCGTATTGTTCTACCAACATAATATGCTCCACACTCACACAACAGCAAATAAACTACTCCAGTACTATTGCAAGTAATGAAGTCATGAATTTCTATTGTTTTCCCTGATATTGGATGTAATACACTCTTACTATTGTATATATAGCCACAATAAATGCAATTGTCACATCTATATGTGCCCATAGGTTTTGGTGCCAAAAGAACCTGTTTTGCTTCATTATTACTCTCAATTAAATTAGATACCACATAATCTCTAATACTCTTGCATTTTTGAAAAACAACCTTTGGTCCCTTATCTACTATCTCCCTTAGTCTCGGTTCCAATTGTAAAATGGGCCAATTACTTGTAACAATACTCCTAATTCGGTCAGCCCGTCTAGAGAAGTCAGTAACTAAGGGACACTCAAATCCTTTCTTTTCATTTGTTACCTTAGATTTATATAGCAACACTTGGTTTCTATCCATTGCATCCACTTGTTTAATAGCAGATGCAATGCTGTGTTGACTATAACCCCTTTCCACAAATCTATGTATTTGTTCCTGTTTCTTTTTATCATATTCCTGGGGTTCTGTACAGTTTCTCAAAGTCCTAATCAACTGACCCTTAGGTATATTGTGACGGGTATGATGGGGTGTTCTGCCAACTCAAACCAAGCAGCTATTTGCCATTCACACTCACATACACACAATAACAGTACAATAAGTATAGCAAGCCAAAGCTTTATTATAGCAAAATATAATACAAAAGGTTATACATCACCGATTCCAAAAGCTACATCCAAGCCTGTTCCAATGGCTGGGAAGCCCCCTTGTCAGCCTGGCTAGGAGTCTCACGAACCGGGAATTGGCCCCACAGCGATGCGTCCACCCTGCAGGTGAGGCTTCTAACCAGGCATTGAGAAAGCTACATTTATATCTTATTCTATGCTAAAAATAACCGTGCAGCCTTCATAGTGTTGTCTCGCCACATTCTAGAAGCTGGCCGGGCTCCCAGGATGCTGCGAATTCACACCATAAGGACTGCTCAGAATTCCCTACACCTGCTAGGTCACTGTGCTCCAAACACTGGCCGGGTGCCTAGAACACTATGAGCTAAGCAGAAGTTTAAACAAAACTACAAAAACAGGTTGCCTGATAATATGCAACCTTCAAGTTAGCAAAATACACTGTCTGAAGCAAAACATAATAATGAGGCTATCTAAAGAGCAAAACACCAATTAAATGAAGCAGCATGTAAAATGGAGTCACACAATTCAAAATGGAGTATAAAATGACTTACATTACATGAAATAGCATACAAAATGGAGTGACAATAATCAACATATTATACTATCACTACATTCGGTCCTTTGATTATTGTGAATACGATTTGTATGATATTGGTACCATAGCAAAATTACTACGAATATAACATGATAAGTAACAAGTCCAAATAAGCAAGATAATTGTCACTACAGCAATGATTATGATAGGATGTATCAGAATATTTAACACTTTTGTAGCTGATGGAGACCATCCTGTAAAAATATCCCACCAATAATGAGTAGTCTCTTGTTGAATCTTGGAACTTAAATCAATCATTTTATTTTTAACTATTGTAGTTTGCACCTGACTTTGCACTAATGATTTATTTCTTATTGCCAAATGAGCCTGCATTACATCTGTTTCCTGAATTATCTGTTTAATTTTATTTAATGAGATACTCAATCTTGATTGATCTAAAATATTGGGCTGCCAATACAAAATAAGCTTCTGCTCATTATCAGGGACAAAGGTGTAAGTAGTATTTTCCCACCACAAATGAGTCACATTTCTTAAACAACCTGAAAGGGACGAGTTAAGTTATACATCCTAACAGTATTCTCCTGATTAGTTACTATACAAACATACTGGGGTCCTATTTCTATAAACATGGTAAAGGTTATGGGTAAAATTGTCCATTGACACAAATTTATCGAATGCTCCAGTAAACAAGGTTCATAAAGTCTGGAATGCTGTCACATAGTATTCCATCAGCTGTTTTTGAACACAGACTTAAGTCATGGGTGGTGTTCTGACTATCTATATAATCTCCGTTAAAATGTGGTAGCAAAACTCAGGATCAAATAATGGGGAACCAAAATTACAGGTAATATTACATATTTATCTGTGCATTTTACTGTGGTGGATGACATTACAATTGAACACGGTCCTCCACACATATTCATTATTACTCATTAAATCACTCTGGGCCTTATTTCTTTGCATTGTAGAATACATATATCGCATT
The DNA here is from genome assembly GCA_016271365.2 of Neoceratodus forsteri. Lineage (NCBI taxonomy): Eukaryota > Metazoa > Chordata > Ceratodontiformes > Ceratodontidae > Neoceratodus > Neoceratodus forsteri. Next base: position 1,022,381,337 of record CM057450.1, read on the forward strand.
ATTGCATTCTGTCCAATCAATAAATCATGGAAATATTTTCTGCTACTCCCATTCCCCATACCTGTGAAGCATTAAATAACTGCAAGAACTCAAAATCATAATTCAAAGTTAATCTTTGGGGTAAGAAAACAGTTGGCATCCATTGAGCTTGTAAGTTAATTAAGCTAAATACATCAATTCCTACTGCCCAAAGCCTGTTAGTCAGTGTTTCTATATCAACACTATTTAAAATTCCCATGCCTGCCCTGCTCCACCTAATAGCGTATCATACCAAGCTCTTTTATATTTGCATTTTCTACTAAACATAAGCGTTATGTTAAAATGGTTACATTTTCTGATACCGCTGCGCTACTGATGTACATGTGGATGGAACCTTAACTATACTATCATTGCTAATTACAGGATGATTTTCAACACTGTAATGTGATCTGCCAAGTAGTTCTATTAGTTATTACAGTAGCATTCATGCAGAATAACATGTTTATGTCAATCAAAGTAATACTTGCATTGAAAATGTCTGTTTGATTCATGCAGCAATCAAGTCTATGTTGTACAGTCACCATGCAACTATTCGGTAAGTTGCAGCATCTAATAGCAGTCTGGTTCTGTAATTTAATCCAATTTGTGTCCTGCATAGGTTGGACATATAATCGTCCTGCCATTGTCTCAACTGGTTTCCAAATGTTCACATCTGGTGAAAAAGTAATGTTCACTATAGGACATCCTTGGTTTTCAGGGCAAGTAAAGTTGTCTTGCACCCGTAAGCTGGTGGAAGATTTCCAACCCCATTGTACAAGTGGGTCGTCAAGCTTCAATATTCTTCCACCTGGGGTAATAGGCTTTACGAATGGACCGTGAGAGAGAGTGTTATTCCTTTTGGAATCCATTGAAGAACCTAGAAAATACACAGACTGATTATTCTTGAAGATAACATGTGTTCGCTGGTACATATTCCCATCTCTCTTTCCCTGACCTGATAATTAACACTGTGTTGTCTCGTCCGGTGGCTATCACCTCAGCTGGTTCAGGAGGGCCATTTGGGTTTGTAACCCATATTTTGGCACCATTGTTAAAACCTCCTGTAGATCTAAAACCTTTATCCTCCCTTGCTGTTAAGAGTGTGGGGCTTGTCCCTATAGGGGTCACTTTGTTAACTGGAATAATTAACAATTGAGCCACTCTGTCATACTGTTGAATTAACAGATTTTGTTCTCTACTATTCAACAAAATTACTTTCACTTCTCCTTGGTAATCACAATCAATCACCCTCCCAAAATTTGTATTCCTTGAGGGCTAGTTCTGATTTAGGTGCTATCCAACAAAATGTCTCAGTGGAATTTGTATTCCAATACCAGTTTCTATCACTTGAATGTTTCTGCTGTTTATTCTGTATTCTTGAAGGGCATGTAAATCAAGTCCAGCAGCTTCTGGGGTTGCCCTGCAAGAGACAGAGATCCTAGTGTAATTTCCCAATATAACACTGTTTCTGTAGTTGAGTAAGCCTGCACTTGCAAATTAGGAGTTATCATTCGCATTAAGGGGGTCTCAGATTCTCCAATTGGTCTATTATTTAAAATCTGTAATGCTTCATGCAAATTCTCTTTCCATTTTCGTAGGCTCTCCTCCCCCCAATTTCCTAAACTGTTCTTTCAGCAATCCATTCATTCTCTCAATTAACCCTGCTGCCTGCGGGTAATAAGGGATGTGAAATACCCACTGTATGTTATGGGCTTGAGCATACGCTTGTACCATTTTCCCCCTAAAATGGGAACCATTGTCACTTTGTATCTGCAAGGGTATTCCATAGTACAACATAATTAAGTTAATTGCCTTAATGGTGTTTTCTGTGTAGCTTGTTTACAAGGGTATGCCAATAAATACCCTGAATATGTATCTACAACTGTGCAAGCATATCGACATCCTCCACTAGGGGTAGAGGTCCAATGTAATCAATCTGCCAAATTTGTCCGGTAATTTTCCCTCCCCAATTGTCCTTTCACAATATGAGGATTGGTCTTTATTGCCCATGTTGGCATATAGGACACTGAGCAATAACAGTTTTAACCAAATCCAATGTTAGGGGTACACCCTACTATATGCCCACCTGTAAGTGGCTTTCTCTCCCAAATGTCCACATTTTGATGTGCCCATTTTGCCAGCCCTGATAACTGCTGACTTTGAGTTTCTTCAATATCCACTGGAAGAATCTTAGCTTTTTCATCTGCAATAGAATTATACCATCGTTCTAGTGTATCTGAAGCACAATGAGCATCAACATGAAATACAGTGGTCTGAGTATTTTGCACCATAGTCCATATTTCCTGCCACAGTTCTTTTCCCCATATTTCTTTCAATAAATTTGCCACTCATCCTTAGCCCAAGTGGGCAGCCAGGTTGTTAAACCATTGGCTACAGACCATGAATCAGTATAAATATGACATGTACCTTGCAACCTTTGTGGGTATTACACTGGAAGGGAGGAAGGGTAGCACCCCTCCTCAAGCTCCTACTGGTGGAAGACACAGCTCGAGGTGCAAGAGACAGCTCAAATACTGTAGCAATAAAAAGGTTAGCTGTGAAACACAGACAAACAACAAAAACAAACACACATCAGTTTAAAAATAAAACAAGATTATTTCCATAGGATAAAAGAAGCCAGGCGTCCCTGGGTTCCCTTATCCTAAGCATGACAAAATGTCCAGATTGATGGTAATACCATACGTACATATCTCTGTAGATGGTAAACTCTCAAAAACAGCTGTAATAGTCCTTTTTTCAAAATTGTAAAAGTTTGTTCCTCTTCACTTAGAATACTAGTTTTGCAATAAAAAGTCAAATTACATGGTTCACTCTTGGTGTGCTTTCATGAAAACATACATTTTGTGTGAAAAGTTGTGCTTTAGGCATGGAATACACATCAAGTTTGAACTGGTAGTAACATAAAATGTTGAAACACAAGAAGGTCAAATAACGTGCAAAAGGTCACAGTGTGCATGCAAGGGTCATTCAAACCCAGCCATTCCTGTAGTGTCCTTGAACACCACCAATATTAAAATATCTTTAAATAACAATAGAGCACACGATGAAACTGCTGGCCAAGACAGTACACACACATACACATACACAAAAAAATACTTAACACAAAATAAGACTGACATTGTTTCACACCAATTTGCTGAGGTAATGCCCATAGTTCCATTAGAAAACTATCGTGGTTTAGATATATGTGCTGCCTCCTGCCTGTCTTGTAACACTGACAATTTTAAACCAACACATTTATACATATTGCCATGCTAAATCTTTCCAGAACAAAACACTGTTTAAACACATCATCTGTAAGTGAACACATCTCGTATAACATGATTACACCTTTTGGCACATAACTAAAATATGGCACTCTGCCATTTTGCAAAAGTTTCTGGTTTTAACTGAAGTATGATAAAGCCATTTATAGCTGTTAACACATTACATTTTCACCTAGCAGTGGCTTGGCACGTTGCTTTGCAAACTACAACTCTTTCTGCACATTGCAATCTATATGATGTCATAATTCTTCACCATCAACACTACCTGCTCCAAGCAACAACTACAAACAAAAGTTTTCACTGACCCTATCTAGGCAGCACAAATGTTCCATTACAAATAAAGCCAATTAAAACAGTCAGCTATGAGGCAAAGAAGCTTCTTCTTTCTTTTTTTTTTTCTGTAACATGTTGTGCACTGAAGGCAGTCAATCCTATCTCGCAACCTTGACAATAGAACATAATTACAGAACACAGATATAAGCTAGAAAATATGCATGAGAAAGACGGAGCATTACCTTGTTTAGTATACGTATTATAGAAATAAAACAGACAGACATAAAACAACTTTAAATAAAAAAAATTTAGACTTACCCGGTGCCAAGGTATTTTTCTTCTTCTTTTCCGATATACTAGTCTAAGTAAGAAAACTGACTGCAGGACCTTCGTGATAATTTCCAAACGCTGCAGCTATTAACTCTTTCAAAGGTTTTAACCCTTTCAAAGGTTTTCTTTTGGCCATTTTAGTAACCTGCCAAACCAAGTCTTTTTCCAGAGCTCTGGTTTGCAGTTTAAAAACAAAACAAACAAAAATCTCTAACAGTACTAGGTTGAGATCCATCTGGTAGAGGTCCCCAGTACTTGGGTTTAGGATCAAATGTTTCAGCCTCTATAGGAGGCAAGGGAACTTGAAATTGATACAGAAAAACTTGAAACTACACAGATAGGCAACATGGGGGAGGATTTTCAAATCATCCCATCTGTAGTCACCTACTGTGCGTACATCCACAGTAGTTTATTTTCCTTTTTCTAGATGTTGCTTATCTAACTTTACTTAACCAGCCACTGCTTTTCACCTAAAAGCAGCCTGAACTGTGAAAGCCATCATTGGCTCCAACAGTATATACTTGCAGCAAGCACAAATTACAAGTACAAAGGGCAGTTGCCCTTGCTTGTTTGAGCCTTAATACACCTTTAAAAAAGAACTCATCCTTTTTCCTAAAAATAGACATTTTATTTTCGAATCCTGCCGACTACGCCAAAAATGTTCTGCCAACTCAAACCAAGCAGCTATTTGCCATTCACACTCACATACACACAATAACAGTACAATAAGTATAGCAAGCCAAAGCTTTATTATAGCAAAATATAATACAAAAGGTTATACATCACCGATTCCAAAAGCTACATCCAAGCCTGTTCCAATGGCTGGGAAGCCCCCTTGTCAGCCTGGCTAGGAGTCTCACGAACCGGGAATTGGCCCCACAGCGATGCGTCCACCCTGCAGGTGAGGCTTCTAACCAGGCATTGAGAAAGCTACATTTATATCTTATTCTATGCTAAAAATAACCGTGCAGCCTTCATAGTGTTGTCTCGCCACATTCTAGAAGCTGGCCGGGCTTGCAGATACTGAGATTCACCCATAAGGACTGCTCAGAATTCCCTACACCTGCTAGGTCACTGTGCTCCAAACACTGGCGGGTGCCTAGAACACTATGAGCTAAGCAGAAGTTTAAACAAAACTACAAAAACAGGTTGCCTGATAATATGCAACCTTCAAGTTAGCAAAATACACTGTCTGAAGCAAAACATAATAATGAGGCTATCTAAAGAGCAAAACACCAATTAAATGAAGCAGCATGTAAAATGGAGTCACACAATACAAAATGGAGTATAAAATGACATACATTACATGAAATAGCATACAAAATGGAGTGACAATAATCAACATATTATACTATCACTACATGGGGGTGGCAACTCTCAAACCTCAACAAACTGTTTCTATCAGTAGCTTTCTGAAACAAAGTAGTACACCCCCCCATCCTTATACAACTTTAAGTCGAGAAAATTAATACTGACTTGGTTAAGCTCAAACTGATATTTTAAATGACTAGTGTCTTCCATCCACTTCACAAATAATGCAAACTCATCACATGATCCTTTTCATATGATTATAATATCATCTATAAAGTGCCACCACAAATCCAGACAACAAATGTGTGGATTTGTGGCAGCGCTGTACAGATAATCTAATTCCCATTTGCCAACAGATAAGTTGGCATAACTAGGTGCCATTGCTGTGCCCATAGCAGTACCTCATATTTGATGAAACAATTGTCCCTGAAACAAAAAAAACATTCATTTCAAGGACACATTCCACCAGCCTCAAAAGAAAATGTGTAGGAACCCTAACACATTCTTCCTCTTGTCTCTTATCTAAAAAGTAAGAGAGAGCATCTAGGCCTTCTTTATGAGGAATAGTAGTATAAAGGGAATTAACATCAATCACTGCAAAAAAAACAATCAGCCTCCATATTTAAGTTCTCAACTATTTGAACAACCTGTGTAGAATCTCTAAGAAATGATCTCAACTGTCTAACTATAGGTTGTAAAAAAGTATCCAGAAACAAGGAGACAGGTTCTGTTAGCCAACCTTTACCTGAGACTATAGGTCTCCCTGGTGGCTGTACTAGGCTCTTATGGATTTTGGGTAATGCGTATATTGTTGGTATTACTGGACAATTAACTGTTAGAGTTCTATACTCAGTGTCTGAAATATACACCTTCAAAAAACCTTCATTAAGTACACAATCTAATTCATCTTTGAATTTGTTAATTGCCCCATGTGAAATCTTTTTATAAGATGACTCATCATTAATTAGTCTGTTAACCTCAATAATGTAATCTTTAGTATTGAGCACTACCACTGCTCCCCCTTTATCAGTGGGCTTAATTGTCAAAGACTTATTTTCACTTAACACTTTTAAAGCAACCCGTTCATTTTTAGTTCAATTATCCCAAAATTTACAATGTTTGTCTTTTTGTAGTTGCTGTAAATCAAATTCACATTTTTTTATAAATGTTGAAACAACAGGGTTCATAGGAGGACAATATTCAGACCTGGACTGAAGTTTTGATATTTTGTCACTTTCTCCTAAACTGCTATCTTCTTGTTCAAAAATACATTTAAATGTGAGATTTCTTCCCAGTTTATGCAGATCAACACACACATTTAAAAAATTAATATCTGCTGTAGGACAAAACGAGAGACCTTTACTTAACATAGCAATTTCACTTGTAAGATTGTGACTAGATAGATTAACCACAGCTACCATATGATCTAAACTCTCATGAGGAGCAATTAATTCATTAATAGAATCAGCATTGGTATTGGTATCCTTAATTCTATCCTGCCTAACTATAATGGGAGTTATATTATCAGCCATATTGGCACATCTACTATCCATCAAACAATCAAGGGAAACAGAACACTGTTCAATGCCTACTTCAGATATTGTATTAGTAACATTGCACACTCTATCAGGAATAAATACTGACTTATCAATATGTCCAAAATGGGAATATTTGTCGCTGCTGGATAGGGAAGAAAAATTAATCTTATTTAAAGTATTGTTTATTCATACTTGTTCCTGCTTCTTTTTCCACGCTGCCCCCCCCCCCGTCCTCCTCTTTGGAACTGGACAGTTTGAAAGCGCGTGCAGCATTGCCGCTGGCTGCGTCAGATCTCCTGGTTGTAAATAGGAGATTGTCCCACTAGGGATTCCCCCAATAATCTGTCAGTCAGTATTTCCGATTCATCAGTATCAGAGGGGCCAGTGGTGTAGTCAAGTACAGTATTATTGATGGAATCATTGGAAGAATTACTTCCTTTCTTCAAAATGGACCTTAATTCAGGTTTTTTAGAGTCAGCCCAGTTAAAGACTTTATTATTAAGATAATCATTTTCATCCCTAATGAATTTCCTTTGTTTTTTAATCTTGGCATCGTATTTTATAACCTTGTCCAGCAGAAGTTTGTTTAATCTGTCCCATTCTGGACCTTCTACATGTTCCTTTAATGTAGTTTCAACTTCCCCAATTTGTATGGTTAGTTCCTCCCTCACTGGTCTAGCAAATTCCAGAATTAATTCAATATTTTTAAAAGAAGTTTGTTCCATATTCTGGTGCCATCTATTCATGAATTCTGCATTATCAGTTCCATAAGAGGGTTTTTGTGTAATATGTAGCCCCCGTGGAATCCTTCTAACCTGAAGATAAGCTTCCAAAGTTTGTTTATGCCAGAACATGCGTCGCCCTTTCAACACTAACTTCTCTAGTTTGCGGAACAAAGACTTAATATTAAACTCACCACCATTCTGCAGCGTTTGTTCTCTGGGCCCCAAAAAAAGATTCTCTCCATCCTGAGCCATGAATACAAAATCCGCAAAGCCGCCCACAAGGACGCCATCATGCACACCACGTATAGAAGTGTTTTGCACTTCCTCTGATCTCTCCTTGGCGTGAGCCATCACATGATCTGGTCCGGTTCACAATCACTTCCCCCCCGGAATCTCGCACATGCTTAAATAGTACAGCTTCTTATTCCAAGGTGAGTTGTTTTCAAATAATTATAGACAAGAGATGTGGCATCCCAAACAATATTGAATGTGTTGCACTTATGTCGAATTAACATCCGAACACCATCACCACGGAAATCGTTGGCAAAACAAAAGTCCTTAAGCTTTTACGGCTAATAGAATATAGCCAACCTGTGCTCCATATCAAATGGATAGACATAAACTGGAAAAAATAGGAGCACCAGGACTGTGTGGTGCTGTAAATTCAAGACAATCACTGCATACAAATAAGCACCCACACAGCTTAAGAAGTACAGACAAACGCTATAATAATATAATAGCGTTTAATATCAAACGTGCAACAAGAATATAAATGGAGGCTAAAACGAAATAAATTAACGTTTCACCTAGACTCTGCTAGGCTTCATCAGAATAAAACAGTGCCTTTGTTACTCCCATTATAGTTAGGCAGGATAGAATTAGGGATACCAATACCAATGCTGATTCTATTAATGAATTAATTGCTCCTCATGAGAGTTTAGATCATATGGTAGCTGTGGTTAATCTATCTAGTCACAATCTTACAACAAGTGAAATTGCTGTGTTAAGTAAAGGTCTCTCGTTTTGTCCTACAGCAGATATTAATTTTTTCAATGTGTGTGTTGATCTGCATAAACTGGGAAGAAATCTCACATTTAAATGTATTTTTGAACAAGAAGATAGCAGTTTAGGAGAAAGTGACAAAATATCAAAACTTCAGTCCAGGTCTGAATATTGTCCTCCTATGAACCCTGTTGTTTCAACATTTATAAAAAAATGTGAATTTGATTTACAGCAACTACAAAAAGACAAACATTGTAAATTTTGGGATAATTGCACTAAAAATGAACGGGTTGCTTTAAAAGTGTTAAGTGACAATAAGTCTTTGACAATTAAGCCCACTGATAAAGGGGGAGCAGTGGCAGTGCTCAATACTAAAGATTACATTATTGAGGTTAACAGACTAATTAATGATGAGTCATCTTATAAAAAGATTTCACATGGGGCAAATAACAAATTCAAAGATGAATTAGATTGTGTACTTAATGAAGGTTTTTTGAAGGTGTATATTTCAGACACTGAGTATAGAACTCTAACAGTTAATTGTCCAGTAATACCAACAATATACGCATTACCCAAAATCCATAAGAGCCTAGTACAGCCACCAGGGAGACCTATAGTCTCAGGTAAAGGTTGGCTAACAGAACCTGTCTCCTTGTTTCTGGATACTTTTTTACAACCTATAGTTAGACAGTTGAGATCATTTCTTAGAGATTCTACACAGGTTGTTCAAATAGTTGAGAACTTAAATATGGAGTCTGATTGGTTTTTTGCAGTGATTGATGTTAATTCCCTTTATACTACTATTCCTCATAAAGAAGGCCTAGATGCTCTCTCTTACTTTTTAGATAAGAGACAAGAGGAAGAATGTGTTAGGGTTCCTACACATTTTCTTTTGCTGCTGGCGGAATGTGTCCTTGAAATGAATGTTTTTGTTTCAGGGACAATTTCATCAAATACGGTACTGCTATGGGCACAGCGGATGGCACCTAGTTATGCCAACTTATTTGTTGGCAATGGAATTAGATTATCTGTAGCGCTGCCACAAATCCACACATTTGTTGTCTGGATTTGTGGCGGTGTTTATAGATAATATTATAATCATATGGAAAGGATCATGTGATGAGTTTGCATTATTTGTGAAGGGATGGAAGACACTAGTCATTTAAAATATCAGTTTGAGCTTAACCGAGTCAGTATTAATTTTCTCGACTTAAAGTTATATAAGGATGGGAGGGGGTGTACTACTTTGTTTCAGAAAGCTACTGATAGAAACAGTTTGTTGAGGTTTGAGAGTTGCCACCCCATCATACCCGGACAATATACCTAAGGGTCAGTTGATTAGACTTTTGAGAAACTGTACAGAACCCCAGGAATATGATAAAAGAAACAGGAACAAATACATAGATTTGTGGAAAGGGGTTATAGTCAACACAGCATTGCATCTGCTATTAAACAAGTGGATGCAATGGATAGAAACCAAGTGTTGCTATATAAATCTAAGGTAACAAATGAAAAGAAAGGATTTGAGTGTCCCTTAGTTACTGACTTCTCTAGACGGGCTGACCGAATTAGGAGTATTGTTACAAGTAATTTGCCCATTTTACAATTGGAACCGAGAATAAGGGAGATAGTAGATAAGGGACCAAAGGTTGTTTTTTGAAAATGCAAGAGTATTAGAGATTATGTGGTATCTAATTTAATTGAGAGTAATAATGAAGCAAAACAGGTTCTTTTGGCACCAAAACCTATGGGCACATATAGATGTGACAATTGCATTTATGTGGCTATATATACAATAGTAAGAGTGTATTACATCCAACATCAGGGAAAACAATAGAAATTCATGACTTCATTACTTGCAATAGTACTGGAGTAGTTTATTTGCTGTTGTGTGAGTGTGGAGCATATTATGTTGGTAGAACAATACGGAAATTTAAGGTCAGAATTGGTGAACATGTTAGAGTGGTCGATAAGGGTGATTTGAACTATGCCATTGCTAAGCACATGCAAATAAATTATCCACACACGCATACTTTCAAGTTCTTTGGCCTGGAGCTAGTTAAATTGGGTCCTCGGGGAGGGGGATATAAACAAGAAAATAGGACAAAGGGAAAGTTTTTGGATTTTTTCATTAGAAGCATGCACTGGTAAGGGACTTAATGAAAGCATAGATCTCTCAGCATTTTTAAAAAATACAGGAGTTAAAAAAATACAGGAGCTGAATTGCATAAATATTCATCAACCATGGTGCCTTATAATTGTAGCCTCCATTAATTGATTCATTATAATAATCATTCAGTCTTTGAATGCAATGAATATTTTGAAATGAGTGCCTGTAAGTTTATTCTTTTTTGCTTTTTGTGCTTATGGCCATAATGGCATCTAGCTGAAGAAGATAGTAAGGCAACATAATAAATGCCCATTAAAATAGAGAATTACTATAATGTGACATATATAATGGTTATTACATGTTGCATTGCAGTTAGGACTAATAAGCAATCTGTTTTAAACTTACTGTTTAATATGATTTACATATGTTTGCATTAAATTGTATTGTTTTTAGAAAATTATGTGTATATGTTATGATTGGACTGGGAATTTGATCACGAAATAGTTAATGAATGAATTTCATGTTATTTGTTTGGTAATTGGTTTATTTATGTCACATGATAGCATATGAAGCTGTATTTAAATGGCATGTAACAAAGGCACTGTTTTATTCTGATGAAGCCTAGCAGAGTCTAGGTGAAACGTTAATTTATTTCGTTTTAGCCTCCATTTATGTTCTTGTTGCACGTTTGATAGTAAACGCTATTATATTATTATAGCGTTTGTCTGTACTTCTTAAGCTGTGTGGGTGCTTATTTGTATGCAGTGATTGTCTTGAATATACAGCACCACACAGTCCTGGTGCTCCTATTTTTTCCAGTTTATGTATATGCAAATCACCACAGTATATTATGCTGGTTCAACTTTAAGCAGAATGCATGGTACCAAAAGGTCTCTCACACAGTCTGCAAAGGGTGTTAACAGAAGACACGTGTTACGTCCTACCAGGACTCAGTGTGCCTCGTCTGTTTGATGCCCCAGTGGAATGAACCAGCTACCCTATATACAATGTAATATACATTGCTACAATCTGAAGTTCTGAGCCACAAAGTAAGGGTCTGTAGCTGGTTCAAAGATAACTGACTGTCTCTTAATGCCAACAAAAAACAGTCTCAATGACTTTTGGTACCTGTCAGAGGCTTGTTAAACTTACTTCTCCCCTACTATTTAATATCCTTGATGGTGCTAATATTGAAGATGTCTGCTCCTTTAAGTTCCTCAGGGTCTGCCTTGACCAGCATCTTGATTTCTCTGTGCACGCTGATGCTATTCACCGAAAGCTTCACCCCTAGCTTAGTGCTTTGTACAGGAATAAAGTGAGTATACTGCTCCTTGCCTGCCGAGGAACTAGCCTAAAAATGATCGTTGCTATTTTTGACTATGGTGATTTAGTCTACAGTAGTGCTCCTAAATCCTACCTTGCCACACTGGACCCCGTTTTTCATTCTTTCTGCCACTTTGCTTTAGATTGCCCCTCTCATACTAACCACTGCTCTTTTTACTCAGTTCTTTTCTTCCCCCCTCTCTCTTGATCCTAGGCATCTTTCCCATTGTGTCTCTTTTTTTATCCGAAATCTGGTTCGGCACTCTTCCCTGTTATCTAAAATCCTTTCTTTCACCTCCTCCTTTCTCCTACCCTCTCTGCAACAATACTTTCCATTCTCTCTCTCTTTCCCTTTTAGAAAATCTATTGTTGGCCAATCTGCTTTTTCTTATCGCATTTCAAAACTTTGGTCCTCCCTTCCCCTTTCTATTCATTCTGCTGCTTCTCCTTCCTCAGTAAAGTCTCTTCTTTCTGACTTTTGTCATGCTACCTGCAACTGCTTATAACACTTCTTTTTCTCTGTTCTCTAGTCTTGCCCTCTTTTACTGTTCTGCTATTTTCCCTTTCTGTATATGTTAGAGTGTGTGTTATTTTCTAGATGCCTTCATTTACTATTCTGCCTATAATATTTATGAGTCTGCTTGCAAAACTATTATTGTATTTTACCTTGTTATTTTTTTATTGTTAGCTATTTCATACTCCCGTCTCCCCCAGGACACATCTGGAAACAAGCTGTTTTCAGCTCAGTATGTACTTCTGGTTAAACTTTTAAATAAATAAATATATGAAATGAAATATTGCCATGAAAGTAAGGATAATTTTCTGTTGAGTCTCCACTGGGCTCGTCTCTTGAGCATCACTTTTTATATCTTTCCACTAAGAAAACAAACACAAAAATAGGGTTCTGCTCTTCTTATTCAGAAAAGCCCATAAAATGTCCATATTTGACTGGTTATCCTTGTGTTTTCTCTCCTTACTTTTTAAGTCATCAGCTACTCTGTGCCCTTTGGCAAGCCACGAATGAATGTAAGGGATGGGGTTGAATTTCTTCAACGGTGGGCCAACTAGATTCAAGAATAGTAATCATGAAATAGTTTCAATATGCACGGATCCTCGCATTGACATGCATATGAGATTCATTTGTGAAAAGCCTCGCTCACACTCAGCACTGGAGACAGCAACAATGCTCACAGCCATCAACAGGTCTTTATACTGCTTCTGAAATTCTTTCCCACCTGACTCTTCATATACCCTGTATGCCCGTATGGTTTCATGAGTGTTGCCAGTGTCAAATCTTTCACAAAGAGACTCAGTCTTGCTTTCTCCATACAGTGTAGGTAGCTCATCAGGCCAGTACTGTTTATATAACACCTTCATTCCAGTGATCAGTTTTTCATATCCATTCTTGTCGCCACTGCTGCCTCCAGCAGACAGCATATGATTTCGCAAATTGTCCGTTAAGCTGCAAAAAAACTGTCCTGGATGAATTTTCTTGTTTAGACATTTCCTTCATGCAAGACTATACCCTGAAACATCTTCTCTTCTATGGCTTTCTCACACTGTGCAGAATATTTCCCTTGCTTTTCTACCATTGCATTAAACATATTTCATGGCAGAAAGCTCGGTATGCATCAATTGCAGAATCGCAACGTTGCAATTCGAGAGATAACTTAGGCAAGTCCTGCAGCACATCATACATAAGTCCAAGATTACTGATGAACTGAATGGACGATAACTGCTTGCTTAGGCCTGAATATGTTTTGCGTGTTGCGCTGTCGCAAGAAACATCGACAACTGCCGATGTGAAGTGCTTAGCCTTAGTTTTTTTTATTTTAACATTTATTTATTTTATTGTTTGTTAAATGGGTAGATCTAGGCATGGGTACCTGCTTTCAGGGGTGACCCAGGAGCACTGGGGAGGTTAAGTGTTTAGAGACAGACAGACAGTCACACAGCATGCAAGTGGCGGTTGTGGGAATCAAACCCAATCATTGTGCTCTGCTGGATGAGCCAAGCTCATACACACACAGCTCGGTCTCAAACCAGTCTTCCTTGCTGTATACCCCTTTGTTTTTTTGGTTTTTTTTTAGTTGGTACTTTTTTCCCCTGGCCACCAGACTGCCTACCTCTTTACTCATCCAGGCATCCTCATGAGGTATCAGGCCACCATTCCCAGAACTCCCCGGCTCCATATTCAGGCCCACGGCATACCCCTGCGGCTTGGCTCTCATGGCGGAGAGATGGCAAGCCCCCCCACACACTCTTCCACCCAGACCAGATCCAGTTGAGCCGCGCACCCTTGGCACCAAGAGAGTCCCTCACGGAAACAGCCATCATGCCGCCGTGACTGGTGCCCATTGTTTGCTTGTTCTTCCCCTGTGATGTCTGTGTTGTGCAATGATGCCAAGGGACAGGGGCATGCATGCTACCACACGCACTCCTTCCCATCATCGGCCACAGCACATCCCCCCCATGTCTGCCAGTGACCTGAAGTCACTCCCAGCCACTGCTAGAGGCCACTAGGACACCGAGGCATCACCCCCCACCCCAGAGAAGGACAGCAGTCCTAAGAATGCTCAATCCTTCTCCTCCCCTGCCAACCCCTGATGACTCAGGCTTGCTTCTGAACCTGGGTCACCGGCATGGTGCGAGGTGTGGCATCCAGCACCTCAACCCTCAGTGCCACCGGGTCGGCTTTGTTTTGTTTTTTAACTTGTACTGCAGGCTTACAGCAGCAGCCCATCTTCCTTTGCCTTCCCAGCTTGCCACAGCAACAGTACAGCTTTTTAAGTACTGTCATTTTATTCAGACCTCTGGGTCTGAGGAATGGGAGAAAAAAACTCAGATGTGAACAGGAAATACCAAGGGGTGTATGTATATCTGAGATCATAATTTATGGATTTCTGCTTTTATTAACTTGTTGAGAACCTATGCATATGTGCGTTTCATTAAAGAAGGTTGCATCCCCCCCCACTTGCCGGTGTTTATCTACCAGGAATATTTTAATTATTCTACAGTTATTGTACAGCACCCTGTTCTTCTGATTGATGCATTGTATTTATCCTCTTCCAGGATCTAGTCTGAGATGAAGGCATGACTGGGGACAGTGTGGCTTCTTCTAGGGAATGGAGGAATGCTTTTGCACGTTTCAGGTGAGGGAGCTGGGAAGGAGCTCTTGGGGTGGCCCTAGGAGATGACCTGACTGGAGGGGGCAGGGTGATCTAGGAAGCACCAAACGATGCTGGCATGAGATGTGTAAAGGAATTAGGCAAACAATGCCGCCGCCAACCTCCTCCTCTCAATTGTGGACCTCTCTGTGAGGTGGCTAATCCGGTTTACACGTCCCTCAATGCCAGCAAGTGAAAACAGGGCCAAAGAAAAGGTGGAGGAAACAAGGATCTACAATGGCACTGAGACATTTTCATTCACCTTGCGGGAGACTTTTTTTTTCAGCCGGAGGGTCAGCCAGGGAGACGGGTCGACAGCAGCAGAGGGAGTGAGCAGGAGAGATTTCCTATTTGCTCTAAATTAGATCAGATCGGAGGGCTGGAGATGCTTTGTGAGTTGTAATGCCACTATGCAAATGAGAGGAATGAAGCACACTCTCTCATTGGTGCGGTTCATTTCTCTTAAGTGAAGGCCAGCTCCTGTTGTGAAATTCCAACGGCTGTCACACTGGGCTTCACTGTTAATTGGTGTGTCAGAGTCATGTTCACTGTACAGTGCTCTGCATTGGACTGATCCCTGACACACCTCTGAAATGCAGTACTGTCCCAAGGTGTTTCTTGTGCAAGCAAACACAAAAAGAGAGACCAGTAACAAAGACAAGCACGGTGGTATAAATAAAGACTAAAAGACTTAATACTTTTCACATAGATACATAGATACATAGACAATGTTGGCAGATAAGGGCCTATGGCCCACCCAGTCTGCCCATTTGAGCTTGTAAGTTCAGTTTGTTTTCCTAGAAGTCTGTTGCCCCTTACCCCTGACCTCCAGAATTCCTTTATGTCTACCCCATGCATTCTTAAATCCCGTGATTGTTTCAGCCCCCACCACTTCCTCTGGCAGGGTGTTCCACTTGTCCACCACCCGTTCTGTGAAGAAATTGTTTCTCATGTTTCCTCTGAATCGTCCTCCTCCAACTTCATCCCATGCCCTCTAGTCCTGGAACATCTTTTTCGCTTAAAAATAGTGTTTTCCTGCACCCTGTTCCTCCCTGTAAAATACTTGTATGTCTCTATCATATCCCCTCTCTCCCTCCTCTCCTCCAGGGAGTACATGTTCAGTTCCTTCAACCTGTCTTCATAGGACTTGTGATGCAATCCATGCACCATCTTTGTTGCAACCTCTGAACCTTCTCTACCCTGTCTATGTCCTTACGTAGGTATGGTCTCCAGAACTGTACACTGTACTCCAGGTGGGGCCTCACTAGTGTCTTGTATAGCGGAATTATGACCTCCCTTTTCCTGCTGGTGATGCCCCTGCCTATACATCCCAGCATCCTATTTGCTTTACACATAAAGTTAAACGTTATGATTTACTGTTCATCCAATTTGAAATAAACTTAAACTTTCTCATTTACTGTTCTTCCTACTTGGAAAATATAAAAATAAAGGTTACAAAGTTCATCTACTAACAAATACAATTTGCAGCTGCAACTAGTTAAAACCTTTACCTTCTAGCATAGTTTTTTTATGGTATTTCACATTACAACTAGGAACTATTTTATTTAGCATACTACTATATTACACTACTTTATTTCCAATAAAAACATACTTTTCAAAATTAAAACAACTGTCTCAGTTTTATCTCTTATCATTGTATAATAGCAATATCCCATACCCTGTCATGGTATATTGTTTAATTCTCTGTTTATATGACATAGTTGATAGATAGTAAAGAAACACTCATTGCTGGTATCCAGTAATATCCTTATCTCTTGGCAGACTCCCATTCCTTTGCTGTCCCATTTTGTTTAAACTTCTGTCAGGGACACAGTCTTCTGCTTCCAGGTCCCCTCCCTCTGGAACAATCTGTCTCCCCAGCAGCAGTGGTCTACCACATACCCCTCACTTAAGTATCTACTAAAGTTTCACTCCGCCCCCTCCTTATCCTGTTCATAACCTTTTTTAACCTTTTCCACTCCTCCCGAGTTGACATTTTCCTGCGTTGCTTTTGCCTGTTTCACAGTTTTTGCCCTACTGGCAGGTCAGTTCTATGTTCATTATGCATCCCTTCAATTTCACTGCCTATTGTGCACTCCTTTGTACTCCTTATAGCTCCACTTTTCTTTACTCATGATACATTATACTGCATAGTCTTTGTTTTATCAGTCTTGCACTACAGTATATAGGGTTTATTTGCACTATTTTTTGCCTCTACTGTATTTTGTTATTTGTATGTTTATCTCTGGTACCACTTGCCGAGGGCACACACAGGAACAAGGCTTGGCTTAGTGTGCCTTTCCTGGTCACTGATTTTTAAACAAGATAAATAAACTTAAACAAATATATATATAGCTTGTTTAAAAATCAGTGACCAGGGAAGGCACACTAAGTCAAGCCTTGTTCCTGTGTGTGCCCTCAGCAAGTGATACAAGAGGTAAACATACAAATAACATAATACAGTAATTAGTGACACAAAAAAAGAGGTGTGCAAGAACAAGGGGGCACAATTTGAAGATAGAGAGGGGGCGGCTCAGAGGTAATTTAAGGAAGTATTTTTTCACAGAGAGGGTTGTGGATGCATGGAACAGCCTTCCGGAGGAGGTCGTGGAGTCAAAAACAGTGGTGGAATTCAAGCATGCATGGGACAGTCATAGGGCAATTCTAGGGGGTGGGGGTAGAAGGAAGTAGGCTGCTGGTTAACTAGGATCTGCAGCTTATCCAGTAGGCAGGAAAATGGGCAGATTGGGTGGGCCAATTGGTCCTTATCTGCCATCAAATTCTATGTTTCTATGTTAGTAGTGCCACTATAGTTAGGGTTGAGTACCCCATTTAAGGTTGAATCTGAAATTTTGCACCTTAATAACTTTGCCACCATATGACAGATGTGCCTGAAATTTGGAATTCATAGTCAGGTACCATAGATACCCGTACCTGCCAAGTTTCGCTATGGTTGCATGTACGGTTGCAGAGTTACAGAGAGCCAAGAAACACACAAATTACAGGTTTTTCGCATTTCTTTGCTTGCACCTACAGCCCACATGGTTTGCACGATCAGTCCGAAAACTTCAGAAAACATGCAGCCAGAGTTCCTGATGTGCCTTTCTAAAATTACATGAAAAAATATTTAACAGTTCAAAAGTTATTCAAAAAACACTGAATCCCATTATAGTCTATGGGAAAAGTTAAACAATGCGAAAGTGTTGCAAATGCAGTTTTTACTGTCACAAATGACCCTTTTACTTTCATGAATTCAGCCATTTTTTTCAGTTAGTGGTCAGAAAAATGCTTGCCATTTAAATTTGGGACCCTGTAGGGACACAATTCTTATTGTATTCACCTAGTCAAGCCCTGAGAATGCTAGCCGTGTATTCTCTGGGGGGTAAAACACCCCAGAAATATGTTTTTTAAATTTTTGTAAAAAGTAGTGTTGCAAAGTACTTTCACAAATGCAACACTTTCATGATTTTTTTTGTGAAAGTGTCGTGATTTGTGAAAGTAATTTTCAACACTATGCCTAAAACAATAGGAAATCTTTGCCACCCTGCTACAAAACAACAGTTTGGTCTTTTGGGCTGAAATTTGCAGGGAAGAAAGCCAACAACACACAGATGTTCCTTTTCATGGTTTGGTGCCAAAATATAACAGCACTGCAAGGTTACGGCACTCTGAAGTTAACAATTTTTCCCATAGGATAACATTATGGCATCCGCCGCGATTTTCGGGTCCCATATCTTGAAAACTGTTTGAGATACGGACTTTTCATCAAAAAAATTCTTAGTCCCCCACTGGCAGACTTAGTACAAAACTAGCCAGGAAAGTCATAAATAATATGAGATTTTAATGTTTTTTCTACGTTGTACGGTTCCTGAGATATAAGCAATTTTGTATTCCAAGTGCTCATTTTCCTGTCAGAGGGCCACTATTATGCCCACTTTCTTTGTATTCACAGTGCTTCTGGATGCACCTCTTTTGAACACAAAGCATGTGCGTTTGCATTACTGTTACTGTTAGCATTTGCATTTCCGATTGCATTTCCGTTACCATTTGCATTTCTGTTTGCATCACTGTGTGCATTACCATTTGCATTTGTGTTTGCGTTTGCATTACCGTTTGCATTACTGTTTCTTTTTGCGTCACCATTGGCATTACCATTTGTGTTACAGTTTGCATTTCCATTATCATTTTCGTTAGCATTTCTGTTTGTGTCACCGTTTGCGTTACCATTTCCGTTTGCGTTACTGTTAGCATTTGCATTGGCACTTGCATTTCTGTTGTTGCTTGTGTTACTGTTTCCTTGTGCATTGCCATTGCTGTTACCATTTGCATTACCGTTTGTTTCCGTTACCATTTGTGTTTGCATTTATGTTTGCACTTGCATTTCCATTACCGTTTGCATTATCGTTTCTGTTTGTGTCACCATGTGTGTTAACATTTGCATTTGTACTTGCATTTCTGTTTGCGTTTTCATTGCCATTTGCATTACCATCTGTGTTTAGTTTCACATTTGCATTTCCATTACCATTTCCATTACAGTTTACCCTTTGCTTTTGTGCTTGTGTTACCGTTTGTGTTACTGTTTCCTTTTGCATCACCATTGGCGTTACTGCTTATGCTTGCGTTTGCATTACTGTTTGCGTTTTCATTACCATTTGCGTTACCATTTGCATGTGCGTTTTCATTATCATTACTGTTCTCGTTTCTGTTACTGTTTGTGTTTCCATTACCATTTTCATTAGCATTTCCATTTGTGTCACTGTGTGCATTTGCGTTTTCGCTTGTGTTTGCGTTACTGTTTCCTTTGGCATCACCATTGCCATTACCGTTACCGTTTGTGTTTCCATTTGCATTACTGTTACTGTTTGCATTTTCATTACCATTTGCATTTGCGTTTCTGTTAGCGTTTGCATTTCCATTGTCGCTTGCATTACTGTTTCCTTGTGCATCGCCGTTGCCATTACCGTTACTGTTTGCATTTGCGATTGCATTTCCATTTGCGTTACCATTACCATTAGTGTTTGCATTTATGTTTGTGCTTGCAGTTCCGTTACTGTTTGCGTTATCATTTCCATTTGCATCACTGTGTGTGTTACCATTTGTGTTTGTGCTTATGTTTGTGTTGCTGTTTCCTTTTGCATCACTGTTAGCGTTACCATTTGCATTTCTGGTACCATTTTCATTAGTGTTTTTGTTTCCATCACCGTGTGCATTACTGTTTGCGTTTGTATTTGCGCTTGCATTTGTGTTTCCGTTTGCGTTACCGTTTTCATTTTTGTTGCCATTTGCATTACCATCTGAGTTTGTGTTCACCTTTGCACTTGCATTTGTTACCATTTGCGTTACCATTTCCGATTGCTTTTGCATTACCGTTTACATTACTGTTTCCTTTCACATCACCATTGGTGTCATAATTTCTGCTTGCATCAATGTTACAGTTACCATTTGCATTTTCATTACCATTTGTGTTAACATTTGCATGTGCATTTCCATTACCATTACTGTTCTTGTTACTGTTAGCGTTAATGTTCCCATTAGGATTACCATTACCATTGCTGTTACCATTAATGTTAGGGTCATCGGGCCCTGTGCTCCCACCACCACTATTTATAGTGCACATTCTCAAAAAAAAGGGAAATTCATGGCAAAAAAATCAGTTTAATGCATCAGTTAGGGTTGTCCCACAGTGACAAAAGTGAAGAAATTTGGTGTGAGGGTTGCCACCCCTTGCACCCCATGTCAACCCCACCCCCACCAACGGGCATCGGGGTGTGCTTTGGGGTCATCAGGCCTAGCTTTCACCCCATTCTCCTATACTGCACCACCTCAGCTTTTTTATACATGGAATGGGGTGAGAGTTAGGTCGATGATCTCAACGCACACCCTGATGCCTGTTGGTGGGGGGCGGTATGGTAAGGAATGGCAATCCTAACCTGAATTTCCTCACTTTGTCACTGTGGAATATCTAACTGATGCATTAAACAGAGTTTGTTTGCCATGAACATATATATGTATATATGATACATGATGGGCAGGAGTGTGATATGGAAAATATTTTCACTCCTGCAGAGTGACCTCTGGACACTCACGAGTGGCGAAGCCACAAGTGAGAGTATCCAGAGGCCACTCTGCAGGAGTGAAAATATTTTTCATAGCACAAGACTGCACATCATGTATGCTGTTTATACAATAGGGGTTGGATGATATGTTGTATTCTACTTATTTTCTGTGTGTTTTGCTGTTTCTTAGTGTGTGGTTTGTATTATTTTTACTTGGTAGTTCTCATTTAGAAATGTCTTTTGCTGAATTGAAAAACATTTTGCCATTTTAGTTTGGTTAAAATTGTAACTGCTGTATTTTTCTGTGCTCTGTGTAGTGCTCTGCTCATTTCTGTGTGAATGTGTCAGGTTTATTGCTCATCTTCTCCTTTCTGTGTGAAATGGAATGCAGCTCCAGGGAAAGTTGAAGAAAAGAGCAACAGGTGGTTAATGAGGTAGCTAGAGTGGTTTATTTTGTAATGAGGTAAGCACAGTGGTTTCATTTTTTGTTATCACACTCTGCTGAAGAGCAGCAGGTGGCTAATGAGTAGCTAGAGTGGTTTATTTTGTGATGAGGTAAGCACAGTGGTTTTATTTTTTGTTATCACACTCTGCTGAAGTAGGCTGTTAAGTTAATCTCATGATGGTGATGTTATGCTGAAATAAAGTATGGGCTATCATCTCACCCCTGTTGTATAAATATATTTATACAATGGGGTGAGTTGATATTAGGTGAAATAAAATCACACATTTCTCACTACCACTGAATAAATCAGCAGTGACATTGCAGGGTGATAAAATGGTACATTTGCACATACACTCCATACGTCACTAGCTGATATCACCACTGTGCCTACATCAGAGCTCCACACAAAATCAACCTTTCTAACCTGCACTACATTCACCCTAAATAAAACAATTACACACACACACACACACACACACACACATATATGTATAAAGCATGAGAAACATACCTTTTCCCCAAACATCTCATGCAGTGCATTACAACATTCAAGTGGTACCCGGCACATACAGCAGAACAGAACTGCAAAAGAAAAGAAGAAAGAAATCAAAACAAAGAATACTATGGTGTTCTTCATCCAAAATGTTGCTTTGTTAAAGGTGGGACAACATCACAATTGCAACAAACTGAAACTGAAGTGACCTCAAAAATCACTAAATGTAGAGTAAGAAATCTTTAAGAGCTGTAGCCAATTCAAGCAGGACGAGGAGCCCCTGTTAGACCTGACCTCTGAACCACAGCCACCAAAGCTTCCTCCAGCACTAGATCCAAATGAGACATACATCAAATAACAGACCGTGGACTCCCAAAAAACAATAGAAGACTTTATTAAAAGTACTAAAAATGAAAATACAAAATGTAAAACCACAGTAGACATTAACAGTTTACAGAAGTATCTGTTGGAGAACATGGGAATTATTAAACCTATCCATGAAATTGCAGTCGAAGAACTGGACTCATTGCTTTGCCATTATTTCATGCATTGTCAATGCCTGGATGGCACTGAATATGAACCCCTGAGTCTCTGCTCCATTTTCAAAGTATCGAACGATACTTGAAAGACTACTCATACCCCAAATCTCTCAGCACTTCAACAAAATTTCTAAAAATACAGCAAGTGCTTCTCTCAAAGCAGAAGCACCTCAAAGAGACTGGCAAAATAAACCATCCTCAGGCAGCCGACGAACTGACTGATAAATCATACAAGAACTATATGATAAAAAACAACTAGGACCAGATAGTCCACAAGCTCTCATCAATACTATGTGGGTAATTGTAACCCTCTATTTTGGAATAAGAGGGAATACAGAAACCTGTAATCTAAAGTCAGGAGATGTGACCTTGAAAAGAGATGAAGATAACAACCACTACTTAGAGTATTGTAAAGAAAGACAAACTAAAATGAGAAATGGCAGTAATTCAAAAGATATCAGAAAAATTAAACCTCATGCATACGAGATCAATGACCAAAAAAATGTCCTGTAAAAATTACTGGAGACCACGTGATGCAGCATGCCTGAAGGCAGCTCCACTACTCCACTCCAGCCTCCTGACCTGATTTACTTCAATTTTCTACTATATACCTAAGTTAAATAAATCTCTTTCTACTTGGATAGCAAGGACCAACCTTCCAACTGCAAGAGAGTATATTTTCTTCGTTCCTTGGATGCCGAAATGAGGAACTCACCACTGTAACACAAGCCGCCGGTCATGCCTGAAAAGGCCCCTAAAAAGCCTCGGACCTCTAGTGAATCAGAAGCTTCAGCCCTTGTCAGCACTTCAGTTGAATGAGAGCCCCTGATCCTTCTTTAAATCTGATGGACTGCATCTAACTAAGGAGGGAGTCAATGCATTGGGGCAAAAATTTGATGTCTTAGAAACATAGAAACATAGATTTTGATGGCAGATAAGGACCGCTTGGCCCACCCAGTCTGCCCATTTCCCTTCCTAATGGATAAGTTGCAGATCCTAGTTAACCAGCAGCCTACTTCTTCCTCGCCCCCTAGAATTGCCTTATGACTGTCCCATGCATGCTTGAATTCCACCACTGTTTTTGACTCCACAACCTCCTCCTGAAGGCCATTCCATGCATCCACAACCCTCTCTGTGAAAAAATACTTCCTTAAATTACCTCTGAGCCACCCCCCTTCTATCTTCAAATTGTGCCCTCTTGTTCTTGCACACCTCTTTTTTCAAAAGATGCTACCCTCTTGGACTTTGTTGATTCCCTTGAGGTACCTGAAAGTTTCTATCATGTCCCCCCTCTCCCTCCTTTCCTCGAGGCTATACATATTCAGCTCCTTAAGTCTCTCTTCATATGTCTTCCGGTGCAGACCCTGCACCATTTTAGTTTTAGTCTTTGCAGAATATTTAACCTAGCAAATGGGGAGAGGGGTGCAGCACCCCATACGTAGAATGGGAAGAAACTCCCCCCCCCCAGCTAGTGGTCAAACAGGAGTTCAGAATGTTTGTAATTCATTTGCATCATCAGGTAAAGAAAATGGTCTGGCTCCCCATACGACGCACAGGGGAAATGCCGGACCTCTCCCAACAACTAACACACCAAAATCTGGCCAATGGAAAATCATGTACACAAATGCTCGCAGTCTGGGAAACAAGATCCCAGACCTGCAGGCAAGAATGACAGAGGCTAAACTGGATATAGTAGCCATTAGCTAGACATGGTTTACCAGTAACCACACTTGGGAGACTTCAGTACCTGGCTATGTACTGTGCAGAAGAGACCGAGGTGCAAAAAGGGGGTGTGGAGTGGCCCTTTATGTCAATAAAAATATCAAAGCTACAGAAATTCAGAATACACGTAAGAAGCCAGAAGAACTGTGGGTCACCCTGGAAACAGGAAATGGGACAGCCATATGAACTGGGGTTGTGTACAGGCCTCCAGACCAGGGGAGGACACAGACATGTTACAGTTAGAAGATATACAAAACATGACAGCTAAATGGGAGGTTCTGATAATGGGAGACTTCAACATGCCAGATACAGATTGGTCAATAGCAGCAGTGGCATCTGCCAGAACTAGACACATGGTGGATTCCCTGCAGGGGGAAGGGCCTCAAACAACTGGTACAAAAACCCACAAGAGACAGGGCTATCCTAGATCTAGTACTGACTAACATGGAAAGGATCACAGATCTCCAGGTAGAAGGTCACCTGGGTGCCAGTGACCATCACATGGTATGGTTCAATTTGGCGACTAGAACAAAATCATCCTATTCCAAGGCAAAATATGGAACTTCAGAGGAGCTAACTTTGATAAGATGGCTAACAGAGTTAAGCTAGCCCTGGCAAAAAGAAATACAGATGAGGGGGTACAGGCAAAGTGGGCAAGCATTAAAGATGCAATACTTGAAGCAACATCCCATTGTGTTAGTGAGAAAAGGAAGTGCAAAAGAAAAAGGAAACCACTTTGGTTCTCAAACACAGTAGCAGAAAAGGTCAGAGCCAAAAGGCTGGCCTTCAGGAAATATAAGGGATTGCAGCAGGATGAAGATAGGAAGGCATACCAAACTTCCCTAAGGGAAGCAGGGAAGGCAGTAAGGCAGGCAAAGGCCCAAACCGAGGAAACACTAGCATGAACCATAAAAGAAGGTGACAAAACTTTCTATAGATACATTAATGAAAGGAGAAAGTCAAGAGGGGATATTGCTAAGATCAAAGAGGATACGAGGGCATGTGAGGAGGAGGACCATGTAAAAGCATCTATCCTAAATAGATACTTCTGCTCAGTATTTACTGAAGAGAAGGTAGGGCAGGGCCCACAACTCAGCACCATGGACACAGGGGGGAGGGAGGTGTGCACTAGTCCCTTCACAAAAGAAAGGGTCCTACAAGAACTCAATAAGCTCAGGGTGGACAAGGCAATGGGACCTGATGGCATACATCCCAGGGTACTAAAGGAGCTAAGGGTGGAACTAGCAGAGCCATTATCAGAACTGTTTAGTGAGTCTCTGAGTACAGGAGAGGTCCCAGAAGACTGAAGAAGGGCTCATGTGATCCCACTCCACAAGAGTGGTGGCAGGGAGCTACAGACCAGTCAGTCTTACCTCAGTAGTGGGCAAGATTATGGAGACACTCCTTAAGGCAAGGATAGGGTAACACCTGGAATCCATAGGAGCATAGGATCCAAGACAGCATGGGTTTACAAAAGGAAGGTCCTGTCAAACTAATCTCATAGATTTCTTTGACTGGGTAACCAGAGTGGTGGACCAAGGGGGAGCAGTTGATGTCACCTACGTTGACATCAGCAAAGCTTTTGATACTGTTCCACATAGAAGGTTGATTAATAAGCTGGGTAGGCTCGGGGTGGGTCAGATGTTGGTCAACTGGGTGGCAAACTGGTTGACAGGCAGAAAACAGAGAGTGGTGGTAAGCAGTATACAGTCAGAAGAGATGCAAGTCACAAGTGGGGTACCTCATGGATCAGTCCTGGGACCAGTCCTCTTCAATATCTTCATCAGTGACATTGCAGATGGACTGGAGGGTAAGGTTTGTCTGTTTGCAGATGACACCAAGATCTGCAACAGAGTAGATGATCCAGATGGGGTGTGCAGAATAAGAAGAGATCTGGATAAACTAGCAAAATGGTCGGAAGAGTGGCAACTGGGGTTTAGCGCAAAGAAGTGCAAGATCATGCACATAGGGAAGAGAAACCCTGAAGCCACCTATAGACTGGGAGGGGAGTTGATGGCAGTCACAAGGGAAGAAAGAGACTCAGGCATCATCATCACCAATTACCTGAAATCATCCAAGCAGACCACTAAAGCAGTAGGTAAGGCTAGAGGGATGTTGGGGTGTATCAGTAGGGGTATCACAACTCGGAAGAGGGAGGTAATAATCTCTCTTTACAAGACACTGGCAAGGCCCCATCTGGAGTACTGCATGCAGTACTGGAGGCCACACCTTCACAAGGATATTAACCAAATTGAGGCAGTCCAGAGAAGGGCAACCAAAATGGTGCAGGGACTGCATCAGAAAACATATGAGGACGGATTAACTGAGCTCAATATATATACCCTAGAGCAAAGGAGGGAGAGAGGTGATATGATTGAAACATTCAAACACCTTAAAGACATTAACAAGATGAAAGAGTCTAACATGTTTCAATATAAGAAAATTAGCAGGACAAGAGAACACAGCATGAGATTAGAGGGAGGCCAATTAAGGGGTAATGTGAGAAAGTTCTTTTTCACAGACAGGGTGGTGGATGCATGGAACAGCCTACCTCAGGAAGTGGTGGACATGAATACAGTGCAGGGCTTCAAACAGGCATGGGATAGACATAAGGGAGCAATACAGATGAGTATGAATAAATAGGCCATTGACAGAGCAAAGGCCAATGGCACATTCATAAGTAAGAAAAAGAAAGGGTCAGACTGGATGGGCCTTGCGGTCCATATCTGCCGTCAACTTCTATGTTTCTATGTTTCATTAATAGTATGGTTAATTGCAATGCTGGATAAGAGCTCAGTACTCAGCAGCCCATGGCCCTTTATTTCAGGGATAAAATGGCTAGATCTTTAACATGGGCTTCCTGGAATGTTAAGGGGGCACGCCAGAAACTTAAGTAATACAAAATATTAAAACATCTAACTCTATTGAAAGTTGACATACTTTATCTACAAGAGACTCACCTGTTGGACTCAGAAGCACCTAAATTAATAGGACAGCAGATAGGGCAAATATTTGCAGCAGAAGGCTCCACTCAAAGCTGTGGGGTAATGATCTTAATTGCCAGGTCCGTTCCCTTTTCCCCATCTCAAATTATTAAAGGCCCCCCAGGACAGATTCCTTTTTGTTACAGGTACTTTACACACATAAGACATCCTACTTGGCAGCATATATGGTCCAAATGTGGACTCTCCTGAATTTTTCATGCATTTAATTAATGTACTAACCCCCTTCTTATCCATCCCGATGATTATTGGGGGCGACCTAATCATAACATTTGACCCTTGTTTAGATCATTCCGAAATTTCCCGTAAAGGCCTTTCTCCAGCTCAAAGAGCAGTACGGGATCTTGTGGATCAGCTAGGTTTATGTGACATTTGGTGAGTCCTTCACCCAACCGAAAAGCAATATACATTTACTTCCCAAGTGCCTCAGACCTCTTCCCGTATCGATTACCTCTTAATTACACAATCACTCTTTCCCGGAGTATTAGACTCGTCCATTCACCCGGGACCCCCATCAGACCATTCCCTAGTCACATGTCAGATTTCCTTTTCTTCCCTTCCTAAACAAAGAACACGGTGGAAACTCAGCAACCAACGGTTGAAAGATCCAGGACTAGTCAAATATATTTCTGAACAAATTGCTCAGTTTATTTCCAGTAACCTCAACTCCACTGGAAAACCAGATGTGGAGTGGTGTGCATTTAAAACCTATATGAGAGGGATATTAATTGATCTGGCCTCAAAAAGGAAAAAAGATAGAGAAAGTCAAGTACAGTCCCTTTTGCCCCAAATCCAAGCAAAAGAGACCTCTCTCTCTCTCCTCATTCTCCAGAATAATATAGGCAAGAGTTGAATAAACTGAAGGATTCCTATTTGGAACTATTGAGGGAACGGGCAGAATATGCAATTCTTAAACCTAAAGCCTCTTACACTGATCAATGAAAGAAGGAGGGGTGTCTACTGGGTTTATGTATTAAACAACGAGAATCTTCCAGATTAATTGCAGCAATACATTCCATGATCAATGGTTGCTTACTAACATCTCCTTCAGAGATAGTAGCTGAATTCTGTATTTATTTTAAAAAATTATATGGTCCTATGGTAGACCCTTCCTCCATTCCACGAATTGATCAATACTTGATAGACTCTCACTTACCTCACCTGTCAGACATACAACAATCTACTTTGACAAAGCCTATTTCACAAGCAGAGATAGACAAAGTAATTAAGGACCTCCCTACTGAGAAAACCCCTGGACCAGATGGTTTTTCCCCTAATTTCTACAAAACATTCGCAGACCAACTTACACCTTTATTGGTTCCACTTTTCCACTATACCTTGTCCGGGGTTGAGGTTGATAAGTTTCTGTTTGAAGCCCTTATTGTCCTTTGGCCCAAACCCAACAAGAATCCTGATTTATTGACTAATTATAGGCTAATCTCTCTCCTCAATCAAGTTATTAAAATTCTATCTAAACTCTTAGCCAACCATATTAACATGGTTCTTCCGGACTTGATAGGACCAGAACAGGTGGGCTTCATGAAGGGGAAATCCTCTATGGATCATTTATGTACCTTGGAACATGTCTTCTCGGTGTCCAGGGATGCTAACTTTCCTGCTGCTTTGGTATCCCTGGATGCCGAGAATGCATTCGATTGGGTCAACTGAACCTACCTCTTGCAAACCCTGAAAGCTTTCCACTTCCCCCAGACCTTTCAAAAATGGATAGGTACCCTTTATAGATTTCCAAGAGCCCATATTTCCAGTAACGGAGCTTTATCAGAAACATTCCATCTCCAATCTGGCACAAGACAGGGTTTTCAGTCTATATTTGGGGCCCCTTATCTGTAGATTGATTGAAGCACCAGGGGTTCAAGGCATCACCATTCAAGGCCATATAGTGAAAGTCTCAGTGTATGCAAATGACCTGCTCCTTCAGGTATCACACCCAGCCACCTCAATATCTCATATGTTAGAAATTACTGAAGAATTTAGCAACATGTCCAATTACAAGTTAAACATTGAAAATACAGTAGTCTTTCCCCTTAACCATAAGGTTGTGAAACATGATATTTCCAATATGGGGCTGTCTTGGAAAACAAACTCTCTGCGTTACCTGGGTATTGAACTAACGAGGAACCCTATTCAACTTTGGAAACTTAATTTAGATTCCCCACAAACATACTATTAAACAACATCTGCAGAGATGGTCTTTTCTCCCATTATCACTCTGGGGCAAAATTAACCTGTTAAAAATGAATGTTTTCCCTCGCCTCTTTTACCCCCTCAGCATGCTAAATCTCTGACTCCCTTTAACTTGGTTTAAAAAGGTACACAGGCTTTTTACAGATTTTATCTGGGCTGGGAAAAGATCCAGACTGGCTTTTCACAAACTTGCTGCTCCTAAAGTTAAAGGTTGTCTATGACTACTGCATCTGGGTCTGTATTATTGGGCCAGTCAGACCAATAAATATCTTAGATGGATAGATTCTGGAAATCGGCTAGCCTCCTCACCATTTACACCAATTTGGCTCAAGATTGAAAAGGATCTCCTGAAAACACAGGGACTCTCCCCAGCTTCTCTCCTACATATTAATTTGAAATCTCTGCCATCGTCATTAAAGACATCTCCCATTGCTGTCTCCATCAGAACTCACTCCCAGTTATGTATTTTCCTTAAATATGCTCACACTTGTGACATGTCCCAACCCATATGGGGTAAGCCCAATATCAATATAGGAGGTAAAACTCTTATCTGGATGGTTACCACAACTAGGAGAATGTTCAATCAGTTATTTTATTAAGGATAATGGGATATGGCTCACCTCCTCTGAAATATGGCTAAAGCCAGTATTCCAATGTCCAATATTTTCAAAACCTATCAGTTTCACCACCTTCTGGTTAAAACATTTGGACAGGTCCATTCTAATCCACCTTTCTGGACAGAACTGCGACCATTAGTGGGACTTCCACACGCAGTCTCCAAAATGTACAGTAGGAGACCCTATACTGTATAATCTGAAATATCCAGAATGTTTTGGTCCTACAGTTTTCTGGTCCACCCTTTTCCCAGGAAAGACTATTAACTGGCCTCTTCTGTGGCAGAATTGTCACCATTTTGTTACTCAAGATAGGATGCGACTTATGCAGTTCCAGATACTACATAACTTATATTACTCCCCTCAAAAGTTAGCTAATTTTGGCTACTCTGACTCTTCTACTTGTGTTCGGTGCTTATAAGGGGAAGGTAATCTGCTCCATATTTTTTGGACCTGTCCAAAAGTGGCCAAATTATGGACCCTCATTAAGCAGAAGGCGGACCCCCTTCTTGGTCTGAATGATTTGTTTAATCCTGATATTTGTCTACTAGGTGACCTCTCAAAGGTTCATGTATTTACAGTAATTGCAAATGTCATATAACTTTAATGTCAATGTCAGTCAAGAAACTGGTTTTGAAACATTGGAAGAACACTGAAGAAATTACCTATACGGAATGGTTACATGAGCTTCTGGCTAGTCTTAGGACTGAAAAAACCATAGCAAGTCTTAACCAGAGACTCAAAAGATTTAACAAGATATGAGCCCCCCTGTATACTTTATACTCACTGTAACTGTTGTATAACAATCTTTTTCTGTAGTGTGATCTGGCTCTTTGACATGGTTCTGTGCGGGGTGAAGGGGAGGGGAATGGGGGAAGGGTAGGGGAGGGAAGGGTAGTGCTGTTCCTCTAGTTTTTCAAAGTAATTATGTACAACTCATATTTAAGATGGATCACTGCTTTGCGCATGTTAAAATCCAATAAACTTTGAATTGAAAAAAAAAATTGCATGATATATCACTGCAGAAGATCAGAAAAGGCAAACCATGATAACACTCCATTTTTCCTCACCATCAACCATACACCTAGGCCCGGATATTCAGAAATGCACCAAAGGCCAGCGCAAGTCCGGCACAGCACAGATTTGATGTGCCATGGCACAACTGGAGCCACATTAAGAGGTTGCGCAGGCCGAACAGCACCAGCGCAATGTGGCTGAATATGGCAGAGTTGCACCATGGTGCAAACAGAGATGCACCAGCGCAGCCCTGGTGGTACAGAGCAGCACAACAACAGAGGGGGAAGAGCACAGAGAACAGACCCAGGGACAAAGCTAGAGAAGCACATGACAGCAGCCACAGAAGGCCTCCACCAGCAGGGCACAGCAGGGCACACACAGGCACCCAGACACTGGACCCCAGAACACAACAGTGGCATGGATAGCAGACAATAGGAGGTGCCAACAGCCAATAGAGGGCCACCAAGAGAGCCCCCCACCCACCCAGGCAGGCTGCTGGCTGTG
This sequence comes from Neoceratodus forsteri, assembly GCA_016271365.2. NCBI lineage: Eukaryota > Metazoa > Chordata > Ceratodontiformes > Ceratodontidae > Neoceratodus > Neoceratodus forsteri. The sequence goes on from CM057450.1 coordinate 1,022,413,018, forward strand.
CCCCCCAACAACGAGACCATAGCAGGCCACACCCAGGACCATGCAGCCAAGCACACACACACACACCACACAGGCACTCAGGGAGCCCACACAGTGGGCACTGAACAGGCCAGGATGCAGGCAGCATGGAAGACCACATGGGACTAGCCACTCAATGCCAAGCAGAGGACCCCAACACAGTGTGCGGACAGTACTCTAACAATGACCATGGCCGTGAGCCACCACCAGACACACAACTGCCACACACCCCTGACTGCCACCCCAATGCACAGCCACTGACCCAGGGGATAGACACCACCACAGTGGGACACACCATAACACACAGCAGGGAACCATGGAAGCACAACACGTGCCCCCTCCCATGTACACAACATGGACAGACACCGGGCCACTGCAGCATGGCTCCACATGCCACCTGCAAAGTAGACACAGACATAGGCAGGTATGTCAGAAAATATTTCTATAACAGGTAACTATTTACAAATATAGCAGGGTCTGGGAAAGGGTAGGTACAGTGAGGGAAGGGGACAGGGAACAGGGACTGTACAGAGGAAGGGGGGACTGTAGGGGAAGGTGCAACAGGGGAAACAGGGGCAAGGAATAGCAACATCAGCTGTGGCCCCATCTGGCCACCCCACCAAGCCATCACTCTCTCCGCTCTGCTGCCAACATTCTCCGTATGGCAATGACCACCTCCAAGATACTGGAGACCACCAGCAGTGTCTGCTGCATGAGAGAGCTTGGCATTCTTCGTGGTGCTCTCCATGCCAGACATCAGACACCTATTGTAAGGGACAGGATAGGTCAGGTGATCAGTGCAGTGGCCCAAGGAATCATGCCCACCCACAGTGTGCAATGGGCAGTGGAACCACACACCCCGGGAGGGCCTGGAACAGACACCTGCAGGGGGGTTGGCCAATGTCAGCCAGCCAATGTCAGCCAGCAACACAGCACACCACGGCATTACATCGAGTGTTCCCCACCACACAATGGCCACACGACTGCACAGTGACAGTCACATGACACACTGCACCGGCAGCACTGCAGCAACAACGGTGGCAGCCGGGTGCACGCCCACCCCACCAACAGCCAACACACGTGTCCAATGGACATGCCACAGTGGCATGCACCATGCACAGTGCAACAAACACAGCTGCTATGGCACAGGTGGCCATGCCCTCACCCACTCCCCATCACCACCCCCCATGTACAGTGGGAAGAACCATGACAGTACTTACCTGCCCCTGCGGTGCTGCTTGCGCAGGTCTGCCCCCATCAGGGTGCACCACACAGTTGCGCTCTGCTGCTACCCTGGCCCACCTGTGGTCCTCCACCCCCGTGAATGGAAAGAAGACAGGTGCACATCAGTACCTGACCACACCAGCTGCCCCCCCACAGCCTGCTGTGCACAGGGTGTGCCCCTGCCCGAAATGTCCCACACGTCTGCACGGCTGCATTGCAACACAAGCGGCAGCTGGCACAGCCATTCAGTGATGCACACGATGACAGTGTACCCCACCGCAGGGCATGCCAGGCAGCAAAGCCAACACCACAGTACAGCACCAGGGCAGCCATACCACATGGGTAGACTTACCTAGCTGTGGCACTGCACCACGTCTGATGTGTGCCTGTAACCTCCAGAGCCAGTCAGGGTCCCTCCGCATCAGGTCATAGCAGTGCCTGTACTGATCTGCTGTCCTTGGAACCCCTATTCTCCTCTCCAGGCCAACAGAAATGGCCTGCCACACACTGCCCTGGCCTGCTGCAGGAGCACCTGGCCAAACAGCTGTTGTTGGCTGTAGGCTCAGCAGAGGCAATGAGGTTGATGACCTCCAGGGCACTCCAATTACAGGCACAGCATCCCCAATCCTGTGCCATGGCTCTCACTTGGTTCAATAGTGAAATGGTGGGTACAGGTGCACGTGGCTGCTACAGGCACCGGAAGCATGAAGCATGGGAGAATGTGCAGTGCTGGACATGTGCAGTAGGCGTGGCCCAGTGGGATCACGGAGGCAACCCAAGGGTCAGAGGTCACCCACCAGTGCACAGTGCGCACGTGCATGATAGGGCACGTGCCATCATGTGCAACCATGTGCGTAGCCGGCCAAGCACAGTGGTGATACATCACACTGTCTGTGCATGGTGTGCAATTGACAGCATGACAGTGTTTCATGCAAGTGCACTGCAGGCCTGCGCACTGCACATGCATGGGCATTGCACCCTGGCATGCGCCGACGCAATCCCATTGTGAACAGTGCAACTTCTCGATATTCAAATGGCACATGCAAATGAGCTCATCAGCCAATGCGTGGTGCAGTGGGGTGCATTAGTATGTCATTACCATTGTGCACGACCTCATTTGCATGCATTGCACCTCATAAGTGCCACGGAACAGCACAGGCCATGTACCGGTAATGCAACCTTGATAGGCAAGAGGTGGATGCCGCAGCAGCACACTGGGAGCAGACAGCACTGCAAGGTGGGATGGACCAGGGAGATGCTGCCACTGACACACTGTGCTGTTCTTGTTCACAGGAGGCAACATGTCTGCACAGGAGGATGGCGAGGAGTGGGGACCTGCATGAAAGCTCAGGCCCAACTTCACAAAGGGTGAGACGGGTGCCCTGTCCAAGGCCTACCTCGACAGGGAGGCCCTGTTGAGCAGTGCCACGGGCACACCACAGGCCAGGGCAGTTGCATGGGAGGAGGTGGTGACCTATGTCAACCAGCACGGCAGCCACCAGCGGTCAGCGCAGGAGTGCTGCAAGAAGGCATGGACTGACAGGCAATGTATAAAGAAGAAGGTGGCAGCCATCAGAGCATCCCAGAATGCCACTGGAGGAGGGCCAGTGGATGCACCCACACTAATGCCAATTAAGGAGTTAGGGGCAGCCACCATCAGCCACACCTCAGTGTAGGGTGTGCCTGGAGGAGGCTTCCAGACAGGTGGCAGCCCATCACTGCATGGTATGTATGTGAGCCACACACAGCTGGTGGCCCAGAGGGTGCATACATGGGCATGCTGGCATGCATGCGGCCGTCCTGCATGTCATGTGCACATGTGCCACCCATGCACATGCCATGCTGCAGGATTCATGTGGCAGCAGTGTATGGGGGGGCACATGTGGGCAATGCATCACTGACATGCCACACCTCCATGCAGAGGATGGGGTGCAAGCAGCAGCACCTATGGACACTGGCATGGCTCCAGATATGGACCATCAACATCCACCAGCATCCGGGGGCCCAACAGGCCACAGATCAGCACCATGGTGCCTGTGGATGTCCTTGGTCTAGGGTCGGATGAGCCCTGGATGTGATCCTGCAGGATGCCAGCTTTGGTGTCCTGTGTGCAGAGACACAGATTGGGGTGGGGTCCAACTCCAATGATGACTTCACGCACCTCCTGGAGAGCATGGATGATGTTGTGGGCATGTCGCCCCTGCTGGCAGCACTGCCAGTTACCACACCCAGCACAATGCCAGTGGCAGCACAGCTGCCCACCACCACTGTTGGTGCGGCGGTGTGCATTGCCATGGATGTGCCCTGCGTTGGTGGTGGTGCAGCCGTGCAGGTGCAGGGTGGGATACAGCAGGTGAACGGATGACAGCAGCAGGCTGTGGGTGCCACTGGGCAGCCAGACACAGGGTCCACCACCAGTGCACCTGCCATACCCATTCCCCCTGCAGACTCCACTGTGCAGCATCCACCAAGGAGGGGAGCTGTGCAGCATGGCAGGTCACCCCCAGATGATCGATGTCCCGCCTGGGAGCCCCAGGATGCAGACCATCTGGCTGAGCACACCCGGCTGCTGTGCGCGTCCATTCAGCAACAGGTGCTGCTCACCACTGGGGTGCATGCACTGCATGTGGAGGTACGCCAGTAAGCCAAGCAACAGGACAGGGGCACTGTGCAGATCCTGGAGGGGATGCAACACATGCAGGAGGCCATGACTGGGTCCTTGGATTGCATTACCAGTGCAACTGCACATAGTTTTGTGTTGCTGGCTGCCACAGGGTGTGGCTGCACACAGGAGACCCCCGCAGTGTGCTGTCCACCCCACGGACCCAGCATCAGCGACCCCATCACAGTCAATGCCAGACTCAGATGTATGCATCCCAGGCATGCCCGGGGCTGGCCTGTTTGGACGCCTGCACACCCTTCCAAGGACACGGTTGTGGTCCCATGCTTTCACCCTTTTTTTTTTTTAACCAATTATTTTACCAGGTGAGACACACTAAGCTGAAAGCTTGTTTGCAGGTGCAACCTGGGAGCACAAGGAAGTTAAGTGACTTGCTCAGGGTCACACAGTATGCACCTAGGGGGCTGTGGGATTCAAACCCAGGTCTCCAGATTTGCAGCTCAGAGCCTTAACCCACTGTGCCATACTGCCTCCACCCTTGGGGGGCTGTTGGACACCCCCCGGCTGATGTGCAGCCTGTGGCTGCCGATCGGTCCCAGCCACCATGGTACTGTGTGGCTGCCCTGATCTGCGTGCTGCCCTGACTGAAGTCTGTGGCTGCTGCCCTGTACACCCATCGGTGGTGTGTGTGCACCATACCAATGGTGGTGCACCTGTGTGTCATGCCACATGCTGCCTGTGTGTGTGCATGCCCGGCCACTGGACCGCGTGGCATTGGGCGTGATGAGGACAGTCTAGCACCGGTTGCACCTGTGCACCGGTGCCATTCGTCTGATCCATGCCCCATTCCAATGCCTGGGTGGGTAGGTGGGTGTGTGTGTGTGTGTGTGTGTGTTTGTGTGTGTGTGTTGCTGTGTGTGGTTGTGTGCCACTTACTCCCCTACCCCTGCATCGCGCCTCTGTGTGTGCATGCCCCTCACCACGCATGTTCCTGCATGTGTGCTGTACTTGTCTGTGTGGCCCATGCATGTGCATCACACCACCTACCTGCATTCGCAAAAGTGTTCCTCTGTGACAGTGTTACGGTGGCGTCATGCCTACTGCTGGAGTCAGGGGTCCCTCCACCCAGGGGGTGGCTGTCCATCACCCTCTGGCCCCTTGTCTCAGTTGTCCCCACTACTCTTGCCCTCATCTGCCCTGACAGCTATCCCACAGTCAATGGCCATGTTGTGCAGTATGCAGCAGGCCAGGAATAGGCCACAGGCTTTCAAGAGGCTGTACTGCAGGGCACTGCCTGACCTGTCTAGGCAATGGAATCGTGCCTTCAGCATGCCAAAGACACACTCGATGATGTTGCATGTGCTAGCTGGTGCCTCATTGTACCATTCCTCTGCTGAGGATGATGGTTGCTGGTAGGGGTGAGCAGATAGGGCCTCAGTGGGTACGCGCTGTCACCTGTGTGGAGAATGATATGGTTAGCCCTATGCTATTCTGTGCTGTGCCCCTTTCCTGTCCCTGGCATCCACACCACCATGCACACCCTGCCCACCCCCAACCCCAGGTCTGCTATGCCCATTGCCCCTTGCCATGCCATAATCACCCACTAGGTGGCCTGTGGGGATATCCCCATGTTCAAACCTGTGGCACAGCACAGAGCTGTGCCAGATGAATGCATCACGTGCACTCCCAGAGTGTGTGGCACAGACATTGATGATGCGCCTCGTGGCATCACACACCACCAGGCAGTTAATGCTCGGGATCCCCTTCCTGTTGATGTACGCCATTCCCTCAGGGTCAGGTGGCATGTGGATGCCCACGTGGGTGCAGTCAATGACTCTAATCATGCCGGACATGCGTGCCACCCTGTGGAAGTCCTGCATGTTTCCTGTTTGCTCCGCCTGTGTGCTGGGGAAACGGATGAATTCCAAAGCATGTGACAGCAGGGTATTGAGGAACTCTGAGGAGATGGGATGTGGCCAACTGAGTGATGCCTGTGATTTCCCCTGTTGATCACTGGAAGGTGCCCATGGTGAGCAGGCACATGACGGCAGTCACCTTGGCCTCCACGGACATGGCATAGCTCCGTCTGGTGGGTGCCTGCATCTCCTCACTGCACAGCTTGCTGAGCTGCCTCAGAATGGCCCTGTTCAGGTGGTACTGGCCCACAATCTCTGTGTCACTATAGTTCTCAAAGGTGATGTGAACACAGTACCACCTGTGTCGGGCATACCGCCAATGGGTCCTTGGTCGGCCATGTGGCTGTTCCTCCTGCCTCCTCACACCCCTCATTACTGCCTCCATCAGGAACGGTGCACTCTCCATCCTTCTGTCAGTCCAGTGTCCCCCTGGGTGGTTCACTGCTGTCTGTGTGCCACATTGGTACACTGTTGTTCTATGTGTGTGTGTCTCTCTCTCTCTCTCTCTCCCCTCTGTGTCTGTTCTTCTGTCTGTCTGTCTGTCTTCCTATCTCTCCCTCTCGCTCTCACTCTCACCCCAACAGCTGTCTGTGTGTTTGTGCCCTGTTTTTATAGGAACAAGTCTGGTTGGTGCATCTTTGAGTTGTTCCACACTTGCACCATGGCTTCACAGTTCAATATACCATTGCACTGCATATTCATGGGAATGCCCCCTGCACTTGCGCTGCATATATTATAGTTGCACATTGGCACAATGAGTTTTGAGCTGTGCCATGGCTCCCACTGAATATTGCTCCTTGGTGCATCTCTGTACTTGCGCTGGCACAACTCAGTTGCGCCATGTGTAACTGCTCTGAATATCCGGGCCCTACTGTAAAATATCCAATGGCCTGGTTTAAAAACCAGCCCCTGGGCATACTTACGATAAGTAAAATAGTCAGAAACATGATAGAAAAAGTCAGGATAAAACTGAAAAATGCTTGACCAACCATTCCATTAGAAAGCATTTGGTCCAAAAACTGACAGACAGCAATATATCCGGTAATGACATTATCCAATTCTCCAGCCACAAGAAGCTTCAGTCGCTAAACGAATACTCAAAAACCAATGAAGAGAAACAGCTCAAGATCTCAAATATATTGAGTTGCTCTGATCCTCAGCCATCAACTTCTAAAAGTGTGCCAACACCAGCCTCTGACAGTGACAGCTGCAGTAACTGACAAGAAACATTTACAGCATGTTTCAATAACCCAAGAACTACTGCCAAAACTATAACATTTAATATAATCCAAGGTGAGAATTCCCAGAACAGCAGTACCAGCCATGAAAGGATAGAACCTCCTTTTGTTGCCAATAAAATACTAACATGTACTTTTCTTTTACAGGTCCTCAGCATGAAGCATACCCCTGCAAGAGACTCTGGTCCAGATATTCAAGCTGTGCCCAACAAGTGCGCAACAGCAGGAGCAAGCACAAGTCCATTGCGCCCATGCGCAAGAGGCATGATATTCAAAAACTGTGCAGGCCAAGATGCGCCTACAGCCGACAACAGAATATCACACCACCTGCACCATAGCGCAACTAAGGAGGCGAAGCTGAGCATATCTGATGCGCCATAGCGCAAGAAGAAATGCTCAGCTGAGCAGTCCAGAGGCACTATAGCGTAACCAGGGATGACCCCCAGCAGCAGGGCAGCAATGCAACAGCACAACCAGGGATGCAGGGGCCCACCACCCATGCCACAGATGGGCAGTGGAACACACAGCAGAACAGACATCGTCCCCGCACACCCCATGCACTGCACAACTGGGGGAGGGCTGGAATAACCACAGGCCCATGGAGGCCAGCAACCAACCCACAGCCGGGCCATGGTGCCCCATCACACCCCTTGGAAAGCTGTGACTGGCACACAAGGAGGGCCGACCACCCCATGCCACACCATCCCACCAATGCAGAGCACACCCTGCACCATGACCCCCAGACACCCTGCCCAGGAGCAGCGTCCACCAGTGCAGGATACCCCATGCATGCCACCACCCCACTGTGACAATGCAACCCTGTGCATTACAGAACCATGCAAGGCAGCCCCACCACGAGCACCCATCAGCGGGTGGCAGCACACAGCGATGCAATGACTGCATACACAGTGCCACCATGCACATCCCCCCCGAGGTACAGCTGACAGACCGACCATGCGTTGGCACATGAGGTACCCCACACTTGACAGGACATGCCCCAGACCCCACCACCAGTGGTACAGCACCCTGCACACCCTTGCAAGGACACACCCCGACCCAGCACTGGCCACAACAGCCAGTGCAGATACCCACAGTGGTGCATGGAAGCATGCACCACACAGGATGCAACACAGTGCGTGGACAAACACCCACCCATACCCAAGGGCACACCAACACAGGGACACAGTAGCAGGGCAACCAAGCCCCCAGCATGTGGCCATGGAAACTGAGTACACACGGCCAGCACTCCTCCATGGCACAGGAGTGCCAGCCACCCTGCACAGGCACTGTGGAGCTGTACGCCACCAGCATTTGCCCGGAGCACAAGTGACAGACAGTGGTGCACATCCCCTGCAACACACACAAGCCACAGCATGGAGGTGGGACAACAACAGCGGAGGCCACAGTGTCACCCGAGGCAGACATGCACCACACCAGTGACAGAAGGCAACCCGGCATTGTGCCGGGTACAGTGACTGTCCTGCATGGACAGCCACCACTGACATGCCAGCGGACCATGCAGGTCTCAGACATGCAAGGCTATCAGCTGCACAGGCCATGGACGGGCTGACAGGTGCGCCATGGACCACTGCATACAGTTACCCAGTGCACAGGGAACAACACACACACACCACAGACAGTGACTGATAGCTACTCCCACACCATAGTCACTTCCCCATGGACACACACACACGCACATGACTGCACCACTCCTGATGCCATGCACACCACTGCAGCTGAGCACCTATAGCCTGCTGCAAAACAAAGACCACCACATTAGGTATATCAAAGCAAATGTATTGTAAAAAAATCACACAAAACTATATACACATACAGTATTTACAAAAGGGTGGGGAGGGCCACAAACAAGGTGGGGGTGGGTAAGGGGCAGGGGTGAACAAATGGTAGAGGGAAGGAGGGGTGTGAGGATGGGTCCAAGGGGGTAGGGAAAATCAGGGGCATTAGTATGCTCAGCGGGAGCCCCGTTCTGCCTGCTCCTCCTGCCATGCTGCCATTGTACTCCCAGCTGGTCTATCCTTTCCGGGATCTCCAGGGAGGCCCTGGCAACATGTAGGATCTCCTGCAGTGTTGCTCTGATTTCCTGCAGCTGCCATCCACCTAGGACAAGGGAGCAGGGTCCATATGTGTGAATGCACAGCCCCATGCAGCCCACCCACTGTGCATGGCATACAGCCATTGGACATGCCTCTGTGATGGTGTGTGACCACCCACAGTGATCGCGTCCACAAGACCTGCCCACCCAGGCACACACAGCCATGCGGACCGCTGCACACACCCACTGGCCAAGTCCTGCACTTCACCACCATGGCTGTTCAGTGACATGGCTATGTGGTGCAAAGGCAGTGGCACAACCATATACTCAGTGCAGGCATGGACCACCATTGATGCACTCCCAGACAAGCAGTGCCACTGGACAGTGCTGACTGTAACAAGTGTGTGCATGGCAGTGGTGTCAATCGGTGGTGGCCATGCCCCGCTGCCCGCCCTGTTACACAGCATGCAATAGTAATCATGGATGTAAGGCACTCACCATCATCAGGCTGGTCCCTGCACCTCTGCAGACCTTTGCCCCTCCCGGACTGATGGTCCTCCTGCTGGCGCCTCCGCTCCCTCACCAGCCGGTGCTCGTCTGGGCCTAAGGTGCAAACATGGAGAGAGGAACATCAGTACAATCTGGTAGCAAAGTCCCCCCCATCCCCAAGTGTGTCCAATCCTGCACAGCCAGACCCACCCACCCCACACCCTGATAACACCACCACGGCCAACACAGGACAGCCCCCCCCATGTGCCAGACACATGCAACCGTGAAACCCGTATGGAAGATAAAACTGTATGGATGTTTCACCTACCTGGCCATGGCACCATGCCCCTTCTGGCATGTGCCCACAGGTGGGCAAGCAGGTCCGGGTCCCACATCTCAGGTCCCCATATCTGTGGTGGCACTGCTACACCGTCCACCCCATACCAGTGGCCTCCTCCAGGGAATCGGCCACCTCCTGCTACACCTGACTCCTGGCCCTGTCCATGGGTGCCTCACCAAATAGTGGGCCAACAAGTGGCTCCACAATGGCAACCAAGTTTGCCATCTCCACCTGGCTCCACTGTACTGCTCTCCTTCGCACCATCTCTACTGCTTGGTTAAGTCAAAATGGCGCTCTGCAGCACAGTTCCGCCACGTGCAGATGCTGCACGGTACAGCGCTGCCATTCCCTATCACGCTGTCACCGAACAGTGTGATAGTGGTGCACCCATGCCTGATGCATGGTGCCTAGGGGGCAAAGGTCGGGCACAGGGTCAAGGGTCTCTGGCGCATGGTCAGCCACAGCATGATTGGAACCCAATGCGTCTAGCATGATTGGGTGCCTGTGTGCCACCTCCTGTAGCGGCCTACTGCGCTGTTGCTCCAGTGCACCTATGACACCTCAGTGCCACAGCGCCATATAGGTGAACAGTGCTATAGCGCCACTGGTACAATGGTGGCCGTGCTCTGCATTGCCTCCCATGCACAGCACATCAGCAGCGTGGCAGGCACTTGCGTCATCAACCTGGGCATGCGCAGTTAGGTGTGTACTGTGCATGTCACAGAACTGCACCCTTGGCTCAGCCAGTTCAACACAATTGCTCAAAGTGCAACAGCGCAATATTCAGCCGTCATATGCAGATCAGCTAATCAGCCATTCAGTGGTGCAGTCACTGCATTTTCATCCACTTAAAGATGCGCCTCACCTCATTTGCATGGGTTGCGCTATAAAAGTGCAACATTGGGCTGCACTGGCCATAGTCGGTTACTGCAGTCTATTGGTGAGTTGCATGCTGTTTGGGAGTGTGGACTGTGGATTTTGGGATGTGCATGGGACTGCAGTCATAGGTAACACCTGTCATTCTCACAGGCTGAATCATGACCAAGCAAGTTGTGGAGGAAGAGGAACAGAGTTGTGGGAGAAGGAGGAGGCCAAATTTCACGAAGGCCGAGATGGATGCCCTGTTTGAGGCCTACCTAGACCAGGAGCTGCTTCTCAGTGGATGCCAGGGAACACCACAGGCCCGTGCTGCTGCATGGGAAGAGGTGGCACATGCTATAAACCTGCATGGTAGCCACCAGTGTTCCGTGCAGGAGTGCAAGAAGAAGATGGGCACAGACAGGAGGAGGATTAAGGAGAAGGTGGCTGCCGTCAGGGCAGCACGGTCTCCGACAGGTGGGGGACAGCCGGAGGTGCTACGCCTGACCCCACATGCGGAGAGGGTTGCTGGCAGCATGCAGCATTGTGCCATTGAGGGTGTTCTGGGTGGTGGATTCCAGATGGGTGGTAACCTGTCACTGCATGGTAGGTCATGGTCTGTCTATTGGGGGGGATAGGGTAGGTCACATGCAGTAACGTGACTTTGTTTTCCCTTACAGCTCCTGAGCATCTGCATGGGTCAGTGGTGGTGGGCCTCTCCACTGAGGCCGGTCAGATGGAGATGGAGGAGGGCTCATCCACTTCCATAGGAATACGTGGCTCAGTGCGACAGTGGGCCTGCCTGGATGTCCAGACTGATGTTGTTGGAGCAGGTGCGTAGGAGGCCCTGCCCGTGTCCCAGCGTGCCAGTGTCCACAGATGCCAGCATGCTGGGACTCGGGCTGGTGCCAGGTCCGTCACTGATGATGATGTCACTAACATCATGGGCAGTGACACTTGTGTGCCACAGGATAGCCACACAGCAGGTAACATCGTGGCCATGGCTGTGGGTGGTGCCGCCGTGGAGGCCTGCGTGTCATCACAGTCCCAGCCTGTGCCTGTCAGCACCAGTGGGGCAGCACTGGTGTGTGTACAGGACAGTGGGACTGTTGCAGCCACTGCAGCGGCATCATTGAGCCCTGGGGAGCGGCAGCCAGAGGGGCAGCATCAGTAGTCGGCCAATGGGCTTGGAGGTACAGTGTCAGGGGGCGGCATCAGTGCACCACCTGTGGACATGCCCAGGTCTGGCCCTGATGTGCAGCACCCACCCTCAAGGGGTGATGAGCATCAGGGCCACTCACACCCTGAGGGACAGCATGCCAATCAGGCAGATGACCTCTTGGATGAGCACACCAGCAAACTGCAAGCATTAGTCAATCAGCAGATGTGGCTTGTGATGGCAGTGGATGCACTGAGTGTGGCTCTGCAGCGGGCAGAGGAGCATCACAGCAGAGAAACCGCTCTGCTCCTGGCAGGGATGGACCGGATGCGGGAGGATGCGACCGCTGCCATTGACAGGCTGACACATACAATAACAGCTGCCATGGCCACAGAGGGCACACAGTTATTTGCCCATGCATCCCAGACACTGCTCAGTGCAATGTCCACCACCCGTTCCCAGCGTCATGCGACACCATCCTTGTCGACACCGGGTTCAGCTGTGGGCATCCCGAGTACGCTTGGCGCAGGCATGTTTGATGTGCTGCAGACCCCTGCACGAGCATGGTCACTTTTATGCAGTGGAACCCTTGGGGGACCATTGGTGCCACCCCATGAGGCCAGTGATCAGCCTGTCACTGCTGGCGGGTCTCGGTGGGGCCACCCACGCATCCGTGGTGGCCGGGGCACTGTGGCACATGACTGACCTGTCTCCCAGCATGGCTACTGTCTGATGCTACCCTGTGTGCATTGCATCATTCAGAGGGCAATGCATGGGTGGGTACCCGACCCTGCACACACACACACACACACACAGAGTCCATCTGCACACCCTCCCGGCTGCTGTCCACAGTTGCGTGTGCATGACGATGCCTGCATTGTGCTGTATGCCAATGTGCAATGGTGCCCAGCATCTGACACATGCACAATGACAGGCAGTGGGCGTGGTGGTCTGTGGACATGTGTGTGGCTAAGGGTGGCGTTCTGGATCGGTGTGCCTCCTACCCTTTGTACATGTCTGGTGAGTTTTGTGTGTGTGTGTGTGTGTGTGTCTCTCCACGTGCCATGTTACACCTCTCCCATCCCTGGTGGTGTGTGTGGTTCCATGCTCGGCCACTTCCCTTGATGGCATGCACCCCGGTGTGTGCCCATGTGTGTTTGTGGGTTGTGCCTTTGCCACTGGTGGTTGCACATGGCCCCATGACTTACCTGGATTGGCTGCAGTGCTCCTCCATGATGGTGTCCCGGTGCAGCTGTTCCAGCCAGAGCAGTTGGGGGTCCCATCGCCCAAGGGGGGGGCTTCCCATCACCATTGCCACCGGCGTCCTCATCGTCCCCATCGCTGTCCCCCTCTTCAACCTGTACGACTATTCCACATTCATTGGCCATGTTGTGCAGGATGCAACAGGCCAGGAATAGCCTGCAGGCCTTTGAGGGGCTGTACTGTATGGCACCGCCGGAGGTGTCCAGGCAACGGAAATGTGCCTTCAGCATCTCGAACACCCGCTCAATGACATTACGTGTGGTGGCATGTGCCTCATTGTAGCGTTGCTGCGATGGGGTCGCGGGCCACCGGTATGGTGTGAGCAGCCAGGGACAGAGTGGGTATCCACTGTCACCTGTGTGCAGAGGGTGGAGGTTAGTTTGGTGATCAGCATCGCCCTGCCCCGGGCCATGTAGGCCACTACCCATGTCACCTCTGACCATGCCCCTCCCAAGCCCTATGTTTGCCCGTGCGGTTTGCATTCTCACCCACTAAGTGGCCAGTGGGGATGTCCCCACTCTCGAATCTGTGGCACAGTGCCAACTGGTGCCAGATGAAGGCATTGTGTGCTTCCCTGGGTGCATGGCACAGACATTGATTATGCCCCCCCTGGCATCGCACACCACCTTGCAGTTGATGCTAGCATAGCCCTTGCAATTGATGTATGCGGCCCCCTCAGGCCAGGTAGTGTGCAGATGGCCACATGTGTGCAGTCTATTGCACCTAGCATGCCAGGCATACGTGCTACCCTGTGGAACTCCTGTATGTTTGCTGTGCGCTCCACCGGTGTGCTGGGGAGATCAATGTACTCCGCAGCATGTGGCAGCAGTGCGCTGAGGAATTGGGTGAGGTGGCATGACGCGGCCTACTGGGTTATGCCTGTGGTGTCCCCTGTTAGTCTCTGCAAGGTACCCCTGGTGAGCAAGCACATGCAAGCTGTCACTTTAGTCTCCACTGACAGAGCATGGCTCCGTCGTGTGGGTGCCTGCATCACATCACTGCACAGCTCACAGAGCCACCTCAGAATTGCCTGATTCAGACAGTACCGGCCCACGATCTCAGTATCACTGTACAGCTCGAAGCTGGTGTGGGCTCAGTACTGCCTGTTGGGGGCATACCACCGACGGGCCCTTCCAAGGCCGTGCCCCCCTGCTGCCCGCCTTCTCACCCCACTCATTACTGCCTCCATCTGGATGGTGGCACTGGCCATGTCCCTGGCTTGTGTTCACCCCCCACGGCAGCTGTTTCTGTGTTCCCCCTGCTGTCCTGGCTGCTACTTCCCCTGCACCAGGAACACCTGACTGTGCTGGCCTCAGTGCTGTGTGGCACTTCCCCCTTCTGCACTGTGGTTGTGGCTCCCTACACCTTCCCTGAGCCTGTGGGTTCCAGGTGCCCTTTCTCTGTCCTGCTATGTGTGTGTGTGTGTTGCCTGTGTGGCTGGCTATAGTTCAGCAACATGTGCCTTTCCTGTAGCGTTCTTGTGCCCCTCCCTTGTTCCTTTTTATTTTGGCTCATTTCCGCTACAAAGCGCTAACTTCCGCTTGCTCCCCTATTGCGCATGGCACATGTTGTTGAATATCGCACTGCGCCATTTATGCATGGTTCCTCCCCCTTCAGTTGCGCATACATTCATTATCATTGCGCTATTGCTCAGCGTGATTTGGGGGGCATAACTGCCTCCCGCTGAATATCGCAGAATGGCACATTTTTGGACTTGCGCTGACGCAACCCTAATGCGCATGGCGCAACCCTTTTGAATATCTGGGCCACTGTGTCATATAATTTGACACAGCCTCAGACTGACAGACTCTCCCTACTTAAGAAGATCCACAGAAGTGGCAACCTGTACATCTGTAAGAAGCCCAGAAAACATACCCATAAAACCAGCAATATCCACTGAAGAAAAACAGAAGGCCGACAAGCAAAAATCTCCAGTGACTATAACAAGAGCAAACCACATTATCCAGTGAAGTAAACTGGAAAAAAAAACACAGGTGTACACAAAATGAAAGTTGCATAAAGCAGTACACACACATTGAAAAAATAAATAAAACATGAATATCCCAAAACCAATAAATTAATATTACCAAAAAATATCCATTACCCACAATGAACATGTCCATAAACACTCCCGTTCCATGAAGTCCTGCCCACAAACCACATGCAAGCAATGGAAGCACACGTTCTGCAACAGTACCGAGTCACAAAACAGGACACTACAACCAATCACACAGCAGCAGCCACAGCTCCCCACAGTGATAATCAAAACAGTCCCATTCAGCAAATGAGCCAATGACAGCCTATGCAAAAAACCCATTCACAAATACTGCACTGATACAAACAAAGCAGTCGAATTGCATCTTGAAATACTTCCTCCTACAAGAAAAAGCACCACAAAAGCATAAAAAGTGCAACATAAAACCATAATAAAAAAGGACCCTGTTGTATAAATCACACACATGATGTGCAACAGTGTGCTACAGGAAAATATTTGCACTCATGCAGAGTGAACTCGGGTAATACCACTTGTGGCTCCGCTACGCCACTCATATTACTCGAGGTCACTCTGCATTCATGTGAATGTTTTCCTGTCTCACACTGTGACCCATCATGTATCATATATATGTATGTATATGTATCATATATATGTATGTATATGTGTATATATATATATATATATTATGGTAGCACGGTAGTGCTACCATAGTTAGGGTTGAGGAGCCATTTACATGTTAAACCCCAAATTTTGCATCTTAATAACTTTGCAACTGTTTGATGGATTTGCCTGAAATTTGGAATACATGATCAAGACCCATACACCTTGGCATCTGCCAAGTTTCGTACTGGTCGGACACATGGCTGCGGAGTTATAAAGCATGATCTGCATGTGCATTTACGCTTTTTCTGGAATTCTACGGTCGCACCTACAGGTCACACGGTTTGCGCGACAAGTCCAAAATCTTCAGGGAACGTGCAGTCAGGGTCCCCAATGTGCCTTTTGAAGATTTCATGAAAAAATATTAAATGGTTCAAAAGTTGTTCAAAAAACAATTTCCCATTAAAAGTCAATGGGAAAAGTTAACAAAAAGTTCGACAGTGTCGCAAATGCACTTTTTACTGTCGCAAATGGCCCTTTTACTGTTGCAAATCTGCCATTTTGTTTTCAGTTAGTGATCAGAAAAATGCTTGGCATTTAAAATTGGGACCCTCTAGCAACCTAATTCTTTTTCTATTCACCTAGTCGGGCCCTGAGGATGCTAGCCATGTCTTTATTTTGGGATAAAACTCCCCAGAAATATGTTTTTCAAATTTCTGGAAAAAGTACTTTTACAAAGTAGTGTCACACTCACGAAAGTGTCGCAAATTTTTGTGAAAGCTTTTGCAAATTGCGACAGTACTTTTCTAGGCTGTGGGAAAATGACAGCAATTCTTTGGCACCCTGCTGCAAAAGAACGGTTCAGTGCTTTGGCCTGAAATTTGAAGGGAACACAGCCGACATCTCACAGATATGCCTTTCAGTGTTGTGTTGAAAAAATATTACACAGCGGCAAAGTTACGGCACTCCAAAGTTCATGCTTTTTCCCATAGGATAACATTACGGCATCCAGTGCATTGCAGCAATCCTTTGGCGCCCTACTGCAATATAACGGCTTGGTATTTTGGGCTGAAATTTGTAGGGAAGACAGTCAACATCCCACAGATGTGCTTTTTAGTGGTTTGGTGAAAAAATGTTACAGGGAGCCAAAGTTATGGCACTCCAAACTTCTCTTTTTTTCCCATAGGATAACATTACGGCGTTTGCCGCACCTTTCAGGGCCCCATCTCGGAAACGGTGCGAGATATGGACTTTTCGTTGAAAAATTGCTTAGCCCCCATCTAGCCAGGAAAGTCATAAATCATATGACTTTTAAAATTTTTTCTCTACGTCGTACGGTTCCTGAGATATAAGCTATTTAGTATTCCAACTCCTCATTTTCTGCTCCGAGACCCATTATTATGCATACATTCTTTGTACTCACTGTCTTTCTCTATGCAGCTTTTGGGGAAAACCAGCCTGTGCGCTTACATTACTGTTACCGTTGCCCTTTCTGCTTGTGGTTCTGTACCCGTTTCACTTACCGTTCACGTCTACGCCACCATGTGCGTTATCCTTTGTGTTTTCATTTGCGCTATGCTTTCTGTTATTTTTTTGCCATTTGTGTCTACAGTACTGCTTTCTTCTCTTTCTGTTTTGCTTTGTGTCACCATGCCCATTGACATTTCTGTTTATGGGCACCTTGTTACTATGTGACAAGACATCACGCAGTGGACTGCCCTGTTCACGCCACCGCAGGCAAAGTATCTTTCTGTTCTCATTCACGCTATGCTACCATGTGCACCACTGTTAGCGCTTCTGTTTGCATTGCTGTTCCTGTTACTATGTCACAAGACCATTACGGTGGGAGCGCTGGGGCCCGCCGCCACCGCATTACGTACCGCTGCTGCATTACATTCACTATTTGTTGTTATCATTCTCAAAAAGAAGGGAAATTAGAGGCAAACACCGCTTAATGCATCATTAGGTTGTTCTAATAGCCGACAAAAGTGAGGAAATTCGGTGTCAGGGTTGAAAACCCCTTGACCCCCAGCCCACCCCCAACTGGCATTGGGGTGTTCTGGTCCCAACTTCCTCACCCCATTCTCCTATACTTGCTGCTTTACACATGTGATGGGGTGAGAGTTAGGCCAATGACCCAAAGCCAGTTGGGGGTGGGCTGGGGTCCAAGGGGTTTTCAACCCTAACACCGAATTTCTCACTTTTGTCACTATGGAACAACCCTAACTGATGCATTAAATGGAGTTTTTTGCCATATATATATATATATAAATAAACAGTATATATACACACACACACACACATATATATATATATATGTGTGTGTGTGTATATATATATATATATATATATATACACATACATACACACACACACACACACACAATACATATATATATATATATATATATATATATATATATAGATATAGATATATATATATAGATATATAGAATAACCCACTCTGCGAGTCACGCTCTGATATATGCAAGTCTTGTTGGTGTGCATATATCAGGCGTGACAGCACACCTAAGAGTGGGTTATCTATCTCATAAAATGGCAAAATTGTTTTAGAAGGGGGTAAAAGTGCAGCTGTGTGGCCGCGCTCTGATATACGCACGGTCATCTGCTGATCTTTTACATGTTGATGATCTTTGATTCATAGATAGGTACAAGTTCAAAAGACGAGATGCCCATTTCTGAACTCACCACCTGTTGTGTCAGCGATGGAAGTAAAATTTCTTATCAGCCATATATTCAGCAAGTCTTTTTTTAAACTGTTCTATATTTTCACTATTTATAATGTCAGCTGGTAGTGTATTCCAAATTGGAGGAATTCTCTGAGTAAAAAATGTCGACCTTTTGTTAGTTTTACATATGGTTGATTTTAACATCAAATTATGAGATCTAGTAAAATTATTTACAAAGTATTTTTCTAATCCAATAGAGTTAAACAAATAGTCATTTGGTATGCTTTATAAGTATAAATTAGATCACCTCTTAAAATTCTATACTTCAAGGAGTATAGTTGTAATGTTTTTAGTCAGGTACCATAATCTACTTCAGACATTTTTTCAATCCTTTTAGTTACTCTACGCTGTACTCTTTCTGTCATTTGCTGATAGCCAATAGAGGTTGGGGCACAAAATGAAGCACAGTATTCTAAGTGAGGTCGAACCAAACTTGTGTATAAGGGCAATATAACTGATGGTTTCCTACTTTTGATATGTCTCAAAATATTACCTATAATCATGTGACATCTTTTAACAGTGTTGTTGGTATGGGAATTGAATTTTAAATTATCTGTAATTGTTATACCCAAATCCTTTTCTTCTGTAGTGGTAATTAAGTTTATATTTTGTATTGAATATGTGTAATTTTTTTTATTATTCTCCATGTGCATAACTTTACGTTTTGCAGGATTTCATTTCATATTGTTTTTTACTTGCCAATTTGTTAAGTTATTTAAATTATCTTGTAATATGTTTGCTGATAAAGTGTTGTTCACAATACAACCTATTTTACAGTCGTCTGCGTATTTGTTTATCCAAATGTCTTTAGATGTTTGCATACTAGTTATTATATTGAAAAGTAGAGGTCCAAGGACAGAGCCTTGTGGTATTCCACTAGTTACTAAACTCCAGTTGAATTCATGACCACTAACAACCACCCTTTGATATCTATTATGTAACCATGATGAGATCCAATTAATAAAATGCGTATCCAGGTTTATGTTGTGAAGGTGTTCAATCAGAATTTTATGCGAAACAGTAATCAAATGCCTTTTCAAAATCCAAAAATATGACATCCACTGGAAGGTTATTATCTAGCACATCACTAACTGGCTCAAAGAAGCTAAGAAGGTTTGTTAAAAGTGGAGAAACCATGCTGAGAAATATCTCTGCTACCAGAACTTTTAATATGTTCAGAAATTTTAGAATGAATTAATCTTTCAATAATCTTACTGATAAGTGAAATTAAACTGATAAGCCTATAATGAATTATTATCTGTCTATTACCACCTTTAAAAATGGGCGTGACGTTCGCCACTTTCCAGGACTGAGGAACCCTTCCTAGATTTATAGTCATATTAAATAAATAAGTTAGTGGTCCAGAAAGTTCTTTTGATAATTCTTTCACAAACTTGGGATGAATACAATCAGGACTGGGAGAAGTATTACATTTGATTTTGTTAATAGCTTCTACTGTATCTTGTTTTGAAAAGAATGATATGATTTCTGACATATACTGTGTGTCAGGAAGTATTAAATCTGATTGTTTAAATATGCTTGTGAAATATTGATTGAATTCTATGGCCATTTCTTTTTCACTAGTGATTATTTTATCATCTAATTTTAAGGGTCCTATTCCAGTACGGGTTTGTTTTACTGAACCGATATAATTAAAAAAAGTTTTCTTATTGTCTTTAGTGTTTTTTTGCGAAATTTACCTCTAAATTTTGTTTTGATTTTTTGATTATTTGTTTAGTTTTTCTAGCAAGTTTTTTAAACTTACACCAATCAGAAGCTTTTTTGGACTTACTATATTTGTTGTAGGCACGATGTTTCTTTTTTATGATACGCTTTAAATCTATATACATGAATTCCCAACATCAATAAAATAATTTAAATGACTGTGCAAGTAGGTGAGATCTTAAAGACAACATAAAAAATCAAAAAAGAATGAAGTAAGGAGTATGAGAATGTAAATAACTGAACAAAGTAAACATTCATTAGTGAAGCTTATAAGTATGGTGACCAACAAAAGCAGTTCCTGCAATGAGCCCATTGTATCATATTCACTGTAAAAATAACATGTTTTTTTTCACTGCACTAGTAGTATTTGTGCAACTTTTTAGGCACGCCACCCTCTTCTGATTTCTGGCATCAGTTCTTTTTACTGGATGCTGCCAGCTATCTCTCCAAGCGAACATTTGATTTTTTTTTGTTACATAAGAAGGTAGGTAACAACTTGAGACATCTACTGTGATGGATTGCCTATCACCTTTAAGCTGTGTACTGTATTTACAGTATCAACTTTATCTTAACGGTGTTAAAATTATCTGTGTGACACGAGTCAAAGGTTACAATCACAGAGTTTCATAATGTTCTGTTATGTTACATATGGTGGTTTGGAGAGCAGCTGAAAATGTCTGAGAGTGAGGGATGAGTTGGTGAGGAAAGGGGGCCATATCTATATGACAAGTAAGCATTAAACCACAACAGATCATGGTTCTACTGTAGCATTAATCCAGGATTGGGACACGAGGTCGAAGGCAGGGTGCCACCAATCTACAAACCATGGATTAATGCCACAAGTAGAACCACGCTCTGGAGTGGTTTAATGCGCTTGTAACATGGCAAGCACAGGCAGAATTAGTATATAACACAGAAAAGAGGTATGGCACTTTCCCTAACATATTAATTTGCTTCCTAGAGTATATGAATAGAGTGTTATCCTAAACACTTTAATACTGTTTTGTGTTCAAAACAAGGAGAGCAACATAACCCAGCTCCTTTCCTAAAGTAATCAATAAAATGTGTTACAACATCCGTTTTACTTGCTTTTTACCATGTATGAAGGAGAAAACATTACTTCTATGACTTGCAAGCACTGCATTGTGGGTATGTAAATAATATGGGTAAAGCAGTACCTCTGTCATTCTCTGAAAAATAAACTTCTGAACAGTAGCTCATATGAAGAACCTAGCACCAATCCTGACAGTAAGTCAGGATATTGTACTATATTAGTAAACCTAAAGATAATAAGTATAGAATTGCTTGCTGAAAATTGTTCCATTTCTACTCATAACATTAATTATCAACCAATTTTTTCTGTGTCACTAATATACTGTATCTGTGGTAGGGATATTAATCAATAGCAGAATAACTACGTATAACACTTTTTCTAACATATTAATTTGCTTCCTAGAGTATATGAGTAGAGTGTTGTTTATTTATATTGTAATGATCTAAATACTTTTTTGTGTGTTCAAAACAGAAAATCAAAGTAACATAGACCCTTTCCTAAAGTAATTGATAAAATATTTTACAACATCTGTTTTACTTGCTTTTTACCATGTATGAAAATACATTACTTCCATGAGTTGCAAGCACTGCATTGTGGGTATGTAAATAATATGGGTAATGCAGTACCTCTGTCATTCTCTGAGAAATCAACTTCTGAACAGTAGCTCATATGAAGGCCCTAGCACCAATCCTGACTTGTAAGTTAGGAGAAAAAGTACTATATTATCAATTGTGGCAGATGAAGACCAATAACTTCTTAAGCAGGTCTCACATTTATGACCAGTTATGCTCAAAGATCGATATTTAACCAGTGAATAGTGTCCACGTGGGTGAGTGGCAGGGTGAGAAACAACTGAAACTCTGCCATGAAATTTATTGTGGATAACTATGGTACTACACAAGCACCCATGGATCTACTGTGGCATTAATCCGTGGTTGCTTTGTAGTCATCTGATTCTGTTTGTCCAATATAATATAGTTATTCTGTGATTGTATTTATGCCATGTTACAACTGGGCAAGAGAGACCTGCTTCATGATCTTGTGAATGTAACTTGGACAATTAGTTCTTTCATGATGTTGTGGTAAGATACTAACACAGGTCAATACCTCAACTGACCGACTTCCTCTCCATTTTATAATTCATTTTATAAAATGGGTTGGAATTTTCCTGCTTCCTCCTGATTGGCTAAATAAGATCTGAGACCCATATGTTAATTCCCCAGAAATACGTAGGTTAGAACAAATTCAGGCAATTGGATTTGGAATTTGGGCATCACATATGGAACTTATGAGCTTCTTCACTCATCCCGGTTGTCATTACAAATATGGGTACCCCTTTTACTCACGGAAAACCTTCAACAAGGCCCTAAAAAGTAAAACTCCCTCAAATTGTAAAAAAATAAACAAAAATGATTTCCTCTCATGATACTGTCCTAACACACTTACACTTACAAAATGAACTACAGTACTATTCACAGTTTTGTTTTAGTTTCTATTTATGCCCCCTCTTGTTGGCCCCCATCTGCAGAGTGCCCCAGACCCATCACCCTGACTTCTACAGGGACTTACCACCAGCTGTCTTCCCCTACATAGAAACACAGAATTTGTTGGCAGAGA
Source organism: Neoceratodus forsteri (assembly GCA_016271365.2). NCBI lineage: Eukaryota > Metazoa > Chordata > Ceratodontiformes > Ceratodontidae > Neoceratodus > Neoceratodus forsteri. Next base: position 1,022,435,938 of record CM057450.1, read on the forward strand.
AGGACTGCCGATCCCACCCAGTCTGCCCATTTTTCCCTACCTATAGTATCGCTGCAGACCCTATTTGATCTCCAGCTCTTTCTCCCTCCCGCTTTCCTTTCCACTAAGATTCATTTATGCCTAGCCCATGTATTCCTGAACCCTACCTCTGTTTTCACCTCCACCACCTCTGCTGGTAGGCTGTTCAAGGAATTCACCACTCTTTCTGTGAAGAAGTACTTGCTCACATCTCTCCTTACCCTATCCTACTCCAGCTTCATAGCATGTCCCCTTGTTATTGAGCACATTTTTTTCTGAAATAAATGCTTTCCTCCTGTACCTCATTTATCCCAATGAGGTATTTTTTTTTTCATGCTCTGTTTTTCCCCCAGCCAACCCAGCCACCCACTCCTTCAGGTGGCCAGCATGTTCCCCTGCCACTGCCCCATTTTGCAGTCTGCTGCCTCCTGCTGTCCTGATGTATCCCTTCACTGGGGGCCCTCCTACCAATGGCGGGCAACCAGGAGAGGAGAACAAAGTTCCCATAGGCACTTTCATGCATCTTTATCAGGTGGCAGAGGAATAGCTTGAGGGCTTTACGGCTTTGCGGCAAGGGGGAGGAGGTGCCACTGTCATCAGGCTGGCATGGGTGGTGATTTTTTCTTTTTCTGCCTCCCACCACCCCTAATTGGGCCACACACTGTGGCAACCTGAGGTGGAGATGTGCGAGGTCCTGTCAAAGCTGCACGCTGCCAAGCATGTCCACCAATCAGCCTTCAGGTGCCAGAGGCCATACCGACCCATCTCCCCCCAGAAGGGAAGCGTCCAATGGACACTCTGGAATCCCTCCCTGCTGGTCTCCGCTCCTGACACCCGGGCACGGGGCATGAACCCAGGTCACCAGCATGCCACCTGAGCCCCTTCACTTAGCACCACGGAGTCAGCATCACGAGGTAGTTGAAGGACTCTATCATATCCCCCTCTCTCTTATATCTTCCAGGGTGTACATACTGAGTCCCTTTAATCTCTCCTCACAGGGCTTTTGATGCAGACCATGCGCCATTTTAGATGCCCTCCTCTGGACTGTCTCCACTCTGTCTGTGTCCTTCTGGAGATGAGGGCTCCAGAACTGGACACCGTATTCTAAGTGGGGTCTTACCATTGATCTATATAGAGGCAACACCAACTCCCGCTTTCTGCTGGTGATACCTCCTCACTATGCACCCTAGCATCCCACTAGCCCTCCCATCCCCCTTGTCGCACTGCCTGGCAACCTTTAGGTCAATTGACATGATTACCCCCAGGTCTTTCTACTGCTTAATGTTGTTCATACCACTCCACTCATTTTGTACTCTGCCCATGGGTTTCTGTGCCCTAAGCGCATTATTTTGCACTTTGTCACATTGAAACCCAGCTGCCATACATTTGACCTCTCTGAGTTTTCTCAGGTCTCTGCTCATCCTTCTCCCCCCCCCCCAGAGTGTCCACTCCATTGCATATTTTAGTGTCATCCACAAAGCATACCTTCCACTCCAACCCCTTTGCAATGCCACTTATGAAGACATTAAAGAGGACTGGTCCCAGCACTGATCGCTGAGGTACCCTGCTGTGTTACCTCCTTCTCCTTGGAGTGAACTCCATTTATCACCACCTACTGTCACCTATCTCCTAACCAATTTCTTACCCAGTTTACCACCATTGGACCCACTCCAAAGCTACCCAGCTTGCCTAATAGTGTCCTATGTGGAATGGTTTCAAAGGCTTTACTGAAATCTAGGTAGACCACATCCACCACTCCACCTTGAACTAATTCCCTGGTCATCCAGTCAAAGAAATCTATCAGATTTATTTGACATGATCTCCCACCATGAATCCATGCTGCCTTGGGCCTTGTAACCCTTTGGAAAGTCCACTATCCTTTCATTTAGCAATAATTCCATTAACTTTCCCACTACTGCTGTCAGGCTGACTGGCCTATAATTGCCAGCCTCCTCCTGCTACCACTTTTGTGAAGTTGGACTACATCTGTCCCCCTCCAGTCCTCTGGAACCATTCCTGTTTCCAGTGAGCTGCTAAACAGGACTGTCAGAGGTGCAACCAGTACCTCCCTGCACTCCTTCAATAACCTAGGATGCTTTTTCCACTTTCATGTTAGAGAGTCCATACAACACTCTTTCCACCAAAAAATAACTATTGTCTACCTCCCACCTTCCAGTGCTCCTGTTAATTTTTTGTGGCCCCTCCCTTTCTCTGTCCTTTGTGAACACTAAACAACAAGTTTGTTCAGGATGTCTGTTTTTCCTGTCCACCCCTTCCCCTTTCAACCTTACAATCCCATCCTGGTCTTCCTCTTTTCACTTACATACTATACCTAAAAAAATGCCTTGTCCCCTTTTATTATCACTTGGGCTAATCTTTTCTAGTCTCCATTTGCCTTCTGAATGCTATCCTTTTAGCCTTTACCTTTTCAACCATCTTTCTGAGAAACACAATAGTTTCTTTTTGCTCTTACTTCTGCTTGCTGGCTTGACACAGAGGTTTATTGTCTTCGCTATGCTCCCTCTTAGCTTCACCCACTGTTCCTCCACCCCACCCAGGTCACCCCCCCCAGACAGGTCATTGCTGAGGCATTTACCCATCTTTATAAAATCTGCCCTCCTGAAGTCCAGGGCCCTTTCCTTTGTGTGGTTTGATTCCACAGCTGTCCATATAGTGAACCACACTGTATGGTGATCACTGATCCCCAGGTATCCTCCCACCTTGACGTCTGCAACACTGTCCCTGTTAGTGAGCACCAAGTCCAGTACTGCCCCATCACAAGTGGGTTCACTGACTATTTGCCTGAGAAATGCCCCCTGCCAGGTGTCCAGGATGTCCCTACTTCTAGATGAAGCCACAGCTGGGAGGTTACAATCTACATCCGGCAGATTGAAGTCCCCCACCAGCAGCACCTCCCTGGTTTTCTGTCATCTTGCCAGTGGTCTCCACCAGTACCTTATAAAACTCCTCACCTTGTGCTGGAGGTCTGTAGATCATGCCAGTGCGAATATTGGCTCTAGTCCTCTTCTCCAGGGTGACCCATAACTTCTCTGGCTCCCCATACTCCCGGCATCTCTGTCATGTTTATGCTTTCTATCACATAAAGCACCACATCCCCTCCCTTTTTCCCACCCTGTCCTTCCTGAACCAAGTATAGCCTGGCATGGCCCTAGGGCTTGCCCCCCACCCAGCGGGATGGGCAGGTTCCCCAATTCCCACCATAGTTAAGGATCTAGTTTGGGCTGGTGTGCCTAGCTGGTAAGATGTAGGACCTGTGAGTGCTCAGCATCATCCTGCTGCTATTTTCCATTTACAGTGCCCCAAAGAGGCACGGCAGGCAATACTATCAGGAAGCTAGTCCTAAGCCATCCCAGTGGCGCTGAGAGTTGAGGTGCTAGACATCACACCTCAAGCCAAGCTGGTGACCCAGGTTCAGGAACAAGCCCAGGCTATCGGGGGTCAGCAGGAGAGAGAGAGAGAGAGAGAGAGAGAGAAAGAGGATCGAGCATCCGGAGGACTGCTCTCCTCTCTCGGGGGGGTTCCAGGGGCTTGCCCAGCATCACAGTGTCCTCAGGTGGTGACTGAAGGTACTGCACTGTTTAGAGCACATCGAGTGGGATGCAGAGCCATGACGGACATCCCCTGGCATCACTGCATGCTCATGGCTCTGCCCGGGGGGGGTGGGAGTGAGGGCAATCCTAAGCAGAAAATCCCCACCCCCTGGGATAGGCAACAGCACCACCTACCTCTCGCCACACTCCACTGGCCAGACTCCCTCCTCCACTGGGCTGAGCCCAGCTGGTCCGAATTGTAGACAGAGCACCCTGGGAGGATAGGGCGGCCCCACCTCAGGGGGCTCAGAGCTGAGGGGGATAGCCGCGCTGGTGCAAGGAGGAGGAGTTTCAGGCCCGGAGGTAGAGCTGGTGGAGCAGGTGGATGCCTGAGAGAGTTCCTCTGTGGTGTCTGAGCCAGAAAAAAAGAGTTTTAAAAAAAAAAAAAAAAGGCTCGTCCTGTGCTTCTGCATGATGTACTTCAATATCTGCCATACACCCCTGGCGTTCTGGCCTGGGCTGCCTTTCCCCCAATTTCCACCAGAAACCAGGCAAGCATCGGGCTTCATCTGCCCTACCCCCCTGGAAGAGGAGAGCAGTCCTACGGATGCTTGATCCTCCTCCCTCCAACTGACCATGTGATGTCCCGAGTTCGCTTCTGAGCCTAGGTCGTTGGCATTGCAAGCAGAAGCGGAAGTGTTACCACTGTGGCAGTGGGCCAGCATACACAGTTTTAATTCCTGGTGTTTCTTTGGTGACCATAGGAAATCCCCCTCCTATCCTTACACAGCTTATCTGGGCAATCTCTGCTGATTACACTGCTTCAGCTACAACTAAGACCTTGACTCCATGTAAGGCCTTCTGTTTAGTGTGATAGACTGAACATTCTGCCAGAGGAATTCTGCAGCAGTTTGAAGTCCTGTATTCCATAGTAAACAAATATTCATTTTACTGAATGTGTGGAAAGACAAATGATTGGCAGCTGGGGAGGGCTACTTTTCACTAGTTACTTTAACAAATAAAAATACCAGTTTTAAATTTTTTTTTTAATTTTTCTTTTTGTTTCTTTTAAATTATTTCTTAGTTTATCCATTTGATAAATGCAGTAAGACACTCCAGGCCATTAGTTGTCAGCGGTTAATGCTCTTTCAGGTGTTAAAGGCCATCAGCATAAACACCTCATACCTCATTATGCACCTGGGTGTGCATTAACCCCCCCTGACAACCAACACCCTGTCACGTCATATTGATTACATATTATAGTTCATCTTAAAGGGACACTTTTAGGTAAGCCACTTAAGCTGACTGCACTCTCTCTTTTTTTGTCATTCTTTGTTTATGCCCCTTACGTCCAGTCTAGCTCTCCAGATCCTTTCAGTATTCTCCCCTCAGGCCCCAGCTACCTCTGTGTCCATTCATGCCCCAACAGAGCCTTGGTTTATGCACCCAAGGTGTGGTATGGGGTGGCAGGATATACCCCTGTGCAAGCCATGCATTAGATGGCAGATTGATGCAGAGTGGCCAGTCTCCATGCACCAGTGTCTCTCATAGAAACAAACTGGGTCCTTTTCCAGGTTTTCTGTCCCCCGATATCCTGTGTGTTCGTATGCAGGGTATGAACAGCTTGGGTGCCCAGCCAAAGTCTTCCTCTCTGACTCAAATTCCTTCACTGTGGTCACCCAGGTGACAGTAGAGCAGCAAGGACAGTAACCCTTCCTCCTGAGAGGAGGACAGCATTCCTTTGGGAAACTCAGTCCTCCTCCCCCCGAAGACCCAAGCTGTTTCCCCAACCTGGGTCACCGGCATTGCAAATAGTAGCACCATCACTTCACTGACAGGCCAGCATTTGATTGCACCCTCTTTGATTTGACTGTGGGTTTGATGATGTCTTCAATACAGAATTAAATATTTAAAACAGATATCAGTTCCAAGGGCACTAGAAAAGAAAAAAAAAAAAAAACACCTGTAAGAGGAGGCAGATAATGTTATCATGTTTCCCTATGCTCATCAGGCATGTCGTACTTAGTGTCTCCCCTGCCTTCTGGCCAACCGGGTAAGCTTTCTATCCATCAGCTGTGTAAGCCTTGTGAGGGGGACCATGTGGTTATAACAAAACAGAGATTCACAGAGGAATACATCACACAGCACTGCCCACAAAGGAGCTGGAACATGTAAACAGACTGAAGAGGCATCTCCATGTTAAACATGGGTGCAAGCAAAAGGAAGGGGGGGTACATGGCTAGGCTACTTGTTTTGGCCTAGGCTATGTCTGATTATTTTCTGTGCATTACGTGACCTGGTCCATTATTAGTTCAGTTGCTAAATGAATCCTAAACTATCTACCATGACAATATCTCACTGCTCTGGATCAACTAGTATTTATTATAAAAAATATCCTGGGCAGCTATGTCAGATTCCCTTGTCCACATGTTTAGGGAGCACAAGGGGCTGTGCAAACCCATTACTTTTATGATTCATTTATATACAGTTAGTTTATTTTCAGGGACACGGTAGCTCAAACATGACTTGTACTAGCCCCAGCTGGGATACAGTACAGTACGAACAAGTTATCATGCTTAGAGTAACATCTTGGCTGTCATGACTCTGGAAGCAAACATACAAAATGGACAATTAAAATCACTGGGTCATTGCCACTGGATCCAGTAGTTTCTCAACCCACCCCATTCTTTCCCTAGCATGCCTTTTGTTGTCTATTTCTTAAAATTCCTGGTTTCCTGAGGTAAATCTTCTACTCCTGGCAGTTTATCAGTTGCATGCGTGGGGGAAGGGGGTGCAGATATCCATTGTCCATGAGAGCGCACACACACAGCTCTTACAGTTGTGCTGCTGTGGACAGGACCTTCTCACTCGGTGGGGGGGGTGCTAATTAAGTCTCTGCCTGCTTTCCCGTGGTATTGAAACACACACACACTACTCTTGCAGTTGTGCTGCTGTGGACAGGACCTTCTCATTTGGGGGGAGGGGGGCTAATTTAGTCTCTGCCTGCTTTCCTGTGGTATTGAAACACACACACACTACTCTTGCAGTTGTGCTGCTGTGGACAGGACCTTCTCATTCGGGGAGGGGCTAATTAAGTCTCTGCCTGCTTTCCTGTGGTATTGCCCCACCTGATTTGCACATGCAAAAAGGCTGTTTCATTGTTACCTGTCCTACAAATCAATCACTCAATAGAACTCTAAACACTTATTTCAAATAGTGTCACTAGCCCACTTATACAACTGGTAATCAAACTCTTAAACGTGTCATTCAACTTGTTTTTAATATTGTGTGTGGTATGTGTGGGTGTGTGTTGGGGTGAGATCACCTAGAATAGCCATGCAATCTTTTCACTTCTGAGTCATCTGCTGAATGTACCCAGTACTGTGGATCATATGGTTACAATTTCAGACATGACTAGATCACGTGCAGTTTAGCAGTGAATGTTTATGACTTGGGGGACTTTCTGGTTTTTTTTATCGTTCATGTTTCAACTCACTCTAAATGATTACAACTGATGTTCTGAGGATGGTTCTAAAGTTTGAATCAGCAGGGTTTGGGGAGGGAGTGGTTAATTTTCTGAACCAGTTCATCGGGACCTATAGAAAGGTTTCCACATGACTTTCAATTATATTCACTCTTCCACCCATGCTAGAAGACATACAGAGCTACTGTCTCAGTCACGTACTTTATCACCCTTTTTAAGAGCCATTACTAACAGAGTTAAGTGTTTTACAAAGAAGGCTAGTTATACTGCATGATCAGATGAACTGTTAAGTGGGTATGCATGCTGTTCATTACCTACTGCCAAGCCAGCATAACGAATGAAACCCCCTGAAAGAAGCTGATACGGGAGACAAATGCAATGTACTCTGAAGCTAGGCATTTAATCATTCTCTGCTGCAGTGGAAACTGTGGCAGTCTCTGAGTAAATGAGGATGCTACCCTCCTTTGAAAGACAATTGCTTTGCTCAGTAGTATTCAGAAAACAACTTCCTAATGACTGCATTGCTTCTGCTACAGTACAGAACAAGTTAAAAACCAGCTATGCTTGAGATCATCTCAGAAGATAACATTTTTTTTTTTTTTTTGCTGTGTCATTGATGAGATAAACAGTATATGACCTTTTCTTGGATGCCTCTGGAAACTAGGGATTCTCAGATTAGTAGGAATTCTGGTAAAATGTTCTAATTAATAAAAAAAAAATACATACATGATGAAGAATGTCTTCCATCTAGCATATGTTTACTTCAGTCGTGTCAATATATTTTGTATTTTACAGCAGATTATGAAACATGATCTGAACAGAACATTTTCTGGTTTGTTTGTACTTGTCTTTCATTCAGTCATTCCACCAGTTAAAATTAGGTAACACCTGGAGAGCCTTACCATGGCAATGGTGTTAAACTTGAGTCTGTAGCCCTGGAGAGCAGAAGTCTGATTATTCCTCAGCACAGCCTTCTGTTGTTATCCCTGCAAGCTGGTAGTCATAGTGTGTCAGAAGATGAAGGAAAACACATTGATTCTAGCATGGAAGGGATAACAAATATAGAATAGTGTATGGGAAGACATACAAAACAAGGATCTGTTTCCACTGAGGGGTTGTCATGACGACAAGCTGACCTCAAAAGCAAAGCTCGAGAGGTCCCTGTCATCATGACAACCCTGAGGTGGAATCACATGCCTTGCTGTATATGGCTCCCCACACACTATTCTATATTTGGTATGCCTTCCATGGTGAAATCAGCCATCAGTCATGGTGGAATCAATCATTTTCAGGTAATGGGGGGAGGCATATTTGGGAAGGATGTGAGTAGTGCAGTGCAGTGGTTGTGGAGCAGCATTCTTCAGGGAGACCTACCAGAAACTGAGGTGCTGCCCCATTTATGTGTACCATTCTAGGCTGAAAGGGAGGTCTCTAAACTCTGGTTAGGATTCAGGGGGCCTGTTCCCAACCCACAGGCCATCAAATCCACCACCGATGCTGCAGAGGATGTCTAGAAGAAGGGTCGGCTGGATTGTAATGAGCTCTGGAAGATTGTGGGTGAGGGTAAGGGAATGCATTCCTTAGCCAGTGCCAGTGCAGAACTCTTTCACCACCCTGACTGGATGGGTCTGCCAAGGCACCTATGGCTGTAGCAAGGGAAATGTGGGGGTCCTTCAGAGTTAAGGCTCCAAGGTGGGAGGAGAAGGATCCCAGTGGAAGAGGAAGCAACTTCTGGTGGGAGACTCAGTTGTCAGGGGGCTAGTTTTGGGAACATCACAGGATGGAAGGAGGGAGGTGAGGTGCCTTCCTGGTGTCGTGGCATGGAAGTATAGGAAGCGGATCCTTAGGATCAGTAGGGCAGCAGGGCTGGGGAATCTGAATGTCATTGTCCATCTGGGGACAAATGACCTGGCAGGGAACACAGCCAGAGTGGTGCAGGGCAGATTTAGGGAGCTAAGGAAGGGCCTGAAGCAGGTAGCATGCATGGTGACCTTCACTGAGGTACGACCTGTGCCAGAGTTGGGAAGGAGATGGCACATCACACTGTGGTCTTGAATAACTGGTTGAAGGCATAGTGCAGGGAGAAGGGATTTGGCAACATCAGGGACTGGGGTCCTACTTGGAGAGATAAAGGCCTGTAAAAATGGGATGGCCTCCACCAGTCCAGAAGGGGAATGGCAGTCCCAGGTGGAAGGTTTAAACGCTACTTCAGTGGGCATTTAAACTAATCAGTGATAGAGGCAAAAGAAACACAAGATGCAGTGAATGCCCAACCCCCCCAGATAATGGAGCAACATTGAATAATAGCCCAGGGGAAATAAATTCCCCAGGGGTAGTGGGGAATAGGGGCAAGGGGGGTATTGGAGAGTCAAAAGATGGAACTATGGCAGAGGAAAATATAGGTAGCATGAGCAGAGGGAAGATAAAAAGGGGAAGGACAGCACCAGTGAAAAAAGAATGGTGAAGGATGGTTTGGGAAGGTAGGGCAAAGTAGGGACAGGGTGGGAGAAAAGGAGTGGAGAGGCATGTGCACCAACACAAGGAGTCTAGGAAACAAAATTCCTGACCACGAGGCTACCAAGTTCTTTAACTGCATCACAACCATGTGTGTGTGGTATCGAAATATACAAGTCTCTTAAAGAGCAGGTTTCTACTAATGGATGCTCTCTCTCTCTCTCTCTCTCTCTCTCTCTCCCCCCTTAACTGATTAAATAGCTTACCCTCCAGTTTAGCGATCCTTCTGAGGGTGAAATTTTCTCAGCAGTATATGTATTGCATTTAGACTCATAAAAACGGAGACCCAGACCCACAGCCAAAATGACCCTACTTCTTATACTGGAAGCACGCCCCCATGCTGTACGTTTTATGATGTCAGTACTGGAATTCTTGAGGGCCGCAGCATCATAGACTGTAATGGGGCGGTTTTACATTCATCTTACATACTTCTAAGTGCCAGTTTTAATAAAAGAAAGCCACTGCTCAACTAACAAGAACTTGTTATTTGAGGTGGCCTTCTTTATTAAAACTGTCTAAATGTTAAAATGAATGTAAAATCCAGCCCATTATAGTCTATGGAGCGTGCCCTGCAGTTCCAGTACTGACATCATAAACGTGCCAGGTGCATGCCTCCAGTAAATAAGACGGGCATTTTGGCTACGGGTCTGGGTCTCCGTTTTTATGAATCTAAATGCAATAAATATACTGCTGAGAAAATTTCACCCTCAGAAGGGTTGGTAAACCAGAGGGTAAGCTACTTAATTAGTTAAGGGAAGGGAGAGCGCCCATAAGTAGAAACCTGCTCTTTAAATCCCATGTGACCAATATACAATTCCTAATATTCAACTCTGTATCATTTTGTGCTTCAACTAGGTTTATTATATCTGTAGAATCTTTGATGTAACTACATGTATTCTCCACTAGAGGTCTTATGTGATGCTCTATGAATAATGATAGGGGCTCCAGGACTGATTAACACCCGAGACTATTGGTCTCCCTGGTGGATTTTTCATGTGCATTGACATAAAAGAGTGGAGCAAATTCAGAATTGTGCTTACATTCTCTCTTATACAATTGTACGTAATCCATGACCCTGTATTGCACTGTTAAATATAGTTCCAAATTCGGTCTCCCTGCCACTAGAACTTTCCCTCCCCCTCAGAACTTGCTTCGTAGTGAAACTCCTCCCCCATTCAAGCCCCCTTCTCTCTCTTTGTTTCTGTTTAACTTTGATTTTCCTTCCCTATTTAAAAGGCTAACCCCTCTCTCACCTTTCCTTTCCAGTGTCTGAGGGCTTGCTTCTGCAGCCCTCCCCAGCCCAGCCAAGAACAGCTCACTGCCAGAATTTGCCCTGCAGGTAAGGACACGGAGGAGCACTGAGTGCACTGTGTGCACCGAAACTTTTGAACTTGCCACCTTTTGTGGCACAGTAGCCCAATTTCGTGGAGCTTAAATTTCATTGCTATTCAGAGGAAGCAGCTTGCATTTACCTTGTGTGAGCTGTGCTCCTTCAAGCTGAAATGTTCACCCACCCCCTCCGCCATCTATTAAATACTCCTTTACTCCACCCTATGCCCTATCTGACTGGCCTCTGGTGATAAAGGGGCGGGGCATATAACTGTGGGCAGTCCTAGAACCTGCAATCTACTGTGTTTGCTGCCTCGGTCCTGCTTCTGGAAAATATCAGATTCTATTACATGATCATGCAGCCTCCACTCTACCTGCTAGTCCTACTGACTCCTCTCTTTTGTGGTATTGTCCTGGAATACTTCACCCCCCTAACTGCTGCTCTTCCAGGCTTTTCTGCAGACATGAAGGACTTTACCTTCTCCAATCTGCTACCGCTCCCTAAGCGACTCAATAGCCATATCGAAGACTCTTGCCCAAAACTGGTTCTCTGCCTGACTAGGTCTTACCACACATCTAAACGCATCTCCAAAGCTAGGACCATCCTTGTCTTTTTGATTGCTGATACCTGGATTATTGTCCTCTCCTTATCTTTGGCAGGTGACATGGAAACTAACCCTGGCCCTGTGGCCACAGGGCTCCCTCACTATTCGGTCGGTTCTTCCCTTGGGCCCCGTTCCATAGGACTAAAAATTGCCCACCTTAATATAAGAAGCTTGGTGGTTAATCATGCAGAACTTGTAGCTTGGACCACCACTCAAAGGCCTGATTTCCTTGCAATTTCTGAATCCTGGCTTAAGCCTTCTCTCCCCGACTCTCTGTGTTCCCTCCCCGGATACAGCTTGTTCCGGGTTGATCGGCCTGCATCAAAAAGAGGTGGCAGGCTGGCACTATTTTACAAGTCTCATCTAAACCTAATCTTACTACTATGCCCCTTGCTTGTGTCCTGTGAGGTACTTCATGCACTGCTTTTGCTGGGTGACTCAAAAAAACTGCACATTGCTTGCACCTACATGCCTCCAGTTTCCTGCAAACATGGGCTCAAGGAGTTCCTGGCTTTTCTCCTCCAGGCCACCAAAAACAATGAAGTAATTTACCTAGTTGACTTCAATCAGAATTGGCTCAGCCCAGACCTCCCTGTCCTTGACTCCAATATTAGCAAGGCCAATCTAACCCAGCTTGTCTCAGTGCCTATGTGACATTCCAGTACTGGTAATAGTCACACCCTCCTTAACTGGGTACTTACCAACAGGCTGGACAGAATCTCTTCTGTGACCATGCTACCAGACTCCATTAGCGACCATTCACCTGTCACCTGTGTCTGGGATGCCAGCCCCCCTTCCCACCCACCCAAAATCATCTCCATGACTGACTTCTCTGCCCTCGACACCTCAGCTTTTCTAAGGGATTTTCAGCATGTCAACTGGTCTCCCATATTCGTGACAAATAACATTGACTTGGCTTTAGAATACATTACCAACTCTGCACTCCTTGCAGTCCAAGCACATTTCTTCCATCAAGCGCAGGATACAGGGCCTGCCTGCCAAATGGTTAACTAGCCCTCTTCTACATATGCTTAAACATGGGACAAACTCTGGACCAGATGGAAAACCTCCTCCCTGCTCTCTGACTTCATTGCATATCGCTCCCTTCGTAACTCTTGTAAGAAAGTGCTACGGACTGCCAAAAGCGATTCCTATAGAGGCCTTCTTCACGCCACCTCTAGTAACCTAAAAAGGTACTGGGCACAAATAAACCACATAATGGGACACTCCACGTCCCAAACCCCCCATGACTTTCTAACATCTCCTGTAACAACCCTAATACCATAGCCAATGCTTTCAGTTCACTCTTTACCGCCCTCCCTAGTTTTGATGCTGACGGTCCCCCCACCACCACACCTCCTGTCCCCCATCCCATCCTTCCCTGATTCTACACCCGGTCTCCAGGCTGGATGTCCTATGAGTTCTTAACATGATGTCTCCCCATGACAGCGCAGGCCCTGATGGACTGGAACCCAGAATTCTCAAATTAGGTGCGTCTCTTCTTGCCACCCCCCATCATGCGATTGTTCAACCTCTCCATTAGCTCGGGTACTGTGCCCCTCTCCTGGAAAAATGCCAGGGTTATCCCAGTCTTCAAAAAGGGTGATCCAAAAAACCTAACAAACTACCATCTTATTGCACTCCTACTGACCCTCAGTAAACTCCTGGAGAAGCTTATCCATCGCCAGGTGTCTAACTTCATTGCAAACTTTAACCTGCAATCTTCTGCTCAGCATGGCTTTAGGCCAAACCACAGCACCACGACAGCCCTAGTGCAATTCACCAGTGACATCAAATCTGCTATGGACCAAGGCCAGCTTACTAGGGCTGTTTTTATTGACATGTCAAAAGGCGTTTGACTCGGTTAACCACAACCTGCTCCTGCATCAACTAGGCTCTATTGGCGCCTCCCAATCCACACTTGCCTGGTTTGCCAGCTATCTGTGGAGCCACTCCCAGTCTGTCTCCTGTCATACAGTTCTCTCTGCCCCTGCTCTGCTTGGTTCAGGCATCCCACAAGATTCCATACTTGGGCCCCTGCTCTTTTCTTTGTTCATCAATAACCTACCTTCGATGCCCTCCCACAGTCTCTCCTTACTCTATGCCAATGACTTGGTTCTCTATGTCTCCCCCAGCTCTATTCATGAAATTAAGTCCCACCTCTCCTCTGATCTTCATCGTATCCAAACTTGGCTTACATCCCACTGCCTGGTGCTAAATGCTGCCTAGACACAGGCTATGCTCTTTGGGTCACAAAGGAAATCTCTCACTTCAACTCCGTCTCTCCAGGTTTCTTGTCTTCATGGCTCTCTTGTGGAAGTAACTCAGTCCTTCAAATACCTAGGGGTCATGCTGGATCCATCTCTTAACTTCTCTATGCATGTCAAAGCTGTCTGCAAATCAGTCAATGCTAAAACTGGACTGGCTTACTGACTCCGTCAGTTTCTGACTCCTGCCACCAGGATCTCTGTTGCCCAAGGCTTTCTTCTCCCTGGACTCTGCTATGCTCTGCCTGTCTTCACTATGGCACAGGCAAGCATCTTGCAAATGTGGGACGTTGACTACAACAATGTCTGTAGATTTGCGCTATCTGCTCTCTGCTCCTCATCTTAAGCACCACTGTACTCTCTACTTTGACCTCCACTGGTTGTCTCCCTCCTTGCATCAGGCTTATTCATTAGGTTGTCTGACTGAACATTATTCATTCTTCTATCCCCTCCACACACGCTGCTATGCTCACCCCCATGGACTGCCTTCGTTCCCTCCGTTCCATGTCTTTAGCTCTGTTATCTGTCCCAAAATGCTCTACCAGGATGGGTGAACTTGCCGTCTCCTGCTATGCCCCCAAATTTTGGAACTCTCTCCCACTTGATCTTAGGCACTCCAAATCCCACCCCACTTTAAAAAAAGGCCTCTCCAATTACCTCGCCTCATTTGACATTTGTAAATGTCCCTAGCTTCACAAATCATGCAAATCTACCATTGTCCTGCACTTAAATTTCCCTGTGAACTCTTGATTCCTCCCATCCCCACTCTTCCTCAGCTGCAGCTACGCACTTTGTTCCCAGTCTCTGCCTGGGAATTGTCTCCTTGCTGACTTACCAGCCACACTGTCATGTTTTGTACATTATTAACTGTAAATTGTGCCTTTTTGTCTGTTTTGTTCCTATTATAATGTGTGATATGTACCTCCTCTATGTACTACGTAATTTGCACCTCTGTATAACTGTTTGGAATCTCCGATTGTACTACACAGTATATGTATTTGTTTTTACCTGTTCCTTGATTTGTACTCTCCTGGGTCATGCTTGAAAATAGGCAGTTCTGTCTAGTGCACTTACTCAGTTACCAAAAGTAAATAAATAAATAGGTCGGGATATTCAGCAGGGTTGTGCATGGCGCAACACAGTTGAACCATCGCAGCCACTGATGTCGCCCTGGCATGATATTCAAAAGTGCCTGGCACAAACTCCGATGTGCCACAGCACATCAGTAATGTATGCGGCGCAAGTAGGGAGGGCATGCCCATGCATACACCGTGCATCCCGATATTTAGCTCGGGATGTGCTAAGTCCATGCATGCACAACCTCTACTTACGCTGCACACAGGTGAGCCAAAAAAAAAGAGGAGCAACAGCTGGCCACCCACAGGTGAGCTGCCGTATTCCAGGGCACATCATGGCAGCTGCCAGCTGTGGGTGGCCACGTGAGCGCTGGCGGCACTTGCGTGGTAGCGACCCCCCATGCCCGATCGCAGGCATATGTAGTGATATTAACCCTCCCACATCCCTGGTGGTCCAGTGGATCGTTCACAGCCCGATCAAGGGCATATGTTGAAATTTAATAGTCCTATATCCCTGGTGGTCCAGTGGACCGCTCGCAGCCCAAACACGGGCATCAGTAATACATTATGACAAACCAATCCAACCCTGGTGGTCCAGTGGTACCCCCCCTCCTCACCTGTCCACTGAGCCCCACCGCCTCGCTCCCCTCCATCAGCGGCGGGTGGCAGCTCCCCACCTGCTTGCTGCCCCGCTGCCCGCTGACTGACTCCATATGGTAGGGCTGTACACCCATTGGTCCACAGCGTGAGCCAATGGGCAAGCAGCCTGTACTGTACTACACAGTCCAGATATGCGAATGGTCCACGATCGGGCTACGAGCGGTCCACTGGACCACCAAGTATATGGGACTATTCTTTATAACATATGCCCACGATCAGGCAGTGGGGTACTTTGCCGCTTGTGCAGGGGGCGTCAGTCCCCGATGGCTGCAGCCTGGCAGGGCACCAGGCACAAGTCGCTGGGGATCGGCGCACCTGCATGCAAATGGGGCCATAGTGACATGCAAATGGCCCCATTTGCACCTTTGCATACATTATGGCCCCATTTGCATGTGCACTTTGAATATCGTGGAAGTTGCTGCCTATCGTAACGGAACTTGGCGCTTAGTGTATCCCCCTGCTCCACTCTGGCCACTTGCGCTGGTGCAGTGCCACTGTGCCATGCGCACTGCGAGTGGCCAAGGAGCGATATTCAATGATGTTGTGCCATGGCGCAGCTCCGTTGAATATCACCCTGTCAACGCCCCTGCGCATCCAAGTTGGCTGCGCCCAGGCTTGCACCACAGCCTGGCGCAGTCTGAATATCCTGTCCTTAGTATTCATTTTGATTTAATTGACTCGGTATAAATTATACTACCTTTGTATGCATTTGACCTCCCTGACCTCTTGTATGTAGTAATCTTGAAAAGAAAAAATGGGCATAGTGTTGGAGTTGATTTGTAAAAAAAAGTTGTATTTTTACCTTATTTTAACCTCCCAAAGATGTATTTGACCTCACTGACCTCCAAAGTATAGCAATCATGATGGGGAGAATAATGGGAGTTGAATGGATTTGGAATATGTAATACTAATACTTTTAATTGAGGACACATATCAAAATTTCTTTGTTATCTTGGAAAGAAAAGAAAAAAATCAGAACCCCCAAATTCATGTCTTGACCTCCCTGACCTCCAAGGTGTGATTTTCATTGGGAAGAGAACCCAGGGAGTGGCTACTGGATCCATGGTTTAAAGACAGAATAATATAAAATGAATTAAGATTGTGATCTGAAAACGCCATTGCCACATAGTGATGAAAGAGTTAAATGTTAAGAGTTAGTCTGAAGAGAGATGTCTGGTTTTCTGTTGCTAGGCAAGTCAGGTGCACAGGGTTGACAGCATCTGACACAACATTTTTTTGGTTATGTGCCAGTACATGCGTTAGTGAGCCTTATTCGCCGTTCACCTCTACCATATAAAAAGGCCAAGAGAGCGCCAGCGCATTGCCTCCATAGAAAAGAAAGCAGGAGGACGTGCTGAGCTCCCAGCTAACAAAATGTAAGTAACTATCGATCTTCTAGTGGTGGCTTCTTGACCATTCCCAGAATGAGGCTAAAATCAGCTGGTGATAGAGCTTTTAGTGTTGCGGCTCCCATTCTGTGGAATTCTTTGCCAGCTCAAGTCAGGGAAGCCCTCACAGTGGATATTTTTAAGGCCAGCCTGAAGACTTTTCTTTTTTCCCAAGCTTTTGATATTTAGATTAGTATATACAGTAAAGACTGTGATTGTATTAGACTTATTTATTTTATTTTGTATAAAATTGTGTGTTTTAATTTCGTGCTTTTAAAATTGTGTTTAAAATTTGTAAGGCGCCAGAGCCTCTGGGATTGGGCGTCTTTTAAATAAATTTTGCCTTGCCTTTTTGCCTTGCCTTTGCCAAACAACCATTTTATTGCAATGGAAATGTATATCTGTTGGAACTGCTTGCAGAAGGGCAAAAGAAACTAAAGTCAGCATGTTTGTTCTTTTGGAATTAAAGACACAAAGACAAATGGAGTGACGCAAAAGGTAAATATATACCTGCAAAGTATAAAACTTAAGGAACATAGTAGAATAATTGGTGAACACAATAAGAAAATAATTAGCTTTCAAGTTGATATTGATTTAGGAAGAAAAATAAACAAAGTACAATAGATGGAGCAATTTAAATAATTAAGCTGATCAGTGTTTAAAACATAACGTATTTTGACTTCTATATATTTGTTTTATTTCTCTGATAACCTTAAATACATCTAAACCAATCTTTTTGGCATATGAAAGATGAAAGTGTTTAAAGTAAGCATATGAATTAATACACTTTGAACAACTATAAACCTTGTTGCTTTTATGGATTTATATTGATTTAATTTAAATGAAATATACAATGGGAAATAATACGAAACATAGGTTGTGAAAAACAGATAAAACAAAGATAAAAACAAAGACAAAAACAACATTACAAATTTACCAGCGTGAGTATGAAATTAATTCAAATGACTAGACGTTTTTATATATTTAATCGACAGGGTGGAAGCGGTCCAGAGGAGGGCTACTAAAATGGTGGGGGGAGGAGGGCTGCATGAAAACCCATACAAGGAGAGGCTGTGGGAGCTCAACACATACTCCTCTAGAGGAGAGGAGAGTGATGGAGGAGATGATTGAGACCTGTAAGTACATCACGAGAGTGAACAAGTGCAGGAGAGAGTCTCTTTAACAAAAGGAAATGGAACACTAGAACATGGGGCATGCTATAAAGCTTGAGGGGAGGAAGTCTAAGAGGAATGTGAGGAAATACTTCTTCATAGAAAGGGTGGTGGATGCTTGAAACAGTCTGCCAGAAGAGGTGGCGGGGCGAGGAGAGTGGGGAGCTTCAAACATGCATGTGATAGACACATGGGTATAATAAACAGATAGAAGGGAGGAGGTAGGAAACGTTATGACCAAAGAGAGTCCTGGGTGTAGTATTAGGCAGGGAAAATAGGCAGACTAGATGGGCCTACTGGTCCTTTTCTGCCAACACATTCTGGTTTCACCTTCCTACCTGCTTCCTTCTCTATGGTTGTTGCATTGCTGCTTTTATGGGCTTTTGGGACACCGATCAGAAAGCAGACCTTTGGGTTCCTCACCCAACACTGAGACTCAAACCTGCAGGATCACTGCTTGTAGTAGCAGTATAGTAAAAATGTTATTCATAAAAGGATTTATGAACAGGGATGATACTCTATCGAGCGAACTCATTTCCAAAGAGGTCTTTGTAACTGGGGTCTGTATGTGTGCCTTCTTCTATACGTGGCATACTGGGATGCTAATCTGTAGACCTAAATGAAAAATACAATTGGCCAAGTTAAACAAGATACTGTACAAGTGATCAGGTTAAAGAGGATGGAACTGGTGAGTTCATGTTGCTAATCCACCTACCTGTCCTTCGACTTACTGCCTACTGGATATACACTGGGACCTCAGAAGACACACATCTCACAGCTGCCTTGCTTCTTCACTTTGTCCCCAAAGTGGGGTCCTGTCATGAGTTCCCTGGCAGCTTCTCTATAAGATCCAGCTACCCATGGCATAAGAATGCCCAAGGCCATCTTGGAGGGTCTGGAGATAAGAACCCAAATGGATGTGGAGGCAGGTGGAGCCAAATTGGCAGATGTTTTTCCCCATTTTGTCCCACCTACCAAGAGGGCACCATGTATTATCAGGTGCCTACATGTCTGATGCACCGACACGTGCTCTTCCCTGCCCGTTCACACCACAGCCTCCAAAGACTGCATTGTCACCTATAGTCACCCAGGTGGCAGTAGTGCAGCAGGACACAAATCCCTCCCTTTCTGGAGGAATAGAGTGTCCTCTGGGATGCTCAGTCCTCCTCCCCATCTGGCCCTCCAATGATCCAGGCTTGGAATGCAGATCTAGGTTGCTCACATCAGGGCCTATGCATGAACGAGTGTGAAATATACGGGAAAATGACGTAACACCAGCATGCAGCTATGCAGCTCACAGGACATGCATTCTATGCTGACTTTACCAAGAACACCCGTGAAAAATTGTGCATCTGATGCGTGATGTGCAGCCTGGTAAGTACACAGAACCGCCTCTTGACCCCACCATATATGGCAGGAACACATGCCCCACGTAGCGATACGTAAGAGCATACACAAAGCACAGCACATGTGAATGCAATGGCAGATCAGCCGAGTGGAGCGCAGGAGGAGAACCAATCCATGGAGCAACCCCAACAGGGTGAACATGCCAGAGTCCTGGGCCATAGCGGTATAAGGTCACGTGGGCATGCTTGATCCCGATCCATGAACTTCATGGGTGGCCAAGTGGCCATGATGGTGTCCGACATCTGGACACACTGCCAATGTCTATGTGGTGCACAGTCCCTCAGCACACCTGCTAATGTTAAGTCATAGCTGTGGCTGGAGATACAGGCAGCCATAAATGCCGCTGGCCCCAAAGCCTGAACCATCGAGGCCATAAAGCACAAATGGCAGGACTTACGTTCCGTCATGAAGGTAAAGGTCGACAGGGAAGGCACTGCCACTGGTGGCGATCACCAGGGGAGGACCCAGCTCACCCCAGTGGAGGTATGGTGGCTGGACACCCCATGGGATGCTCAAAAGTGGGAGGTGGATGGAGTGGACATGCTGAATGGCACGTATCTGATGCCATGAAATGTGAACTTATGCAATGGCACCGTGCATCCCTAACTGTACCTTATCCCCCCACCCCACAGAGTCAAGAGGACAACCTGGCACCATAGTGGCTACGGACAGCCAGAGAAGGGTGACCATGAGCCATGCAGCTTCAGAGGAGGATGCCAGCCAGGATGCCCATGGGACTGTTGAGTAAAGTAGCAAGAAGCGCCCCTGAGTGACGGCCACTATGTGTCATAGATGCACCCACTAACTGTCCCCTCCCACCCACACAGGTACCGAGCAGGAGACGGAGGTCCAGATGCAGTCCAAGAGTGAGGTCAAGAACACCCCAGACCTGCCAGATGAGTGCCTGCATGCCACCACCACCACCATGGACTGCGTGGACATTGGGGGGACAGGGCAGCACCATCCACACAGTGCTCATGAACGCAACATGCACTCCGGACACACTGCACCACCAATATGCACCATGCATGTCTCAGCAACACTGGCCCATCATTGGTCGAACAACCAGGACACCCATGACGTGGAGGACAGTCCAGGGGAGGGACCCTCCACATGGCTGCCACCACAGGGACTGGATGCATGCCATCTTTGTGGACAGGTACAGTGAGGTCCACCAAATGGAGGAAGAAAGGCTGGCTGAGCAGCGGCACACAATGTCAGCAACCCAAGAACTGACAGAGGAGGTCCATGGAATGCAACGTTGCATGACACGCATTGCTGATATGATAGAGTGGCTGGTGTGGCACATCAATGACTGCCGCTGCAATGTCCACACCCCACAGCAGGAGTGCCCAAATAGCACTGTGATACAGGACTGTGAATGCAACCCACCCTCACATGGTGCCATTGGTGATGCAGACACCCCAGGGGACATGGACACAGTGCACGACGGAGGCCCAGCACAGGATTACACCCGACCCCCTGGATGCATCCATGGAGATGTATACACAGCCGACAGAGCACAACAACATGGGTGGCATGGTGGAGAGTCACATGGAGAGTGCGTAAGTACTACCTGGAGAGTAGACAGGATGTGCCACTGGCTGAGGTGTGGACACAGCAGTGTGGGACAACAGGCCCCCATCACGGCATCTGGCCACGCACGCCTCGGCCTGCCTGCAGGCACACTCCGGTGACCCAACACAACAGTAGCGGGGATGACAGGAATTAAGGGCCACACACCATGAGCATGATACAGTGACAGTGCAAAGTACACACACCACCACCTCCACCCCCACAACATGCACTAGCAAGGGGAGTGCAGAACGCACAAGCAGCACACGCACCACAATGAGGGTGCCGATCAGCCCCCCCCCCACAAACACCATGCACAGCAGCATACATCCACCCATGAAACACCTGCCTCGGCCACAGCCACGATCATGCACAAGGTCTGCCATGGCATACTGGACCCCCCCCAATGGCATACACATATGTAACATCACCCAGTCACCTAATGTGTCCAGCAGGTGTACAGGGCCACATGGCACGGTCACAGGGTGCATGGTGGTGTCCTGCCACAGGCAGTGGTTTCCCATGTGAGCTCAGCAATGGTGTCATCAAAGCGCACACAGCTCCTGCAACACTGGACGCCCACAAGGAGCACATAGCACCGTGCCCATGCTGTGCCATGCCATGGGTGTGCTACCACAGGGCAATGCATCTGCAACCCACAAACACCCACATGCATGCAGCCCAGACACCTACACTGATGTGCCCGCAACAATACACATGCACCGCCTACCTGCAGAACTACCCTGCACCAGTGCAGCTCGAGCCTCATGGCCACTGAAGTCTCCAGAGCCCTCACCGCATCAGGAGCATTTTTGTCAGGCGGCATCAGTGGAGGAACCAGACCAGGTAAGGGAACATCACCGCGCGTGATGAGGTTGTGCAGTATGGCACACACAGTGAACACATGGCATGCCTTTCCCTGTGACAGCATGATCATCCCATCGGTGTGATCCAAGCACCAGAACTGCATCTTCAGAGAGCCAGTAATGTGCCCCATGATGTTCCTTGTCTTGTGATCAGCGAAGTTGTACGCCTACTCTACTGCTGTAGTGGGCACCACAATCGGTGTCATCAGGTTCATTTGTAGGGGGTAGCCACTGTCACCTGTAGGGGGGGAGAGTAGGAGTGATGCAATGGTAGTACACATATGGCACTGTGACAATGGTTACACAGTGGGGTCCGGTCAATACCCACCTAGTATCCACCCATCAATGGCACCCTCCCATAGCAGCTTACCAAAATGCAATTTGTCAAGGACATCCGAGTCATGACAGGACCAAGGAAATCTAGCACAGACATTGGTGAACATGCCACGGGCATGACACAATACCTGGCAGTTAACACTCTGGAACCCTTTATGGTTCTGGTATGCATCCTCGTCTGTATGTGGTGCAAGGATAGCGATGTGTGTGCAGTCAATGACCCTGTACATGTTTGGGCATCCCATACATGTCATTTTATTTTATTTTAGTCTTTGGTAACTGGGTAAGGCCCATAAAATGTCTGCTTGGTGCACCGTAGTTCAGCGTCGGTGGATAGAAGCAAGATGTGAGTGGTCATGTGCAGCAGCATGGCGTCCGTGACCTCCATGACAGCATGGGACACAGAGGACTGGCTGACACCAATGATATCATCTGTCACCCTCTAAAAGGAGCCTGTAGCATAGTAGGCCAGTGCACTGAGAACCTTAGTCTGCAACGACATTGCCCTTGATCTTCATGTCCGAGGGGCGATGCAGTCATGGACCATGTCACATAGCGTGACGATCATGGGCCACAGCAGATGGAAACATTCTATGCAATGCATGTCATGCAGTGTGCTAGCATCTAGTCTCAGCCCAAATACCCATGGCCGTGGTCATGGACACCTCTGCAACAGCATCTCTTAGTGTATGAGTCCTACATGTAGCAGCATACCAGGACATATCTCAGTACACCATTCCATTTCCGGATGTCCGTGGCACCATACTGTACATCAGCCTTATATCACCATGCACGTGTGCATGCCCTGCATGTGTCACAATACGGTGTCATGTGTGGGACATCTGTGTGGTGCAGTTGGCACTGCAGTGTTGGGCACACGTGCATTGGCACTGCCACACATGCAGTTGTACGGATTCTGATGGCTGACATAGGTAGTGAGCTATGTTTATAATGTATGTTGTCAACATTTCCCATATCAAGCACCTGCTGACATGCAGAACACTGCTTGTTACAATGTTTCCATTGCACGTCCTGCACATCCTCTGTGCATACCTGACCACAGGGTGACATCATGACACATGCATGTATGTTGTTCTGGTAGGTCTCTGCTGCATCCATTCACATCCACAGTGCAGTGCCACACTGTCGTCCCACATGTGCAGGCAGGTGCCTTGTGCTGGGGTCAGTGACTGTACAGCAGCATGGTCAGTGGGTTACAATACAACCAGTTGGTCCCTGGTAGCCTGCACCCACTAGGTGTCTGGCATACATTACACTAAACACGTGTTCCCTGGTAAGCATTTGTCCAGCAGCACGGGTTGGACAATAGCGTGGGTATGTACAGGGAGACACCCAAGTACACCCACTGTTATTGCACGTCGCAGTCACCACTCCCTGCATAGTCATATACTGCCTGATGGTATGTCACAGCATGTTTGTAGCTATGTGCTGTTGCCTGCAGTGTGCCTGTCACCTTGCGTGACATGCGGCATGTGTGTGTTCACCCAGCACGGACAGTGGACACGTGTGGGTACATGTGCATGCCACCTATTGCATTGTGTCACACACAGTCCTTGTTGTACAAATGATGGTGACTGCTGGTGACAGGGGTGCCAAGCACTTCCCTCCAGACCTGTGGAGGGTGGCCAAAGGAGAGTATTGCTACTCCAGGGGTGACGGGGTCCTGTGGAGGGTCCATGGCCATGAGTGGGTGAGTACCCATGTGTGTATGTCTGTGCTGAGTTGCATCATTGGCAGTGTTTCCCATGCAGTGGCCTAATCACTGTGTGTTCTATGTCTCCCCCACCCCTTCCTCTCACAGGATGTCAATAGATGGCTGTGGAAGTGTGAATTGGAGCGTGGGTTGAGCACAGGGATGGCACTCCCATCGTGGTGGTGCACCCCGGGGCTGTCGTCGTCAGAGGTGGTGGCTCCAGTTCTCATGGTACCTGGGTAGGAAGGTTGAGGGGGCAGAGGTCGCATACAAGGGGGAGCATGATAACGTGGGCACCATCACGCTGGTGGGTGATGGTCCTGTCATGAGTAAGTACTGTGCTTGTGCAGGGGTAGTGTTTATCAGTGCATGGCCTGCCTTGTTGGACGACAGCCTGGTATCACACACCATGGGCCTTGGTCATGACCGAGTTGCTGCCAGTGCTGTGGGCATGTCCCCACTTGCAGTGATGGGACGATCTGCATGGCATGATGGTGGGGCAGCATGGCAGACACCATGCTGGGGGAGCAGTGTGGCAGACACCATGCCAGGGGCAGCGTGGCAGATGCCATCTGGGGGGTGGGCATGGTAGATGCCATGCCGGGGGCGCAGCATGGTGGACGCTGTTGGGGCAGCATGGCAGGCACCATCTGGGTGGGGGGGTTGATGGGGCAGATGCCATGCCAGGTGGTGTGGCACAAGGCATGCCGGGGGGGACCCGAATCGCTGTGCATGTACCGCCATGTGTGGCATTGATGTTTGTCTTCTCTCCACAGCGTTACCAGGGCCCACTGTGGAGGATGGTGTTGGAGAGGGTGGTGGTGCAGCCGCCACACAATGGCCTCAACGGGGATACTTCGGAGGAGGACTAGGCTGGCCAGGACTCCCCAAGCTGACTTGCACCTATTTCTGTGGAACTGTTTGTTTTTGTTTCTACCTGCACTGTGTCTGTGTTGGCACCAGTTGCCCCTTAGGCATGTTTGGTCATGCTGCTGGCATTCTTTTCTGTACAAATAAAGTACCATGATGCCTCAACCTATGTGGTCATTGACTCCAGTGTGCTTGTGGCTGTCTGTATGGTGTGTGCATGTGGGGTGGGTATGCCCCTGTGGCATCTGGCTGTGTTGTGAGGGGGGGGATGTTGCAACAACACAGTCAGGGAAGTATGGGTGGGGCCACCAGGGCATTGTCATGGGGGTGTGGTGGGAGACCAGGCAAGGCCATGTCAAGGGTGTGTGTCATGTCCACCTTGTGCTGCATGTGGTGGGGGACTGGTCCGGCTGCCTGCAGCACAGTGCGTTGGCCTATGCAGGTGTGGCATGGCACTGGGGCCATACTCCATCATGGATACACATGCTGTGATGGCTCCAGACCTGTGCAGCACTGCACCGTGGACCCACACTCTGGTGTTGCTGCGGTCATAGGCATGTCATGCATGCCGTGTGCCCATGGGGGATGCAGTTCCATGCAATGCCCTCCACCACTGCTCGTGTGGTGCTAGGCTACTCCACCTAGCATTGGACACTGTTGCAGGTTTGCAGCTCATGCTGCCATCACTGTGCATGACTGCTCTGCCTCTTCTACATGCTCTGCCATCACTCTACCATGTGTGTGCGGACAGTTATGGCAGCCCTCCAGGCTGTGTATCAGTGTGCGCCCTACGCCAGGCAGATGCGTGGTGCCCGCACCTTTGTGCATGCACACTACTGCCATCTATGCACTCTCTCGCAATCGTGCCCCCACGTACATGATGCATGCTGGGCCTGCATTGTGGTGCATGGATGCCTTGCATGCTGCACTGCATGGTGGTCATGCATTCTGCTCTAGTCCTGCATACAGGCCTGGTGCATGTAGCCGCATATGCGCTACTCTTGCATGGCCTACGCATGCATTACATAGGCCCTATACATAAGTATCAGCCCTGCTGCTGCACTAATGGTCTAGTCTCCCCAATCCATTCTAAAATTGACATTTTGGGGGCAAAGTAATCACCACTGGTGTCTTGTTCAACATGGCTAATTACATTTTTTCATTTGTACAAAAACCTGAATATATTCTAGATGTGGAGAGAACTGTCATTATCCATGTCTCTCAAATGGACATTGGCTTTGAAATAGCAGATGGGGTAGGCCTAGAGGGGCTGTTCAAGCTTCTCCCAATGCAAATGATTTCTATGTTCCTGGTTAAATATTACACATTTAAATGAACGTTCCTCTGTCTTTTACAAATCACATCTTTGTATGACTGACCATTTTTCTTTTTTGTTTTTGCAAATTGTAAATGTTTGTGATCAGATATCACCTTATCTGTTCCAGCTGCTCTTTCTGCCCTGATATCGTAATCTTCAGTCTGTGACATCAGTGTAATTTCCGTGGCGACAGGTTGTGAGGTGATAAGTACAGTAGAGGATTATGGATAGTATGTTGCAAAGCAATACTAATAACTACTCTTAAAGAGCTGTGTGCTCAGGGCACATAATTAGGTACACATTCTGTATATTGAAAACCTTGGGTCAATACATTGCACTGCATAGAGGTTTTCAATACACCTCCTGCCAGCGTCCCACATATGGAAGCATTAACCCTTTCATGAGTGAAAACTTGATGCATGTGCAGTTCAGCTAAACCACCTTACCGATGTAGTTAGCCCAGCACATATACCATAGTGTGCAAGAACTAAGCTGTGTATTCAAAACATAAATGCTAATGACCCACTTAAAATACAGGACACTCAGAGCCACTTACTATTTTATTACAGGCACATAAATGCTAATGTAGAGTATTCTGTCAACTGCGCCATGCACCTTCAGTCAGCTGTCACAGTAGCTCCTGTTCCTCTCTTACTGTCAGCAGTTAACCACCCTCTGTCTCTGGACAGCAAATGTGCTGTTGTGATTACCCTCCCACTCCTAATCCCCCTGGTATCAATGTCTCTGTGCCAGGACCGAACAGCATGTTTTAAATTCAACCTGTCCTTAGCATGATCCCCTCATTCACTAAAGGTGCAATATATTATTGCCCTGATTCATTATTGAGAGGAAGTCAGTAGTCCACTTGAGTCCTCCAGGTTAACGCAGTCATCCCCCCCATTTAAATTCACAACACACCCGCACCATTGATAACAAACAGTTTGACTAAGATGTATAGCTTATGACCAGAAAGGGGCGGAGTGGTATGCATCCAGATTAAGTCTGCTGAGTGTTAATGATGCAGACAGCTCCACCCCCTCAGTTGCATGCTCCTAGTGGTAGTAGCAAAATATTTTTTTATCAATGGCATGGGCTCATTGTGAGTTTAAAAAGGGGGGGTAACTGAGCTAGTCATTAGTGAACCACTACTCCATCCTATCATTGAGCAGCATCAGAGGTGGGCCCAATAATGCATCAAGGTATTTTCTAGTCCTGGTACAGTGACAGGAGAAAGGCAAAAAAGGCCACTCCATTACCGCCATGCTCAATTCAAGATCAATACCAAAACCAAAAAAGAATGGTACCAACCACTCGGTGACTGTTGCTACTACAGAAATTTATTTAATGAGCAAAAATTCAGTCTACTCACATTATGTGCCAAGAGACACCACTGTAAAAGGCTCAACCAGTTTCAGGCATGTGCGCTTCATCAGGAGGCCTTACACATGTCAGTGCTTAAAAAGTTCAGATTTAAAGTGTAAGTGCGTATATTCAGTGTACTACACTGCAGCAAAAGTTAGAGAACAAGGTTCAAACATCCATTCCACTATTGTGCAAAATAGTAAGTACATGACTGTACAACAATATCTTAAAGATACATTTTACAATCCCGTTAGGTCATAGTACTGCAAAAAAGAGCATTTCAAATTTGGTTGGGCAAACGTCTTTTTTGTTTTTGGTATTGAGCATATCGGTAATGGAATGGCCTTTTTTGCCTCCTTGTTTGATCATTTTAGGCTTTACTCATTGCGAACCATTCTTGTGTGCCATTGCCCATTTGTAACGGCTCTTTGTAGCCACAAGCTGATATGTCCTCTGGAATGGAGAATGTATATACTGGTGATGCCACTAGCTCTTTTTCCACTGATGTGTCCTCTAGCCATGGGGAAAAATAACCCCTTCCTTGCAGAAGGCCTGGATGCAGATTCAAATGAACCATTTGCTGAGGCAGGGTTGATCTCAAGCAGCCCTGGGAGGCTTTTTGTGCTTTAAGTCTGTTGCAACAGCACCTCTAACTACTGTGTCTCTCCTTTTCCTATCCTAACTATTTCACCTTATTCCTTCCAGGCCAGCCACCTGGAGGATGCCCCCCACCCATTTCTCTACTGTACTTATTGCCTACTTTATTTTTCTTTTTCACTCTCATTTTCCAGTCCTCCCAGGGATATAAAGTGCACCAGTGCTCAGAAGGTACATTCAGTAATGAGATGCTAGTTAACACAGGAGAGAAAGCATGCATGTGCTAACATAACATGTTACTAGGTAGCACGATGTTGTAATTGTGACCTTGAATATCAAGTACATGGGGAACACTATTATGGTACTATGTTTAAAACTGTATTTCGATACAGAAAAAACTGTGTAATAGCCATAAATTTAGTAGCTGCTAAGTTTTAAACAAGTGTTTTCTGTATCTAAAAATACTGAGAGAAAGTGTTTGTTGATGCAGAGCATTTTTTTCACTTTCTCTTAGTTTTATAAAGCACAAAACAAACCAAGGAACTGACTCAAACAGTGTTCAAAGTTAAGGAAATTAAATCCCCTTTACACCATGCTGTGTTGTTTACTACAACAATAATCATTTTAACTATTTTGATAAAAAGAATGAGAAGAGCACAAACACTTTGCTGTTACCTTTTTGGCAAAGCTGCATCATAGAAAGATTTTCAGAACTCCAAACAGACATGAGGCCTACCTGAGAAGTTTAAAAGCATTTCCTCAATAGAAAGTATCCTCTATGTTACTCTCTGGTAAAGATACACATAGAGGCCAAGATATTCAAAAGAGTTGAGCCATGCGCAATAGGGTTATGCCTGCGCAAGTCTGAAATTGCGCCATTCTGCAATACTCAGCAGGAGGAAGTTGCGCCCCCGAAATTATGCTGAGCAACAGCGCAATGATAATGAAGGCATGCGCAACCGAAGGGGGAGGAACCATGCATAAACTGCACAGCCCGATATTCAGCCCAGGCCATGCAGAGTTATGCAGGTGCAACCTACCTGCGCCTGCACAAGTTACACGAAAAAAGGAACAAGTCGAGGCCACCCACAGGTGAGCTGCCACATTGCAGGGTGCAACACAGCAGCTGCCACCTGTGGGTGGCCTCGACTCTGTTCCTCACCGCACCTGCGCCCCCATGCCCTGATCGCGGGCATCAGTATCCCCTAAGTTCAATATCCCTGGTGGTCCAGTGGACCGCGAGTAGCCCAATCGCAGGCATAACTGTCCTCCCCCAGTAGCCCGATCGCAGGCATAACTGTCCTCCCCCAGTAGCCCAATCGCAGGCATAACTGTCCTTCCCTAGTAGCCCACCGCAGGCATAACTGTCCCCTTCCAAGTAGCCCAATCGCAGGCATAACTGTCCTCCCACCCCATTAGCCCAATCGTGGGCATAACTGTCCTCCCCCAGTAGCCCGATCATGGGCATCAGTAAACCCCCAAAGTCCAATATCCCTGGTGGTCCAGTGGACCGAACGGAGCCGATCATGGCGGCATTCCTCACCCCAAGTCTGAAATCCCTGGTGATCTAGTGACCCCCACCCCACCAGCCCACGGAGCCCCTTCCACCCACCCCCTCTCATGTAGCCAGCGAAGTGGCACCTCACCCGCTGCCACCTGTTATTCCGCCAATTGACAGGCTGAAGGAGCTGCATCATTGGTTCAGAGCATGAGCCAATCGGCGTGCAGCCCATACCGCATTAGTCAGTCCAGTTATGGGAATGAATGGGGCCTGTGGGCAGGTGGGTTGGGGTCCACTAGATCACCAGGGATTTAGGATTTGGGGGAGGAACGCCGCAGACACAATCGGGCTCTGTTCGGTCCACTGGACCACCAGGGATATTGGACTTTGGGGTTACTGATGCCCGCAATCGGGCTAATGGAGGAGAGAGGACAGTTATGCCTGAGATCAGGCTACTCACGGTCCACTGGACCACCAGGGATTGGAGACATGCATTGTCCCTTACAGGACGTCCCGCGATCAGGCTGCAGGGGGCGTCGGTCACGACGGCTGCTGCCTGGCAGAGCGCCAGACGCAAGTCATTGGGGATGTGCACCTGCATGCTAATGGCATGCAAATGGGGCCGTAATCAGATGCAAATGGCCCCCGTGCGCCTTGCATAAATTATGGCCCCATTTGCATGTCACCCTTTGAATATCACAGGTGCTGTGCATGGCACAATGGAACTTGTGCCACCGCATCTCAATGCTCCATTCTGACCACTTGCTTTAGCAGTTCCACTGTGCCATGCACAGTGGGGTGGCCAGGGGGTGATATTCAAAGCAGTTGTGCCATAGCGCAACTCCGTTGAATATCGCCCTGGCCACACCCCTGCACAACTATTTTGAGTGGCGAAGGGGCTTGCACCACAAACTGGCGCAGTTTGAATATCTGGGCCAGAAGCTATAAAAGAATTACCAGGCTGTAGAATATTCCTCGTTTAGCCATAAACAGAGGTTATTTTGTACTAAAGTAAAAGTTTGGCCTTACCTGGATTCCGGAGTGCTTTTTGGGCCTACCTGGTCCCATTGTTTTCAAAGGCTACTATAGGAGTCTGCGGGCCCTTCCAGCTGGGCTTATATACAAACCAGGTCATGCATGACATCACATCATGGGAGGAGCTACAGCGCATTATCTCATAATTAGATATTCATCTTGATTTACAAACAGTGGCTTACAGCTAACCCATATTTCATGTGAATAATGTTACCATGCCATAACAAGTTATTTTATTTTTGTGCATTTGATCAGACCATCACTGAATAAGTTATATAAAAATGTATTTCTCCAAAAAGGAGTGGATCACCTGACCAAGGGGAGGTATAAAACCCTTCCTTTGGCTTTACCAGGCAGATTTGTAGTCAGGCGGTATCTAACTGGTAACAGAGCAAGACATGCTCAGCCTCATGTATTGAAGCTTGGAATAAACTAAAGATTCTTTGCTTTTCACCAAACATAGTGGTGATCCAAACCTGGACTGCTGTCAAGTGGAATTTTTCTGTTTTATTTTTTTTTTTTTCTTGTAAATGAAACCATGCTACCTGTGTGTTGCACCTGAATTTCTGTGTGAATACCTATCTGTTTTCCCACACCCTCTGACAATTGCCCTGAGAGCAAGAAGTGAATGTAGTTTCTGATATTAAGGGTACTTTCCAACAGTTGGAAAAGAAAGCACTGAAAGCATAGGCGTAGTTTGACTTTGACATTTGGGGGGCAGTGGGCAGGATTTTTGTGTAATTTGAAATGACTGAAAAAAGTGTCAGGACAAATTTTGGGGGGCAACACTCTTCCATGCCCCCTCAAACTACACCTATGACTGAAATCCCCCAAAGCATATGTCCAGGTGGACAAAGTTCCATGAGAGTTAAGGGTCCTTAAATGGCCAGGCTGTGGTCAGTACCACAAGCATTTTATGGAACATTGGAAAATGATGATGCACACATCGTCTATGCTTTTGTCAAGTGTACAATAAACGATTACAGCAAGCAACAAGAAGTTTTGCAAACTGAACTAACAGAAAAGGAAGCACTGGTTTCTGCCACTAAGACACATCCTGATTTCTTTCATTTAGAAGTTGACTTAAAAAGTAAAATCACTAAGCAGGATGAGAGAATTAAAGCCATCAAAACAAAGAAATTTGAATGTGACCAGGATTATTTATTAGAGAGGGTTTTTACCTGGAAAAAAAAAGACAGGCACAGTTGCAGTCACAGCCATAGCAGGAAGGGACTGAGATGAATCCTACAAATGCAAATAACAGTTATTGTAGAGTCAGGGAGGATTTTTATGAGAGGAACCTGCGGCCAGCAACCAAGGAGGTCAGACAGGCTGCTGAAATTCTGCACCCTTCAAAAGAACTGGGGGGCAGGGACCATAGGAGGCCATGGACAAACACAGAATCTCAACAAGAAAGCCAAATAAACTGAGGGTGAAAGTAATGTGATAAACCTTCCCTCCTTGAGACTGAACGAACCACATATTCAAGTTTTGAACAAAATATATAGTTTTGTGCCAACATACAAGTTGAGTAAGTTTGTGTTGTTCTTGGTCTTAAAAAAAAATTGACTAGAAAGTTGAACATCAAAACCTATTTCAACAAACAAAATGTGTGTAGGCACTGGCTGAACACTGCTGTCCAGCCCACTGAGGTGACTGCCATTGATGAGAGGAACATGAACAGTACTCAGGGGTCTGAAATAGCTGCTGTTAATGGATATGGTACTTCATTTAATAATATCACTTTCCATCCCATCTTGCCATATACTATCTGTATTTGAAGGTGCATGCCTCAGGGACTTCAAAGAATTGTTCATGAATGTCAATTCTGGACATTTTTTTAACATCTGAAATGAGGAAAGAAAAGGCATGAGATAAGTGGAAGAAAACCAGTTGGTGACCATCAAGCCGGTGAACAAGGGTGGGTCCATGATCCTCATAATACTGTGGACTATATTACTGAGGTTCACTGACTGGGTAACACCAACTTCTATGAACTGTTGAGTTCAGATTCAGTCCTGGAGTACATATAAGAAATGTGGACATTTTCCAGTACTTATGATGCAGGCACTATTTCCCAAAGTACCCTTCAGTTCTTAATGGTTAATCATCCTGTGTATGCAACCATGTATGTACTGCCCAAGATCCATAAAAGTTCCGATCACCCCCCAGGACACTGTACTGTGGCAGTTATAGGGTCTCTGACTAAGTCCCAATCTCAGTACGTGGATGTGTACATAAAGGACACCATACCCATGTTGCCATCTTATATAAGGGACACGACTGAGATACTTATAGTCCTACAGACAACCAGACTGAATCTAATTGACTCTTAATCTCTGTAAATAGAGTCTTTATATACAAATGTGCCCTATCAAGGGGGGACTTGGCACATTCTGCAGTGTACCAAGTGAGGCCACTCCTCGAGTACAGTGTCCAGTTCTGGAGACCTTACCTACAGAAGGACATAGAGTGGAGGAAATTCAGAGGAAGGCAACCAAGATGGAGCAAGGATTAAATCACAGACCCTATGAGGACAGGCTTAAAGCCTTAAATATGTACTCCCTGGAAGGGAGGAGATATGATTGAGACATATAAGTATCTCACAGGGGGGAGCAAGGTGCAGGAAAACACAATTTTACAAAGAAAAAGATGCTTCAGGACTAGGGGAAATGGGACGAAACTGGAAGGGGAGAGTTTCAGAGGGAACACGAGGAAGTACTTCTTCAAAGAGAGGGTGGTGGACAAATGGAACAGCCTGCCAGAAGAGGTGATGTGGGCGGAAACCATTACAGGATTTAAGCATGCATGGGAAAGGCATAAGAGGATCCTGGTAGTCAGAGGGAGTGGACAACCTAGTTCCAGTGAAGCTTGAAGAAGGAGCAGACTAGATGGGCCAAAGGCCCTTATCTGCTGACATCTATATATCTATGTATGTATGTCTGTGTTTGGTTGAACTAGGCTATCCGTCTTGCTGACCAACATAATGACTTTCTGATTGGGTTATCAGAAATTGGGCCTATGTGTAACTCCTTTATTTTTCAAGGGAAACATTATCACCAGGTAAAGGGAACTGCAATGGGGGCCACTTTTGCAACAATTATGTCAGCCTTTACCTGGGACATTGGGAAAAAGAGGTCATTTATGATCAGCCTAATAATAATTTTTTTGACTGCTTTGACTTACACTGGCGTTGTAGAGATTATTTATTTATTTAAAAGTTTGATAATCAGGATAGGCACACTGAGCCAAGGCTCATTTCCAGGTGTGACCCAAGGGAGAGGGGAGTGGAAGTAGGCATACAGGCAATTACAATCATCAGAAGTGCAATAAGGGCAAGTACAAGTGCAGAAACAACAACTGGCAACAATATAAAGCAATGAATATACAAGAATTGCAAATGATAAATGGGCTAAGGTGCTCATGCTATACATGCATAGGCTGTACAAAAGCTTGTAGGTGTGTTTGGAACAGTGTAACTCTCGAGAGAGCAATCTGAGGGCTAGGAGTTCAGGGAAACACCAGGAAAGAGGAGTCTTTGTCTGGGGGGGAGTAGAAACTGTGGTGAAAAGGGAACAGAGGAATCGGGAAGAGGGGTGACAGGTACAAGAAGGGGGAGGAGAGAGCCTTGCTAGGCATTTTAGTGTTTGTAGGAAGGGATATAGATGAAGGGGAAGGGGAACAAGTTCCAAAGGGAGGGGAGCTGGTAGTAGAAAGCACCTTGATCGGTATGTGAGCGAGAGTGAGGAATAGAGAAGGTGCGGGTGCCCCTCGAGCACAGAGAGTAGAGTAAGAGGAGGGGGGATGGGCAGAAGAGAGATGATTGGTAGGAGGGAAGAGAGCCAAACCAGTATATGGCAATGAAGATGGAGCAGTGGGACTGGTGACA
Source organism: Neoceratodus forsteri (assembly GCA_016271365.2). NCBI lineage: Eukaryota > Metazoa > Chordata > Ceratodontiformes > Ceratodontidae > Neoceratodus > Neoceratodus forsteri. Next base: position 1,022,470,472 of record CM057450.1, read on the forward strand.
TAGGGGTAGGGGGAATATGGAAAGGGAGGAGTAGAGGGACCAGTGATGTGTGTGGAGAAGAGAGTTGGTGGCAATCAACAGCAGAAGCAAACAGGCCAGCTAAGGTCAGCTTGTCCAGGAGGAGGGAGGGAGATACAGAGTCAAATGTCTTCGCAAGATTGATGAATATGGCTGCCGTGATATGTCCCTGATCCACCCCAGTCAGGATAGAGTGAGTTTCCCGCAGCAGGGAGGAGATGGTGGAGTGATTCCTTCTAAAGCCAGATTGGAAAGGAGAGAAGAAAGATGAAGGGTCTAGAAAGTCAGCAAGTCTGGAGAACACTAGGGACTCTTGAATTTTAACAAGGGAGGGAAGGAGTGAGATCAGCCTGTAGTTTCCTGGAAAGAGGGATCAGCCCCCTTGTGGAGAGGCAATACCTTGGCAACTTTCCAGACATGAGGGACAGCACAGAGTGAGAAGGATAGAATCAGAAAGTGAGTGAGTGGATGGATGACAGCTGGAGCGGATATATGAAGAAGTTAAGGGTCCAAGCCACCAGGAGTTTATTTGGAAGGATTAAGAGACATAAGGGCAATGAAAACTTCCTGGAAGGAGACAGGAGGGAAACAAGAGAGAGAGAGAGAGAGAAAGAGAGAGAGAGAGACAGACAGATAGACAGACAGAGAGACAGAGAGACAGAGAGTCAGCAGGGTAGTGCACTGGTGGTGAAAAGGTTTTTGAAAACAGAAGTGATAGCAAGGGGGTTGGAGACCAATGAGCCATCCACCGGGGGGAAGGAGGGCAGGCTGGGCTGGAGGATCGAATAAGGAGTGGATCACTTTCCAGAATTTGGATAGGGAATTTAGGTTGGACTTGAAATAGTGGGCCATTACTCTCCAAATTGACTTTGTGCAGGAGTTCCTCAGTGACCTCTAGTGTTGGAGGTTAGACGTGGAGTGGGAGGTCTTGAAACAAACCCATGCAAGGTCCCAAGACTTGTGCATTTCAGTAAGGTCATGAGTGATCCAGGGGTGGTGGAAGCATTTCGCTCTGGTCTTTCTGAGAGGGGCATGAGGGTTCCAGGTGCTGTTTAAGATGGCAATGAAGAGTGAAAGGGCAGTATAAATGTCTTGGGCAGAATATAGAGGGGACTGATTTGAAGAAGCAAGGTTCTTTTAGAGGCATCAATGTCAAGTGGTCTGAGAGACCTGTGCCAGATGTATTTGGGGATGGATTGAGGGGGACGCACTTTCCTAACACAGTAGGTTAAGCAGTGGTCACTGAAGGCGTCAGGAAGAATGGCAGTGATGTGATGAGGGTGGAAGGATAGCACCCAGTCCAGGAGGGAGTGGTTGGAGGAGTAAGGGTTGAGTCTGGTGGGTTCAGTGATTAACTGCGTGAGGTTCAGGGATTCAATAGTGTGGAGGATGAGCTTAGAAGCAGGAGCCAGCCAGTTAACATTGAAGTCTCCGAGGAGGATGAGCTCACCAGAGGCAGAGAGGGAAATAAGAGAGGAGAGGGAGTTGAGGAGAGAGAGGCGGGAAAGCTCTTAGGCAAGGCGTAGAGGACACTGACAAAGATGGGGAGGGTAGATGATGTCCTGATGTGTAGCGCATATAGACAATGTCCTGATGGTGTGGTGTGGTACAGCAGAACAATTGTAAAAACTATTTACATCACTCAAATCAAAATGTGAAATTTACAATGAATGTGGACATAAATCAGGTCAATTTTTTGAATCTTACCATCATCAAAAACCAAGATGGTACTCTGACTGCTGACCTGTGGTGAAAGCCAACAGACCATACAATCTTTCATGCTACAAGTTCTCACCCACGCCATAGTATTAGGAACATTCCTCTCAGTTTATGAGGCTTAATGCAATTGCAGCCAGAATTCTAAATTTGTAAAATGATCAGATGAAATGTACAGGAGATTCAAAATGAGAGGCTATAGTAATCAGATTCGTACTAAAGCCAGAGTCCAAGTGAATAATATGTAGAGGGGTATCCTTTTGCAGTAGACGGAGCAAGATAATGAAATAGATGACATTCTGAAGTTTATTACCACATATGGTGACAAATCAGCAGCAATCAGGGAGATCTTTGCCAAGAATTGGCACATTCTGGGACTTGAGACTCTAGAAATATAGAAACATAGAAACTGATGGCAGATAAGGACTGCTAGGCCCATCCAGTCTGCCCACTTTTCCTACCTACTGCAAAAGTCACAGACCCTACTTGATTTCCAACTTTTACCTTCTCGTTCCTATCACTAGGGTTCCCCTATGCCTGTCCCATGATTTTTGAATTCCCCCACTGTGTTTTCCCCCACGACCTTTACTGGGAGTCTATTCCATGCATCCACCATCCTTTCTATGAAGAAATACTTCCTCAAATTACCCCTTAGTCTACCTTCTTCAAACCTCATGTCATGCCCCCTCATTTCTGAACATCTCCTTTTCTGAAAGATACTACACTTTGGTACTCTATTTATGCCCTTTAGATATTTTTAGGTTTCTATCATGTCTCCCCGTCTCTCTTCTCCTCCAGGGTATACATATTGAGGTCTCGTAGTTTCTCCTCATGATTTTTGGTGTAGGCCCTGCACCATCTTTGTTACCCTTCTTTGAACTGCCTCCTCTCTGTCTATGTCCTTATGGAGATGCGGCCTCCAGAACTGGACACAGTACTTCAAATGAGGCATCTCCAATGATCTGTACAGTGGCATCATGACCTTCTTCCATCTGCTGGTGATACCCCTCCCTATGCACTCCAGCATCCCACTGGCACTCCCCACAGCTTTAGCACATTTTCTGGGCCACCTTTTGGCCATCAGATATGTTTACCCCCAAATCCCTTTCCTGCTTGGTGACCAAAAATATATCCCCCCACCCCATCATGTAATCCTCCCCTGGGTTCTTGCACCCCAATGCATGATTTTGCACTTTTTCACATTGAATCTCAGCTGCCACACTCTAAATCATTCCTCCAGTTTACCAAGGTCCCGCCTAATTTTGCCACCCCTCCTGCAGTGTCCACCCTGTTGCAGGTCTTCGTGTCATCTGCAAAGAGGCACACCTTCCCTTCTAGCCGCTCCACAATGTCACTTATGAAGACATTAAACAGGGCCGGCCCCCACAACTGATCCCTGTGGCACCCTGCTGGTCACCCTCTTTTCCTCAGATTGAGTTCCATTTGCCACCGTCCTCTGTCTTCTGTCACTCTACCAATTCCTAACCCAGTTTACCACCTTGTGACCCACTCCCAGGCTGCCCAGCTTGTTCACAAGTCTTCAAAGTGGAACTATATCAAAGGCCTTACTGAAATCCAGGTAGGCCATGTCCACTGCTCCCCTCTGACCCATTTCCCTAGTCACCCAGACAAAGAAATCAATTCGATTTTTTTGGCATGACCTTCTCATTGTGAATCTATGCTGTCTCAGATCCTGTGCTCTGCTGGATTCAAGATGTTCCAAAATCCTTTCTTTAAGTAGTGATTCCATAATTTTCCCCACTATTGAGGTGAGGCTGACTGGCTTATAGTTCTCAGCCTCCTCCCTACTCCCACTTTTGTGAAGAGGGACTACATCTGCCCTCCTCCAGTCCACTGGAACCACTCCTGTATTGAGTGATTCATTGAACAGGGCTGGCAGTGGTGCTGCCATCACATCCCATAGTTCCCTTAATATTCTAGAATGTACCCCATCTGGTACCATTGCCTTGTACACTTTCAGTTTTGTGAGTTCTTTTAGGACTCTCTCTTCCACAAATGGACTGGTGTCCACCTCCCTCTCATATTTGCTCATGTTGCCTAACTGTGGTCCCTCATGTATTCTTTCTTCTGTAAATACAGAACAAAAATATTTGTTCAGTATTGATGCTTTATCCAGGTCCCCTTCCATACACTCCCCTTCTACCCCTTTAAGCCTTACAATCCCACCCCCTGATTTTTCTTCTTTCACTAATGTACCTATAAAAAGTCTTGCCCCCTTTTTTACCTCCTGTGCTATTTTTTCCTCTGTTTTTGCCTTTGCACTCCTGACTGCTTTCCCTACCTCCCTCTGTTTATCCAGGTACATGACCCTGTCCTTCTCCATCTGTGTTTCCTTGTACCTCCTAAAAGTCATCTTTTTCGCTCTTACCTTTCCGGCCACTTTCTTTGAGAACCATGGCGATTTTCTCTTTCTCTTGCCCTTGTTTACTTGCCTAATGCAAAGGTTTGTTGCCTCCACTATGACTCCTTTCAGATGGGCCTACTACTTCTCAACTCTCTCCCCCCCATTCGTCCCTCCCTGCCAGGGCATTTTCTTGAGACATATCCCTATCTTAGTAAAGCCCTCCCTCCTGAAATCCAGGACCTTTGCCTTTGTGTGGCTTGACTTTGCCTCTGCACTTATACTGAACCACACTGTGCGATGATCACTGGACCCAAGGTGTCCACCCACCCTGACCTCCACATTTCTGTCCCCGTTTGTGAGTACCAGGTCCAAAATTGCACCCTCCCAGGTGAGCTCTAGCACTAGCTGCCTGAGGCCTGCCCCTTGCACGGCATACAGGATATCCCTGCTCCTGGCAGAAGCAGCAGTTGGAATGCTCCAATCCACATCTGGCAGATTTAAATCACCTACCAGCAGCACCTCCCTTTTAGCTGTCAGTGTGTGGATGGATTCCACTAGAACCCTGTCCACCTCCTCCCCCTATGCTGGGACTGCACTATCCTGTGGGGGAGGGCAGTTTGATTGTTCTTGCTTCCTTCTGCCACCCCCAACCTCCAGCTAGTTTAAATGCTTGCCAATGAAGCATTTAAACCATTCACTGAGGACAACAGTCCCCTCCCTGGATGGAGATAGGCCATTGCCCTTGTATGGCTCCACATTGCTCCAGGTGGGTCCCCAGTCCCCAATGAAGCCAAAACTCTTTTCTCTACACCAGTTCTCCAGTCAAGCGTTGAAGTCACTGGTGCAGAGGTTCCTAGCCTCCTCCTTGCCATAAACAGGCAGCACCTCCAAGAAGGTCATGGAGCTTGCTACTTGCCCAAGACCCCTCCCCAACTCTCTGAACTCATTCTATACTCTTTCTATCCCTGCCCCATCCCCAGCCAGGTCATTTGTCCCCAGATGGACAATGACATCAAGTTCCCCCCTCCTTGCTGCTGCTGTAGCGATTCTCTGGATCCTCTCCCCATCCCTCCGAGTTGTGCATCCCAGTAGACACTTTACCTCCCTATCCTACTCTGTACCTGTCCCCAAACCCACTTCCTGGACTATACAGTCCCCCACTAGGAGACGCTTTCTCTTCCTTTAGGGTCCTCTACCACCCACCTGTGAGGTTCTCTTCCCCCTTGGTTGCAACTTCAGATGACACTGTGTGATCCTCCCGCTCATTCTTTAGTTGCACCGGTTGGGCCATGTGATTTTGATCCACCTGCCTCACCCTCCCTGAGCCCTCTGTAGTCCACCCACTCCTTTTGCTGGTCCACCATTGAGGTAGTGGGTGCTGACTTGGTGGCCCCTGAGTGGGGGAGGAGATTTCCTGAAGCCTAGCGAACTCGACCCAGAGGCTGGCAACCTCCGCCCTCAGCCCAGAGAGGTGCCTGCAGATGGGGCAGCACCGCAGTTCCCAGAAAGTTCTTCTGAGGACTGCTGCTCCACATCCATCGCACTGCACCGCTCCCAACATGATCCCTTTCTGCTCTGCTTCTGTCTGCCCTGATTGTCATCCTCTTTTGGAGGGTGAAGTAAATCAACTTCTCAGAATGGTATACAAGAGGGGTAGGAACCTTGTGGATGTGCTTGTCCATTCCTTCCAGCCAAACAAGAGGTACAGGGAGAGTGGCTACCAAATCAGCCAAAAGGTTGCTTTCCATGTGGCCACTGCTAGATTTGTGAAGTAGTGATAAAATCAAATTCCTTTTGTATGGTAAATGCAGATAGAATTTTTGAGATTAGACAGTTTAGCAACTGCTGTAGTGTGGGGTTGGTGTATCTGGCCACTTGTTCCTGCCAGGCATTTTATATCAGCAAGACAAAACAAGCATTTAAAATTTGATTGGGTAAACATCTCAGTGAGATGAGGAGGAAAATATGGGCAATGCCCTGGCAAAACATATTCCTGACTGTGGCCACAAGGGAAATCTTTGTTTTTTCTTCCAAAGAATAGAAAGAATCATTATGGGCCTCCGGGGGGAGACCTGGGCAACAAAATTAAGTGAACGGAGGCTTTCTGGATCTATAGGCTAGGTGCCTTATAGCATTCAGGTCTCAATGTTCACTTTGACATAATTCCCTTTCTAATAGAAATAGGCACCTCTCCAGATGTTATGTTCTAACTAATATAACTAAATTATGCCATTGCAATCTATGTTGGCAGCAACACTTTTCTCACTAAAATCCATTCCTCCTCCCCAGTCCCTCCCCACTGAATTTCTTTTCCTTCCCCTTTCTGTTATACTCATCTTCATTTTGATTTATTATATATTTATATCACATTTCTATTGCACTGTTGTCTCCTTTCTTCCCTCCCTCCTCTATTTTCATTGCGTTGCTGCCTTACATACTCTGGAATAGACAATAAGTGTGTACAGTTTATTTTGTGCTTCAAAGTCCATGGCGTGATCACGTTAAACATTTTATCGCATGGCAGGTATGTGATGAAAACACTGGTAACTAACAGTATATAGAAATGTTGCTGCACATTTGCAGTGTTCAGTAGTAATATGGTAATCAGGGCTTCAGTAAACTCCATTTTGGGAGTATATGACTTTCAAAAATAAGGCAAAAACTTCCAACATAAAGGGTGAGGAAGTCATTGACTTTCAAATGTAAAAAAACAATATTGAATGATTTCCAAAATTGAAGGTACAGATGCCAAGGAATGAAGGATGTTTCTAAAATAAATTGTATGTTACCATGAATGTTTATATTTACATCTATAAATTGATCCTTCCTAGAATGTTGGCTTCCAAACTGTGGGATCTGGGAAGTATTTTGACTTCCTCAAATTGGAATGACTTTCAGATTTTGACTCATAGAAGTATTAGACTTCCACTAAAACAAATTAACTGAACCCCTGATGGTAATGCTCACAGGTACCACAGTTACTGACTGTAATCAGGTGTAATCAGCAGACCAGCTGATCAGATGTATTCCCCCATCGGTACACTGTGAATTCTGTGGCTGTCTCAGAACCTCTGCTTCCTGGAAGTGGTGTCCGTCCTTCACATCCTGTACTAATCCTGTTTTGCTGTTCTGTGATGTCTCTGTTGAAGTGGCTCGACCATGCAAAGGCACACAAATTTCCATTTTCTTCTGTAGCAGAAATGACAGCTGATGGACTTGTCTGTCATAGCATCGGTGCCCTTACAAGTTGCTGAAAGCATTGTCAGCAGACTCAGATGCCAGTCTCCCCCTGCAAAGAAATGCCAGTCTATTTATAATGTGTACAGTCTGGAGTAACACTTTGAGGCTGAGAAGTACGCTGTAGAGAATGATGTTATGAAAGCAGTTTGATTTTTTACTGTAAAGTATGACCAAGGAATTAATGAGAGCACCACTAGAAAATGTAAGGCTGACTACCTATCTAAGCTCAAGTTTGTTCCACACCCTGCTAGCCTTGCACCTGAGCTCCCCACCAAGCCCTGAGGTAGACCGCCCTTGTTCCTAGCTGACATTGATGCTGAATTGAAAAGCCATCAGGCATCACCACTATTAGCTGGCAACATGCTACCCCGTCAGGTAATCGATCAAGGAAAAATGCCCTCCTGCTACCCTGCCTACAGTTTCCCATCTGACTGATATGTTACAGCACAAACCACTAGGCAAATGAAGAAACAGTGATTGCTTACATAGATGCAGTTTTAAAACCCTACATTTCTCTCACCAAGCAAAAAAATGACTTACCAGAACAGCAGAGAACACTTCTCGTTCTCGACCTGTTTAGAGTTCACAGCACTAAGGATGTCATAGTAAAATCAGAGGAAGCTGGTATTATCCCTGTCTTTGTCTCCCCAAGCTGCACAGACCTGCTCCAGCCTCTCAACATTACAATTAACAAATTGTTCAAGAACGAGATGAAATCTCAGTTCACAGCTTGGCAGCCTTTTCCTACTGCCTATCTTCACTCTGGAACTCCCTCCCAATGTCCCTTAGACAATTACCCTCTCTGTTATGCCAGAAGCGAGCACTCTCCCAATCTTCCCTTCCCCAGTGCTATCCATTTGCCTCCCTGTAGCTTTATGGTATTGCATCTCACAGCCCCCCAGGCAATATGCTGTCTGTTCATCTCAACTCTCCTTCAAAGCCTGCATCACTATAGTCATGCCCCTGACTTCTAAAGCACTTACCACAGTGCCCATGTTGTCCCTCTACACTGACTCAATTGTCTCCTTGTTATATTTAGCTGTTATCTATCAGGTATCCTAATTGTGACAATTTTAAGCTCGTAATTTATCCCAGTTGCACATTGCTCTATTTCCTATCTGACATATTTAACCTGTTATATTTATTTGACTGTTACTGTTTATGCTATTGAACCTTATGTCCCTACTTGCATATTGTTCTTTTCATATATGTCATATTCTAAAATGTTGTACTATTGAACATTGTACTCCATATCTCCACCCCTCTCCTGGGTCACACCTGGAAATGCGCTTCAGTTTAGTGTGCCTCTCTCGGTCACCAACTTTTAAATAAAATAACATAGAAACATAGAAACATAGACTTTGATGGCAGATAAGGACCGCTTGGCCCACCTAGTCTGCCCATTTCCCTACCTAGAGGAAAAGCTGCAGATCCTATTTAACCAACAGCCTATTTCTTCCTACCCCCAACAAAAATTGCCTTATGTCTGTCCCATGCATTCTTGTATTCTCCCACAGTTTTAGACCCCACAACCTCCTCAGGAAGGCTGTTCCATGCATCCACCACCCTCTCTGTGAAAAAATACTTCCTTACATTGCCCCTGAGCCGTCCCCCTCTATCTTCAAATTGTGTCTCCTTGTTCTTGCACATCTCTTTTTCTGAAAGATGCTACCCTCTTGGACTTTGTTGATTCCACTGAGGTACTTAAACATTTCTATCATGTCCCCCTCTCCCTCCTTTCCTCAAGGGTATACATATTAAGCTCCTTTAGCTTCTCCTTGTATGGCTTCTCTTGCAGACCCTGCAGCAGAACTGCCTCCATCCTGTCTATGTCCTTGCGGAGGTGGGGTCTCCAGAACTGGACACAGTACTCCAGATGGGGTCTCACCAACTGTCTGTACAGGGGGATAACAACTTCCTGTTTTCTGCTGGTAATGCCTCTCCCTATACATCCCAGTATCCCCCCAGCCCTCCCTACCACCTTCTCACATTGCTTGCCAACCTTAAGGTCATCTGATATGATTACTCCCAGATCCCGTTCCATTTTGTTGTTGTTACTACCGCTCCCCCATTGTGTAATCTTCCCCTGGGTTTTTGTTTCCCAGGTGCATTACTTTGCACTTCTTTGCATTGAATCCAAGCTGCCATACTTCTGACCATTCCTCCAACCTTGCCAAGTGCCTTCTCATCCTTTCCACGCCTCCATGTGTATCAACCCTGTTGCAGATCTTTGTGTCATCTGCAAAGAGGCATACTTTTCCTTCTAGTCCCTCTGCAATGTCACTTATAAAGACATTAAAAGGACTGGACCCAGTACTGAACCCTAGTACCCACTAGTAACCCCTCTTTCTTCAGAGTGGACTCCATTTACAATTACCTTCTGTGTCCTGTTGTTCAGCCAATGTTTTACCCAGGCTACCACCCTGGGACCCACTCTAAGGCTGGTTAATTTGACTACTAATCTTTTGTGTGGGACTGTGCCAAATGCCTTGCTAAAGTCTAGGTAGGCCATGTCCACAGCCCCTCCCTGGTCTACTACTTTGGTCACCCAGTCAAAGAAATCAATTAGATTCGTCTGACGTGACCTTCCCACTGTGAACCCGTGCTTGCCTTGGGTCCTGTGTCCCACTGGCCTCTAGGTACTCTCAATTCTTCCTTCAGAAGTGATTCCATCACTTTCCCTACACAGAGGTCATACTGACAGGTCTGTAGTTTCCTGCCTCTGTCTTGCTCCCACTTTTGTGAAGGGGAATCACATCAGCCTTCTTCCAGTCCTCAGGTACAACACCATCCTCCCATGATTTGTTATAAAGGGTAGTCAGTGGTGTCACTAGTTCTCTGCTTAATTCTTTTAGAATTCTGGGATGAATTCCATCTGGTCCCATTGCTTTGTCCACCTTCAGTTTTAGGAGTTCTTTCAGAACCCTTTCTTCTGTGAAAGGACTGGGATCGACCCCCTCTCCAGAGTGCTTCTGTTAATTGGATTAGGCACCTCCCCCACTTCCTCTTTTGTGAATACTGAACAGAAGTATTCATTCAGTATCCCTGCTTTTTCACTGTCACTCTCTGCCCATCCACCATCCATTCTATTCAGCCTCACTATCCCTCCCTTTGTCTTTCTACGCTCCCTGATATACCTATAAAAGGTTTTATCCCCCTTCTTAACCGAGTTGGCTATCTTTTCCTCAGTTTGTGCCTTTGCTATTCTGACTACCCTCCCTGCTTCCTTCTGCCTTAACTGGTACAGTTCTCTGTCCTGCTCCTTCTGTGTTTCCTTATACTTCCTAAATGCTATCTTTTTCTCCCTAACCTTCACTGCCACTTCTTTTGAGAACCATAGTGGCTTTTTCTTTCTTTTGATTTGTTTATTTGCTTCACACAAAGGCTTGTTGCCTCTGTGATGGCAGTTTAGATATTTCCCCATTTTTGCTCCACCCCCTCCTTCTAGCCTGTTTGCTAGTGCTTTTCTAAGGCACTCTCCCATCTTGCCAAAGTCAGCCCTCCTGAAGTCCAGAACCCTCACTTTTGTATGGCTTGACTCTGCAGCTGAGTTTATCATGAACCACTCTGTTTGGTGGTCACTTGTTCCCAAATGGCTACCCACTTCTAGATCTGAAATCCTCTCACTGTCCCCATTTGAGAGTACGAGGTCTAAGATTGCTCCCTCATGAGTAGATTCCAAACTAGCTGTCTGAGGCATGCCACCTGAAGGGCATTAAGAATGGCCCTGCTTTGGATGTGGCTGCACAAGGTGCTCCAGTTAACATCTGGCATATTAAGGTCCCCATCAACAGTATCTCCCCTTTCTCTGCCATCCTAAGTATGCCTTCTATCATATCCTTGTCCATTCCCTCCCCCTGACATGGGTATCTGTATACAACCCCTGTGCGGATTGTGGTGCCATTTCCAGTCTCTAAGGTGACCCACAGTGCCTCCTCTCCTCCCTGTTTACTCTTTTGTTCAGTTGCTTTTGTCCCTTCCCTTACATAGAGAATAAATAAATACTCAGGCCAGATATCTGAGCAGCTGGTGAGTGGTGTCTCGGCTAGTGATGTAAATGTGGACCTGAGAATGTCTAACATTAAAGCTCTGCATGTGCAATGGTTGGTCACATCATTTAACAAGGTTGCCATCAGGACAGAGGATTGTCTGAGGGGGTTCCTAGAGGCTGATATTACCTAAGTACATAGGGAATGCCTTGATGGGCACCTGGAGTTTACCATTTAGTTGTAGAGTACATTTCATTTAATTTCATTTTATTTTGTACATTTACTGCTTCTACTCATACTAGGTTCATAACACCTGCTTTTTCATTACAGGTATCTGGATGAAATTTGTGTTTACAGTATGCCCTGTATAATGGAATGCCTAACCGACCAGCAAAGAATCGAAGGGACAACCCTCGATGTCGTCTTACATTTCTTGCTTAGTTTTTTATTTTTAATTTAAATTTTTAAGGATCATGTGTTGTTACACTGTTTTATAAAAGCATTCAACTTACAGTGGTGTTGTAGCATGTTGTGGCATCCTTAGGTATCTGCAACACATGGTCATAAAATCTAGCATAGTAACCTGCTTAGCAACCAAAAGGAAACCTCTTTGTACCATTTGGATCAGTTCAGAATAGAACACAGAAAGCAGAAAAAGGAGAAAGTAAGGAGAAAAAAAATACTCCAGCACTTCTGTGTTTATGTGTATCAGGGAGGGTTGTGAGGGTTGTGAGAAGTGAACTGTACTTGGGGATCAAACAAGCAAAACCTGCGAATATACCAGAACTGCGTCAGCAAGTATTCAGGAAGCAGCAAAGTACTGTATGTTAAAAGTTTAAACTTTTTACTTGTGTTTCTGTTGATCCCCCTCCCCCCCAAAAAAAAGACACAAATGCTCATAGCCACTGGGGGGAGCACAGTACAGTATTTTACATGGTTGCCAGCACACCAAAGCTACATCAGCAAACAGGTAGCAATAATAACCTCAATAATACTTCACTGTTCTCTATATTTCACGCCTCTGGTCTGCCCTGCAAACATAGCGAAATATAATGAACAGTGAACATTGTCTATTCTACAGTATAGTTTTTATTCTTTTTAATTTCTTGTATATTTGACATATTTCTGTTTGCATTCTAATGATTTGTTTTCATCTCTCCTATTATACAGCTTTTGCATTGGTAAACTCGCTCTTTGAAGTCTGCAAATAGAATAACGTGCATCCTTGTTTTGATAATGATGGAGTGTAGATCTGCATAACTGTTTTCTCTCTTATGCATCCATTATGTTTTGTGCAGTACTATGACCTAGTTGAATTGTAAAATTTATATTTAAGGTATTGTAATACAATCATGTACTTATTACTAGGAAACCTGGGTTTAAATACCACAGCCCCCACTTGCATACTGTGTGACCCTGAGCAAGCCACTTAACTTCCTTGTGCTCCAAAGTTGCACCTGTAAACAAGTTTCAGCTTAGTGTGTCTCTCCTAGTTTAAAAAAATAAATAAAAAAAATTGCACAACAATGGAATGAATTTTTGAACCTTGTTTTTAAGTTGTGCTGCACTGTATTACTCTGAATATATGCACTTTCACTTTAAATCTGAACCTTGTAAGCACTGATGTGTATACAGGCTGGCCTTCTGATGAACAGTGCATGCACAAAACCAGTCAGGCCTTTGTGTGAGCAATGGTCTCCTGGCACGTAATGTGAGTAGACTGAGTTTGTGCACAGTGACAGTAGCCCAATGTTTTGTTTGTTTTTCAAGTTTTGTCTGCCAGCAGCTGTCTAGACACATTGGGAATGAGCAGGAGATGACTGGCATGGTGAAGAGTGGCAATGGGACTACACCTTGTCACTGTGGGTGGGTATCCCCCTTAGCAGAAGGAGAATTTTGTATAGTGGTCTACTGAAGTACTTTTGCTATGGGTGGTAAAGCGGAAACACTTCAGCCAGCATCTCTCCCAGCTCTCCCCCTTCCTTGACTCCTCCTTCCTGAGCTCCTTCCAGTCTAGTTTCAGGAAGACTCATACCACTGTATAGTCTCTTTTAAGTCTTAGTAACACTGTCCAGCAAGGTATGGATCATGGCCTGAGCAAGCCTGCTGTTTTTGTTGACCTTGCTAAGGTTTTCACCCCTGCTGCCCACGCTCTTCTACTTGATAAACTTGCTTGGGCTGGTCTATCAAGCTTTACTGTCAAATGCTTCAGCTCCTATTTAATAGACAGGTCCAAAACTGTCCTCATACATGGTCCCCCACCCCATCCAATTGGGTCAGGTGTTCCCCAATGTTCTGTACTTTGCCCTATCCTGTTCTTGATTTTTCTAAATATTCTTCCCATATTCACTGGGACATGAAGAACAATATGTGTTTTACCTGTAGTCCCTCATCCCCCGAAATAACTGTACAGCTCCATCATTATTTATTTATTTTTTGTACTTTTGACCACCTCCAAAGTGCCCTCCAGAGCCTCACTCCTTCTGGCTTGTCAGAACAATAGACTAAATATCAATTATTAATTATGGGCACTTGGCTGTTCCTTCAGCCCAGCATATAAACCATGCAAAACAATGTAAGATTGGCTCGATTTTTATTTTACCACCTATTTTATGTAAAAAGGTCCAGATAATTACAAATGAACTTGTCTGGGACACCCTTGAAATTATATAAAAATAGATTATATTATCTCTATGCAATACACACTAATAACTAATAAGAATATATTGCACACATATCAAGTCCAATAAATTTCGATAAATTAAAATAAATAGAAAGCAGTACTTTCAAAGCAAGAAACAAAGATAAACAAAAATAAACAAAAGCAAACAGATGCAATATGCAGTCTTAGTTACTTCTGTAAATAACACCTGTGTTCATGCATAAATACTTTAAAAAGTTTCTGTGCGTAAATCTCTTAGATTGTTTCTTTGCATATAAAACTTGTTTAAGCTCTTCTTTGCGAGCAAAATGTTTAAATAGTTTTTTTGCAGAGATACTTTAATTACACTTTTTTATATACCCTTATTTTAATATTTAAGAAATTACTTCCCTCTTGCAACCCAGGGCTAAGTTAAACTAAAATATTATACAAATATCAAAGTAATATTCAGACATTTGGCTGGTTGCAGAATTTGGGTTTTCCTTCATAATTTCAGAATATTGTTGAGAATCCTTCTTCCTCTTAATGGCAAAAGACCTTTTGGACTCTGCTGCCGTCTTTGACAAGACTTTCCCATGGTTACTGGAAGTCCATTCTGGTGTAGATGCATGAAGGTAAAGCAGTCTCTTTTGAAAGAAACAAGTGGCTTCTCCTAGCAAACACAGAAAGAAAGTCCAAGATTTTGGCAGGAATTCTGTTTTCAGCCATAAAACACAGACTTGACCAATGTTGATCCTTTCAGCATCAGGATTAGAAGATTTTGAGCATCACAAAATGGTTGATTCTTTTATACCATTTTACCAGAGTATCGTCATGACATCATATCCTTCAAAATTTACCAACTTTGATTGGCTCATGCAAAGAAGGTGGGCATGGCCAGTTTTTTCTTCTAAGACACACTCTCTCTGCACTGACTACATTTTAAGTCCAAAGTAAATTTTTCTTTAATAATTGCATACATTTAGATACAGTCTTGAAACAAACATTTCTGAATTCAGCTAATCAAAGCCACATTATCTTGTGTCTTACATGTTTCTAAGGCAAATAGTTTCTGAGATAAACTAATAATGGTTAAAACATGTTTTTCCAGCAAAAGTCTTCATCAACTTACTACTCATGTCTTGAGCTTTAGAATAAGGTATCATTTATCCATATCCACCTTCAGGAAATAGAAAGTTCAAGATCCCTTCTTGAGAAGCAGTGTCTTTGTTTCAGCTCATCTGAGCATGGTCCTTCAATCACTGAATGACAGCTTGTTTACCAAGTCTGTATTAGCAAAACTTTAAAGCAACATAGTTCATCTCTGCTATCACTTACATACTTCAAAGTTGTATTTTTGGATGTCTCATGATGTGAGTTCTCGTAAAAAAATCAAACAAGAGCTACTTATCTTTAAAACTCTTAGCGCAAGTAGAGATGCAGCGAATTTAAAATCCACAGGTGAAGTGAACACGAAGTAGCCAGTTCTCTTATCATAATCTCATGCTATGACCACTGAAAGTGTTCACTTTGCCTTGTTACTATGACTTTGCATTGTTATTCTGCTTTAATGCGTAAGGTGGAATGACAACAATACAGGCACCTTTGGGCAGCCCCTCACACACACACATCACATAGTTTACAGTACTGTAAGTCACATGCTTTTAGCCAAGCAGGAAGGAAGTGAGTCATACAAGCAGATGCTTTTACTTTCTTCTTTGCAGAGGTAGAAGGAGAAGCATTTTGTGTAGGAGAGGAGAGTTCGTTATTAGTTTCTTTCTTGAGCAAATTTCAGAAAACCCAAAAGCTTTTTAAAGCTAATTCTTTTGTTTTGTTTTTGTACTGTTTTGTCAGTTTTTTTTAATGACCGATTTCTTTGTTTTATAAGTTTTGCTTTGTGTGTGTGTATGTGTGTGTGTGTTCAAGACTGTGAGTGTGTGTGAAGTCGCTCATCGTCATGGACGTCCAGAGGGGTAGGGTGTTTGTGTGATGGATAAGGAACAGTCTGTGGCCCATGGCTAGAGGGGAGTGCTCATGTGTGGGGGTCATAGCCGGGTGATGTTGAACTGCTCCAGACTGTTTGGTCCTCCCTGCAGAAGCAGCAGCACCAACAGTGCCACTGCCACATCCACCAAGTCTGCCACCACCACCACCAGTAGCAACTGCAGGAGCTCCAGCAGCACCACCTCCATAGCAGCCGGTGGAGCCCCAGGTGTGTGACAGTGCTGCCGGTACTACATCTGCCCCTCCTGTGCCTGGTCCTCCCCCACAGCTCCACATTTTGGCAGTTTTTCAACTGTGTCAGAGGGGACAGCAGCATTGTGGTGTGTCTGCTTTTTGGTGCACCTGGGGGACACATCTGGGAACTGGGGGCCAATGCACACATATCCACTGCAAGGTGAATTGGTAGGCTGCCACCAAATGGGTCAGACCTCCACCTGCTGACCCTTCTGTGGCAGTGGCAGAGGCTGCTGCTGCTGTTGTGTGTCACCGCAGCAGGAGGAGGGCCACAGCAGCAGCTGCTCTACCACTATCCCCACCACTGCCACCAGCACCACTCTCACCACCACCACTACCTGTTTTTCCCCCCACACTAGTGGACCCTGCCACGATACTTGCAATGCAGGCAGACATAGCACTTTTGTGGGCTGCGGTTGAGGAAAGTAAGGAGAGGGTGGGTGCTGTCCAGCAGTAGGTGGAGCAGATTGAGCAACACCAGCTACAAATAGTGTCAATGCCCCATCTGCTGCTGGAACATCATGGGATCCCCCATTAGCTTTTTTTTTTTCTGCACACCTACCCCCTCCACTACTGTAGTGTTTTGTGTTTTGTTTATGTTTAATGGCAGACAGAGGAAGGCCACACAGTATTATTGTTTAAGTGTCTATGTGATAATGGCAAATGCCTAAAAGCGATCTCATTATCACTCAGTCAAGTGCCGAACACATTTTTGGCACTCTGACAACCCTAATTGCACCAACACAATGGTGCCAGGACATATTTTTACTACTTTCTGTGAGGGGCTGCCCCCACACACCCCTGTGGGGGCTTCACCCACTGCACCCCTACTTATGATTCTCAACTCCAGGTGCATGTTGGGGGTGAAAGTAGTAAAATAAAAGGTTCAGGTCAGGCTAATAAAATCGCACCAGCGCCCGGACCCAACCCAGTACCTCAGCCACCCCAGCCATTGCCCAATCCCGATGCCACGATGCAGCTCGACTGACAACTGCAGCACCACCCCTACAGCTTCTCCACCCTCAGCCCATCAGTCGCGGTTTTCGCTTTCTCTCACCCCCTGCATATGTATAGCGACATCCTGTCGCCCAGTTTGTCCACCCCTCATCCAGTCACCCTACCTGTCGGTCACCATGAATGGATTGTGTGAGGAAGGTGTTGCTAACGGACGGTGCCCTTCCTCATGTGCCCACTTATGGGTTGCCTTTAGTTTAAAGGGAAGCAGTTAGCAACAGGAGGTTCACTTTTCTTTATTTAAATAAAGTATGTTGCAGTGCAAGAAAAATGCTGCAACATACTTAAAAGGATTAACCAGAGGGTAAGTCTTGCAGGGGCAAGAGCTCCTGTTGCTGACTGCTTCCCTTTAAATATATACTACACATACAGTAATACATGCTCCTTATTGCCTGTTATTATAATCCAGTGCCTCAGTAATGTTTACTTTCTGTTGTGGAGTGGTTGTGAAAAAGCTGGTGTGAGCAGTGCAAGTATGATGTGCTAAATTGCATGTGTGCAGTCAGTGTTGTTTCATGTGTGTGTGTGTGTGTGTGTGTGTGTGTGTGTGAGAACACAGACATTGTGCAGTTTCTTGCAAACATATATTGCTGACTTGTTGCAGTGTTTATGGTATAAAGAATAGCGAGCAGAATAACGTATATTTATTGTCACCATCATCATCAGCGGACTAAGTGATATGATACTTTTCAGAGATGTCTGGCCAGAAGCGCATTAGTCACATACTGCAGACATGTCTTTTAGGAGAAACATGTGTTTTTTGTGCTATGATCTCCACAAAGTCATTTGTGCACTGTGAGTGGCTGAGGTGCACAGTGACCCAATACCTCTGAAAAAATATCATATCACTTACTCCGCTGCTGCTGATGGCACAAATAAAATATACTTCAAATATTTTTTCTTATCTTTATTCTTGAGATACTGCAACAAGTCACACCATATATATGTTTGTACGAAGCTGTACAATGTCTGCACACACAGGAAAGAACACTGACTTGAACACATGCAGTTTAGCACAACATACTTGCACTGCTCATCATGCTTTTTATGTAAACACTTCAAATCACGAGTCCTGACACAAAGTAAACATTACTGAGGCTCCAGAAATATTTATTTTTTGAAATAGACATTAAAGAGATTCACCAAGTTACAGTATTGCACCGATATATTTATTTTTTATTTTATTTAGTTTTTGTTGACTGGGTAGGTGCGCTAGCCATAGCAATGACTATTTTCAGGCACGACTCAGGAGTTTAAGAGACAAACAACTGATTAACATTTGATCAACAGAGGTAGAAACAAATACAATACAGTAAAATACAATACAGTAAAAGCTTTGAGAGTAATAATACAAAATACTATGCAAAGAAACAAAATTCAAATTAAATCAACATTAGCATGGAATAAATAAAAGACAAATACAATAAATAATACCATTATGCAGTAATACAGGTAGAGAAATTGTATTATAATAACAAATACCCAGAACCATAATTATAAATAAAGGATAAAGAAGAGACAGGAAATGACTAGGGTGGGATGTAATAAAAAGGGGAGGAGGATAGGTTAGTATGGAAAGAAGGCAAAAGTAGGGTGATAGGGACTTGGTATACTAAAGTGCAAGGAGACGACTAGAGGAGTGTACAGTGCTTACCTGTGGTGAGAGGGTGTAATATCAGGAGAAAGATAAAGGGTCAGGGAGGTTTGAAGCAGGAGCATGAGCAGGAATCAGCAAGATGATCATGAAGCAGTTTCTTGAAAGAGACATGGGATGGTGCTAACCTTATAGCTAGTGGAAGGGAATTGCAGTAATGGGGGCATAACAGGAGAAAGCATTAGCACCTTTGGTGGAGTGGTGTCAAGGAATAAGCACAGGGGCATTAGCAGTTGAGCGAAGACCATAGTTGGATGGCTGGATGAGAAATAGTTCCACCAAGGGCTTCGGTGTTTGGTTACGGATGACGTTTTCTATGACCGAGCCATACGCAAAGTCTCTAGATGCATTCGGAGAAAGCCACCCTAGTTCTTGGTATAGGAGGCAATGGTGTTTCTTCCGATGAGAAGAGGACGCTGCACTCTACAGATATTGTTGTAGGTGACATCCCACTTCTGGAGAATAGTTTTACTCACTGAGGCATACACTACAACTCCATAGGTGGGTGACGGAAGGAGTATGCCACGGGCTATGGCAAGTCTAGCTGATGGTGTGAGCATATAGCTGTAATGATAGGCCATACCAAGTTTTATGTTGGCCAACTTTCAGGATTGTTGCATATGGAGATCAAAAAGAAGAGTTGGGTAGTGTGAGACCAAGGTATTTAATGAAGGTACCACTTCAACAGAAGACCCATTTTGGGTAGTAACATTGAAAGTGGGTTGAGAGAGTTTGAGTTTGGCATTAGAACCAAATAGCATGGCTTGAGTCTTAGATACATTCAAAAGAGGTTTGTGGTGAACAGCCACTGCTGAATCCATTGGAAATCAGTGAAAAGTTATTGGTTAACTTCAGTAATGTTTTTCACACTAGCATAAAGGACAATATTATCAACGTAGCAGGGAGGCAGTCAGGAGAAGGTTAGAGGTAATATCATTTATAAAAATGGAGAAAAGCAACAGACCAAGAATAGAACCTTGAGGCACGCCAATATTTATGGTCGTAAAATCAGACAAGGTGGAATTGAATTTAACTTGTTGGGTGCAATCAGATAGGTAGCTACCAAACCATGCTGTGACATTTGGTGAGAAACCTAGGGATCTAAAGTAGCAAGGAGGATAGAATGGTCAACCAGGTCAAACGTTTTGGGTTCTTGTTAGTCAAACGCGCCCATGTTTCATGACAAACTGACCATTATAACATAAAAAAAATTCGGAAAGCTGCCAGCCATTCAGTATAATGGAGCACACACCCACGCTGTCCCTAGCATCGTGTCATAACGCTTGTTGAGCTGAGAACTTGTTTGGCTCTTCAGAACAGGAAGTCCTCCAGGACCCGGTGTACTGAAATTACGAACATTTTTGCCAGAAAAGTATTGCACTATGTAAGGACATGTGGAGCAACAAAGATTCCCCTGGAAGTTAGGCACACATATATTGGGTGCAATACCATAACTATGTAACTTGGTGAATCTCTTTAAAGCAGCAGTGCAACAATCTGTTGAAAACTTTGACCTATACTTTTTTATGCTATTTTACATTGCCACTTTACTTACATCCTGACTCAGATGATACTATTCTTTCCAGTATTTGAGTTCTGCTTTAGTACTTTTTTCATGATTGAAATAATAAAAGGAGCACTCCTTTTAATACGTGAGAGCAGGTCTTCATCAGTATTTTCCGCTGTTTTTCTCTATCGGTTGTTATATATTACTTCTGTTGTAAAATTTACAATTATGCAGCAGGTAGTGTTTTATGACCTCACAGAACAAAATCTATTCAAAAACAGCTGCAAATAGTGATGAAAACCTGGTCAGAGCCGTATTAAAAGATGTGCTCTTTTTTTTTTCAGACATGAGAAAAAGTAATAAAGCAGACACAAATTGTGAAAAGAAGGGAATCATACTCTTCACACAGTTCATAGAAGCCCCCACCCAGACTAACTACCAGTCCAACACTAGCACCCTGCTTGATTGGATACTTGCCAACCGTCCTGAGCACACCTCTAAATGACTCTGTCCTCCCAGACAATATCAGTGACCACTCCCCTGTCATGTTCAACTGGACAATAAATTCACCAAACCCTCCCAGAAGAGTCACAAACAGAGTCCTCAGGCCTGTTCAAGCTGACTGTCTAAGAGCTGATCTCCAGAATGCCAACTGGTCAGCTGTGTATGGGGCTCCTGACATGGATAGCATGCCTGACCATTTCATCCTCCTGTTCAATACTATCTGTGATACCTATGCCCCCATTAAAAAGTGGAAAATCATGGACCATTACGACCCCTGAGGAGGGAGTGATATCTTGGGACTTATGAAATACCGAGATCATCTCTGGCATATAGCCAGAGCCACAGGGAAGCAGTCGGACATCATAAAGTACAAACAAGCCAGAAATAACTGTACCAGAGACATCTGTATAGCCAAAAACCTCTACTACAAGGTGGTCCTGTCCAAACACTGGAATGATGGCCATAAATTCTGGGCAAACCTTAAAGAGGTTACTGGCAAGGAGCCCAAAACTGCTCCTGATATGATCAGTGTAGATGGCTCCCCCATACTTGACCCAAAAGCTATAGCTGACACCTTCAACCTAGCCTTCATGGACCTCAGTCATGTACACCCCTGACTTCTTCCACCCAGGCAACCCCATCATAGTCCCACAGTCCTCTGCGTATCCCCTCTTTCGGTTCAAGGCCATCTCTATTGGGGATGCAAGGAAATACCTTTTGAAGGTGCTCGATAAGGGGACATTCAGTGGGGACACCCTTGATCTGAAATTAATCACACTCTCCTTGGAAGAAGTCCTGTCTCCACTCACCCACATCCTCAACTTGTCACTTCGACTGGTGGTATTCCCTCAAAAATGGAAAGTTGTGATAGTCACTCTCGTACATAAGAGTGGGGACCATGCCCTCACAGAGAACTATAGACCTAGCTCCTTGCTTTCACCACTGTCAAAGGCCCTTGAATGAATAGTTGTGGACCAACTGGTCGAATACCTTAACAAGTACAAACTCCTCTGCCCTGAGCAGCATGGCTTTAGAACCGGGCATAGCACCAGCACAGCTCTTCTAGAGTTCACAGGTCACATCCACAAATCTCTTGATCATTGATAACTTTCCAGGGCAATCTTTATTGACCTGACTAAAGCATTCAATAATGTTAATCATGCCCTCCTAACTGAGCAACTTACCACAACGGGCCTGGCTCCTAAGGCAGTTTCATGGCTGTGCAGCTACCTGGACTGCAGATCCCAGTAAGTTAGAATCAGCTCAACCCTCTTGAATAGCAAGCCTGTCTGCTCGGGTGTCCCACAGGGGTCTATACTGGGACCCCTCCTATTCAGCTTATTCCTGAATAGTCTCCCTCAAGCCAGCCAGTGCCGCATTCTACTTTATGCTGATGATGCAGTTGTCTTCACGCATGGCTCCAATCCTGTTGAACTTGAGCAGCAACTTGAAAGTGACTTTACTAGTCTTGAGAAGTGGTTCATAGATCATAAATTAATCATGAACTATAAAAACTAAAACCATGCTGTTCTCCAGCCCCTTAACAAGCATCATGGCTACCCATTATCAATATGTAATGTTGTCGAGGCCTCCTTGATCTGGTCCAACATTTTAAATACCTTGGGATCACTATTGGCAACTTGTTGTCCTACACTCTCCAAATTGACAATACAGCCAAAGCAATCCATAAACGTATTGGGCTGCTTTATCATCATAGGCACAGTCTGACCCCTGGATCCCTTAAAGTAGCCATCCACAGCTCTGTGGGCTCCCTCATTGACTACAGCCTGCCCATATATGGCTCCGCCACTGACACTGCCCTCCGGCACTTAAAAACTGCCTTAAATAAAGCCTGCCAGCTAACCATAGGGGCACCTAGGCTGACTCACACCTGTGACCTATATACCAATGCACAACGGCTCCCTGCCAATGGTCAGCTTAATTCCAAACCTGCCTTCTGGCAAAAAAGGTCAGCCTTGGAACACTCTTGACTGGGTTTAGTCAACTCCTGGTACCTTGCGTTAACCCGCGGCACACACGTAACTCTGAACATCAGACATAAATGTCATACTTCCCAAGGCCAAAGGTCTTTTGCACACTGTGCTTCACTTTGGTTCAGCTCCCTACAGGAAGATCTTGTGCATATGCCTCCATTGGGTGCTTTCAAAGTCCGCCTCAAGCAACTCTTGTTAAATGCAGCCCATTGCACTGTCACCCATAGCTTCACCCACCCTTCTCCTCTCTGTTACTCTTGCTTCTTCCTCCAGCCCTTCCCTCCCTCCCTGGTCTTGCCCCCTTTCCCATCCTCCCCCACCTTACCCCAACTCTCCTTGAGCCCCCTCCACTCCTACCCCTCTCCTCTTACCCCTGCACCTACTCCTCTCCTGAGTCTGCTCCTCCATTCCTTACCTTCTCACCTCTCACCTCACCTGCTGCCCTCATACCTCCCTCCCCTGTCAGTTTAATTACTCGCAATATTGCTTGCTCATTTTGGCACTTGGGATCCTCCTCCTCATCTTGTACTTATCTACCCTCTGCTAACTCTATTTCCCTGCAGACAAATGATTGGTTTCACCATCAGGCATCTTATACACGTAAGTGTGTTTGCTAGCCTCCACTTCCTCTATCCTAACTTCCTCTGTAACATATACTACTCTGTTGTATCTGTTGTATTATCTTCCACTGTTTTATTGTACTACTCTGATTGGATTGTGATCATGATGTGGAGCCTATGTAAAGAGCTCTGAGCTCAAGTGGTGTTAATCCGTCACTGCAATAAAATAAAAAAATAAATAAAAAATACAAGTCAGGAGGTAACTAGTGGCAGGCAATGTAAAATAGCATAAAAAAGTATAGGTCAAAATTTTCACCACATTGTTGCACTGCTGCTTTAATTTATAATTTAAGTATGACATTATGTGCTCACAATCACAACACACAAAATGCATCTGTCTTGTGTCCAGAAAATTGCCAAGTGCTGAGGAAGTGAAATGGAGCTACAATCACACAAAGTTCCCCAGAATTTATTGGCGTGAGTCACTCATGCACTTAGTGGTCACACAGAGTCCCCAGCATTTTTCTGCATCCCCAAATGCATCTGTCTTGTGTCCAGAAAATTGCCAAGTGATGAGGAAGTGAAATGGGTTACACCACATGCAAAGTACTCCAGAATTTGTTGCACAGTCACTCATGCACGCAGTGGTCACACAGAGTCCTCAGAAATTTTCTGCATCCCCAAAATGCATCTGTCTTGTGTCCAGAAAGTTTATATACTCTGTGATGATGATGTACTCATGATGCACAGTGTCTTGCCAAACCATGTGAAGGAGGGATAACACGACATGAATCTATTCAGTGTTCGTCAGAAATGATGACCGTGAAAGAACTGTTGCTGGTCCAAAGTGTGCTGCAATTCCCACAAATGCGATGTGATCACCTCAACCAGATGGAAGGGTGCCGTTTGTGTGTACACTAATAGTAGCCTTGATGAGTTGATATATATATTATATATATATATATATATTTGTATTTTCTAGGTGGGGGGTTGACATATATAGACATGTACTCATTCTATTGTTTTGTATCACAGGTCACAGATACTGTTGGTGTGCACATTCCAGTGCTTGATGAGAAATGTTTGCGTTGAAATTGGAAATGGAATACTCTCAAGCCAGTGAAGGCAAGTATTTTTTTTGGGGGGGGGAAGCATATTTGCAGGTAGGTCTCACTAATGGTTTCTTATTTGGTTACTTCTTCACAGATTTCATCTGCATCCTTCTCCAGTCTGGTTGGTGATGATGGTCATGGTCATCGATTGAAATGACGTCTGCGTGTTGCATGTCTGCCCCAGCCTGGGGGGTGGCCTGATGTTGAAGAACTTCTGGATTAGGCAATTATGACACAACAAAGCATCTGGAAGATTCCTAAAAAAGAAATGAAGGACTTATTACAACTTGATTGCAGCAGTAACACATTGGCCCAGATATTCACAAGGGTTGCGCATGGCGCAACAGTGTTGCACCATGCACAACCCACTGATGTGCCCCGACGTGATATTCAAATGGGAATTGCACCTGGCACAAATCCCGATGCGCCGGAGCGTATCAGTAATGTATGCAGGCACAGGTGGGGGGGGCGTGCCCATGCATACTCTGCACATCCCGCTATTCAGCCCGGGATGTGCTGAGCCATCATGTGCAACCCTACTTGTGCCGCACAAAGTTGATACAAAAAAAGGAGATGCGGTGCCACCACAGGTGAGCTGCCATATTGCAGGGTGCAACACGGCGGCTGCCACCGCTATGGGTAGCCACCGGGCTCCGGCTGCACCTCCGTGGTGGAGCCCCTCATGCCGATCGTAGGCATTGGTATTAAAAATAGAATCCTATCCCTGGTGGTCCAGTGGACTGCTGTCAGCCAGATCGTGGGCTTAAAGTAAAATAATAAAATTCCTTTTCCTGGTGGTCCAGTGGACCGTTGTCAGCCTGATCACGGGCTTACAAAATTATAAAGATTTCTATATCCCTGCTGGTCCAGCGGACCCCTCCCCACCCGCCCAACTGATCCCACTGCCCCGCCTCCCCATCAGATCAGTGGGCGGCAGCACCCCACCTACCTACTGCCCCACTGCCCGCCGACTGACATCGCCGGTAGTTGGCTGCGTTCATTGGTCCATGGTGAGCCATGGGCATGCAGCCATACCGCATTGTTATATTTCAGATATGTGAATGGATCCATTCACATATCTGGAATGTGTAGTACGGTATGGTGCTGCACGCCCATTGGCTCACGCTAGTGGACCAATGGGCATACAGCCTTACTCGACGGTGCTGGCTGGCAGGCGGCGGGCAGCAGGTGGGGCTGCTGCCGGCCGCCGCTGACTGGGGAGCGGGGCAGTGGGACTATGGTCAGGTGGGGAGGGGTCCGCTGGACCGCCAGGAAAAGGAATCTTTATAATTTTACTGAAGCCCGCGATCGAGCTGACAGTGGTCCACTGGACCACCAGGGGAAAAAGGAATCTTTATCATTTTACTGAAGCCCACGATCGGGCTGACAGCAGTCCACTGGACCACCAGGGAAAAAGGAATCTTTATCATTTCACTGAAGCCCGCGATCAGGCTGACAGCAGTCCACTGGACCGCCAGGAAAAAAGGAATCTTTATTATTTTACTTTATCCCACGATCGGGCTGACAGTGGTCCACTGGACCACCAGGGATATTGGATACTTTATTATTTTACTTTATCCCGTGATCAGGCTGTGGGGCACATTGCCACTCTGCAGGGGGCGTCGGTCCCTGATGGCTGCTGCCTGGCAGGGCGCCAGGCACAAGTCATCAGGAATCGGTGCACCTGCATGCAAATGGGGCCATAATGACATGCTAATGGCCCCATTTGTGCTTTGCATACATTATGGCCCCATTTGCATGTGCACTTTTGAATATCACGGTTGTTGCACCTAGCGCACTGGAACTTGCACTAGCGCATCCCCTGCTCCACTCTGGCCACTTGGCGCTGGCACAGTGCCACTGCACCATGCCCACTGCGGGTGGCCAGGTGTGATATTCAATGATGCTGAGCCATGGCGCAGCTCCGCTTGAATATGGCCCAGTCAATGCCCCTGCGCAGCCAAGTTGCGCTGTGCCTAGGCTTGTGCCACAGCCTGGTGCAGTTTGAATATCTGGGCCATTATGTTTAAGCCGTGGCTATTCCACGGGTATCTGGATTAACACAGATAGCAAACTGTGCCACTGCAATCAGCAAATCCCAACTTAATTTAGTACCAGGCTGTGTAACAAATACACTGTGTCAGTGTCCCTGCATCTCAACTCAAGTTACATTTCAAAACCACATCTTGTCAAGTAACACAACCTGGGTCCAGCTTTTTCAGCAGTCATGGCTGCACAGCTGCAAATTTGGAATACAGTGCATGACATGTTGCAGAAATATTTTTTGTGACGTACACGTCACCTAGTTTATGAATCCTCAGTCGGATTTGTTGCACTCTTATGAAAAAAAAGGAAAAGATTAAATAAAATATATGCACTTACCAGTATGGATTGGAAATGGATTTCATAGGTTCCTGTGGACAGTACTGCTGCTGTACCATTGATACCAACTTTCAGCGAAAGAGAGTGGTTTGTTGTTAACCTTTAAAAAAACAAAATAAGTTTACCGAATGTGTTTGACCATTGCAGCTCAGAAAAGCAGCAGAAAACAAAACACACAGCTAAAAGAAGTTTTTTTTGTATACTTTATTTAAACCAGCGGAGAGTTGGTTGCACGTCTGACATTTCATGTAATACACAGTATAATTTAATTGGTACATCATCATGAATTCTCAGTACAATTGGAAATATACACATTAATGGTAGCTTAATGTAACAGTGGGTAATCCCTCTCAAAAGGGCTCACTTTGAAATGTACCCCTCAGAAACCTCTGGTCAATGAACCCTGTAAGATAATAATACATTTTAAAAATTAATAATCTCACCAGGCCAAAAAGGCAGGTACTAGTTTTAAAATAGGGGAAACCAGGGTTGTACTATGGCATGTTCTATGAGAGACCACATCTGGTAATATTGTGCTATTTGGCCTCTGACAAACTATATTGAGCTCTTCTAACTTTCATACATTCCATAAATGAGTTCACCATTCTGCAACAGATGGCACTTCCAATGAACTCCAATACCAAGCCAGTAACCTAAGTGCTACCACATTTCCTAGTCTCCATAGCTCGGTAGAAAAGGCTGGGTTTCCTCCCTGGTCTCCCAAGGGCAGACCCAACAAAATTTCAGCTGAATCTAACATTATTAGGCATTGTAAAATTGAGGTTAGGAGCTGTTGAACGCCTACTCAAAATAATTGTACCTTTGGGCATTCCCAAAGCGGATGATAAAGAGTGCCCTCATATATTTTGCATTTGGGGCACAGGTGCAACGCCGACGGGTCTATACTATTAGCCAAGCATGGTGTAAAGTAGGCTCTGAAAAGGACATTATACTGAACTGCGTGCAGCCTGTTGTTAATTGAGCATTTCCCTATATTTTTTAGAATGGTCCACCAGTCTCCCCCCGTGATTCCCACTTGGCTTTTATTTTTGTTAAAGAGTCTGAGAGTGCCCCTAGCACCAGTCTGTAATATTTCCTAAGGGGTCTAAAAGCCTGGTCCATTGCCTGCCCAACAAATACCTCCTCCAGTGGTGTTCTGCTTCCCAGTTGGCCCTACAGCAGCCGAGTCCCCAGTCAGGATATAATTACCTGCAGGCACAAGTAGACAAAGTAGTGTGAGGCATGTATGCTGTATTTTCTAATAAGGGAGGAAAAGGGTAACACCTCATCCCCCATCCACAGTTGGCCTAGGGATTTTAAGCTCCGATTATACCAGAATTTTAAAATTTTCTGCCCAGGCACCACCTCCCCACTATTCAGCATAAAAGTCAGAAAGGGGGTGTCTCTAGAAACTGCCTGTGTCCCAGACCCTAACACCCGACGTGCCTTCTGCCGCACCCTCCAAGTGGTTCTGGTGCATGGGTTGTCTACTTTAATAGCCTGGGGCAAACCTCTACCTCCCACCAAGACATCACAATACAAAGGTCTGAACATGTTTCCAAACTCACCCATGCTGGTCTATTACGTTCCACCTTAAACATGTCCTGCACAAAAGCTAATTGTGCAGCCATATAATAATATTGAACATTAGTGAGGCCCAAACCCACCTTCCCAACTGAGTGCCACAAGACCTCTTTTTTATTCTTGGTCTCCTACCCTGCCAAAGGAGGTGGGTGATGACGCTCCAGTGATTTTATAAATTTGTGGGGATCCAGAGGGGACTCTCTGAAAAGTATAAGAACTACGGGACCACCGACATTTTAATTAAGTTAACTCTCCCTAAGAGGGACAGAGGAAGGCTCTCCAAACTGAGCAATCTTCTTTAATTTTTTAATGATACCTTCATGTTGATTTTCACCAATTTAGAGATAGCTGAGGGGATCACAATTCCTAAATATTTAATCTGGTCGGTACAGGGAATGCTAGTATTGGCCACCATAATAGTATCTCAGGGACCTGCCAGTGGCATCCACTCACTTTTCCCCCAATTAATTTTATGCCCCGACAGTAGTCCATATGGGGTGAAAAGTTCAGATAAACAAAGGAGGGATTTCTCTGGGGATCGTAGAAAAAAGTAAAACATCATCGGCAAAATGGGAGATTTTGTGTCCCCCCCCCCAATGTCAAGGCCCTGAATACCTGGGGCAGATCTAATAGCCTGGGCCAAGGCTTCAATGGTAAGGACATACAAAAGTGGGGACAGGGGGCCTTGTTCCCCTAGACAGGGAAAAGAGATCTGACACCATATTATTTGTAAGTATTTGGGCCTTAGGAGCTCGATATAATGTACCCACCCATCTCAACATCTGGGAACCAATACTGAATTTGGCAAGAACCGCAAGCATAAAGGGCCACGTCAAGGGCTAGTAGCCACCCCCTTACCCTGGGGCCAATGATGAATAATATTCAGGGTCCGCCTAGTATTGTGTTTGGCCTGCCTGCCTTCCACAAACTCTCCCTGATCCAGGTGTATCAGCTGGGGCAATAACCCCTCAATCCTAGATGCCATTAACTTAGCTATGATTTTATAATCGACATTTAGGAAGGAAATAGGTCAATATGAAGTACATTTAAGAGGGTCTTTACCAGGTTTAGGCAGAACAGTGATAATGGCCAAATATTAAGAAGGCGGCAGGATTCCCTGTTCCAAGGCATCAGACACCATCTGTAGCATCAAAGGGCCCACAGTATCAAAAATCAGTTTATACAGCTCAGAGGGTAGTCCATCGGGGCCCGGGGCTTTTCACTTCTTTGTCCCCCACACTACCTTATGCAGCTCCTCTAGAGTCACCGGGGTCTCCAATGTTTCTCTGTCCCGATCCTGCATGGCAGGCAGGTGGGAATTCGGAGGTATACAAGGTAGACTAATATGCCCGAAAGGCATCATTAATCCTGGTTTGATCATAGGTGACCTCCCCATTGGGATCCTTTATACCTAATATTGTTCTTTTTGCCCGCTTAGCTTTCACCATTCCAGCCAGCAACTTCGCTGATTTATCCCCATCAAAATAAGTATTAGATTTTGTTAACAACAAATCCTGCTCCAGTTTCCTAGTGAAGAGCTGGTTTAAAGCACCTTTCAATGAATTAAGCTCTGATATTGATTGTTGGGTCTGTTGTCCCATATTCACCCTCTCTAATATACTTGCAGACTTTTCTATTTGGTACTCTTGGGCTATATTCTTTTTCTTTCAGAAGGACGAGTACAAAATAGCTTTGCCTCTAATGTAGGCTTTCAAGGTGTCCCACACCATCCCACTACTCGTGTCCTCCGGTGGATTCAAAAGAACAAAGTCCCTGATATGTTCATTAAGTTGCTGAATAAACTGTTGGTCTAACAGTAGGGCAGGATCAAGGCACCACTGAGTCGTACCGGGTAAGTCCACTCCCCTGGACACCACCACTCTAAGAGGCACATGATCAGAAATCACCATTTGCCCATATTCTGCTTGCTCTATCTCCCCCACCAGGCAAGATGGTAAAATGATATAATCTAGTACATTTAAGAGGGTCTTTACCAGGTTTAGGCAGAACAGTGATAATGGCCAAATATTGAGGCGGCAGGGTTCCCTGTTCCAAGGCATCAGACACCATCTGTAGCATCAAAGGGTCCACAGTGTCCCAAATCAGTTTATACAGCTCAGAGGGTAGTCCATCTCTTGAACTCTTGAAGCTGAGGGTGGACAAAGCAATGGAGCCTGATGGGATTCACCCAAGAATTCTAAAAGAACTAAGGGTAGAACTAGTAACACCACTGACTACTCTCTTTAACAAATCATGGGAGGATGGGGTGGTACCTGAGGACTGGAGGAGGGCAAATGTGATTCCACTTCACAAAAGTGGGAGCAGGGCAGAGGCAGGAAATTACAAACTAGTTAGTTTGACTTCAGTGGTAGGGAAAATGATGGAATTATTTCTGAAGGAAAGAACTGTTGAGTACCTAGAGGCCAGTGGGGCACAGGACCCAAGGCAGCATGGTTTCACAGCAGGAAGGTCATGTCAGATGAACCTAATAGATTTCTTTGACTGGGTGACCAAAGTAGTAGACCAAGGAGGGGCTGTGGATATGGCCTACCTAGATTTTAGCAAGGCATTTGACACAGTCTCACACAAAAGATTAATATACAAGTTAGCCAGCCTTGGAGTAGGTCCCAAGGTGGTAGCCTGGATATAAAACTGCCTGAACAACAGGACGCAAAGGGTAATAGTAAACGGAGTCCACAGTGAAGAAAGGAGGGTATCTAGCAGGGTACCGCAGGGTTTGGTACTAGGAGCAGTCCTCTTTAATGTCTTTATAAGTGACGTTGGAGAACACCTGGAAGGAAAGGTATGTCTCTTTGCAGATGACACAAAGATCTGCAACAGGTTTGATACACAAGGTGGGATAGAAAGAATGAAAAGGGACTTGGCAAGGTTGGAGGAGTGGTCAAATATGTGGCAGCTCAGATTCAAGGCAAAGAAGTGCAAGGTAATGCATCTAAGAAACAAAAACCCATGGGAAGAGTACACAATGGGGGGTGAGTTAATAACAACAACAAAAATCGAAAGAGACCTAGGAGTAATTATATCAGATGACCTAAAGGTGGGCAAGCAATGTGAGAAGGCAGTAAGGAGGGCTGGAGGGATACCGGGATGTACAGGGAGAGGCATCAACAGTAGAAAACAGGAAGTTGTCATCCCTCTGTACAGACAGTTAGTGAGACCCCATCTGGAGTACTGCGTGCAATTCTGGAGACCCCATCTTCGCAAAGACATAGACAGAGTGGAGGTTGTTCAGAGGAGGGCAACCAAAATGGTGCAGGGTCTGCACCAGAAGACATATGAGGAGAGACTAAAGCAGCTTAATATGTATACCCTTGAGGAAAGGAGGGAGAGGGGGACATGATAGAAACTTTCAAGTATCTCAAGGGAATTAACAAAGTACAAGAGGGTAGTATCTTTCAGAAGAAGAGATGTGCAAGAACAAGGGGCCACAATTTGAAGATAGAGGGGGGATGGCTCAGAGGTAATGTTAGAAAGTATTTTTTCACAGAGAGGGTTGTGGATGGATGGAACAGCCTTCCTGAGGAGGTTGTAGAGTCAGGAATAGTGGGGAAATTCAAGAATGCATGGGACAGGTATAAGGCAATTCTAGTGGGGGTAGGAGGAAGTAAGCTGTTGATTAACTAGAATCTGCAGCTTATCCATCAGATAGGGAAATGGGCAGACTAGGTGGGCCAAGTGGTCCTTATCTGCCATCAAATTCTAAATTTCTATGTTTCTATGTATTCTGGTATAGACACTATGTGCATGGGAAAAAGAATATTCTCGAGAAGCAAGATGGCTAAGCATGCAAGCCTCAGTGAGAATCTACCCTCCACTAACCTGCGTAGAGCAGAGGTACCACAAGATTGGGGCCCCCGTCGAGTTCAGAGTGATCTAGTTTGATATCCCAATAGGTATTCACATCCCCCCATGAATATGAAATCTGGATAAGGAATGAGTATGGTCGCTAAGGGAGTGAAAAAATCAGGTGAGTCAGTTGGGGCCATAGACTGAGACCAAGGTGAGTTTCCATCCTCCCAAGTCAACCACTGCTATTACATATCTGCCTTAGTGGATCAGCCACCCATGATAACACCTGATGGGGAAGACCAGGTCAAATCCATATAGCAGTTCCACAAGCTTTAGAGGTAAAGGGAGCTGCCAAAAAAGTACCACCCCAGGAGTCTTCCAGGCAAGCAGCCTCCTCCTTAGTAGAGTGACTCTCCTGCAGAAAGACTACATGCCCTTTAAGTTTCTTAATGTATGCCCATACTCACTTCCTTTTAACCACTGTTCGCAACCCATTGACATTCCATGATAAAAACGTGATATTAGCCATAAGCACTTAATAACTTAGTATAAACCCAAAATGACGACTGTAGATCTATGAGAAAAACAGAACTTGCTCCGCTAAGTTTACAGTAACCCCAACTACCCAGAAAGAACTTCTTTAACAAATCCCACTTCCCCCCCTTAATTCCCAATGCGTCATACTTAGAACAGAATTGGCATTAAACTTCTTGATTGTAATAAACAACCCCCTACTCCTCCTCCTAAGAACATATTGGTTCCTATTAAACACAAAATACAGACAACATCAATGCAACAGTAACAAAAGCAAGAACAAGCCCCCCTAACAGTATCAAGTTATCTGCTGTTTCCACCCACTAC
The DNA here is from genome assembly GCA_016271365.2 of Neoceratodus forsteri. NCBI lineage: Eukaryota > Metazoa > Chordata > Ceratodontiformes > Ceratodontidae > Neoceratodus > Neoceratodus forsteri. The sequence continues at coordinate 1,022,503,661 of CM057450.1, forward strand.
TCTTCATGGATAGAGCACCTCATTGCCTGCTATTATAAGCATTTAATGAAAATTAAATTTGAGAAGAATAAACCGTATTCCCCTAATGTCCAAAGAAAGGAAAGGGAGATGGGGTAAGGACCTGGGAAACTCTCCTCCCAGTAACCCTTCTTTGCCCAATAGATTACTTGGAAGTGGGAACTGCCTTCAGAGCTCTGAAGGGTTGTCTGTCCCTCTGAGACATGGGAACTAACCACCCCACCTAAATGGATGTTTTCAGCATTAACACCATTGCTCTAACCATAAATTCTGCAAAGAGCTCTTTCACCCAGCGTCCACACCAACGATAAACATTCAGATAAATGCAGTCTAATTAGTTTAAACCACTAACTAGGTAAGAGAAAAGGAAAAAAAATGCAGGTCCCAAAATGGATTATTTCTTTATCCCCCCAGCTTCATGTAAGCTCTCACGAAGGAGAGCTAAATAGGCACATACTGTCTAGCCCCCAAATATTAGTCCCAGTAGTCATCACTAGACCAACTATTGACGTGCCAGTTTAAAACTTAAACTTCTCTAAGTCCAAAAGAAAATGTCCATGCCACCTGCCATCTTCCACGTTCGGACATGTAGTCCTAGAATAAGTAGAGTCCGAGTCCAGTTTCCCATGTGGCTATCTCTCAAAAGTTGGTATGTTCAGAGTGTTCTCAAGACAAATGAGTCTGCAATGTCCCACCAAGGATGCCAGTATGGGGAAGAGGAGAAGGGAAGGGTGGGGGTGCCCACTGATCATGCCCTGATAGGCCCCCGAAGGTGTTATAGACTGGGATAAGGCTTAAGTATCCCACCCACTCCCCAATCACCCACCTCTGGTATTACAGTACCTGATGTTAGTCCTGTTTATGTGGAATAATCCAGTTAGCCTCTCTTCTGGCGTTCCAGTTCTCTGGCATATTCCAAAGCAAGGACTGGGCTAGAAAAGGCCTTCTGTGAGCCTCCCACAGGCCGGATAATGAGCCTAGCAAGATAAGCCAACGTGAAGGGGCAAGAAATGGAATGCAACAGTTTTTTAACTTCAGCATCAGCCTGCCTCTGAAATTGTAGGACTCTGGAATAGTCAGGGAACAAACTGATCCAGTTCTGTTGTGCCATAATCACACCTTTTTCTGAGCTGCATCATGCACCAATAGCCTATCCTGATACCTCAGAAATGTTACTATAATATGGCGAGGCTTCTGGTCGGGTGAAGGTCTGAGCCCAGTGAGCGATGAGCTCGCTGAATTTCCAAAGTGGCATCCTGTGGCGTTTGTAATGTGTCCCTGAACCAAGATTGAGAAATCCTACACAATCCCTTCCTTCGAGCCCCTCCGGTAGCCCAATAATTCTTAGTTGCAATGTTGCTCCTGGTTGTCATGGTCATCCAAAATTTGCTTAAGGAGCTCAATTTCTTTTAGGGCTTTTGTGAGATCTGAAGAGTGTCTAGAGGTTAGATCTTCCTGATTCCCCACTCAATTTTCCAGTTCTCCTATGCAAGATTCATGTGCCTTCACTGTTTCTGACAAAGTATTGACCGTCTGCTGCAAATGCTGGATTTGTGCTGTTACATTTTCGAACACAGCTTCCTTGCGGGTACCAAGATCATATTTAAGGTCCTTCAAGAGACGTTCTGAATTTTTGATAACCTTCAGCTACAGCATCGATTGGACCAGGAGTGGCTTCATCCTGCATTGTGGAGGTTTCTGGAGTAGAAGAGGCATGTTCTTCCACTGGCCCCTGTCTGGGCTCATCTCGTGCTTTCCTGTGAGGTAGGTGCTTAACCTCTTGGCTCAATCCTGGTGAATTAAAAGAGATTTTGGACTGTTTCTTCACAGATTTAGCTGGCACAGGCATCTGGATAGATTATTGAGTTAAAGTATTAGGTTTTTGCGGTCTAATAAGGTGTAGGGAGAAAATAGCAGGTGATGTGGATGGAGCTCTCATTCAAGCCACCATTCAGCTCCTGCGCTGCACACCCCCAGTTAAAGGAAGTTGAATAGTATAAAAACATTAGCACATACTCACTTTATAGTTTTAATAGTAGGAAGCCTTGTGCCTGTGGCTGATGGATGTGTTCTCCTGTTCGACTCTCTGCCTTGGCATGGTCAACGTAATGGAAAAACATTGTCAGAATGACACTGGTGGTGGGTGCTGTGGTCATAGCTGCGACACATGATGACACTCCTCTGACATCTTCCTGCATCTGGTGGTGGTGGCACTGGCTAACAGCGGGCTTCTGGTGGTGGTCCGGGGCATAGAAAGTCATTTCTTCTGGTGGCAGTGGCTAACAGCAATCTTCTAGTGGTGATCCAGGGGGCACAGAAAGTCATTCCCAGTGGTGGCAGTGGCTAACAGCAGTCTTCTGGTGGTGGTCCAGGTGGGCACAGTCATTTCCTGTGGTGGCAGTGGCTAACAGCGGTCTTCTGGTGGTGGTCCAGGAGGGCACAGAAAGTCATTCCTCTGGTGGCAGTGGTTAACAGCGGTCTTATAGTGGTGGTGGTCCGGGGGGCACAGAAAATCATTTCTTCTGGTGGCAGTGGCTAACAGTGGTCTTATGGTAGTGGAACAGGGGCCAGGATATATTGTGCTCTCTGTTACAAATGTGACATGACATATGGAATTTAAGTCACTCTAAGTGGGACACTCATTTAACCTTATGAAAAAGAAAACATGTATCATACAACAAATGTGACAGCCTTTTAACAACTTAAGTTAAAACCTGCCAACATTAACCTCATCATTATCCTCGTAAAGAAAGCTGCCCTTACAGTCATCTATGTCTGAAGTCTGACCACTAGGAAATTCTTTCTCCATTGTGTCATCATCTACGTCAGTGGTAGGTTGTTTCATGCTGCCACTACCAGTGCCACCAGGATGGTCCATTTCTACAGCAGCAAACCATGACTAGGCCGGATACGAATACTGAGGTTGCAGTCTGAGCTGGTATGTGCCTTTCATTCATTCATTTTATGAATATTAGCAAACTGACATTTGCAGGAGAGGTTTGTACGATGATCCCGAACTATTGCACCTGCTGAGCTGAATACCCTCTCAACACTTGCACTGGAGGGTGGGCATGTCAAGTACTTCAGTGCCACTGCAGTCAGTTCTGGCCATTCACTGACCTTTCCACTCCAGCATAAAAGAGGATCATCAGTTATTGACAGATGCCTGTTTTCAGACAAATATAACCCAACCATTCTCTGTGCTGCACTAAGTCCAGTGGTTGATGCATCATCCTGTTCTCTGGACTCATTTATGTCACAAATCCCCACTTGGGACAAAGCCTCCCAAAGTGAGTTGACGCTAGCCACTTTGGATGGCAGACCACCTGGAACTGCAGTCCCCTTCCCCTTACAGGATATGCTTAATACTCCTCCAGGTTCGCCTTGGCCTGATTATACTGCTGAGGCTTGCTGAGCTTGACACGACGTCTCTGCCCCATGAACCAAGCGCACCAGTTGCCCACTGACATTTTTTACCTGTTCAGGCCCTCCCTCCAGTACTGAGGCAATTCCACGTTTGTATCATGGGTCCAGCGTTGTTGCTATTGCAAAGTTGTCACTACGCTGAATGCTCAAGATGTGACGATTCTGGTCGAATACTGTCAGCATGTGTTTCAGCAACATATTGTTAGCACTGTCTCCAGCAACATCAAGGCTATGCTGTACATTCACAATGTCTGCCTCAGCACCCGCAGCAGTGGAATTGATTGGCTAATGGAGGCAGACTCGCCACTCACTGCCTATGTGGCATGTTCAAAAGGCCACAACATTTTTATTACAGAGTCCATGAGGTGCTACTGTTCAGTCATCATAGACATGGAGGCCCCGGAACTGTCATGGCTAGTGTGCATGACAAGATATTTTGAGATGGCTTTGTATTGTTCATACAACCTCTCTGCCATGTATAAAGTGGAATTCCACCGGTGACAACTTTCAGCTTCAAGCAGTGTTGAAGGAGTGTTTCGGATCTGCAACTCGCCGGTTGGTCACGGGCCTTTGCAGATCGTGAAAAGTGAGAACAGATCGGCGGCAACTGTCAGCGTTTCCTTTACATCAGGGTGCTGCAGAAACTCCTGCACCACAATTTAAACGGTGGGCCATGCATGGAACACGAGCAAAGCCACCATTTGTGATGTATTTCACCACATTTGACCAATTGTCACTTGCTATAAACCCAACTCTTAGAGACAGGGGGTTCAGCCACTTGTCAATTTTCATCACAACCAAGTCCAACACATTTTCACCAGTGTGTGAACAGGTCACATTGTACATATCAATCGTTGCATGCTGTCAAATTTCTGGAAGATTGCTACCAGGACACTCCACCTTACTGCACTGATTAGTCACACTACCAACAGCACAAACAACACCAGACACCTATGCCCAATGTGCACTTGTCCACATATCCATTCTTAAATGGATGAATGGAGAAGAGGAATGTTGAAGGGTATGTCTTACAGAGTCAGACACAGTACGGTACAACTCGGGAACAGCACTGGTTGAAAAGTATGTCCTGGATGGGACTTTCTATTTTGGACAGGCACATGCAGCAAACCGCCGGAACCCAGAATTCTCCACAAAGGAGAAGGGCAAAAGATCAATTGCCAGCATTTCAGCTACAGCAGCATTAAGTTCACATGACACTGTATGATTGGGTGGGTACTTCAGCTTATGTTCAAAAACACTCTGTAATGTGGGCTGACTTAAACGTTTTACATGGGGTGTGATGACAAATGGTTCTGCTCTGCGAATGGCAGGGGGTGGAGTGTGGACGTTTGATGAAGACGGTTGCACAGGTGATGATGACAAACCCACAAATGCAGTTATTTTGCCAGATTTACCAACTGGGGTTGACGTACCACTTGCACTAGACATACTGCATTCACCACCACCACCACCACCAAAACTGCTACTTTCATCAGTGCTGGACATTTCAAAATCGTTATGCTCCTCCACCTCATCATGCCTGTAGCAATCCTCTGCTCTTATTTCATCACTACTGCACACATTTAATTTCCTACTTGATTTAACAGTCATGGAAGGGGAAAACATGCTCACTATGGTTGATGACGAGGGTGAATGCCCCACTGTGGTATTAGCTGCCATCTTGTGCTGGGTCCACAACGCCATGTGCCTGTTCTTAAGATGCGTATGCTGTCCTCCTGTGCCCAGATGGCTCCCCTTTTTACCTCGACTCACACACGCATGGCAAACCTGGCAGATTACAACTGACTCATCATTTGTGTCTTGCACAAAAAAATCCCAAACAAGGGATTGTGATGCTCTAGTTTTAACATGTCCCTGATGCTGCTTATTGGACTCCATTTTTTAAGCCATGAAGTGGGGGGTGTGCTATGTGATTTTTCAGGCAGGACACAATTGGACTGCAACTGACCACCATGACTACCTATCATTGTTACTAGATCATCATCATCACCATCAACTGAAACTGGTAAATCACAACTTTTTATGGGGGGGGGATTAATGCATACAGACCCAGACACAGCCACCTTGAATTCATTTTTCTCTGGTTCCCAACTGGGGTCACTTACATCATCATCATATTCATCAACATCACCCACATCCACATCTTCTGCTTGGATGTTGGCATGTGGACTGTATGTTGCAACCACAGCAACATTATCATCATCAGATTCATCATCAACACTACCATCACCTGATATTTTTTCACCACACTGTGAATCATTGCATGGCAAATGCATGACCTGAACTGTGGTGGAAGAAATGTCACATTGTATGCTATCGTTGACATGATGATCAGAATCCTCAAGTTCAGTTACTGGGATATTACTGGGAAGTATGACATCATCTACACTGCCACTCACTCGCATTGCTTCACACTCCACTATATTTTTGGGCACTGTAAACTGGTCAGAAGTGGAACTTGAGGCAACAATACTCATACCACCACCAGCAACTGCACTAACACCACCAACTGGGACAACATCATCTCCTCCAGCTATGAGTGAAGCTACTGATTGGGCTGTAAAAAACATTGCAGGAGAAATACCTTTCCTCACATCAGCAATGCATTTCTGCATCTGCGTACTACCACGCCCACCACAGACAATCTTACCACTGGCAGCATTGCCATGGTGAGAAACAGCTTTGCTTGCACGTCTCTTTGTGGGCATTTTGGGGGATCAACAACAATATTGTAAACAAATTTAGATTTTGGAACATTCACTGTGGGTGGGGGATGCTGGATGTGGAGCCAAACAAACAACTGTGGCTTCAGCAACAGATACAGATGCAAAGTCGCAAGTTCAAGAACACCTTAACTAACAAGTGGTGCTGAAGTCACAAATAATCCAATCGGGAAAATAATTCCTTTTGCCGGTGGGGGGTGGGGGAGAGCACTGACTGCAGATTTTTATGGCAGTGCAAGCAGCAAAACAAAGAAAAGATACCACAATGGCAGTACAAAATCACGCAGCTGCAGTGGATAGCAGGTTCACACTGCTGCGCCTGCAATTACACTGTGGTACAATAAAAGGTGTATTATTTGATGTCACGCACCGCACACACACACTCACACACGCACAATTTGTTCTACAAGTACGCGAGCAAATTGAAAACTTCAGTAATATACCACATATTTTAAACAACCTGAAATTATGAACTGCTGCACCAGACTCACACAACACACAATCAGCAAAATAATGTCAACAATTACTGACAATATTACTGTGTGTACATTAACACAGTCAGTTATATAACAAAAATATAGCCAAAAAACAAAGAACTCTCTATTTCTCCAACTTAAATCTACTGTACCTACACCACAGATATCCCCCTTCCCCAAAGCACACTTTCTCTGTCTCTTACTACACAGACTCAATGTTGTACATTAACATTCAAAATCCACACAGAAACAATAAACGCTCAGTGATATGAGCACAGGAGGGTTTCCTATAATCGATGAACTAAAGTTTGAGTAAAAACAATTACTCAAAAAGGCTTTTTTAACAGCTTTATGAAGGTTTGAATCACAGAAAGCTCTCAGAGCAGACTGTCTCCTACAGCTTCCTACTCACACTACTCTGAACTGAGGCTGTGCAGAACAATATAGAGCCCATGTGACCTGAAATCCCATGAATCACTGCAAAATACACCTTTGGAGCTTAAAAACAAGTCGGAGTGAGGTGAAGTACATTGCTTTCAATGCACTTCACCTTTAAAATTGGTGGAGTAGTGGTCTGGGAAGGCGGAGTAATGCAAAGTCATTGTTTTCAATGGACTTCGCGTTACTCATCATAACGCAAGTTACTCCACTTCGCATTGCGGAGTACTCCACGTATTCGCCTTCACTCCGCAAATCACTTCACGGAACAAATTGAGCCCACTTCGCCCACCACTAAGCACAAGGCGTATTTATAAAAAACTTGTATAGTTCACCAGTTGCACTGGTGAATCTTGGTCCCCAGGTAGGCAAAAACACAATCTTTTCAATGATGTGACTTGAATGTCTGCAGTGTCTTGGATCATTAGGCAACAAATAAAAGTATACATTCAACATTATAGGGCACTGTCAGTTATTTCAGTCATTTATATTGCTGGTGTATTTCTGTGCCTGTTCAACAGAGCTTTACTCAGTGTATGCTTTGATGTAGTTTACCGTGCATAGCATGCCTTTTTTAACTGTATTTTGGAAAAAAAATGACTTTAGTCATCTTGACTGAACTACCACTGTGTGCTCCTTATCGCTCGTCCCTGACATTGCCCGAGAGTGAATGATGCGGACTCATGCATGGATGAAGTGGTGATTCAGGTGTGGTGCCATACAAGCACGGGAGTACCAGTTTCACTTTTCAAATAGCAATTATCTAGAGATTAGCCCTTGGTTTTGTAAAAGAATGACATTGCTGAAGTCAGTATAGTCAGAAGTATTAAGCACTGCTTTTCTTTTATACCCCTCCCAGATCATTGACCTCGTCCATGCACGAGTCCATGTCATTCACTCTCGTGGCAATGTCAGGGACATGCAGTAAGGAGCGCAGCATGGTATTTCAGTCAGGACACCCAAAAGTCATTCTTGGGCACAAATACAGTTAAAAAAGGTAAGCTATGCACTGTAAACTACATCAAAGCTAGCACTACGTGAAAACTCTGAACAGGCACATAAATACCCTGGAATATAAATGGCTGAAAAAGCTAAAGTGCCCCTTTAATGTATTGAAGCTTTTCTTTTTCGGGTCTGAGATCCAACTACACTTCATCAATTGGCAACCTTGAGGCATCAGTTGTTATGGCTCCCTTATCGCTTCAGGCTGAAGACACTTAAGTCTGAAATGTCAGAGGCCTATTTGAGGGAATGGCAGGTTTAAAAATCCAAGTTTGACATCACATTTTTTTTTCTGATGCCCAAGTTCTCAAATTCAAGCTAGCTTGAAACCTCTTTCCATCCATGGAAACAAAAACCCATTAGAGTCTTTGAAGCAATTGTCTAAAATCACATGTCACACCATATAACAACATAATATTACCTAGATGTTATAACTAAATATTATAACTAAATACTAATAACTAGGTATTCTAAAAATAAAATAATAAAATTATAATTTTTTTTTGTAAATTATAGTTCTTACATTTTCCTCCTTTTAAATTAAAAATGTATTTTGAAATACATTTGCTAATTCAAAACTGCAATCCTACTATATGGGTATATTGGTAAGCATCACACAAAAATATGAAGGAACAGGGAGAATTTGAATCATATAGCAAAAATGGCATCATCATGTGTTAACTTATGACATCATCAGGTGTGACATCTTTAGAGCTGTATATTTTTACTCAGAAAAATTGAGTTACTACATGATTAAACATGATCACAACTACTGTATGTACACTTTTCAGGTTATGGTTTTAACACATTTCTTTAACACATTGAAATTATTTCAGACATTTCACAAGTAGAACAAATAAAAATTGTTGTTTGTTATTTACAGATATCAATATTGCCATTAAACTTTCCAGTATGTCTATTGTTTATCATTTTAATTTTAATTTTCACTTCAGGCGTCGTGCCAGATTTTCTTGCTTTCATGGTATGGTCTCATCTGATTAATATACTGTAAACCCATTTAAGCATCACTCCACACGTGTTCTTTTCCAGATCTCAGTTTGGGACACTACAGGTGAAACTTTATCCTTGATTAAAAAGGGTCCTTCCCAGCTTGGAAGGAACATTTATTTATTTATTTTTTTTGACTCTATATGTATCCTCCTATCGCACAGTGACCCCACTCTTCTGGGTCTCAATGTGGACCTGCCTCAGAACCTCTCTGGATTGCCTTGCATATGGGAGCCCCACTCTCTAGACCCTAGATGCCCGGATTGCCCCCCGGTAGGGTGGAGGAGCCCCAGATCTCCTCATGACCATGATTCAAGTGTGCACCTTGCTTCTGGACTTACTGGAGTCTCTGAGAACCATCCACCAAGACCCATCTACCAGTGCCACTGTGTGATCTTCTGTTTTCCTGCCTTTTTCTCGCTACTCCCTAGATGCCGGCATGCAATGGGGCCAAGGAGCTAGGAGACATGCTGAGACATGCCTCCCACTCCAGCCCCCTGCTAGTGTCTGACATTCACTCCTGCTACTCCCTATACTGCACCTTCCACCCAAGCTCCCCTAGGTGGTGGTATCGCAGCAGGAGCTTGCAGGCCCCACCCCGAGAAGGAGAGCAGCCATTGAGCATTCAATCCTTCTCTACCCCTGCCGATCCCCAACAACTCATGCTCATTCCCGAACATGGGTCACCAGCATGGAGTGAGGTAAGGTGTCCAACGCCTCAGTCCTCAGCGCCACCAGGCCAGCCGGAAGGAACATTTTAACCTTAGCATTGCCCGTGCTGTAGTTAAACTAAAACACTGTCCCCAATTTGATATTCTTTTGAATTAATTCTTCAGTCATAATTTGACTTAGAAGCTTGAACACTTTTCTCTACGTTCCTTAATGCAAAGGTGTCTTATAGATATTTATTTAGTTTTGGTTAACTGGGTAAGTGCACTAGACAAATTCTGCCTATTTTCAGGCATGACCCAGGGAAGGGGGATACAGATAAATGGCAACTGATTTTGAACCAGATTAAGCTGTTGGTGGTATTCTTAGTGAATGGGTGAAATTTGCCTTAGGCACCCAGGAAATTCCCCTGCTCACCTATAGGGGACCCTTGCTGATCGACTCTCAGACTGTTGAGTTGGCTGGTGTACCTGCAGGAGGATGCATCTCTGCTCCTGCAGGTCCAGCACAAGACATGTGATCTACTACTCCTGAAGGAAACAATGCTGATATATCACCAGTTATAGACACGACTGTCTTATTGAATTGGATGAGGCAGAGAAAGTTTTACAGGACAACTTACTTACAGAGAAAAAATGACTGACCAATCTTCTTTCTCTGCTGAATAAAAATGTTCTCATCAAAAAACATCTACTTGAGGAAGAAAAGAAAAAAACGTAAACAGTTGAGTATGAGTCCAGCTATTACTAAAGGAAAGAAATTTCTGTTGGTGGAATCTGTAGAGCATTCTACTCATGGAGATGTTGCTAATGATGCACAACTTATTTTTGAAAATGAAAACTGGTCACCCTACTAAGCCTTGGAACATGCCAGCTGGATTCCTAATGAGGCAGGGGGCTGGTCACCCAGATTCAAACATCCCTTTGCCCGGTGTTTCTTCACTGGATCCTTGTATGAACACTGAAACTGAGTTTCAAAATGGTCACCAGAAAAATTCCCCAGATTCAAACTTACTGGCCCACTCACTGACGCTAAGCCTACACTACCTTCGGATCTTACTGAAGAACACTCGATTCCACCTTCCACAAACGACATTACGGACAGTTAAATTATAACTGGGGCTGACGATATTCCCTCTAAACCAATTGATGATCCTACCAATTTGTTTCTGAGGAACCCAGACAAAAATCAAGTTTCGCAAGCCTATTTCACAATCTACCGGTCAATGCGAAATACCGACATGCTGTTTGGGTTAGGTATACCAGCGGCCTGGAGATGCCCCCAAATAGAACTTTCTTGGGGAAGTTCTTCATCAAACAGTCCCTTGGATTTTCTCCTTCTGAGGTATTTGCTTTTATCCACACTCCGAGAGAACATAGTTTTGAAATCAGTTTTTGGACTGCAGCATTGCTGGACAAATTTTGGCAAACATATTCGATGGTAAAGACTGTGAGATCTGGTCACATTTTTAGTGCCTTTGACTATACCTACTCTGAAAACAATAACGATCCTTTTTCGAAATGAGGGGTTTAATGTGAAGGATATTATTTACTGGTTGGAGCAAAATGTGAGATTAAGGACTCCTGAGCCTATAATTGACACTGAAGGGTTTTGGACGGAGGTGGCATTTTAAAGTTTAGTTAAGGATGTTTGATGCTGGTATTTTACATCTATCCAGTAGTTTTTTAGGCAGGAATAGAGGTATTTTATTTTACCCCGGGATGCCACAGACTTGCTTTAAATGTAGTTCACCATGTCACGGTAGCAGTGGATGTGATAAAATTTGTTGTTCTATGTGTGGTATGTTAGGTCACCCAGGAGTACATTGTACCGCTATCCCCAGATGCAGTCTTTGTGATACTGAGGGTCATACCTTTACTGAATGATCCTGGCCTTCCCACAACACTTTCGATGCGGATTTTGATGAACATGACTTTTATGTCAACTCGGTGGTTCATAAATCCTCCAGGTCTGGGCCTACAAATTGCTCTCCTCTGCACCCCCCCCCCCCAGTTTCTGATAATACGATAGCTTTGCCTTTAGCCCTCAAACCTGTGGCTCCATCTGCTATTCCAGTAGTAGTACCCGACCTTCCTGTCACGGAAACTACTACTGTCCCCATTACCCCAAATATGTCTCCTCCTCCTGATCTCCAATCCTTTCACCTTGTAAAACAAGGCAGAGGCAAACAGTTGCTAAAATTATAGGGGTCTGAACCACTACAGCTCCAGGATCAATATGCTCCCCTTCGATGGGGAGACACAGAGATGGAAGATGTTTCTGATGCATTCTCTGTTTTGGAGGCTTCCTCTAGAATGGGAGACCCCTGATCCTGTAAAACCTGAAGTCAGAAAAAAAAAATGGGGTACCAGATCAAAAGCAAAAGAAATTTCTGTCCCCACTACTTGAATCTGTTAAATGCCTGATTTGTCTGTAGCCTCTTTGAATACGAACAGTATAAGAAATGGTTTGAGGTGTAAAGCCACCTTTGCTATGTTCGAAACCTGTCACCTGGATGTTTTATTCTTGCAAGATACAAGAATTTTTATTATCTCAGAGGCTGATGTAGCAAAAACTGACTAGAAATGGGGATTAGCTATTGGTACTTGGGTTTGGACTTACGTAACTTGTAGAGATCCAACCAGGGGGTTTTTTTTTTAATGGATGTGGTGTTTAATAATACATTTTATAGATTAATAAATTGCTATGCCCCTCAAACTAAAACAGGATGTATTGCATTATGGAACGAATTTCGACCCTTCTTATTTACGTCTAAAATTGTAATATTAGGGGGAGACTTTAATTGCAGGCTATTAAGATCAAATAGGGATGGGAAAAGGGAAAAAAAATGTTGTGACGTGGTTGCTTTAAAGTCTATTCTTAACCAATCAAATTTGAAAGATGCACAACATTCTCTTTTTTCCCAGACTCCCCCATATGTTTCACAAAGGTGTGTTGTCTTCACGTATTGATTATTTTTTTATTCCTGCTGGGGTACAAGTACAGTCATGCCATACGATGGTCACAGCTACTTCTGATCATTGTTTGCTCAGTATTTCACTATCAGATGTAGCTGAGGCCTCATATGGGAGAGGGTCCTGGTGGTTGAATACTGATCTTTTTTATAAAGACCTTCAGTACACTATGCTTGATCTAGTAGATGCCAGGAAATCTGTTTTTTGTCTTTACGATGATCATGTCTGTTGGTGGTTAGATTCTAAACAAGATTTTATTTCTTATTTAAAAACTAACTCTAGGTTGCACCATTCTCACAGGCATAAGAGATATCAGGACTTAAACTACCAGTTACAAATTCTTCAGAGCCATAGGACCCCTTCACAGCAAACAAATCGACGAATTAAAGTTCTTAAATCGGAATTAACTAGACTTTGATATAATAGATTTCAGTCCCTAGAAACCGAACAGAAATTTGGTACTTAGGGGAAATCCTACTTGATTAATCCTTATTAGAATTGTAATTTCAGGAGAAAACAAAAGCATATAGAATGGCTTGAATTATCGGATGGTTCTTTTATCCACACCAAAATGGAAATTATGTTGAAACTGATTGCTACATTTTACAGAAATTTGGGACTGCTTTTCAAATGTCTTCTACTGCCATGGACTGGCTTAAATCTTTACACTTGCCTCAGATTTCATACTTGCATCAACAGCTTTTAGTACAACCTGTCTCTAAATTAGAACTACACACGGTTATTTCCTCTCTGTCTTTAAACATGGCTCCTGGGTATGATGGGTTGCCATCTGAGTTTTACAAATGGCTTTGGCCTTATTGTTTGGAGGAACTTGTTCAGGTTTATAATAGTTTGTTGAATACACACACTATTCCAGAAATTATGAATGCTGGAACCCTTTATTTTCTATATAAAAAGGGAAAGAAGTCTGATTTGGTTAATTGGAGACCACTTACATTGTTAAATGTAGGTCTGAAAATTCTTGCCAAACTTTTAAATAACTGATCAGTTAATGCATTTCAAGATGTTATTCACCCTTTTCAAACCTGTTCTGTTCCTGGGCGTAAAATTTCAGATACCTTATTTATGGTCCGAGAATTAATTGATCACTGTCACACTTTTAATGTACCAGCTTTTGTGTTAAGTTTAAACCACTCTCAAGCATTTGATAGGGTATCCACAAATTCTCTGGACCTGTCTGTTGGAATATGGAATTCTCTTTTTTTGGTTCTACCTTACACGGTATTCGCCTCTGCTTCCGTTTGTCCTTTACTTGTGGACATTTTGGGGCTACTCACTAGATTTTGAGAGGAGTCCGTCAAGGATGTCCACTAAGTCCTGTTATATATTCTCACTTTAGACCCATTACTTCATGCAATATATTCCGATTCTAGGATTATGTGGTATTCGACAATATCAATCCACTTCTATTAAAGCCTGTGCATACATGAACAAGCTGGTAGTCACAGTATCTACTCAGAGTTCTGCTTTTTATGTTTTAGATCTCTTACAATATCTTACTGGGACATCTGGAGCAAAACTCAACCTTAGTAAATGTTTTTGCTTATCAATTGCCCCTTTAGATAGCTCACAAACCTACTTTGGAGACCTTCCTATTGTTTACTCTCCCCAAAATGTGGGTGTTTATTTTGGACCAGGAGATCTGTCTCTATTTAACTGGAGATTAAAACTAGAGTTAGTTGAACATCAAGTGTGGCTCTGGCACGTGGAAAATACATAAATGCAAACTCGTTCATATGATTCAGTCGTACCTTATTCTGTTATTTTTATATATTAGTCATGTTTTCCCTATCCCGAAATCCCTAGAAAGTAAGGTTTTTGGTTGTTTCTTCTCTGCCTTATGGGTGTCTCAATTGAACCCTGTTAAAGGGAATTATATATAGTATTAAACGAAGGAGGAGGGATTGGGATGCCTAACCCTCTAGTATTCTTTTTTAGTATTTTTTTATATTAATTTTGTTCTGGTGCTTTTGGTGGCTCTCAGCCTTGGTGTCAGTGGCTCCGCCACTTTAAATGCCATTTTTTCGATCTGGGTACTACAACGGAATTGTCAAAAATTTGAAAACTTTCTTTCCCTTTATATCTGAAATATGGTTTGGGTCAATTAAAACATGGATGATTCCAAAACAATACCTTTGTACTCTGTCCATCGACAATTATATTCTTTTATTTTCTGGCCCAGATTTTCAAAAGAGTTGAGCCATGCGCAATAGGGTTGCGCCTCGCAAGTCCAATGCGCCATTCTGCGATATTCAGCAGGAGGCAATTGCACTTCAAATCATGCTGAGCAACAGCACAATGATAATGAAGGCATGCACAACTGAAGGAGGAGGAATCATGCATAAACTGAACAGCCCGATATTCAGCCCTGGCTGTGCAGAGTTATGCAGGTGCAACCCCTACCTGTGCCTGCACAAAGTTGAGCCAAAAAAAAGGAACAAGTTGAGGGCCACCCACAGGTGAGATGCCACATTGCAGGGTGCAACATAGCAGCTGCCACCTGTGGGTGGCCCTCGACTTGTTCCTGCCGCACCTGGTGGTGCCCCCATGCCCGATCGTGGGCATAACTGTCCCCATTAGCCCGATCATGGGCATAACTGTCCCCAGTAGCCCGATCATGGGCATAACTGTCCCCCTCCTGAGTAGCCTGATCGTGGGCATAACGATATTTCCCCGAGTAGACTGATTGCAGGCATAATGTAACCCACCCTACCATTAGCCCGATCGCGGGTATCAGATTCCCCAAAGCCCAATATCCCTGGTGGTCCAGTGGACCGAACAGAGCCGATCGTGGCGTATTCTCACCCCAAGTATGAAATCCCTGGTGGTCTAGTGGACCCCCCACCCCCTGCCCACTGGGCCCCACCACCCCCTCCCCCATCAACCAGCGGGCAGCAACACCCCACCTGCCTGCTGCCCTGCACATGACTGACGCTCGGTATGGCTGCATGCCATTGTTCAGAGCATGAGCCAATGAGCATGCAGCCCATATCGCATTAGTCGATCCAGATATGTGAATGAATTATTCACATATCTGGACTGATTCAGTACGGGATGGCTGCACACCCATTGGCTCATGCTCTGAACCAGTGGGCTGCAGCCATACCGAGCTGTCAGTCAGTAGGCGGGTGGCGGTGGTGGGTGCCGCCTGCTGGCTGATGGGGAGCGGGTGGTGGGTTCAGTGGGTGGGTGAGTGGGGTCCACTAGATCACCAGGGATTTTATACTTGGGGTGAGGAATGCCGCTGCGATCGGGCTCTGCTCGGTCCACTGGACCATCAGGGATATTGGGCTTTGGGGATCTGATACCCGCGATCGGGCTTAGGGGGCGGGAGGGTCACGGATGGCAGCTAACTAAGCAGCAGCTGGATTCGTGAGCTCTCCCTACAGCCGCCTCATCTGCGTTCCTGCAGCAATATATGGACAGCAGACCTCAAGATTTCATCATAGAATAGTAGATAAAGTCACCTACAATCCTTTAAACTAAGTTTGGTCCGGAAAGGTGCCTTTATTACCCCAGGATGGAGGTGGATGGGAAGCAGGCCCAAGTCAGACACACACCTCCTGCCTCTCCTGAAAAAGCTGCTAAAAAACAACGCAATCAAGCTAATATAAAGCCGGACCGAATCGGAGATAAAACTCATCAAGCCATGCCTCTCACGGAAGATAGATTCTTGCAAGAGCTTACCCCACTAAAGGATATTTTAAAAGAAATGTCTGGGGAGCTTAGGTCTTTCTGCTGACTTATCCTCCGTCTCCTTAAAGTCTCTGATGTGGAGGCCAGTATTCTCAACAGAACAATGGCAAATAAAGGCCAATAATGAAATTGCAGAGCTTAAGCATCAAATCAAAAACTACAGCTCAAATCGGAGGACCTGGAGGGACGAATCACGGAACAATCTAATAATTCTGGGCCACCTGAATTAGAAGAAGGTCCAGACATGCTGGTCTTTATGCAAAAGTTCCTATGCAAGGCAGTTGGCCCTTCCCCGATCAGCCCTTCATACCACATTGAGAGGGCCCATCGATCATTGAGACCAAGACCTCCAGCCGGACTACCCCCACGGCCAATTATTGTGAAGTTCTTGAGTTACATAGAGAGGCAGCACGTCTATACGAAGGCTTGGGAGCTCAAAGATATTTTGTGGGGCACTACCAGAATCAGAATTGCACAGGACTTGCCTAAGGAAACTCGCGAAAAAAGGGCTGCCTATCATCAAGTGGTTCGAAAGCTCATCACGGCCTCCATACCTTTCCGAATGGTTTATCCGGCTACTTTAAAGGTCACTATTGGAGGCACAGCTACCACTTTCACTTCTCCTGAGATGACTTCCACCGAACTAGCGACCAGGCTTCCAGATCTGTTTAAATCCTCAGGCTGAAAGGACTTTCAAATTGTGCTGATGTTGAGGGGCTTCCCCTCTTCGTTAAATATAATCAGCTTTTAATTTTGCTCTCTGCCTAACTATTGTACTTAAATATGGCAACTGATGGCCTATACTTCTATTTGATTTTTGTCTGGTCCTTACCTTTGTTGGTCTGGTTTTGCTGTCTCTCCCGGTTTGTTTCCCTCTCCTTCTCCTTTCTGGGTCCTTTCCCTAGTGGGGTTGAGTTTTCTGCTCCTCTGCTCCCTTGGGCTCGTTCGGGCGGGCGGGGGTGGGGATCCCAGGGTGGTTTGTGCGTGAGGTCTGGATCTTCCGTGGTCTGGGCCTTCCATTGCGGAACTCCCTTTGTGGGATTCTGTTTCTTGGGGGAACTTCCTGGGGAACGGACTGGTTCGGTTCACTGAATAAGTTTTCCCCCGGAAGCATTGGTTGTGGAGATCACTTCTTTGTATTCCGGTAATTGTTGCCCTTTCCCTCTGGTTGTCCTGGTCCTTTTGGCTAATGGCTAGACAAGTAAGTTGATCACTATCCATATTGTCATATTTTTAAGGGCATGAGTGGTCACGGAGGGTTGGGGATCAAGGTCCTATTTTTAACCATTCTGCCTCTTGACGGACTTGCAATGGTGTGCTGGAGTTCTAGCGTTGTTTCTTAATATAGTAGACTCAACTTAATGACTGGACCAGGGGTGGATCGAGTCTTAAGTGCAGATGCCCTAAAGGATCATTTTAAATACGCTGGGCCTAGATCTGCATAATAAAACTCACTTGAATATTAACATATCCAGAGGGCAACGAATACCACTCTAAGAACTTTTTCTTATTTATCCCTGGTATCGATTCTCCGAGATTTTCTCCCAACTGCTGAGCGAAGACGGACTGGGCATTAAGGAAATACTGGGGGTTGATGTTTATAGTACTTTATTTTGGCCAGCTTTGGAACATTTCTGGTCTGATTTACCTACCACTTTAGGGTAGGGATGCAGGGGTGGCTTTGGGGGTCCTGAGTCTAGATATGACTGCCTGTTGGATGTGGAATCACGAGAGAATAAATGGGGGTTGCCAACCTCTCCTAGGTTGGTGTATTAGGCAGAATATTACTTTGTGGTTATTACAGTTTGTTATCAAACTTTCAGTGGTACATTCGATTATCGGTCTTTATGCACCAGGCTGGGGATTCAGAGGTTCGCCTTTGGGACTGGGGGGTCACGGATTCTAGACTCTAATTTCTCTATCTTAACTATGTTACCTGGCCACCCATTGTACATAGTTCTCTCTGGGTTAGGGTGGGCTACTCACTCAACTGCTTACTATTTGGAGTAACTGCCTATAAAAATGTTGGTTGGGTGGGCTGGGGCTTGGGGTAGGAGGATTGGTGATGGGATTTTTCACGACTTGTATGTTTCATTTTCCTGGTATGGGGCTTTCTCTGGGGGGTGGGGGTGGATAAGGGTAATTCTCTAATTGTCTTAAATGGGGTGCACCCTGTTTCCTTAGATATTGCATACCCTGTCTGGATATCTAAGTGTTGTGATATTATTAAAGGATGGCTGGATCCACAATTAAGATAGCATCTTGGAATGTCAGAGGGCTGAGGGACCGGTCTAAACGCCTACAGATTTTTAACCACTGTTCCCTACTTAATATAGATATTCTTTTCCTACAGGAGACACACCTGTATCAAGATGAAGTCAAACTGTTATCTCGGTCTGGGTTCTCCCAGTTTTATGTAGCCGGGAACTCTAGTTTTAGTAAAGGGTTGCGATTCTTTTAAGAGACATGTGTCGTTTATCAAAGATCTGGTTCTCTCTGATCCAGAAGG
Organism: Neoceratodus forsteri; assembly: GCA_016271365.2. NCBI lineage: Eukaryota > Metazoa > Chordata > Ceratodontiformes > Ceratodontidae > Neoceratodus > Neoceratodus forsteri. Next base: position 1,022,522,643 of record CM057450.1, read on the forward strand.
AGATTTGTATTAGTCAAGGTATACTAAATGGAACAACCACTGTTCTTGGTTTGGTTTATGGACCTATCGGAGGAAACCTGAGTTTTTACGGCATTATTAGATAAACTGGCCAGCTTTTGCCCGCTCATTTCATATTGGGTGGGGACTGGAATGTGCCTTTCTCCTCGAAGCTAGATAAAGAACCTCAAGACAACCGTATGCCACAGTGACTCACAAAGCCCTAGCTGAAATGGCCTCACTGTTAGGTTTAGGAGACCCATGGCGGCAAGCTAACCCTTCCACTCGGCGATACTTTCCAATCTCAATCACACGTACCAAATCAAGATTAGATATGATTCTAGTCAGTCTTCCTCTCCTCTCAAAAATTCCCTCGTCTGGTATGGAGCCAATTATTTTATCAGACCACGCCATGGTATGGTTACAATTATCCCTTAATCCTGACTATTCTCGAGATTCTATGTGGCGGTTAAACACTCAATTATTAAAGGACTCTCAATTTGTTTCTGAAATCAGCTCTAAGATATCCCTTTTTCTGGCTGACAACATGAACTCCACTCCTAAGGTAGATATGGTATGGGGAGCCTTAAAGTGCTATCTTAGAGGTGACTTTATCAAAATGGCCTCCCTTAGGTGGAAAACACGGTTAACCAGGTCGTTAGAGTTGATTGGCAGGATAAGGGAACTTGACAATCGGTATTCATTATCCTCGTCGCTCTCAGATTTCAAAGAGCTTCTTCGGGCCAAGAATGAATATTCTGAGCTTCTAAAAGACAAAACAGAATACTGCCTTATGAAAACCCGAGCTAGATATCTGGATTTTGGTGAGAAATCTAGTAAATTACTAGCTCTGCGCCTGCGTGCACTTGAGAGTTCGAGGATTATTCCCTCTCTGGTTTCTTTATCCGGTAATATCGTCTCTTCGCCCAGAGATATCGCTCAGGTCTTTCAGGAATACTATTCGAATCTTTATAGTCGCTCCTCAACACTCCCTCCGGCAGAAATTATCAGAGATTATGTTAAAGAAAGTAAGGTTCCATATATATTGGATTCTCAGACTGCGAGCCTACTAACTCCTATCTCAGCTGAGGAAATTAAAAATGTCATAGCCTCACTGGTTCCGGATAAGTCGCCTGGCCCAGATGGATTCCCAGCCAATTTTTATAAAGTTTTTGTCAAGGAACTCACCCCTATCCTTCTGGAACTGTATAATTACTTCTTGACCTCGCCCGATCTTGACCCCGCTCTTTTGAAGCCACTATAGTTCTAATTCCTAAGACAGACAAAGATCCCTCGGACCGGCTAGTTACGCCTAATTTCCTCCAGAATTACGACATCAAAATTTTGGCTAAATACTTGCTGACAGGATTAAATCGATCTGGATGGGTCTTTTGAGTCCTGAACAGGCGGTTTTGTTCCTGGAAGGTCAGCAGCTGATCATCTAAGGACTCTGTCCCATATCTCATACTACGCCCAGACTATCCCCGATCCAGTCGCCCTGGTTTCTCTTGACGCTGAGAAAGCATTCGATCGGGTAGATTGGTCTTTCTTATGGATAGTACTGGAGGAAATGGGCTTTCCAACTCCTTTTTTGAATCTGATAAAGACACTCTACAAATTTCCATCAGCCAAAATTTATTGTAATGGGGTTTTGTCCTCCTCTTTCCGCCTTTTCGCCGGTACTAGGCAGGGATGTCCCCTGTCCCCCCTGCTTTTCAATTTATATTTAGAACCTCTATTAATTAATCTTAAATCTTCTTCTCAGGTGAAGGGCGTACGGTTCCATGATAAGGAACTAACCTTGTCAGCGTATGCAGATGATGTTTTGCTACATTTAGTAGACCCGGCAACGTCTCTACATGCAGCTCTGACTATTATCAAGCGGTTCAGCTTCCTTTCTGGTTATAAACTAAATATCTCTAAATGTGAGATCTTCCCCTTAAACAATTATACGTTTAAGCAGAATTTCCAAGCTTTTGGGATGAAATGGACTTCTAGCTCAATCAAATATCTGGGGATTCATTTCTCTACAGATATCTCTCTTCTTAAAAAACTTAATCTTACTAGGATTAAGGATTCGATTAGTCAGAATCTGCAACGTTGGACAGCTCTTCCTATCTCCTTATGGGGTAGGATTAACATTATTAAAATGAATGTCCTCCCCCGAATTTTCTATCCGTTGAACCTCATGAATCTCTGGCTCCCCCTTTCCTTTTTTCAGAAGCTCCATAGTCTGATCTCTGCTTTTATATGGCGAGGTAAAAGTGCAGTGTTCCTATAGCACATTATCACTTCCTAAAGAGAGAGGGGTTTGAAACTTCCTAATTTTCTCTTATACTATTAGGCCCATTTGTCCAAATTAGGTAAATGGTTTTCCACAAATAATGAGTGTTTACAACCAAGCTGGCTTCAACTAGAAAAGACCTCACTCTCGAACTTAAACTTGATATCGGCCCTACTCTATCAAACCCGAAAACACTTTTCTCATTTAATCTCGGATGATGTAACGGTAGTCTCCTTAAAGTGTTGGCCCAATGTTTCAAATATTTTTGGATTTCTACCCATACCGATTTAGGGCAGCCAATAATACTCAATCCCAATATTAAACTAGGTAACTCCTGGATAGGACTGAACTGGCTTCCACATCTTCACAACCTTAGGATTGAACATCTGTTCGACCATACCCGGCTCCTCGATTCTGGGGAAATTTTAACTAGGTTTGATATATCAAGCAAAGATATTTTTAAGGTATTCCAACTGCGTCACCTGGTGAGCGGTATATTCGGTAGATCCTATAAACAGTCGATAGTGCAACCTTTCTTTTCGACCATCATTAAATTGGCTTCCCAACCGCATTCAATATCGCAGATTTACTCTTATCTCTTAACTTTTAATCTTGAAGAAGAGGCTGGAGGCCCTCTATTCTGGACACATCTCCTTCCGGAGACTGCTCCATGTTGGAATACCTTCTGGACTAATTTACACAAATATCATACACAGGATAGATTTCGTCTAGTGCAATATAATATTGTTTATAACCTTTATTATACTCCTGTCAAGCTTTTCAAACGTAACTTAATTCTCACCTCAGAATGTTTCAGGTGTCTGCGAGATGAGGGCAACTTAGTTCATATTTTCTGGGAATGCCCTAAAGTTGCCCCTCTGTGGTCCCTGATTCATGATAGTCTGGATCCCCTTCTGGGTCTGAGAGAATTTTTCTGCCCTGCAGTTTGTGTTTTTTGGAGATCTTTCTCAAGTCGATAGTGGGGAACGTAGATATTATATGGCTTTGATATCTATGGCAGTCAAGAACCTGGTGTTAAGACATTGGCGAGATCAATTGGTTTTAACATATGCGGATTGGTTAAAAGAGATGATGTCATATTTCCAATCTGAGAACCTGATTGCCAGTTACAAAAATCGCCCAGACATATTTTGTAAAAGATGGGGTAAGCTCCATGCCTTCTGCCTACCCTAATAGGTGACCTGATGACCGGATCCCTCGACCCTCATGTTTCATGTTACATCACGCTACCTTATAATATACCAGGTGTTATCTATTAATCTTAAGGTTATATATCCTAGGTGTACTGTAAATTTCTTCCTATACTTGATCAGTTGTCAGTCAGGGTACGGGTAAATATGTGATGAGATGATATTATCCAGACTTTTGTTACTCTGCCAAATAAGATATTGGGGGGTGCACTCTGAAGCTGGAGGACTAGGGTGGGGAGGAAAGGTTATTTTCCTGCAACATTTTGGCTGGGGATCATATTAAGTGCCTTGATTTTTGTTATGCTCTCTCGGTCCCCAACTATCCTATGTATCTACTTGTGGTAGGGGGGATGGGGGGTCAGGGTGGTTTACTGATTCATATACTGATGGTTGGTTACGAATGTACTTTGTTTGTCTTTCCCTGAAACCAATATACTTTAATTTCAAACACTCTGGTTGGGGGGGAGGGTGGAGGGTGGCGGGTGTTTGGGGGGAAGAGAGGGATGGAGGAGGTAGGGTTTATGTTGTACCATGTAATTTCCTGGTCTGTTACTACTGTCATGTTGTATGGTTGGTATTTTGCTGTTGAAAATCAATAAACTTTAAATTTCAAAAAAAAAAAAAAGGGGGGCGGGTTACATTATGCCCACGATCAGGCTACTCAGGGGGAATACTGTTATGCCTACGATCGGGCTAATTGCAGTCCACTGGACCACCAGGGATAGGAGACATTCATCATCCCTTACGGGACATCCCGCGATCGGGCTGCAGGGGGCGTCGGTCCCCGACGGCTGCTGCTTGGCAGGGCGTCAGGCACAAGTCGTCGGGGATCGGTGCACCTGCATGCTAATGGCATGCAAATGGGGCCGTTATCAGATGCAAATGGCCCCCCCGTGCACTTTGCATAAATTATGTCCCCATTTGCATGTCACCCTTTGAATATCACAGGTGCTGTGCATGGCACAATGGAACTTGCACCACCGCATCTCAATGCTCCATTCTGACCACTTGGCGCTGGCGCCGGTTCCACTGTGCCATGCACGTGGTGTGTCGCAGGGGTGATATTCAAAGTAGTTCGCCGCCGCGCAACTCCGTTTAATATCACCCTGGCCACACTAACACAACTATTTTGAGCAGTGCAGGGGCTTGCACCACAACATGGCGCAGTTTGAATATCTGGGCCTCTATCTATATTTTAAATTGAACCCTTTCAGGACAGATCTTTGGCAGATAAACAATGCATTTGTAGAATGATAAGCGTTCTCGATTACCTAATAAAGCGTGGGACATAATTTGGCTCTGTGCACATGGTAAATTGAACATGAAAATAATCTGAGCACAAAGAACTTAAGGAACGCATTTGTCCCAGACCTGGTTGCGAACATCTTTTAGAGATCATTCAACACCTATTTTTCGAGTGTTCATATGTATTTGGTCTCTGGAATATTATTAAGAATGCTTGGACATGCTTACCTTTTCAGTTTTTAAATTATGATGTTTTTGTACTAGGACTGCTGACAAGTCATTGGTTGCTTTTACACCCACGAGTGTACTGGTTTTATTTGCATATACAGTATCAAATACTGGATTTGGCAAAGTAGATGTCAATATTCAATACAGAAAAATTATATCCCACGATTTATATTGTTTTCCTTTCTTTTACAAGATATGAAAAGCCATACTGATAGGGAATTCTGAATTTGATCCCTACTATTCATCACCAATATTGGCAGAATTTTCTCCAGTTTTAATTTTTTGATAAATTGATGGTAGTTTCTGTTTCTTTTCTACCTTTTTCCCATACTGTTTTAGTGAAGGAAGTGGGAAAGAGGAGTTATTGTTCCTATTTCCTATTTTATTTCCACTGTATAAATATACAATGTACTGTATTATTTATTTGCATTTGCTTATTGTTATTTGGATGTGTTTATCGCTGATTGATTTAATTGTCGCTGATGTTGGTGTACTCCTGCACACTCCCCCACTCTTTTGGTGGAGGGAGAATGGAGATTTTTCTAGTATTAGACATGGGTTTCAGTACATATTAGCATATGTTAGGATGTATTTGTTCGGATCCTTATTTATTTGAGTTATATTTAATCTGTAAGAGATATTACTGTTTGCATCTATTTGTTTTGCAGTTCTAATCAACATTACCTTGCTCTTTTAGTGGAGAAGAGAGGAGTTTGGCTAGGCCCGAGGTTGATGTCTACTGAATTCACTTACTTGTGTTTCTTGATTTTCTTTCTTATCAGTTTGTTTTATGTCATATTGTTTTGTATTTTCATTATTTTCCCTACTCTTTTGGTGGGGGTTATTGAGTTTGGGGTTACTGTAAGATGAAATACTTATTCATATTCTTTTGATTTTCATTATTATAAGTTTGTATGTTGTAATACTGTTCTTGTATTATTTGTTATCAATAAAATTCCCCTACTCTTTTGAGAAGTGCCATGGGATCTTTAACATCCACCTGAACTACCACCAGAAGAGGCAGATGGGACCTTGGTTTAACATTTCATCCAAAAGATGGCACCTCATGAGTGCAGCACCCTCCTCATGCTGCACTGCAGTGTCAGTATTGGGATTTAACCCAAGTGGCTGGTGTGGGGGATAGAACCCACAGCCTTCTGATCGCCCAGTCTCAGAGGTGAGTGTGCTACATGCTGAGCCACTGACACTGACAAATGAGTTACATATTCATTAGCTGTAGCAGCACATGCTAAATTTACATTCCTGTGCGTGACAGGAGATGCAAAGGTAATACCATTTGCCTTCCTGACATCATTTCAAAAGTAGATATGATTGTAGACTTACTAGGAGTAGCACGTATAGCCATTAACACCAGTGGCAATTTTACACCCCAATCTTTTCCTGAGGAACTAAGATATTTCATTAGTATATACACAATCCTTTGATAAGCACATTCCACCTGTCCAGAAGACTGTGGATTTTGGGACACATGTAGTTTTCACTGAACACCTAGTATTTTCCACACCTTTTCTATAACTTCACCTGTGAAATGGGAGGGACCTCTGTCAGATTCCACTCTCAGTGGTAATCATCAATGGCTGAACACGTTGTTTGTTAATAACAAAGCTGTAATTTCAGCAGTATTATTCGGAGTAGGTAGACATTCAACCCATTTTGTAAACAGACAAGTAACTGTCAAAAGGTATTGATGAAGGTATCAATTATCCCTTGAAGACTTTGTAACCGGGCCAGTCCAGTCAATCTAGATGTCAGACCAAGGCATGGTTATCCCTTTTAACTGTAGTGGTGCTCTGTGTCTTGGAGAAGAAGGCTGAAATCTGCAACATGTTATACATCCTTGCACTTACTTTGCAAAGCCCTACACGGACTGGGCTCAGATTAGCTGAAAGAGCTCCTGGTCCCTTATTGCCCTGGATGATCACTCCACTCAGCCAATGAGGGGTTGCTAGAGATTCCAAGGGTATGTTTAAAAACTTCTGGGGTGAGAGCTTTTATGCATGCAGCTCCCACCCTTTGTAATTCTCTACCCCGTCGGCTACGGGAGTGCACAACTGTGGAGGGATTCAAGCAATCTCTAAAAACTTATTTGTGGCACCAGGCATTTAGCGATTGATTTTTTTCTTTTTTTTTTCTTTTGGTGCATTATTATGCTAATGTTAATTTTATTGATGTTTTTTTTGTTTTAAATTGTGAGGTGCCTTGGTTATAGATAAGGTGCCCTATAAATAAATGTTATTATTATCATCATCACTGTACATGTAAGGCTTGCAGGCTACCTCTTTTAATGTTTCATAAGTTCTTCTGTTCCTCTATGTGCTCCAGATGATTCATCACGAGCATGCTGTAACATACTCCCCATGACCTAAAGGAACCACCCATTTGGGCCCCTATGACATTTCACCAGTTCTTACCAGGAGATCATTCCTTAACTGGAATTGACTTTTTTGGTCATACATGGCTTTCAGTTTATGGTCCATTTGTAGGGCACTTTCAGAAATCATATTCCCATTGGGGTCCCTAATGAAACAATAGCATTTTCCTACTGTTTTGTCATCTTGTTGCATTTTCACCAAATCAAAATCAGGTTTATAACTAAACAAGTGTAAGACCTTATTTTCTTTTTCCTGTTGTTTCTGCTGGTGAGTAACCACATTCACATTAACTTGGACAAGAGGAACAGAGTTCCATGCCTCTCCATTTAAAGCACCATCCCTAGCCAGAGCATCTGCTAGGTCATTTCCAGTTTTGTCTGGTCCTTGAATTTTACAATGTCCCTTTACCTTTTTCCAAAAAACAACCAAACTGTGTTCCTGAACTAACTGATTTGTAGCTAAGTTCTGCATGCATCACCTTGTTACCTCTTGAACTGATCATGCCATTCACCTTCCAGCATGGTAAATGTGTAAGGAAATTATGACTAACATAATCAGAATCAGTACAGATTACAATGTCTTGCAAGTTATTCTGTACTGCAGTTTGTGGGCTGGATATTCAAACTGCTTTATTTTGTGGCGCAAGCCCTTGCACTGCACAAAATAGTTGCACAGGGGTGTATCCAGAGTGATATTCAAAGGAGTTGCACCCTTGAGCAACTCCTTTGACTATCACCCCCTGGCCACAGCCACTTGCATGGCGCAGTGGAACTTGTGCCACCGCAAGTTGTCAGAGTGGAGCATTCAACTTGCGGTGATGCAAGCACCATTGCGCCATGCACAAAATCCCCATATTCAAAAGGTGACATGTAAATGGGGCCATAATTCATGCAAGGTGCAGGTGGGGCCATTTGCATCTGATTATGGCCCCATTTGCATGCCATTAGCATGCAGGTGCGCCGATCCCCGAGGACTTGTGCCTGGCACCCCGCCAGGCAGCAGCCTTCGGAGACCGACGCCCCCTGCAGTCCGATCATGGGGGAAACAGTGTACAATCCCCACCACCACCGCCCACTGGCCCAATTGCAGGCATAGTTTAATCCCCCCCACCAGCCCGATCGCAGGCAGCAATGTGGCTCCCCGAACATATCGCTGGTGGTCCAGTGGACCGAAAGCCTGATCGCGGGCAATAGTTGTTTGAAAACCCCCTCCTTCCACATTCATCTCTGGTGGACCAGTGGACGAAAAAGCCCGATCGCGGGCAGTGGTTGTTAATAACCCCCTCCTGCCGAATTCATCCCTGGTGGTCAGTGGCACATCCGATTCGGGATGTATATGATGAACAACCCGAACATAGCCCTGGTGGCTAGTGTCCCCACCACCCACCCACCCAAGCCACCACCCGCTTCCCCCGGCAGCTGGCGGGCGGCAGCATCCCACCCGCCTGTTGCCCCGCGCCCGCCGACTGACTGCCGGTAGGGCCTGCCGCCCGGTGGTGCAGGCAGAGCCAATGGGCGTGCCCTATACCGCCATAAGACAGTCCAGTTTTGTGAATGAATGAATGTATTCATTCACAAATCTGACTGTCATGTATGAGTATGGACTGCACGCCCATTGGCTCTTGCTCTGGACCATGGGCATGCATCCTTACCGGCAGTCATCAGCGGGGCGGTGGGGCGGCAGGCGGATGGGATGCTGCCGCCCACCGCCGCCGGGGAGCGGGTGGTGGGCCGTGGATGGGTGGGTGGGGGACACCAGCCACCAGGGCTGTGTTTGGGGGTTGTTCATCATATACATCCCACGATCAGGATGTGCCACTGGACCACCAGGGATGAATTCGGAGGAGGGGGTTTATTAAACAACCACTGCCCGCATCGGCTTTTCGTCCACTGGACCACCAGGGATGAATGCGGGGTTTTTAACAACTACTGCCCGCGATCAGGCTTTTCGTCCACTGACCACCAGGGATACGCTCGGGGAGCTACATTGCTGCCCGTGATCGGGCTGGTGGGGGATAAACTATGCCCGCAATCGGGCCAGTGGGGTGGTGGGGGGATTTACAGTCGGCTGTCCATGATCGGGCTGCGGGGGGCAAGGACTGGGTTGGGGCCAGCCAGGTGGTAAAGGCCAAGGCGCCTGCAATGCAGCAGCTCACCTGTGGGTGGCCCTCAACTTAAGCCTTTTTCTTTTGGCTCAAAGTTGTGCAGGCGAAGGTTGGGGGTTGCGCCTGCACAACTCTGCACAGCCCTGCTGAATATCGGGCTGTGCAGTTTATGCATGGTTCCTCCCCCTCCAGTTCAGCATGCATTCATTTGCATTGCGCTGTTGCTCAGCATGTTTTCTGTGGTGCAACTGCCTCCTGCTGAATATGGCAGAATGGAGCAAGTTCGGACTTGCGCAGGCACAACCCTATTGCGCATGGTGCAACCCTTTTGAATATCTGGGCCCGTATGTCTACATGGGTGGCTGCTAATTCTGCATATTGGTTAGACTTGGAACCAAACTGGTATTTGATAGGAGGACATCATATATTTTCATGCCATGCCACTCCTACACCAGAATGCTGATTTCCATCTTAGTGGAATGTACAACCACCAACATACAGTATGCTCTAGGGAAATTCTCACACATTTTCATCACAATGGCGGTGTCTGTTTTATTTTTGCACTATGTTCAGGGTCTTGTACTGGATGTTCTTCTACAATACAGTCATGCTTCTTCAGATCTGCCAACCCTTGAGCTACAGTATTTCTTTTGTTCTTAGCATATTTGATTTCTAAAGATAGGTCCCGGAGTATTAAAGTCAAGGCCACAATCCTGTTACTTGACATATTACCATCCTTAAGTTTTCTGGCTCCCCAGAAAAACAATAGGTTGGTGAATAGTCTCTACAACACCCTTTTTACCACAGATATAGTTTGTGAACCATTGTACTGTCCATACAGCAGAAAAGAATGCCTTTTCACATTCTGATAAACTTTCTCAACATCACTCAAAGTTTTGCTGGTCTAAGCAACCACATGGTTCTCTGAATCATGTTTCTGGTATAACACTGCACTGATGCTGCTGTCAGTGTACCCTGTTTCTAGATAAAAATCCTTATCCATTTGCAGGTAAGTTAGACATGGTGCTTGAATCAGACTGTCTTCAAAAGCTTGCATGGCTTTTCCTTGTTCTTCCCCCCATACCTAGGGTTCTGTCTTCTTCAGTAGCCTGGTGGACTACGCCTCTGAACTGATTCTATTCTGTTGTGCTGAGGGTGCATCCCATCAAGTCCAGCTTCATACCCAAGACAGTTTACCTTATTTCTGGACAACTGTCCCTTTGTCAAAGACACTTTGGCACCAGCATTTTCAGCTGATTTAACACATACGTTACCTCTTCTAGGTGTTACTCAAAAGAATTACTTTTGATTAGCAAATCATCCACGTAAACCAGATTCCCTCTACTTTCAGCATCAGGCATGGCTTGTGCAGAAAGATATTAAAATCTGCAGGGGAATTTAAGTACCCAAAAGGTCAGCTGTTCCATGTGTGTTGCCTTCTTCAAAAGGAAAAAGCCAATTTGTATTGATCTTTTGGATCTGCCTTCAATATCCAAAATCCATTTGTTATATCTAGCATAATGAAATATTTGTACCCTCAACTTTGGCCAAACTTGGGTCCAAATATGTCATGGGCCAATGAGATAAAGGTACCTGTTTGTTTAACTTTCTGTAGTCAGTCGTAAGCTTCCACTTTCCTGTAGGCTTCAGTACAGGCCAAATGGGGGAATTATAAACAGAGTTTACTTGCCTTATAATTCCTTGTTCCATCAAGGTATCCAGTATCTCTTTTATGTGTTCATAAGATGCTAGTGATATTCTGTACTGTCATACATAAACTGGACCTTTACTAGGATCTGTAGGTACCCTGGTAACATGCAGGCCAGTCACACTACACTCATGAGCATCTTTTGATAACATATCTTTCAGCTGAAAGAACATTTCATGAACAAGTTTCTTTTCTGCTTTAGTTTCACAACTATGTTCTCATATAGCTTGTTCAACACATTCCTTAAAATCAGGAAAATGTAAGTTTTCCACTACGTCTACCTTTTCTTTGATCATATCAGAAACATTTTCAGTGTCAACTACATGTACTTCTTCAAGTTGCTCTCTTTCATCAACAGTAATGGACAGTACAAGATAATTATCCTCAACTTTACATGCTTGTATTTCTTTCTTATCTCCTGGGCAGATTTCTTGCAAAACAATTAAACCACTGGGTAAAAACCTAATATCTTCATCTGTCTCACTTATCTAAGCAATATTCTCTAGTAGTTCCTCAATAACTGGAACAACTAATTCCAAATCATAGAAGGATTCCCCTATCACTACCCTTAGCTCATAGTTTGCTTCTATGGTGATAGGCTCTACTGTGGGATTATGTACCAAAATATGCATTACTCTGCTGCTCACATCCAAGCAAGGTGTGGAATGGATCTTTAAACCCATATCACTAAACTGCTTGCTAAGTACAAACAATGCAGTCTGGCCAGGCACTTTTTGGCCTTTCTTTACATTAACCCTAACAGAAAATCCCCTTACATCACCTGGAACTGTTGTAGTGAACTCACTCACCATCTGACAACCTTGACGAATAGTTTGTCCAGACCTCAAGGCTTGTGGTGTCACTTTTATTGGGTAAGGGTCCCCCCTTCTTTGTGACCACAGAATGTCATTGGCTAAGTCAATGCAGACACCCAGTCGTACAAGTATATCTAACCCAAGACACATGGGCATTTTCAAATCTTGTACCACATGTACAGGGTGTTGTATATTCCTTTTTCCTATTTGTAGATTCAAGGCACAACCACCTATACTTTGCATGCTACCTTTATGGTTTGGGACATCTTTCAGCCACTCTTCTTGGGTTACAAAGGTTAGCCCTCTGACTCTTTAACATTTTGTAGAACTGTTCACTGATGAAACAATGTTCACAGCCTAAGCACAACACATAACTGGTTATCTGAAAGGCCTCTGTTTTGCCTGGCACCTTAAACTCAATTTTCTCTGACTTTATTTTACAGAGAAAGGATTCATGATTCAGTGGCACTTCTTTTCCACAATTTTCATGGGATGTTGTGTATTCAGAATCTAATGTCTTTGCATCAAAAACCAGATGGGATTCTGAGAAAATAGGGTTTACTTCCTTTGTGAAGAAAGTTAAACCTCTTGCATTAATCTCAGACTTGACCACATCTTCTTTTGACAAACAAACCACATGAGCTTTACTTCTTCATGCAGCCACGTTTTCAGAGTTACTCAGTACAGATACATCAGGTATGTCAGAACGTACAAAATTCAATTTAATCTGTGCATCCTCTTTCTCAAGGTAACATGACCCTAGCTGTTTAGGAACCTTAAGACTCTTTCCAAATGGAATAGGCCTCTTTACATGTGACCACAAAACTCTGAAAATTGTCAATCACAAGCCTAAACCTTTTCAGAAGGACATTTCCAATCAGAAAATTGTCCCCTGTTTTTTCTGGTAGCATACACCAGATGGGTAATTTCTATTTTGCCAAATTTTAACTTCAACCAAACTTTACCTAAGGGTTTCAGGGCTTTTCTCCCATAACCTAAAATCTGTAAGCCATCAGAGAGGATTTTCAGCATCTTTGAATCACGTAAGGCCTCAGTCAATTTGTCAAAAGAGCTTTTAGATATCAGGGTCACTTCTGCCCCTGAGTTCAACAAGGCTTCACAGCTCAAACTGTTTTCAGTGTTTATGTTAAAGTAAGACATTTCTGCTTTCCCTTGGGAATTAAGTTTCCCAGGTAGAATTTATTTTTTTTTACTCCTGACAACAAAGCAGGTTCACTGTGACATGACACACTGTTTGCTACATTAACTCTAAATACATCTCAAGAAAGGCTAGACTTAGAGATAGCATTTTAATTTTCTTTTGGCATCTTACTGTATCTTCAAATTTCATTGCAGTTTCATTACCATTTTCAACAATTGAAGTTTCATTTACATGGGCAGCATTAGAGGGGACAAAACCTATTAGATAGGACTACTGGGTCCACCTGTACTGGATGCTGGTAAAGCATTTTGTACAGGAGGATGAGAACCAGAAGGTAAGTGGGAAGGGTGGAGCAAGTGATTTTGGAGAAGTGTTTTTAAATCCCCCACTTGTTTTTCCATTCCTCCATTTGATCTTGCATTTCTTTCTGTGACATCTTAAACATTTCCTCTAGACTTGGAGAATCAGGCCTAAAACCTATTGTGGGGTGCCCCATAATCTCACCGATCATTGCTATAATTTTGGGGCACTCTGTAATTACCTCTGCCACCTCTATAATTATTATACTCCTGGTCATATCCCCCACCATGGTAGTATCCTCTTTGGGAGAAACCTTGGGAGCCATGGTTTTGGTATGGTTGAGGGTTTTGGTACTGCTGTTCATCTTGATAGGGTGGCTAAGCCACTACTGAGTAAGACTGTTGGACAGGGTTAGTTGGTCAAACCACTACTGGATAGAGATGTTGCAAAATAAAATTTCACCAGTGAAATTGTTGTGAAATTGGGTAATTTTGCCGCACAAATGTTTTTGCAAAATGGGAAAATTTTACCCGCAATTTCACCCCCCACAAATGGGCATCTACATGATCATGTTCTCCCTAATGTCTAGTGGTCACCCTCCCTGGCCAATCACTGGCCAAAATTGAATAAAGGCAAGCCCCCCCAGTTACCCTCATCATGTCCCAACTCCTTGTAGAAAAATAAATAAATAAATAAAATCTCTAACTCCCTGGTGTCTAGTGGACCCCTTCCCTGTCATAAAATAGCACCCAGCCCCCCCAGTACCCTGATTTGGCCACTGGCACAGCCCTCCACTCACACCTCCACAGCCAGCAGCCTGACTGAGCACTTCAGTGAATGAGCACATACTCATTCATTGACTGATTCGGACAGCCAGCACTCTCACTACACTACCAGTAGTAGTGAGAGCACTGGCTGTGTGAATCTTTCAATGAATGAGCATGTGCTGTCAACACATGCTCATTCACTGAAGTGTTCAGTTGACTGCTGGCTGTGAAGGAGGGATTGGTCAGCCAGTGGCCAGCTAAAATTGGGGAAAGTGTGTAAAGTATCTTATGACAGGATGGGGGTCCACTATACAACTAGGGAGTTGAGATTTATTATTTATTTATTTTTCCACAACAAGGAGTCTGAACATGATGAGGGTAACTGGGGGCTTGCCTTTATTCAATTTCAGCCTGTGATCAGCCGGGATGACCACTAGACACCAGGGAGTTTGAGATATTATAAATAAATTTATTTATTTTCCACAACAAGGAGTCAGGACATGATGAGGGCAACTCAGGGGGGGAACAGGCTTGCATTTATTTAATTTCAGCTGGTGATCGGCTGGGGGGGACCACTAGACACCAGAAAGGATAAATTTTAATGGCGAAAATTGCAGAATTTCATCCGCGGGTGGAAAATGTTGCCCGTGAGTGGTGAATTTTGCCAGATCATGTGCAAAATTTTGCATTTCACCTCACAAAATATTTTGCAAAATGCGTGTATTCCATGAAATATTTCACGGGGTGAAATATTTCAATTTTGTACAACACTACTATGGATTCAGATGCAGGCTTTGGCTATTCCACAGGTTTATCCTGTGAGGCCTTGTTATTATGCTTCTTCCACTTTTTCTTGGAGTTTTTTGAAGTAGGTAACTCACCCACCTCTGTAACTAGAGTATCAGAGGTTGTGACCACAGTCACTTGGGCCTTAGGAGTAGGACCCCCCTTTTTATTTGGAGGGACCTCATCGTCTCTCCCAGAGTGCCAGATGTGTTCATCCTGTTCAGCAATCCAATGTATATCCCTAGGTTTTGTTCTTAAGCTCCAGTGCCAACTGTGTCTTAATGGAAGAAGGTAAACCATCATAGTATACATTTTGGAAATTATCATCCTCAGTGTCAGTATTGTCATCTGTCCAAAGTATACATCTTTCAGCTTACAGTAAAATTCCCTTGGGCTTTGATCAGTGCCACACTGCATTTTGTAAGCAGCATGTCTGGCAGCTTCTCTGGTGTGGTACTCAACAAATTCCTCTTTCAGGAACTTGTACAGCCTAGCTGGTTTATTTCTATCCTCACTTTGTACTCTAGACTAGTTTGCATGTGGGTTATCTACAGATCACCTAATTTTGAAACTCTGTTCTTTCCTATAAATTATAGACAATGATTCAAAACTTTCTTTCAATTTAAGAATATGCCGTTCAATGCCTCCTTTAGTTTTTGGAATTGTATCTATCTCCTATCAATGTCGAGGCTTTCATGACATTTTTTGACTTTAAATATCATCTTTCTCTTTCAAACACCTTCTTGTATTTTGGGGCTTTCTAGGGGATCCATCCTCTGAATCAGAATCACTTTTCTGTATAGGTTCATTTCTCTTTTTGCGACTCTTGGGTGATTGCTTTTCAAAAGAGGAAACACTAGAAGCTTTGGAATCAGTGTCAGATTCACAACTGTTTCTTCTCAATTTTTTTCTGATTCTTTCTTTTACCCTTCATGGAGTCATATTGGTCTTTTAAATCTCTATGCTTTTTCTCTAATTCAAAAAAAGTGTTTTTCCAAAAGGGTATAACACTTTTTCCATTGACTAGCCTCATCCAGTTGATCTGGTGAAGCTGCACTGTCCGATCTACTCTTTTCTGCCCGTGTATCTGGTTTCTTTAATATTCTCTT
Organism: Neoceratodus forsteri; assembly: GCA_016271365.2. NCBI lineage: Eukaryota > Metazoa > Chordata > Ceratodontiformes > Ceratodontidae > Neoceratodus > Neoceratodus forsteri. The sequence goes on from CM057450.1 coordinate 1,022,538,752, forward strand.
TATTTATTTAAAATTTGGTGACCGGGGGTGCTGTGGAGCCCGAGCAAGATGGCACTTATTTGATTAACTTGCTCAGCTTGGATTGATAAACTTCATAGGAGAGGACATTTTAAACAAATATATTTTTCCCAGCAAGATAAGAAACAGTAGCGGAAAGCCTCCTGATCAATATGGGCAACCCACGTAAGGATCAGCATTCTCGAATGGGAGCAAAAAGTAAAAATGCTCCATTGGCTCAGGCAACTCGCTCTACACAAAGCAGGCCTGAAGAGAACACAGGGAGAGTGGCCAAGGAAACTCTCCAAACCATTGGGGCAAAGCTCTCTAAGTTGATCAAATCTGTAACTGTGCTATCAGATAAATTTGATGGACTAGCTACCAGGGTCACCACATTGGAAGCAACAATGGAGGGAGCACAGACAACAGCCTTAGATGCCTCCAAAAGAGTGGACACCACTACCAGAGTGGTGTTGTCCCTGATTAAAGAGAGTGGGCACTGGAAAGCCCATATTGAAACTTTGGAGGATCAAATTAGAGCCCCTAACATCAGAATCTTGGACATGCCAGAAGGCAGTGAATGGGGACAGCTTTCTGCTGTTTTTACAGGACTGGTTCAGTCAACAGATGGGGGGTGAAGTCCGACCTAAAGTCCAGTTGTTATAACAGGCCTACAAAGTTATGCCACATGGGTGATCGGATGATCAAGATCTCCCCAGAACCATCATCCTGGTCACAGACGGAGCTGGGACTAAGGACTACTTCTTGGTGCTCGCCAGACGTAAAGGGACCCTCCTTCAGGATGGACAATGAGTCAGCCTCTTTCCAGACATCAGCTACAGCACCTGCCAGAAGCGGAGAAGATTTGTTGGAGTTCAAGCGATGCTGAGGGAGGCCTCAATCCCTCATGGCATGATTTTCCCAACTTGGCTTTGTATTGCACATCGTGGGAAGGTTTACTTGTTTTCTGACCTGACTGAAGCCCTGAAGTGGGGCCACAAGAATGCTATCCCACCTGCTCACCAGCCCAACTTGGATCACCAGTCCTCAGAGGATGAGGAATCCTGAACCCCTGTCAGTTTGTTCTAAGGAGTGGTGGGTGAAGCCACATCAGGTTCTTTTGGCGTTTATTGGTAATACCATTTGGCATACTGTTCTGAGAGGATGGTAATTTCACCTGCAAGGCTCACTGCCTCATGTTTGTGGGTAAAGTTGTGTTCAGGATATTTATTTGTTTTTATTCCTATCAGGTTATACTCTGGACTGATCCTTTAAATATTAGAATCTGTAACTCTTACAGAATTATAGATAAGAGACCCGATGTTAATGGGTTTAATGTTCTCCTTTCAGTATTCTCTTTTAGCATGTTGTTAACGTTTGTCAATTAAGCACTTCAATATTTACATTTAAGTGGATCAAAAATGTTTTTTCATTATTTGTGCTGTCACTAGCGATTGCATGGCAACCAGTACCATAATTTATGGTGAAGGACTTTGGACTTCAGCTTTATATGTTATCATATGATAACTTCCATGTAGCTCATGGGCTTCACTACAGCAATGGTATTTTACTGCTCTGGTGTTTTAAGAGAGAATAATAATTACTTTTCTCTCTGTTGATTTCCTCCATGAAGATGTATCTATAAAGCATTAGATGGTTTACATTGTTTTTATTAAGAGGAGTGGTGCCCTCTATGGATGTAAACTATGTATATCTGTAATGTCTGTGCTTGGTAAGAAACAATATGTTTGTTTCACTACAAAATAAAACATAAAGTTAAAAAAAAAAAAATCTGTGACTGGAAAAAGCACACTGAGCCGAGGTTCGTCCCAGATGTGACCCGGGGACAGGGTAACAAAACAAAACAAAGGGCATCAAAAGTACACAATGCAGAAATAAAAATGCAGAAAACAAATAAAATAAGCACAGCAAGTAAATGCATTATTAAAATTTGGTTGCAGGTCAATTATAAAAGGCAGAGCAAGACCAGAAACACATGTTGGAGCAGCTAGCAAGTTAGCAGATTAAGATGAAGGTAGGCAGAGGAGAGAACAGGGGCTTTTGGACATGAGATTAACCTGAGGACCACAGTGACTGTTGCTGAGACTGGGAGAGGGGATGCTTAGGTGAAGGAGTGGCAGGGGAGAGGTGGCTATGGGGGGAGGAAGATTCCAGAGGAGGGGTGGTGTGACAGGAGAAGAACTGATGTAAGTCAGAGGACATAGTACAAAGGAGAGAGGAAGGGAAATAGAAGATAGAAACAAAAGAAAGGGTAGTGGATGACTGAGCAATGAGGAAGGAAAGGTAGAGCAAACTAGCAGTCCCAGAGAAGTGAAGATGAGCAAGAACAGCCTGAAGGGGTAGCAACCAGGGAAACAAAAACATTAGGGTGGTCTGGAGAGGGGACACTTGGTGCAAAGCTGGAAGGGGAGAAGCCTTTTGAAAGTAGTGAGGGAGGAGGACAGACAAAGGTCATGGGGTAAATTGTTCCAGAGAGAAGGGAAATGGAAGGAGAAAGCAAATTGACCAGAAGAAGAGTTGGGGTGGGGAAGAGAGAAAGTTTGAGGGTCTCTGTGGTGAAGGGAGTAGTTAGAGGTGGCTGCCTGGGAGAGGTGGGAGGAGAGATAGGAGGGGAGGGAAGAGAACCAAACCAGAATTTATCAGTAAAGGATGTGCAGTGGATCAGTCTCCTGTGTGACAGAGGAGCGAGTGATAGGGCAGAGAAAAGAAGGCAGTAGTGGGTAAGAGGAGGGGAAGCAGTGGCAAAGTGGAAGAAGGAGTTTAACAGAATATCAAGTTTGCCTAAGAAGGCCTGAGAAGCAATGCCATACACCACATCAGCATAGTCAAAAGTGGGTATTATCATTTTGGTGACAAACTCACAATGCATAGGGAAGGGGGAGGCAATTTTTGTGCCGTTAGAGGGCACCTAGTTTAGGGCAAAGTTTGGCACAGATGGCATCAACGTGTGTTGAGAAATCAAAATGGGAATCAAGCCAAACCCCTAAATATTTGAAAGCCGGGACAATTTTGAGATGAGAACCATTCAAGGTAGAGAAGGTTGGAGGGTGATGAAGGGTGGCTAGTTTCTGTCTGGAGCCAAAAGTCATGGCCACTGTTTTTTTTTTCCCTACATTAAGTTTGAGTTTGTTTTCCACAAACCAGGACTGGACTCTATTGAAATCATCCTGGAGGGGGGGCCTGCACACTGTTTACAGAGGGCCCAGAGAGGAAAAGGATAGTATTGTCATCACACATGTGTATTCCGTCAGATCTGCAGACTGAGGGGAGGTTATTTATAAATAGCTAGGAAAGGATAGGGCCAAATATGGAGTCTTGTGGGACACTGGAGAGGATTGGTAGAGTGGGGGATAAAACATCACCTACTTGAACCGACTGTACACTTTCATGAAGATAGAAAGGGAACCATTTTACCACAGGAACAGTGAGACCAACAGAATTGGGAGTCTGTAGTAAGAGGGGGTGGGAGATGGAGTCAAAAGCTTTCACCAGGTCGATGAAGATAGTGGCTGTAATCTGGCTCTTGTTCCTTGTGGAGAGTATTGAATCTGTGACACACAGAAGAGAAGATATGGTCAAGTGATGCTTGCAGAAGGCAGACTGCACTGGAGAGAAAGTGTTGGAACTGGCCAGGTAGTCAGAGAGCCTAGGGTGGAAGAGATATTCTTGTAGTTTAGCAAGGGAGGGGAGGAGGGAGATAGGCCTATAATTACCAGGCCCCCCCCTTTGTGGAGGGGAAGAACTTTAGCTGATTTCCAAGCCTCAGGAACAGAGGATGTGGAGAGAGAAAGGTTTAGGATGTGCATGAGTGGGGCTACAATAGTGGAAGCAGAGATGTGGAGAAGCTTGGGGTGGAGATCATCAGGGCTGGATTTAGAGGGTTTAGATGCATGGAGGGCAGAGTAGACCTTAAGAGGAGTGAACTGGGTGAAATTGATAAGTGGGGGGTTCCAGGCAAAGCCGAAAAGGGCTAGATGGGGGAGAGGAAGGGAGGGGTACGGAATCGGGAGAGCACAGGAGACAAAAAACTTGTTGAAAATATTAGTGAATGAGGCAGGGTCAGAGACAGGGGACCCGTCAACAAGTAGGATTGGTGAGGAAAGTTGGGCAGAAGGGTCTAGGAGGGTGTGGAGAGTCTTCCAGAATGATGCAGCAGAGTGATGATCTTGCTGCAGGTGACCCCTGAACTAATTAGCCTTGGAGAAGTGGATGGCCTTAGTGCAATTATTACTGAGGTTTTTATATGCTTGGTAGTCAGACTGAAGAAGAGAGGTTTAATAGTGGCGCCAGGCTTTATCTTTAACCTCGCACCTGGCCAGTAGGCTGGCAGTAATCCAGGGGTGGTGGTGTCTTTTCACTCTGACTCTTTTTAGGGGAGCATGGTGATTCCAAATGCACAAGAAGAGGTTGGAAATATGAGATAGAGCAGAGTTGACATCATAAGCCAAGTAGATGAGGAGCCAGTCAGCCTTGTACAGGTCATGCTATAAGGCAGTGATATCTAGATTGCGTAGGGAATGGGACCAAATGTACTTGGGGGCTGCATGGGGGAAGTGAATCTTCCTAACACAGAAAGTGATGCAAAGATCACCAATGGCATCAGGTAGTTTCCAGATGCAATGATACAGTGAGGGTAAGAGGTTAAAACCCAGTCAAGTGGTATGTGGTTTTGAGAGCAGGGGTTTAGGCGAGTGGGCTCTTAGATCAGTTAGGTAAGGTTTAGAGCTTCTATTTTGAGAATAGTGGACCTGGAGGAGGGAAACAGCCAGTCAAAGCTGAAATCCCCAAGTAGCAGCAGCTCCCCACTAGATGTGAGGGAGGAGATGATAGAGACTAAGGTATATGGGGAGGTTTTGCGTGGGGCATAGAGAGTGCACCAGTATAGAGGATGGCAGAGAAGGGGAAGGATAGTTGTGCTAAGATTATTTTGTGGGAGGAGGTTTTGGCCTCCTTGAAGATGACAGAGCAGGAAATAGAATGTCTAATGTAAAGTGCAACAACGCCACCTCACTTTCCTCTGTCTTGGCAATATAAGTTGAACTCAGGATGGCAGAATCGGGTATTTTAGCCAATAGCCAGGTTTCAGTGACACACAGGATGTCTGGAGGGTACTGGAAGACCCATACTTTAAGCAGGTCAATTTTAGGGAGAAGACTGCGTCCATTTAGGTGAAAGGTCTTGAGACCCTTGGGCAGGGAAGAAAAGTTTGCATTGGAGACTGCAGTGGTATGGGCCATTGCAGGGGGTTGATTAACAGGCCAGGACTGGGATGAACGTCACCGGAGAGTAGTAGTAGAATTATAAAAAGGGGGAAATGAGGAGGGTGCCTTGACCTTCTGTGGGTGTGGGAGGAAGATCCAGGGAATGGGGATGTGAGGTGATATAAAGCTTCCAAGTTAAGAAAAGTGGATGGTAGCAAGCCAAAGCAGATGAAAGGAGAGGGGTAGGGGAGAGTGGGGGGGTCTGTGGAAGGAGGTAGTGAGGGAAAAGGAAAAGGAGAGAGTAAAGAGGAGGGAGGGAGGGAGTGAAAAGGTAGGGAGGAGGGAAGAAAGATTAGGAGGGCATGGAGGGGAGGAGTGAATGAGGGAAGAGTCATGGAAAGGGATCAGGAGAGGGAGAGCAGTACCAGGTAGGTAGTTAAAGACATGGCAGGGAGGGAGGGAGATAGAGATAGGCATTTAAGTAGATAGGTATTTGTGCAGAAAAACTGGGAGGAGTTTGGTCAGAGATAGGTAGTTTTTTGGTTTGTTTTTGTTTTTTTTAGAGAAACCAGGAGGAGTTAGACCAGAGCAATAATTAATAATGTTAAAGTAAAGTTGAAAGACCAAGAGGAGGTTGGCCAGGGCAATAAGGGGCTGCAACCCAGGAAAAAAGAAAAGATAGCCCAGAAAGTGGAAAAGGGGAAAGTTCAGGCACTGAGTCTAAACAAACACTGCAAGACAGAACAGAGAAGGATTTATAATGCAATATTGAGGCACTGTGAGCTCTGTAAAAAGGATCGGAGCTTTATTGGCTGCTTGAAAAAAAGGGTTGAGGTCTTGCCTGAGCCAAGACAATTTAAAGAGTGTCGGGGGTGGGGGAGAATGGGTGGGAGAAAATTTTGAGCTAGTAGCACAGCTGATAGCAGAGCTGAATTGAATTGAGTTGAGCTAAGCTACAGGCAGATTGGGCACAGAGAAGCGGCAGAAACTGTTTAGATGTAGAAGTCGGGTCAGAGCTGAATCAGCCAATCAGACGTTGGTCGCGAAGACTTCAAAATGCAGTAAATTACCTTGACTGGAGCTTCAGGCAGCGGCGGCGCCATGGGAGGGGAGCCCACTCAGGGCTGAAGCTCTTCTTGAAAGGAAAAAAAGGGAGAGAAGGTTAAATTCAGAGGAGCTGAAATGGGGGGGTTGGGGAGGGTCAGGACAGGCAGGTGACAGTGGTCTGGGATGGACAAAAGAGGATCTAAATTGGTGGAAGGGAGATAGCAAAGACAAGGCTCAGAGGGAAACCTGCATGGCGGGGGTTGCTTGGAAACCCACGGCAGAGCTGGGCAGCCTGAGCAACAAGGAAGGGAAAAAATAAATTAGTTGAAAGGTGTCCAGAAAGGCTTTATAAGAAAAAAGCAAGGAAAAAAAGGAGAGAACAGACTAGGTGCAGTTTTTTTAAAAAAATAAGCAGAAACAGCCTGGGGTTCAAACAGTGCAGTGGCTAACAGTCACACAGGATCAGGAATTGCAGTCAAACAGGTTGCTAGACAATTAAATTAACTAGTTGCTCAAGCAAAATCAAATGTACAACAGCTAATTAAAACACTGTAAATCAAATTAACATTTTGAGCTAGTAGCAGAGTTGATAGGAGAGAGGAATTGAATTGAGTTGAGCTGAGCTGAGCTACGCTGAGCTGCAGGCAGATCGGGCACAAAGAAGCAGAAACTGTTTAGATGCAGAAGTCAGGGCAGAGCAGAATGAGCCAATCAGGTGTTAGACGCAAATACTTGAAATGCAGTAAATTACCTTGACAGGAGCTTCGGGCAGCAGTGGCGCAGCAGGAGGGGAGCCGGCTCAGGGCTGGAGCTCTTTTTGACTGGAGGAAAGAAAAATAAACAAAAGTAAACAAAAGCAAACAGGCATAATTTGCAGTCTTAGTCACCTTTGTAAATTACATCTTTGTTCATGCGTAACTACTTTAATAAATTTCTTTGCATATAAAACTTGTTCAAGCACTTATCTGCATGCAAAATGTTTAAATAGCTTCTTTGCAAGGATACTTTAATTAAACTTCTTTATATGCCCATATAGTATTTTAATATTTAAAAACTTACTTCTCTCTTGTAACCCAGGGGTAAGTTAAACTAAAATATTATAAAAATATCAAAGTAATACTCAGACATTTGGTTGGTTGCAAAATTTGGGGTTTCCTTCTTAATTTCAAAATATTTGTGAGGATCCTTCTTCCCCTTCATGGCAGAAGTCCTTTTTGGGTTCTGCTGCACTCTTTGGCTCAACTTTCCCACGGTTACTGGAAGTCCATACTGGTGCAGATGCTTGAAGATAAAGCAGTCTCTTTTGTTGCAAAAATAGAAAGAAACATGTGGCTTCTCCTAGCTAATATAAAAAGACAGTCCAAGATTTTTGTGGGAATTCTGTTTTCAGCCATAAAATACGGACTTGGCCAACACAGAGCCATTCAGCATCAGGATTAAAAGATTCTGAGTGCCACAAAATGGCTGATTCTTTTACACCCTTTTACCAGAGCATCATCATGCATTATATCCTGCAACATTTGCCAACTTTGATTGGCTCATGCAAATGAGGTGGGCATGGCCAGTTTATTCTTCTTAGGACACACCTCTCTCTGCACTTTCTTAATTTTTCTTCTAATGTTTGCATGCATTTAGACACAGTCTTGAAACAAACATTTCTGAACTTAGCTCATGAAAAGCCACATTGCCATGTGTTTTACATGTTTTTAAGGCAAATAGTTTCTGAGATAAGCTAATGATGGTTAAAATATGTTTTTTTAGTAAAATATCGTCAAAATAAAATATCATCTTATTTTTCATGTCTTGAGCAATAAAAATAAGATATTTTTTTATCCAAATCTGCCTTTAGGAAATAGTTGAAAAGTTTCAAGATCCCTTCTTGAGAAGCAGTGTCTTTGTTTCAGCTCATCCGAGCATGGTCCATCAATCATCGAACGACAGCTTCTTCACCAAGTCTGTTTTAGTAAAACTTAAACCAACATAATTCATCTCTGCCATCACTTGTATACTTAAAAGTTATATTTTTGAATGTCTCATGAGGTGAGTTCTCATAAAAGTTCAATCAAGAGCCACGTATCTTTAAAACTCTTAGCACAAGGCATATTTGTAAATTACTTAAATATCTCACCAGTTGCACTGGTGAATCTTGGTCCCAAGGTAGGTAAAACACAAGCTTTTCAATGATGTGGCTTGAATGTCTGCAGCATCTTGAGTCTTTTGGCAACAAATAAAAGTATGTATTCAGCATTAATGTATTGAAGCTTTTCTTTGTTCCAGGTATGAGATCCAGCAACACTTCATCAATTGTCAACCTTGAGGCATCAGTTGCTATGGCTCCCTTATCTCTTCAGGCTGAAAGACACTTAAGACTGAAACTTCAGAGGCCCATTTGAGGGAACAGCAGATTTAAAAATCCAAGTTTGAAATCTCTTTTTTTTCTGAAGTCCAAGTTCAAGACAGCTTGAAACCTCTTTCCATCGATGGAAACAAAAACCCTTTAGAATCTTCGAAGCAATTGTCTGGTATCACATGTCATCCCATATCACCATATAATATTAACAATATATTATAATGAAATACTAATAACTAGGTATTATAAAAATAAAATAATAAAATTATAAAATATTTTTGCAAATTATAGTTTTGTTCCTACAGGCTCTCCATCTATGCTGCTCCTCTGCCCACCAGATTCACATTTGTTGTTGTTGTCATACTTCACTTGTAAGTTTCATTTTATCCCTCCCTGGGGAGTACCCTCCACTCTGTGGCCAGTGGAGGAGCAGGAATTGTGCTTTGTACTTTTGAAATCAGGGTCTGGGTAGGGTGCATGATACCGATCAAGGTCTGGTGACATTGGAAGAGAGCATGTGGAGGTTGTCAGCTGAGACTGCTCAGATGGGCCATTTTCTGCTGCTTTTCTCCCTGCCTACCAGTATGATGGGAACACTGATGGCCAGCATGGGGGGCAAGGTGGCACGTGGTTATCCACTCTCCCAAAAGTACCTCCATGGCACCACCATCAGAAGCCACTGGCAAAATCGTACCTCATCCACCCACCCACCCAAGAGGGGAACATCTATGCAGATTCTCTGAGCCCTCCCTGATGGTCTACCCTCCTAATGTCCCATGCTCAAGGCATGAATATGGGTCACCAGCATGCCACAGAAGTCCCTCACTACTCAGTTCCACATGGCTGGCTTTTAACCCTTTGAAACATAGAAATTGTCGGCAGATAAGGACCACTAGGTCTATCCAGTCTGCCCATAGGCCCTATACATGTATGCATCCACTCACCCTAAGTGGTCAATGGCTTATAATCAAGGGAGAGTGGATCGAGCATCCCAGAGACTGCTGTCCTCTCTCACAGAAAGGATGGCAAGCCATTTCAGCCTTTGGCTGCCACCAGATGGAGGTCCAATGGTAGTGCAGGTGCAAGAGACTTTGTGGGAGAGGACACGATTCCACAGTGCATGTATGCCTCCACACATGTGCGCTTATGCTGCCATGGAAAGGGGAAGGGAGAAAACAGAAAAGGTACTCACAGGCTACATGACACCCTGTGCATCACCCTTGGGTGGCTAGCCAGTCTTGTCCCCAACTCCGTCGACTGGCAGCCATCTTCTCTGGAGCTTACCTGAACTGTTCCCCAATGGCTCCTCCCCATGTAGGGGCCAGAGGAGGGAGGGCCATCCTCCCCTCCCAGTGTACTTATCCAGAAGCCCCTAGCTGTCCTGGTGGTGGTGCAGGTAAAGGGAGATGTGCAGGGTGTCATGTAGCCTGAGGGTACCTTTTCTGTTCTCTCCCTTCACCTTTCCATGGCAGCATAAGCACACATGTGTGGAGGCATACATGCACTGTGGAATCACATCCTCTCCCACAAAGTCTCTTGCACCTGCACTACCATTGGACATCCATCTGGTGGCAGCCAAAGGCTGAGATGGCTTGCCATCCCTTCTGTGATAGAGGACAGCAGTCCCTGAGATGCTTTATCCACTCTCCCTTGGCCAACCCCAGTGACCAGAGTCTGTTCCCAAAGCAGGGTCACCAGCATGGTGCCAGGTGCAGCACCAGTCCCTCAGCCCTCTGTGCCACTGGACCAGCTGAGCAGCTTTTTTCAGCATGATTTATAATGTTCAGTGCTAGGTCTGTGCAAGCCAGCTTACCCTCACTGCCAAAAAAGGTTTTACATGCCCTTTGACACCAGGCAGTGACTGGCCACAATCAATTTTCCATAGTATTCGTGGCCCTGGATGGCTCCCAGCTGGAGGAAGTTCCCTCTCTTAAATATCAAGGCGTCTGGCTCAATCATCATCTTGGCATCTCCTGCCCTATTGATTCCATCCATTAGAAACTCCTTCCTAAACTTGGTGCACTATTTAGGAACAAAGCTTGTATCCCCTTCACCATCTCACACAAGATTATTGGGCCTGATAGATGTTCCAGTTGTGGAGACTCGATCCTTTGAGTGCATCTTGGGCACAGGTGTGGGGTGCAAAATTCTTCTCATCTACCGTCCACCCAGGGATGGGAAGTAATTTTTGCAGGAAGTCAGGGACTTTGTTGTCGACATGTTGTTGCAGTCGCCCAGAGTGATGGTACTGGGCAACTTCAATGCCTGGATCGATGACAACTTTTGCAGTTTGGGCAAGACTTCCTCCAACTCATGTATGCGTGGGGCTTCACACAGGTCATTTGTTTGTTGAATTTTGTTGACCCAGTAAGCCCACTGGGCCTAGAAGTACCTTTTTCAGGGGTGACCGGGGGGGGAGGGATACAGATGGTAAGCAACTGAAATTGAACCAGATTAAGCTGTTGGTGGTATTTTTAGTGAATGAGGGAAATTTAGCCAGGACACCAGGGAAATTCCCCTACTCGGTGGGTGGGTGGCGCTGTCCCTCGGTCCGCAGAGATGGAAGTTCTCAGTCAGACTGTGGTAGTGGAGGAGGATGGTCCTAGTTCTGGAGCTCTGCAACCTTCGTATGCTTGTATAGCTAGTGAGAAGGAGCTGGAGCAATTTGAGCCCTGTGAGGGTTCTCTTTTGCTGGATGATTTATCAACGGAGTTATCGCTTCCCAGTACTGCGAATTAACTTGTTTTATATGAAGAGATGGAACTGAAAAAACAGCAGTTACTGGCTTTAATTCAGGTAGTGGAAAAGGATTATGGTTTATGCCAAGAGCATTTGGAGGAAGAAAAAGACGCAAACGTTCACTTGCAAGCCCTATTTTGTCTGGTAATAAAAGATTGCCACTTGTTACAACTTCTAGTGACCTGTTTGACCTTCAGTTCCAATTGTGTGTAATGAAGTGTTGGTGGATGGTGCCTCCCCACTCACTGATGGTACAGAACAGCTTTACTAATGAAGTACTACAGACAGGTTGGTTATGGCGTGCAGGTATGTGGATTCCTGACCGAATTTTTCAACTTCTGATGTTACATGTCCGGTATTACGGGATGTGCCCGCTTTAGTGATTCCTACTTCCCAGTCGGTCATTTCAGAGTCCCAGTTTGACAGCAGTACGCAACTGTCAGTTGAAGGTGAGGCTCCCATGGACAGAACTGCGTCAGACGCTGTGTTCAACCGCTCTGCTTCGAGTGACAAACCGCTAGATACTGTAAGTGTTGAACCTTCTATTTCGGGTGCTGTTGCCTCTTTGGATAAACATGGTGTTTCCCTCTCCCCGGTTGTTGATGTTATTTCTGCACAACCAGATGCTCGGAGAACAAAATCTTATGCGGGTCTATTTCGTCGGCCCGCTCGTGAGGCAAAACGAAGATTTTTGGTACGGCTTCATTAAAGGGGGCAATCTCCTACTGTCCCAGACAGACTATGGGTGGGGAAAAATCTCCTACTCGACAGTTTAGGGTTTGTGCCTTCTGATGTTTATGCCTTTATCCATTCTCCTGGGAACCATCAATTTGATATAAGCTTTTGTTCCATGCATCTCTTAGTTACTTTCTGGAAACGTTATTATGAAGTGAAAGACTTCGAGGTCTGGAGAGACTTTTTAGCGATCCCAGTCACCAAACCTACTATAAAAATAGTGACTGTTCTATTCCGTAATGAGGGTGTAAATGTGGCAAACATAATTTATTGGTTGGAGCAACGTTGTAAATTAATGGAACACCCTAGACCTATAATTGATGATAACGGGTTCTGGACAGGTGGTTGGACTTTTAGGGATCAACTATCCCAAAATGACTCTGGGATACAACATCTACCTAGCTCCTTTTTTTTAGGAAGGGATAGGGGGATAATTTTTTATGCAGGCCAACCAAAGAGCTGCTACAGATGCGGTTCTTTGGATCATTTAAACACCGCTTGCAATGCTGTAAAGTGTTTTTCTTGTGGGGTTCTTGGGCATGAGGCAAATGAGTGTGAGGCCCCTCCTGTATGTAATTTATGTGGGGAATCAGAGCATGGTTTTGAGGATTGTCCATGGAATATAACTGATTTGGATGCTGCATCTGACCATGCTTATTTTTTACATAAAGCTAAGCATTTTTCTTCAGACCTGCCTTTAGGTATTCCTTTGGTTGAGGGTCGAAGAGGAAGGGGGACTGCAAGGGGGTTGGTTAAGACTTCTCTTCCTTTTCAAACTACTGTTCGCAAAGATGTTGGGATTTTAGAATCTGTTACCCCAGTGCTTGATCTCACCCTACCAGGTAGGGTCCCTGTCCCCCTTGTTACCCCTCTCGGTTCCATTTCCCAGGTTCAGTCTCCTGTGATTTGTGAACCTACGGAGAGTTTACCAGTAGATTCTCAGACATTGGGAATGGTTGTGGCTGATTTTGTTTCTTCTGATTCTATTGATGCCAATGATCAATTTGTGTTAGTGCAGCATTCTGGACCCCAGAGAGTTAAGGATTCCTTGATTCCCCCAGCCTCAGTCACGCTGTCGAACAGGTTTTCTTCCCTTCCTTCTTGGAGTGACCAAACGGATCAATCCCAGCCTATTGATTCTGTAGGGGTAGAGTCCAATTCTATTCTGGACCCTGAGATTGAGGGTATTTCGGATTTATCGGTTGGAAGGGGCAGTGTCCCTTTTCCAGCGAAACGTGTTACAAGGTCTAGTGGGAAAATGAAAAAAAAAAAACATAAATGGTTAATTTTTCTGTGGCTATCCTAAATGTTAACAGCATAAAAAATAGGAAACGACGGTTTACTATGTTTAGTATTTTACATTCCTTGTGTTATGATATTTTATTTTTTCGAGATATCCATTTACAGGATACGGTGGAAATTGAACAGGCCACTTTAGATTGGGGTTGGGGTTTTTCGATTTGGTCTCCAGGTATTGAACCTTGTAGTGGGGTGGGTTTTGGTTTTCGAACCCATGACGTTTCTGTTATTAGGATGGTAGAAATAGAGCCTGGTAGGGTGTTTTTGCTAGATGTTAAGTTTCATGGTAATTTTTTGCGTTTGATTAATATTTATAATTCCCAGATTAAAGCCATTCGGATTGATTTATTAAAAAAAGTACAACCTTATTTGTATACCAAACATCATTTGATCTTTGGGGGGGATTTTAATATTAATTTTAAATTGCAAAAAGTTGGCATGAAACAATATTGTGATAAAACTTTTTTATCCCAGGTTATTTTTCAGGCAACTTTAAAAAATATTTTTTAGGCACTCCCTTGCTTAAGAAGCCTACCTTTTATAAGGGTTCCCTTTCTTCGTGTATTGATTTCTTTTTTGTCAACCAGAAATTTTGTGTAGCTTCTCCTACACTCCTCCCTATTGAGCTTTCGGATCACTGGCTGTTGGGCTTTCGGTTTGACTACCCTCCACAAAGGATAGCCGGGAGAGGGGTTTGGCGGCTAAATGTGGCTTTGTTGTCGGATGTGCTCATTTTACATGATTTACAGGAGATCTTACGTGATAAATCATCCACTTTGGACTTACATGATAATCTGGGTCATTGGTGGTTTGATTTAAAATCATGTATCACTGATTTTTTTAAGGTAACGGGTTCATACAGAGCTCAAACAATCTTCGATACATATTTAAAATTTCGTGCTGAATTGGGTAGTTTGATTTCACAACAAAGCTTAGGGGTTATTGGTTTGAAGGATCGTATTGATAATGTTCGGCAACAAATGTCGGACTTCCAATATTCTAGAATGCAGTCTTTACGAAAGGAACAGCTGTTTGGTACTCAGGGGAAGTCTGCACAAGTTAACCCATTTTTAGCATGTAAATCCAGGATTGAGAGCTGGGTTTTTTCGAGTCTAGTAGACTCTGCAGGTATTGAACATTGGGATAATGTGGGTATTATGGGGGTTGTTGAGGACCATGTTAGTAATACCTTTGGGACTTTATCGAGTTCTGCTTTTTCATCTGCCGATTTTTTTACAAATGGCAGCACTCCCTCAATCTACTGATTTTCAGAATTCATTATTGCTTGTTCCTTTCTCTTCACAAGAAATGGACAGGGTTATTCATTCATTACATGATAATATAGCTCCAGGTTTGGATGGCTTGTCGTGCGAATTGTATAAAATAATATGGGCTGTGATTCCGGTTTATTTTTTACATCTGTATAATTTTTTTTGGGAGGATAATGCTTTACCTACCCATATGTATGAAGGATTATTAATTTTCTTATACAAATCTGGTAATACTACGAATTTGGGGAATTGGCGTCCGTTGACTTTGTTAAATGTAGATTTTAAGATTTTTGCGAAGCTTTTTAGGGAACAGATTGGCAGATCTTATGCCCTCATTGATTAGCCCCATGCAATTTTGTGCTGTTCCAGGGAGGAACATTTCAGATGCTTTGTTGTTTATAAGAGAAATTATTTTTTCTTCATGGCTTGCTGCTGAGTTGCCGGGATATTTAGTTAGTCTAGATCAGGCCAAGGCATTTGATACAGTATTGCATTCCTTTTTATGGGATGTTTTATTGGCTTTTGGGTTACCTATGGGTTTTGTAGGATGGTTGCAGCTTTGTTACGCTTTAGCATATGTCCGTCCATATGAGAACGGTTGGTTAGGTGCCCCTCACTTTATTTATACTGGCTTAAGACAGGGTTGCCCTTTAAGCCCTTTACTATATGTGTTTGTTTTGGACCCTCTTTTGAGGGTCCTGAATAGATCCCCTTTGATTCATGGTTTGTCTGTTTTTCCAGTTGCTACATTTAAAGTATTGGCATACGCTGATGATATCTGCTTGTTTTTGTCAGATGAATATTCCTTTGTATTGGCAAGGAACCTTATTCAGGAATTGGGGAAATTTACAGTGGCTTCTTCAAATTTGTACAAAATGAATATTTTAGTGTTACATGAGGGTATAATGACTCTGTTGGTTTTTGGTGGTTTTCCAGTGGCCCAACAGCCTTGTAAAATTTTCTTCAGCTGCCCTACACAATATGGTCATTTGCACATGGGAGTTTGTGCGGATCATGTTCCTGCATTGCCGCCCACGCATACGTCATCATGCATGCGCACAGCTGCCCCTGTATGCCCTTTTGCACTAACACATGGTGCTAACCCCTGTGGCCAGCGCTAAGCCTGTATCGGTGAATCACACAAATGGAGCAGATTACAACCTAGCTAGGGCCTAATCTTGCTGCAGCACAGGTGGTTGCACTGGGAGCATGGCGAGGGCAGGGAGATCAGTGGCGGGTGCCAGGAGGGACCAGAGATGATCTGATATTGAGGTTGCCAACCTGGTGGACTAGTGGTGCCACTGTAGGGCAGGCTATTTGATACAGATGACCTGGACACCCCAAGGTCTGAGGTGTGGGCCTGGGTGGCACATGACCTGTCACGCAGGATGGGAATAGAGTGCAGTGGGGAGCAGTGTCACCACTGGTTCTGCAACCTATGTCGATGGAACCCTGAGCACCTGGCATGGTACTGGGACATGGTCTGGGATGGAACAGTGCCATGCCCAGGTATTTAATGATGCCTGTGTTGTATAACAGCATTGTTCACCAAGTGGTATGTGTAGGGACTGCATGTACACATGACACTTGAGCACTGTGGTGTGGGCATACCTGCCCACAATGGTGGGGGGATGGCATGGACAGTGGTCCGAGCAACAGACATACACATGCAGCTTTCCACAGGCACGGCATGCAGGTGACCCAGCATGGGCACACGTGCGGCTGCAAACATATGTACATTGGTCTACATGGCTGTACAGTACTGTGCCATACTGGCATTGCAGACACATACTGTACCATGTGTACCCATGACAGTGCACCCCAGTACCTGTGCAGATGGCTGTACACTGTAGGGTGTATGTCCCACATGCAAATGCAATATGCAGTGCCATAGATGGATGCAGATGTGCACCCTGTGGTGGGGGTAACATATTTGTGGAGCACCCATTGCTTCTGCATGGTGGGCATGCATGCAGTAGCCACCATGGAA
Source organism: Neoceratodus forsteri (assembly GCA_016271365.2). Classification (NCBI taxonomy): domain Eukaryota; kingdom Metazoa; phylum Chordata; order Ceratodontiformes; family Ceratodontidae; genus Neoceratodus; species Neoceratodus forsteri. The sequence goes on from CM057450.1 coordinate 1,022,555,402, forward strand.
CCCTGCATATGGCGGATCAAGGTGCCACACAAAGCCTGGCACCAGTATGCAGTTCACAGCTGGCCATGCTGTGCAGTGTGCAGCACACAGGTCAGCTCACCTGCTGGGTCACAGCACATACACGCACCAGGGGGGCCCTTGTGTGTGACACATATTACTAACCACACCCTTATGCTTTTGTCTCCCCTGCAGACCAGGCGACAGGCACCCAAGGAACTAAGTGGTGGGGCGTTCAGCCCCGTGAAGATCAGAGCAGTGCTGGAGGAGCCTACACCAGTGGGACACATAAGTGTGCATGCATGCATGTATTATAATGCTGTACCTGACAGGACACACACACACCGAGCAAATGCCTACAGGGTACTGCAACAGTGCGGGCACACAAACATACACAGGGCTTGCATACACATGGCCATAGTTGCCCTCTGCAGTCATGGCATGGGGCCAACTGGCAGTGTCACACGCCATGCCCTCACCTCACATGTGGTCGCAGCATGACACACACACATGGTGCCATGCCAACCACCATACACAGTGCAGGGATGCAGGGGCACAGGCCCTGTTGCTGTGGTGTGCGCACACTGCACATCTAAGCCACCACACATCCACTGCTGTGGTATGCACATGCGTGGTCGTTCCATGGCAAACCATCACATGTAAGGCAGTCACGTCACCTATGTCACACAGTACACATGCCATTGCATACAGTCGCATGGTGGTCTTGCTCAACGTGGACATACATCCAACATGGGCATGCCAGTGTCACATGCATCATGCACAGCACACGCATGGGCTACACACACGGTACAGCATCCCTCAATGGGTGCTTCCATCCTCCAGATGGCATCCCATTACATCCACAATGACTCACAGGTGTCTGCATGCAATGTGTATCAGTGGGTGCCTGTCGGGGTGTCACCCTGGAAAGCTGACACACCAGCACATACAACCCTACCAGAGAGGCAGTGCACGTGTGTGGTGTGGAGAGTGTGCCACTGTCCTGTGTACTCTACATGCTATTGAGTTGTGTGCCATTGTGCCCATGTTGAGATGTGCATGCTTGATTGTTGGCCTGCACGCCACACACCTGTCATGCTGGGCAGGGCACATTCAGTGACAGTGGTTTGCTGTGCCTGTGCATGTACCACGCACAGCTTGCACTGGCATCATGTGCTGCAGTGTTCAGTGGGTGTCCATGTCACCGTTGTCATGTGTTGCCACATGACGGGAACCACTGTGGCACTGCCGTGCTGTGTTGTGCTGCTGTCGTGTGTGTGTGCCATGAGCATGCTGTGCACCCCACTGCATTGTCGGTGGTGCTTGGCAGTGCACTTCCTGTTGCCATGCTGTGCACGCCCATGTGTGCCATTCCTGTTTATTTATTTAGTTTTTGTTGATCGGGTACATTCACTAGCCATAAAATGACTATTTTCAGGCACGACCCGGGAGAGTACAGAACATATCATCATATAACAGTCCAATAGTACATGGCGTAACAAGTACTGTCAGTGATGAACAAACCTAAGTTACATAAACTGGAATAAGTAAATCATGACAAAGAGAAATTACATAAACATGACTAACTTAAACAACATGGAGCAGCAGAGTTAGATACATATGCTATTCAAATAAACAGTGTTAGGGAAAAGAGAGACCAGGATAAGCATGCGAGAGCTAGAGGTAAGAAGGAATGTCATAACAGATGAATCAAGTAGAAACTGAGGATTTGGAGGCCTAGGTAAAATACCAGAGAGGGACTAAGGACATGACCCACCTAGAAGTTAAGCATGATAATTAGACATTTAGCAAAAAACATTAGGCACAGTCTTGCTAAGGAGTTTGTGGGTAGAGAAGAGAGAGGGAAGAAGGGGGTGGGAGACAAATGGAGTGAAAAGTAGAAGTAATTTAAGTAGTGGTAGTAGTAGTAGTAGTAGTAGGACAAATAATGAAGAGTGATAGGAGAGAGAGATAAGGAGAGATGATTAGGAAGATGGGCGGAGTAAAGCAATATAAAGTAGTGTCAAAGCAAGTGCACGCATTAGTAAGCACTAGATAATGACAGAATTCCCTTTTGAAGCAGAGATGGGACTTCGACTGTCTGAAGCCAATAGGAAGGGAGTTCCAGAGTTGAGGGCCCACACGCTGGAAGGCACTTGCACCTTTAGATGTACGGCATCTAGCCACCTTCAACAGAGATTTATCTGCAGATCGAAGTCCATGTTGCTTTGAGGGGGTGTACCTTGGTGTTGTGCACCTCTCTGTGCTGCTCTTCTGACTGTTTTGCTTTGCAGGTTCACAGCGGACTTCACCTGCACCTTGGGGAGGACTTCTGGCAGGGGCCATGGGTTGCCAGCTGGACGGTGAGTTGTTCCTCTGCTCCAGACCATTGCCATGCAGCTTCCAACCCTCCTGCGGGCAGTGAGGGTGAACACAGGGGCAGTGTGGCAGGGTGCTGTGGACGTTGTGCAGGCCATCAAGATGTGGAGGGCATGCAAGAAAAAGCATTAGCGTGCACATGAGCCTGCCATGGCCATTGTGGCTGGCAGCTGCCATTAGGACTTTGTAAATAGTTACTGGACTTTCTTCACTGCCCAACTGCCCAACCCCCCTTCCTCTATTCCCAAGTTCACCTGTTCCTTGCTCCCAGTTTCTTGTTTTTGTTTGCCCTGGTTCCTGTTCTATTGTTTTATTCTGATTTTGTACTGTTTCTGCTGTTCATGATTGTTGTTTGTTGTTGTATTATATTTGTTGCACCATTGTTGTTCCGATACTTTCTTGTTTTACATAAACACTTTGGATATAATGTTTACTGCTTGTTGCCTGTTCATTCATTGCTGTGCTGTGCATGTGCTGGGTTAGGGTCATTTCCATGTTCCTGTTCACGGGTGTTGGGCACTGCTTGATCCAGTCCCTGTGTGCACATTGCTTGTGTGTGGGTGCCAGGACCTCTGGGTGTGTGGGCTGCATGCATACTCTGTCTGTGTTTTCCCTCGGCACCCACAGCCACAGGGCATTTGGCTGTGGCTGTCTGGGTGGTGTTGCTGTCACACATTCTTGCCTGGGCTGTTCTTCCAGTGTTCTGTATGGATGTCCTTTGTGCACACATCTGTGCTAGGCTCACCATATTCAGTCCTGGGCTGTTGCTCTGTGCTGTTCTGATTGAACAATGGCACTTCAGTGCCATATTCAGCTGCTTTTGTGCAATCGCATTTCACTGTACTTCTGCTGAATATAGCATTTATTTCCCATTGCGCATCTCACTGCGCGGTGCATTCTGTTGTGCTGAGCATTTATCAGGCTCTGAATATGTCCCCCAAGCCTTGACAGTGCCATTTTTGTTGTCTGCATAAAAGCAAGATCTTTTCATTTATATGTTGCCACAGTATCTGCTAATCCAACTTCTGCTACTCCTCATTTAGAACCTCCAGATCCAGCTCCTGTTAGAGGAAGTAACTGCTGCAGGAAGTACAGGCGACCCAAACAGAGGTGGACAGGGAGGTATATCTGGAGAAACAAAGGGAGGCAGGAAGGAGGGTAAGGACAGCAATTCTCAGACTGAGGAGGGGATTGCCCAGGAGGTCAAAAATGGGGATAAAAATGTCCCTAGGTATGTGAGTGAAAAAAGGAAGGCAAGGGGTGGTAAAGAGAAGATTAGGAGGTGGGGGGGGGGACTGTACAAAGGAAGACTGAGAAAAAGCTTACATTTTAAACAAATACTTCTGCCTGGTCAGAAAACAGTCACAGTTGTCGTGGCTTGATGTATATAACAACACATAGAAAGTGCACGTAACAGGGCTTACATTTAAACCATTCAATGAACATTACTGCCGTAGCAGAAAAGGTCAGCACATTTCAGACAGAACATAAAAACGGCTTACCAACATTTGGGCTAATCAAACAAAGTTCACTGTGCAGTTTATTTCAACTCATTTTATTCATTGATACAGCAGCTCAAATGGAACAAACGATCCAGGAGATACATTTACTTGCTTGCTTGTGAGGTCAATTAAATTGTGTTTTAATTAAAACTTTTTTGTATGAAACTCGCAGTTTAGCCACAAACTCTCAGGCCATCAACCATTCTGGATGAAACACATATGACTAACCTTCAATGGCGAGAATAATGTCTTCCTCAGAATGCCCAAACTTCTGCTCAGTCTTCACAATGGAAAGAGGAGAGGATAAACCGACATGCATTAACAAACACCAGGGTGAGGGGTGAATGGACACAAGTTAATTTACAGAAGAGAGAGTCCACCAGGGTTTAGAAGCCCTATTGGAAAACAAGGTGATGGGGTCAGATGGGATAGACTCAAGGATAATAAAGGAGCTGAGCCTGGTGCTAACCACCCCTCTAACAACACAATTCAGCATCTTATTTGAGGCGGGGGTGGCTCCAGAGGACTGGAGGAGGGATGATGTGGTCCCACTACACAAGAAGGTCAGCAGGGAGGAGGCTAGCAATTATAGACCAGTCTGTCTCATATTAGTGGTGGGGAAATTGATGGGGTCCCTGCTGAAGGACAATCAGCAGCACAGTTTCACAGGGGGTAGGTTATGTCAAACAAATCTCACAGATTTTTTGACTGGGTAATTAAGGAGGTGGATCAGAGGAGGGCAGTGGATGTGGCCTATCTGGACTTCAGTAAAGTCTTTGACAGGGTACCACACAGGAGGCTGATAATGAAACTTAGCAACCTGGGCATGGATGAGAAGGTGGCGAGCTGGGTATCTAACTGGTTGAAAGATAGGAGGCAGAGGGTAGTGGTAAATGGCAGTCACTCAGAGGACAAGTGTGACCAGTGGAGTACCACAGGGATTAATACTGGGCCCTGTCCTCTTCAATGTCATCATAAATGACACTACTGAGGAGCTGGAGGGAAAGGTGTGTCTTTTTGCAGATGACACAAAAATCTGTAATAATGTGGGCACCCAGGAGGGGGTGGAAAGAATGCAAAGGGATCTGGGGAAACTAGAGGAGTGATCTAGGGAGTGGCATCTGGGTTTCAGTGCCAAAAAGTACAAAGTCATGTACCTGGGGTTGGGAAATCCAGTGGCCGAGTACAAGATGTTGGGAGGTACTTACAGCTACCAAGCAAGAGAGGGACCTTGGAGTAATCATATCTGATTATCTCAATTTGGCAGTGCAGTGCAGTGTGACAAGGTAGTAGGCATGGTTAGCTGAATGGTGGGGTGTATAACAAGGGGAATTTCTAGCAGGAAAAGGGAGGCGGTGTTACTTCTGTATTGCTCACTTGTGAGACCACACCTGGAGTACTGTGTCCAGTTCTGGAGGCCACACCTCTGCAAGAACATCGACAGGATGGAAGTGGTCCAGAGGAGGGCTACCAAAATGGTGGTGGTGGTGGGGGGGAACATGAGAAGCCATATGAAGAGAGACTGCAGAAGTTTAGCATGTACTCCCTAGAGGAGAAGAGTGAGAGGGGACATGACTGAAATCTGTACGTACCTTACGGCATTGAACAAGGTGCAGGAAGGGAGTTTCTTTCACAGGAGGATGAGCATCAGAACACGGGACATGATATGAAGCTTGACGAGGGAGTTTAAGATGGATGTGAGGCACTACTTCACAGAAAGGGTGATGGATGCCTGAAACAGCCTGCCAGAAGAGGTGATGGGGTGAAGATAGTGAGAAGCTTCAAACATGTGTGGGATTGGCGCATGTGTATAATAAGGAGAGCTAAGGGAGGTGGAAGGAACACCTGTTAACAGCTAGGGTCCAGGTTGTAGTAATAGGCAGGGAAAATAGGGCAGGTTTACCAGTCCTTTTCTAATGAGACATTCTGTGTTTCTGCTACTTCCCAGTTTACTGAGCTTCATGACTTAATCCTTCAAGTCGATTCAGCTGTATCATGACTGGACTCCAGGGTTACGGTGTTGGAATCCAGACTATCCAGCAGAACTTCATATCCAGGACCCTCAGCAGCACTTCCATGTCCTTCTGAAACTCCTCCTTCCACTGCAACATTGCTTGTATCACCTTTACTTCCAGTATTGTCTTCTCCATGTCCCTTAATGGGTTCCAGTCTCTCTGCAACCATATTCTCAACAGGTACTGCTTATTCATCATCTCAAATTCCCATATCAACCAAGGCCTCTCCAACACATCTGGTACCAAATCATAACAGGAAGGACATTATAGAAGGGAGGGATGTAAACCTCATAGCCCTCCTTATATCGTCTAATGAAACTATTGAGAATAGAATTACTTCTTGGGGGCTGTATTTCCATGGTTCTAAAACCAAAAAGTCTTTGCCTGCTTTGTAAGTTGACCATAGCAGAATTTAGTGATGCTTTAAGTATTTATTGAGAAACTGTATGCAAGGCTCATCCATCCAAGTGTGGGGAGTTGGACTCCCACCTCTAGCTTGTCATCAACCATGCAGTCAGATACTGTGGTACCTATTTTATAATTACCACAAACAATTTTTCTCCAAAGCAACTGCTTATCTATTAAAGTACTGTACAACTCATGCATTTCCTGTGTATCACTCAAAAATGAGCTTTTCTGCAGGCATTTTGCTAGTCAAAGGGCCTCAACCTGTTCCATATGCAGATCTTTCTCCCAGTTTATTGCTTTACGTCCCCTCCTGGTGCACAATTCACTACCTTACATCGACACCACTCCTGCTTGCACCTTTTCTTCACAACATGTTTTCAACACTCCTAAGAATCTCTTGAATAAATAAGGGCACCAGATTGCATTTTCAACTAGAGGAGCCACCTGCAACAATTTCAATAAACAACTTGCTTCACACCATTGTGTACTCTATTAAATACAGCCACAGTAAAGAGGCACACTCCAAACTGGTCTATCACCATAAACCAACCTCCTCTCCCAATCAAAGCCACAAATGGCATTGAGCTCATCCATCTACTCCTCTTCATATCCCTCATCTTTAGCAGCTATTGATTGATTGATAAACTTTTATTTTTTTACAGATATAAATTGTTAGGGTTTTGCCCCTATTTTCAACAATGTCCTGTACAGTACATAAATCAAACATATATTATTACACATACATTGTTACTACACTTTGTTACTATACAATACCACATACATAGTCAATCTAGTTACAAATTGCAAGAAACATTTATAATTAAAGTGCAGATATATTTTCAGAAGCAATTTAAAAGTTGTGTGTGTATTCATAGACTTTAAATTGTTGGGCAGTTCATTCCAGTACCTAGCAATACTCATCTGCAAAGTGACATCCTCCAGTCTGTTGAACGGTCTATGTACAGGTACAGTATAGTCGAGCAATTGTCTTACATTATACTTTCTATCATTTGGTAACTCAAATGTTACCAGATTACGTAAAGGATGAGTCCTTATTGAATTCATACACTTATTCCTTTCATAGACCCTATAATGGTGGTCCCATATTTACTTTTAGTTGCAAATCTAGTTAATCTGTAACACATCTAATCTATATTTCTCAACGATGTTTGTGGCAAATTAATATACATTTTGGAGCCATATTCTAAGACTGGGATTAACAAGTGTTTTATAAGTTTGCCCCTTGCTTCTTTTAGACAACTGGAAACCCTTCTTGGAGACCCTAATTGTTTATTCACCTTTTTAACTGTTATGATTATTTGTTCAATGAAAGTTACTCTATTGTCAACCAAGACACCCAAATATGTATAATTTTTAACATTGGTTACAGTACTATGATCTAAAGGTTTTATGTTCAGTTCTATTTTGTGTTTCACTTGGGAACCCAGAGAAAAAGAAATACACTGTTTTTTTTTTGCACTGAGTAAGAGGCCCGAGTCCCTAAACCAATTTTCCATTGAAGTAATAGCTTCCTGGAGTTTCTGCTCCAGGGAGACATGGCTGTCCACAGATGCCACCAGTACTGTGTCATCTGCATAGAGACAAACTCCACTCTTAGAAATCTTCTTGGTCAAATCATTGATGTACACATTAAACATCAGTGGGCCCAATATCGAAACCTTGTGGGATTCCACTTTTTACTTCTTTTAAGTTTGACACAGAATTTCCATACATCATATATTGTTATCTTACAGAAAGTTAAGATTTAAACCATTGTAATGGCTGTTCTTAAACCCCAATCCCATGTAATCTTTTCAGCAATACCCTATGATCTACCAGATCAAATGCTTTACTGAGGTCCATGAACACTGCCCCAGTACTTTACCCTAATTCAATGATGTTGTTACTAAATTATTAAAGTCAATTAGGGCAGTGTCCATGGACTGCCCTGCTCTAAATCCATGCTGAAGATCTGACAGCAAATTGTAACAACTCATTTATCAACGTCCGTTGTCCAGTTTCTTATCACAGGTCTTTCTGACAATTTCCATCCTGGTCTTCGTGTACTTCCCAGTTCCAACCACTTACGAACATACAAACATATGAAATTTGCCAGCAGATAAGGGCCTAGAGGTCTATCAAGTCTGCTTGAATGTGCAGCTAGCACCCCTTATTCTGCAGCTGCCCCTCCCTTCCACCCTTCCCCTTCATCATTTGTCCAAATCTCAAATCAGTTACAGCAGAACCTGAAGTCGTTGACATGTTACTGGTGAAGGAACTTTGTAAAGACTTCATTATTGGTCCCTTTGCAGCTCCCCTTTTCCCTCTTCCTATGTCAGTCCTATTGGGATAGCAACTCAAAAACATTTTGGAAAGAGATGTCTCATCATCAGTTTATCAGCCACTCATTCTATTACAGATCCAAGCAGAAATTCTCTGATTACATCAGAAGATCATTATATAGCCTATGCACAAATCAACAATGCAATTAAATTAATTAAAATCACTGAATCTAGGGCCTGATTAACTAAGGCAGGCATCATGGATGCTTTCAAACTGTTACCTATACATCCTTCCTTATGGCATATACAATATATGGGATATATTGGAAAAAAACAGTATTATTTCAAACTGCATATGGCTTTTGGATGCAAAAGCAGCCATAGCCTGTTCACCACCTTCTCTAGCACCCTTGTCTGAATGTTTTTGACTCTGGAGCCAGCACGATGCAGCACAGTAACTTGCAGTACATGGCATATCACAAAATACAGCAATAAAAAAGGGCTTAATTGCCATTGAATTACATTGTTCCCTGCAGCATACTGAAGCATTTTGTGATATATTGCAGAATTACTACGTTGCACACTGGCTGGTGCCACTGTATACAGAAGCCCATTGATGTTGCATCTTCTGGATGACTTTCTCCTTGTCGACACTCCAGATTCTCCTCCTGCTGCTAGCATCTCCAGTTTTCTTAGTTTATTTTCAGCACCCAATATCCATTTAGTAGATAGTAAAATGATAGCTCCAGTAACAGCATTAGAATATCTAGGGATTTAACTAGATTTCTTCAGTATGGAAGCCCATCTCCCTCTTGAGAAACTACAATGAATTTTAAATCTAGTCATGTCCTTTTCATCAAAATGATCCTGTACAAAATGAGAATTGTTGTCATTATTGGGCTATCTCAACTTTGCATTGAGAATACTTCTGTCATAAAGGCATGGGTCAGGAAGCATAGGCAAACCAGGAGAAGTTTAAAATTCACAAGCAGTGTTTTATTATTATCAGCAACAATAAAATAAAAAACAATAAAATTCTGCAGGATAGCCCTTGATAAAGGCAGTTCAAACAGAAGTCCTTCATCTGAGAGTCTGTTTAAAATCTCCAGTTATCTCTATCTCTAAACAAAACATTACTCTCTTTTTATAAGATGTTTTCCCTGGCAATTAAATTCTGCATCACGTTCTTATAAATGACACCATCTGTGTTCCATGAAATGTATTGAGACTTTGCCAATTTTTTTTCCTGTGACCAGGCTGAACGGTACATTAGTCTTCTTAACAGGTGCAGCCAATTAAGACATCCTGTTCCAGGGCTAATTTCCTGCTAATAATTCTGAAAACAAGCTTGTGGAAGCCAAAATATACCTCAAGGTTAACCCTCTGTGTTCTGGATAAACCCAAATAGCTTGTGTAATCATTTCAACAATATAACTGTATACATTTGCAAACCAAGGGATCTCAGTTTCACATAAACATTCACATATATTTTTTAACCACAGAGAAGCAAGGGAAGAAAGAAACAATAGAAACAGCAAGTGAAGGATGGGAGAAAACAGGAAGAAATTGTGGGACTATCAGAGTGGCAAATTCCTGGGTGCCACAAGGAAAATTTGATTGTGGAATCAGACAGGCAAGAGACAGGCAAGTGACAGAATAGAGGAGGACAGAATAGATCCTTGCTTTTAATGCTCTCTGCATAACAAAATAGGACAGGATTTTACCCAACCCTGTCACAAATTCCTCAAGGCAGGAGATTTATTTCTTATCTTCTCAATCTGACCCATTCATTTACTGCTTCAGACCACCACATTTCTATCATGGTTTCTGCCTGTTCAGAACTTGTAATGTGGTCCCATTTCCTCGCAGACTGCAATAACATATCCATGTTTTATAAGGATCTGTCTGCTGAATTAAGCTTCAAAGTATTCACTGATGCTGCTGTACTCCATCTTTTGGTTTCACTGCTATATTTGGTTACTGCTGGTTTGCTTGTCCATGACTATCTGAAATTGAGGACCTCCCACACTTTTAATCTACTTTGGCCTTATTTGAAATATATACCATTGTTGCTGCTGCACTCACTTGGGGACATTTTGTGGAACAATAAGCTTGTAACTGTTAATTCTGATAACCAAGCAGCAGTAGCCATCATTAACAAAGGGTGACCACCCTCCAGTTCCATAATGAACTTCTTGACATGATTAACATTGGATTTCTTTAACCTACCACTTCAGAGTTCACTGCATGTACTGTAGTGTACATTTCTGGTCCAAGTAACTTTCTCACTGATTGTCTTTTCTGGTTTCATTTTCAGCAAATCAGAGCTGCTTACCCTCAAGCTGACAAAGAGATGACTCCTCCTCCAAATTCCTAGAGCTGCAAATGGCTTAACTGTATATCTCAACCATGCTTCTGCCACATCTGGAATTCTATAGCTGCATCAACACAATCTGCCTACATAGTGGCATGGAAGAAATTAGATATTTTCTGCATAGAACCTCTGTATTATTCTGTTCCTCATGTTCTGGCATTTGCATACTGTTGTTCTCAAACATTTTACTTGACAACTATAACAATCAAACAGCATATCTCAAGACATAATTTACTATGATGTCCATCCATACAGATTCTGCATGGTCTTGTCTAGCAATCAAGACTTTCCTCCATGATACAAGTAACGTAAAAGAGTGAACATGCTCAAAGATATAGTGTGCCTTGCTCTAAGAAATGCAGTTACAATACAAAGGCAGGCGACAGCACTTACCGCCCCTTCCAAACTTGTTTGCATAATAAAGCACTGACAGATCCAGAAAATGTCTTTAATAATTTATTTGTGAAAAATATGCAAGAAAAACAACATAGAGTAAGTACATGCCAGGCAGCTACCAACAGATGGTTAAAGCTGCTGCTGTCATTTCATACCATGCCTTCAGTGCTTCATCAGAGTTTCCTGGGCCAACAACAAGACAGTGTTTTTATAGTTCAAAAAACATAATGATGATGTGTAAAATTGCCAACAAGAAACACTACTTGTGAATATAATAGTGAAAAAAGTATAACGTTGCCTAAAGTTAAGACATAAATGTAAGTTCAAACTTCTCCTATCAACACGTATGAGTCAGCAATTTTAACTGATTTTGAAACGTCCAATTCAACAGATCAACTTTAATAGCTAAACATAACCAGTGACATCATTAGTCAGCAAACTGAATGAAAATTCTCCACATGTTCATCATATACAGGTATATTATTTGTGAGTACTGTTTTGTTTTACCATTTATATGAATAGACTCCTGTTTTGTATAAAATTTATATACGATCAAAAACATTGTCTATAAAATTTTTTAAAATACCCAATCTCTACCAAGGTGACAAAAAAAGTGTCCTCACATGGGGAGGGTAGGCAATGAGCTTGTGCATGAGCACAGTACAACAAAAACATATTTGTGACAAAAAGGACCAAATATTTTATTCTGAGTGGAAAGCACATGCTAACAACTGAACCACCATGTATTAGCCAAATGTAAAAAAAGACACTGGTTATGGATGCATACCAAATATCACAACTCAAAAGAGCTTTTCATTTCAATTTTTTTTTTCTATTTGCAAAATACTATATTCTGCACCAATCCAAAATTGGCAGACTGCAGTAATCTGGGAAAGTTTCTAATTGATGACTCAGCTCTAAAAAAAGAAAAAAGAGACTCCGTAAATTTCTATTAAATTAGTGGTGATGGTGACATTTCAATAGTATAAACAGTGGGGGCATACATATGATTCTGATTATTTCTAAAATGATGCAATCTCAAAGTTATCATTCAGTCCCAGGAGAAGACAAGGCACCCAATCAGAAAATCCAAAATTGCTTTCTCTGTTTCAGATAATTTCCAAAGTCAACCCCTCTCAAATTCAGTTGCATCCTCTCAATTCCCACTGCTCTCACCTTATGTGACCTAGGACCACCATTTTTATTTACATGGACTGTCATCATAATCCTCTTTATTATTCTGAATAGCCCTTACAGTTGGTGTTCCCCCAGCCTGTCCTTTAATTTTCTTTTTGTGCAGCACCAGTAAAATGCATTATAGGAACATGTCAACATACAATATATATAGCACTCTCACTTTTAGAGTGTATGACCCCTTTGATTTTTTCCATGTTTTTCAGTCCTCAAATTGTGTAAAGTGTCAGTGTGATCTACTGTGGGGCACACTTTACAGATGCCACATGGTCATCAACCATCTAGTATTGTAGTACCTATAGAGTTCCTGTCTATGAATTGGCTATGCACCAATCAATCCTTGATGTTCCTTCCTGTACTATATGAAATCCTGATGGGTTTGTTCACCCTTCCTGTTAATGCTGGTAAAACCCCAAAGATTTGAGAAAAATCACCCCTCAAAATCCTCCCACAAGCAAGCCTATAGATTGCAATCTGTATTCCCAACTGATGGATCTCTTGAAAACAGTCTTCAGATCTTCACTAATCTTAATGTGCAAGCAGCCATGACCTTAGCTTTCTTTAGATTCCTAAGAGCTGAAGAATTCACATATTCCTTGTCTGTCTTAAATCCTACAAAAACAAGGAATAGTGGCTCCAAATACCCGTTGTGCCTGTGTATAATATTTAAACATGGAGAAAGAAAAACACGGCACCAACACTTTCCACATAAATAAACTGTATTGTGCTCAAACATTTTAAAACACACAATGCAGTAACGCCATGCAAGGTCAAAACAGCTCTGACAAAGAAAACGTCCGACCGGTTTCGTGCCAAAAACAGCGCCTCCTCAGGGACACATACACATAATACCATACACCACTATAAATGAGAATCAATTAAAGTAACAGTACACCAATAAAATAAATAAAAAGTGTATAAAAAATTCCAATTTCGGGGTATTTCCAAAATACAAACATCAAAATAGTATCTAAACATATTTCATCTAATTTCACTAATTTTAAGATAAATATGATATAAAAATAAATTGAAAATATGCCAAATACATAATTCCATCCTGAAAGGAAAAAGACAAGCATAAAGTTAGATCTACCACAAAAGTCACTAGCTTATATATTAACCAATGCCTAGTAACTAAATAATAATATTTTATCTTAGAAAAGGACCTATATCAAATGAATCATTAAGCCCTGGATAAAATTAAGCATTCAGGGCATTAGGTCTTAAATCCTGCAATCCACTTAACAAATTACAGCCTCAAGGACCAGATCACTTTCTCCTCACTTTACCAAGATTGAAAACTGACAGAAGTAAGAAAGGAGTCCACATATCTTATTTCTCAACAAACTCAGACTGGTGTCCTATTCAAGTCCTCAGACAACTGCAGTGGTTACACAGACATCCTGATTCTACTTATCCTCTTCTGTGTACTCAGAGCTTTTCCATCATTACTACTTCCTGGTTCATCTTTCATGTCACAGCGGGTCTCGATGCATCATCTTTCTCTGGACATTCATTCAGGATTGGAGCAGCCATCTCCACTTCCATAAAGAGCATTCTGACATACATAATCAAGATCATGGGTCGCTGAACTTCATCCTGCTTTGAAACTTATATTAGAGAACCATATTCTGAACTCTGCTAAGCTTATCAGTTGCTAGCCTCATAATTTGTAGAAGCCTAGAGGAAAGGCTTACCCAATAACCTTGGTTCCCCAGAGGTTTTCCCCACAAAGGGGTTTTCCTCTCCTCTGTGTTACTCAGTCTATTCCATGAGTTGGAGGAGGTAGGTTCTGTTACATCACACTTCAGTCTTTTGATTCTTTTAGCTGCCAATTTCCTTTAGCCTTGAGAATCATCTGCTGGCATCTCTACCAAGGGTCGAAATCCAGAGAAAAGAGACAAGCCAAAATACCTCATAAAGTATTGTTGTACAAGTACTTATACAACTAACAGTAGCACACTGAATTGAAAAGTTTGATCTAGGCTTCAATGGGTGGGGTTGCCAGATTACACCAGCTGTCCTATATAAGACAGACAGACACACACACACACACATACACACACGCACACACACACACACCTCCCTTGAATGGCATATTTTCATGACCACCTCCATCCCTTCCTTCTTTTCCAGTGCTGTGCCTCTGGTGTGGCTCTTTTAGCTTCATATTTCCTTTAGCCTCAAGAATCTTCTTCTGGCACTTCTACTGAGGGTGGAAATCCAAAGAAAAGAGTCAAGCCAAAGTACCTCATCAAGCACCTTTGCACAAGCACTTGCTACAACTGGCAACCACACACTGAATTGTAATACGGTCCTCTGTTACTGCTTGTGGAAGAAGTGTAGATCAGGAAATATAGACAGATGACTGCTAAAGTACAATATGCACATAGTGTAGCTTTATTTACAGGATAACAGGAATCAGAAGAGCACACTTACAGTTCACTGGCAGGAGTAACTTTTTTGGTACTGGCAGATGCAATCACCAGACAGTGATTCATAGATTTTCAGATAGCTTGACATGGGTGCAGTCTGATTTTGAAGGCAGCCTGCATCATGTCAAACGTATCTATCATTTGAATGCTATTTGCAAAGGTTCCGATGGATTTGCAACAGTTTCCATTGCTTACAGCCCAAAATGGCACATGCATTATTTATTTGATGCATGCATCATTTTGGGGTGCAAGCTGTATCAATTCTGGATGCAAGTTAGACCACCTTTTAGATGTTCTAACTTATACTGGAATCACGATACAAGGCTCTGAAGAGCTTTTGAAAATCTTGTGCCATACATTCAGCTAATCAGAATTATTTTTTTTACTTATCTATTTCAAATGATTCACCAGGAGAGGCATACTGAACTGATAACAGCTCATTCCCGGGTGTTTCCTGGGGGTGAGGGAAAAAGGAGATGGTCAAGAGGAGAAAAAAAGAGAGAAGAAGATCAAAAGGAAATTGGGGGTTGAACTACTGTACTGCTCATGCAGGCACAAGCCAGAATTGGGGAAAAGATTTATACCAGGTCCCAAAATTTATATCAGCTCAACAAAATAAAAGACTGCATAAACTATTCAAGACCTCAGATAAAAAGTTAAATAAAAGTGAACAAGCTACAAGCAATACTCCAAAAAGTCCATTAACACTGAAAAGTGATAAAGCACCTACAACAAAAAAGCTAACCCAAATACAACTTCCTTTCACAAACTACTGCAACTCAACAGATGCAAAGATGGGGTCCAAAATCACAAACAGAAGCTAAAAAGAGAAAGGACAAAGAAAAAGAAAGTTGTGAATGACAGCTTAAGGTACACACTGCAAGCCCATTTGGTTGACAGTGTCAACCAATGGGCTTGCAGTGTGCACATTAAGCTGTCATTCACTGACAGTTCAGTCAGCAGGTAGCTGTGGAGGTGTGTGGTGGGCTATGCTGCTCACCAGCTGACTGGCCATGCTGGGACAGGGAACTGGAGTGGGATGTGGGTTCCTGAGTGGGTGGGGGTCCACTAGTCTACAAGGGAATGAATCAATTTGAATTAAGGAGTATACCATGATTGGGGTACAGGGATGGGAGGGGGCCACTACACTATGGAAAATGGCAGGGGATATTAATTTTGGTATGTTTAATGGGGCTTGGGATGGAGAGGGGGTACATTACACTATGGAAAAAAGGGCTGGTGTACTCTTTTTTATAGTCTAACAGGGATTGGGACAGGGAGCAGGGACACTACACTATGGAAAAGAGGGCTGGGGTAATCTTTTTTTACTCTAAAAAGGATTTGGATGGGAAGGGGTGCCACTAGACTACCAGGGATTGGGGACATTGCATATCATGGTTTTCACCATGATTGGGGTTCAGGGATTGGGGGGTAGCCACCGGGTGGCAGGGGCTGGTGGCTGCTGTACTGCTGTGTGCAGTACAGCAGCCCACCTGTGGGTGGCTATGGGTTAGGCATGTTTCTAACATGTCTAACTTTGTGCAACACATCTCCAAGATTTGTGGGCAGATGCACCACACATCTTGGCTGAATATGGGGATGTGCCGCATATTCATGGGCACGCCCCCTGGACATACACTGCACATATTATGGCTGCACTTGGACACAGCCAGAGTTGCGCAACACATCTCCACCCTTTGAATATTGCACTGTGGTGCATTTCTTGGGATGCGCTGGTGCATCTCCTTTGAAAATGTCCCCCATTATATATAGATTTCATTCAGCCAGATATGACATGTTCCCAAGGCTAGACTACATTTTGATATCAAAAGATCTAATGGTCCAGTGTCTAAATATATTTTCTGATATAGAACCACAAGTCATTTCAGACCATAATACCATAACTTTCAGTACAAATTTAGATACAAAAATAAGACATTGTAATCAATGGAGGATTAACAACAATGTATTACTAGACAAAAACCTTATACAAAAAATAACAACAACTGTCTGTAACTTCTGTGAAGACAACCATGAAAACAAAGACAATATCATAAATTCTTGGGATGCTCTAAAAACCATGATCAGGGGAACTTAGCTCTCCAAAGCATCTTAGAGGAATAAAACCAGAAAAAATATGTTAGAAGAAGTAAATGGAAAACTTAAGAACTTCGAATAAGCTGTAAAAGAGGGAGATGACAGCAAATTACAGGAACATACAGTGCTTAAAAAATAATTTCAACTGGAATATATCAAATAAAATACAATTGGCTAAAAAGCAAAAAACACTGGCAATTAGCCAGCCATCAGAGCAGCAGTAGTGCTACCACCCATGATGCTGGTGACCTGGGTTCAGGAATGAGCCTGGGTCATCGGTGCTGGCCGGGGGAAGAAGGTTAGCGTGTCCCATAGGATGGTCTCCTCCTCTGAGGGGGGATGTTGTTACACCACCCCACTACTGCCACCTGTGGATGCATGGACATTGGCTAGGGACTCACAGTGTGGGGAGGGGAGGATGCCATTAGGTGCTTAGCTGAGATGTGTGCTAGCTCATCTACAGCCTGGACTCTTGTCCTTGTGCTGGTGTCCTCAAGGGGTGGGGATTTGGGTACCAAAAATGCAACAAATAAAAACCAAAAAATCAAGCCCCCACTGCCATGCAGCATGATCACCAACAAAAGCTGAAGGGAGGATGGTCACTACCACCACCACCAAGCCCCAGCACAGTGGGAGATAAAATGTGCAATAAAAAGAAACTAGCAATGAACTACTGAGCAAGTGGGAAAGTATTTAACTAAAAGTCTTACAGCTGCAGAACAGAAAACAGAAATCACATCTATAAGAGATACATATGATAAAGTTCACATAGACCAGGAAAAAATAACAGAGGAATTCTTAAACTTATATTATAAAAACCTTATATATCAGAATGTGACAGGCACTGATATATTATATTATAAAAAGTATGTACATCATACTATTTCTCAATCTGAAGCAGAAAATCTGACTAAACCTATTACTGCCCACAAAACTAAAGCCACATTACATAATATGGCAAAAGGGAAGTGTCCTGGACTAGATGTATATATGCTAGAATTCTATCTACTTCGCTAGAATTCTATCTACTTTTACAACCTTCTAGTTTGCTGATATTAAAAATGTGTTTTTTTTTCTCAAATTCAAAATTGCATAAACTACCAGAGTCATGTAGGATGTCTTATATTTCCCTACCTCCAAAAAAAGGAAAATATTTGAGTCATGTGGAAAATGACAGACCGGTCACCATATTAAATGTGGGCTACAAAATTTCCACTGAACTGCTAAATAACAGAGTTCTCCCACTACTAGATAACTTAATACACCATGACCAATCAGATTTCATTCCACAAAGATCTATCCATGTAGGCTTACACAGGATCCAATTTACAAATGAACATCTACAAAAGCAGAATTGCTATCCCTTTATGCATGTAAGGCATTTGATGTGCTTTGATGGAAATATTTATTCCATGCTATGGCATTTTTTTGGATTTCCTGACAACTTTAAAAGCTACGTAATTTCAATAGCAAAAATAAGAATAAACAACAATTTTTCAAAATGTTTTATTTTATTTTGAGGACTGCAGCAAGGCTGCCCCCTTTCACTAACTTTTTAGTGATTGGTCTGGAACTTGCCTTAAATGAGATTAGAAATAACAGAAAGGTAATTGTGAATAAAATAGGCACATCTGAGACAAAGATAAAAGTATACACTGGTAAACCCATTATTGCTCTTAGAAGTCCCTGAGAACAGTTTCAAAGAACCAAAAATAATTGTTAATATATTCTCTAAAGTAGCAGGATATGAGATTAATGAAATTAAATCAGAAATAATTACTTTTAACTGTAATCAGAGTGATAATAACTGTGATCAGATTGATAATATTAAGAAGATAGTCAGTGCCTCTCACAAAGAAGATGGTATGCAATACCTAGGCATTATATTAACCAGCAGTCTCTTCTGTATCACCTGACCTTGATAACAACAGTAAAAGACAAATTACAAGGTGGGAGTAAAATCCCAATGTCTTTGTGGGGTAAGGTACAGATTATAAAATTGCTTGTGAGCCCATACTTGTCATACATACTTCAAGCTACTATTACAGCTATTCCTCCAACTGGCTTAAGAATATTAACGTTGTTATGAGGATATTTTTGTGGAATTACAAACAACTAAGAATTTCTTGGTGTAAACCTTGTTTGACAAAAGATCAATGGGGTATGGCTTGCCCAGATATAGAATCATATCACACTGCTTATATAGTAAAATTAGCCATAGCCTGGCCTTCAACTAAGAAAGATACTTCAGATGTGCAAAATATAATTTTAAATGATTTTCAATGTGAAATTGTGGGGATTAAAATATTTTGTTTACCCCAAGTAAATTCATGCAATTAAATTGTTCAATAGGAACCTAAGTAGCACAGTTGAACATTTTTAAATAGGACAAATTGGATAACTAATGTCTCACCAGTAAACCCAATGTGGAATAATCCAAACTTCAAAATAAATGGAAAAGTCATCTACAAGAAATCCTGGGCTGATAAATAAATTAAGAGATGGTATGATATAATGCAAAATGGAAAGATGTTGGGATGGGCTAAGTATACAGATAAATATGAGTTACAAAATTATTATTACTTATTTTATACTCAGCTATGCAGCCTTTACCAAAAAAATATTTCAAATGCTGGGAAAGAGTCCCAAATAGTAAGACTATAAAGAAGGAGATACAGGTTATTCTTTCCAGCAAATCAAAACAGATCTTTGTTTGGATCATTAGACAGCTACATGTTTATTCTAAGAACATTTATTGTGACACCATTAAAAAATTGGGAGACAAGTTGAACGTGTTCTTTACAAGCCAAAAATGGCAACTGGGATGTAATTCTATTCAGGACTATCAGCTATCAAGAGATAAATCCATTCAATTTAAGATTTTTAATGGGCCTACTTTTCATCCCACAAGTTATACAAAACGAATACAAAAACAGACATGGGTTTTTGGAATTTTGTGGGCACTCAGATGTTAATATTTTTCAATTATTCTGGGAGTGTACACTTTGCAAAATATGGTGGTCTCAGTCCTTTGATGTGCTATTCACTTTTAGAACTGGAGGAACCCCTGTTTTCCATTACTGGATATGATGGATACAATATTTTTTTCACTTTATCTTTTTATTGAAATTCGAGTATATAAGAAAGCACACATCTAATACAATAGAAGACTATCCTCCATATAAGGTATAAAATATCACTTAATGAAACACAGTATTTAGGGTAAACATATTGGAGAAGCCTTATATACATGTATTGATAATAAAACACAAACCTAGACAGGATGTAAGTGGAGAGCAGAAGGGTTACAATCAATAGGGTATTATAGGATCAGAAATAGCAACCATGTACGAAATACATGCTAGGGCAGGCCACGGCAAGGCATTCAGTAAATTGTAAAAAGTGATAAACGTGGTAATATGAACAATGTTCAGTAATGGAGAGGTGAAGATAAGAGAAAAGTGTGCAAGGAAAGAAAGAAGAGAGAAAAAAGCAAGCAAAAAGGGAATGAGAGAGAGAGAAAACAAGGAAGAAGGGAAAAAAGAGGAAAAATCTGTGCACAAAAGTTTTGAGAAAACTTAATCTGAGAGCAAAATAGGAAGAAGGGCTAAATATCCTTAAGAATTAGGGTCTAGAAGAACTAGGTTTGATGTACTTGAAGTATTCCTGCCAACATCTGTCATATATACAGTGAGTCAGTTATGAGTAACATGAGATAATCGGTCTAGGGAGGCATACTGAGAAAGGCTTTGAAGAACATCTGAAAGAGAAGGCACCAAAGCTGATTTCCATTTCATAAGAATCAGATGTTTGACCAGAAGAGAAAGTATGTTTAGCCATCTAAAATGTGCATGTGAGAGGAGAGAGCTATTGGGGATAAGGATGTCTAGAAGGAATAGCTTGGGGTCAAAAGGTAGTTTTTGTCCTGTTACTTTGGAGGCAAGTAAACAGACTTTATGCCAGAGTTTATTAATGGGAGCGCAAGACCACGAGATATGAAGTAGATCCCCGATGGCCACATTGCAGCGCCAGCAATTATTGTTATTTAATAGGCCCATTGAAGCACAGAGGGGGTTCTATACCAAGGATGTAGGATTTTAGTTTGCATTAAAGAACTATGGGCATCTTTAAAGGTATTATGTGCAATACACCAACAATTACTCCATTGTGCATCTGAAATATTGTAGTTAAGAAGAGTACTCCATTTATTTTTGGCCTGTATAGACTGATCAGGTAGATTATCAATAATGTCTTTGTAAATGGAGCTATTTAATTTTACTGATAAATTAGTCCAGCTCGAGATGTATGGGTTTAGAAGGGTATGCCAACACACTAAACTAGAGAGAGAGAGAGAGAGAGAGAGAGAGAGTTATAAGCTGCCTGAATTTGTAAAAACTTCCAGAAGTCCTGTTTAGGAATTTTCCATGTGAACTGTAAGTCTGAGAATGATCTAAGAGTGAGTGAATTCTGGTCCAAGATATCTCTGAGAAAGAAAATGCCTTTGTTCCTCCATGTACAACAGAAAATTGGGTGATCTTCTAGAGTGAGCAGTGGATTGCCCCATAAGGGGGCATAAAACCAAAGTGTTGGATTGGATTGCAGGAATTTGTGGGTTAGTTTCCAATAAAAAACAGAGGATGATATAGTCAGGTAAGATTTTAGTTTAGAGGAAATGGGATTAAAAATGAAGGAAGTGGGAACTCCTCCAGGGCAGAATGCGGATTCCATTGCAACCCACAGTGGTGAGTGAGGGGAGGGTTTCTGAAACCATTTAATGGTTTGGCCCATTCAGAAAGCTCAGAGGCAGCCTTTGAACCAGGTGAGTCTGAATCCCCCTTTTTCCCAATTTGATCGAAGTTTGTAGCATTTAAATCTCTGTGGTTTCCCATCCCAGATAAAGTTACCTATTAATTTATCAATTTTAGCAAAAAAGGAGGATGGTAAGACTAAAGGAATATTGGCAAAGAGGTAAAGAATCTTGGGAGAAATGGACATCTTAATGGCTGCAATTTTCCCCATGAAAGAGAGATTAAGAAGCTTCCATCTGTCCAGAATGGTTTTGATGTTATCAAATAAAGGGTTAAAGTTAATGTCCCATATCTTCCCTCAGTTACTAGTAATTTTGATTCCTAGATATGTTATACCCTGTGGTGACCAGTGGAATCCAAGAGGTATGTTCATAAAGGCTTTACAGTGGTCATTAAGGGGCATAGTTTGTGATTTGCCATAATTCAAAGCAAGGCCAGAAATTTTAGTAAAATTATTAAGCAAATCAACCAACAGGGCCCAGCCTCATTCAGGTTTTCAAGTAAGATTAAGAGGTCATCCATGTAGGAGAGAGAAACATATCTTGAATTGCTCACAGGTATGCCCATAATGCCAGAAGATTGACGTAAACAAGCAGTCAGGGGTTCCATGGCTAAGATAAACAGGGAAGGTGACAGGGGACAGCCTTGTCTAGTTCCCCTTGTTAGATGAAAGTAAGAGGAAAGGGTGGAATTAGTAAGTACTTTAGCAACAGGGGAGTTTTATAATAGCTTGATCCAGGAGCAAAAGGTATGAGAAAGACCAAAATAAGATAAAGCTTGATGAAGGTAGTCCCAGTTTAAGGAATCAAAGGCCTTCTCGAAATCAATAGCTGTGGCTGCAGCTAGTGTCTTGAGGGATTTGGCTTTGTGAATTAAATTAAATAAGGAACGTAGGTGATCAGAACCAGATCTATGTTTAATAAAACCAACTTGCGAACAATGAGTTAGCTTGGGAATCAAGGATTCAAGTCAAGAAGTTAGTAGTTTAGCAAATATCTTCCCATCCGTGTTTAATAAAGAGATGGGCCTATAACTCTTGGGATGAGTAGGGTCTTTTCTTTCTTAGGGATTAGGGTTATGATTGCTTGAGATGCAAGATGGAAGCTTGTCAGTATTGGAAGCTTCTTGATAAACATTAAGAAGAAGGGGACATAAGGTGTCAGAAAACATTTTATAGAAATCAACAGGGAATCCATCACCCCAAGGGGATTTGCCAGATTTCAAGGAAGACAAAGCTTTCTGGATTTCCTGAAGCGAGAAGGGTTCATCTAAAGAATTTGTTTCAAAAGTAGAAAGATGAGGAAGATGTAATGATTTAAGGAACTGTTGAGTCTGTAAAGTAGATGGAGTACTAGTGTTAGAGCATAGTTTTTGATAAAAGGTTTTCATGATACTATTTAATGAGGGGTTGTCGGAGTGAAACGTACCCTGTTCATCTTTTAGGTTTAGGATGTGTCATTCCATTTGTTGTGCTTTAAGCTGGTAAGAGAGGAGTTTACCATTTTTATCACCGTGTTCCCAAAACTTATATTTAAGTTTAAACAAGGCCAGTTTGGTTTTATGAGAAATTAATTTGTTAATTTTAACTCTAAGTTGAAGAATTTCAAGATGAAGTTGAGAATCAGGACAGTGCTTATTAGAAGAAAAGTATAAATTCTCTTTAGCCTTAAGAGATTTTTCCAAGTCAGCCAGCTGTTGTTCCCTTACTCTTTTCCTATGTGCAGCATAACTGATAATTTTCCCTCAAATTGTAGCTTTCAGAGCTTCCCATACAGAGGACATAGAAGATTTGGTTGGGGTATTGTGAAAGAGGAAGTCCTGAATTTGTGCTTTGATCATAGGTAAGAAATTGGGATCATTGAGAAGAAGAGGTTCCAGCCGCCAGTAAGAAGATTTAGGTGCTAATGGGTCCCACAAAAGTTGCAATTTGACAGGGGAATGGTCCGAGATTACGATGGAAGAGATGGATGAATCAATAGTTTTTTCCATTATAACAGGAGAGGCTAACCAGTAGTCAATACTACTGTATGTCTTATGTAGAGAGGAATAAAAAGTAAATTCTCGATCAAGGGGGTGAATGAGGCACCAAAAATCGGCTAATCCAACATCTTGCATTAGTAATGAGAGGGCTTTAATACTTCTAGGGTGGGCCTCTGTAGTGGGGATACTTCTGTCAGTGCTGGCTTCTAAAGCTAAGTTAAGATCCCCTCCAAGAATAAATGGTGTATTATCAGTGTTAAAGGATAGAATCTGTTGAGCTAAATTATGAAAAAACTCCAGGGAATTGGAGTTGGGTGCATAGACATTAGCAAGCAGAAGAGGACCAGAATTGGTATTCAGTTTGACCATCACCCATCTGCCGTCAGTATCAGAAATGGAGTTAACAAGGGACCATTTGAGACTCTTATGAATAAGAATAGCAAGTCCTCTCTTTTTTTGAGATATAGGATGATTCGTAGATCTGACCGACCCAATCTTTTTTAAGTCTATGAACATCCTCTGCTAATAATTTTGTTTCTTGAAGGAAAGCAATTTGTGTTTTATGTTTTTTAAGATGTGAAAGAATTTGCTTCCGTTTACAAAGAGAATTAAGTCCCTTCACATTCCATGTATATAAAAGTATGTCACTCATATTGATAGTGTTAAAGAAAGGGAATAATCACTGGAGTGTGAAGGGACAAATAAATGAGGCAGAGGATGATTAGAATACAATATAGAGAGCTTATGTATATGCAGAGAGTGGCAGAAACATTCAAGCCAAAAAAAGTGAGATGTATGATACATGAGCAGCAGATACCTTATTAAAGTTAGAATAGAGATGGGGAAGGAGAAAAGTCATTAACAACAACAACAATACTAGTAAACTAAATAACAAAGAAAACATTTTATGGGTGTGAGGAGATATGAGCCAGCCAACTGGCTAAGAGACTCTCTTACCACACTCTGGGGTGTCGATGTAGGGAGGAGACTAGGGAGGACCGGTTATAAATATCAGCCCAAACCTAAGTCTAATCCCAGTAATATAATAAAGTAAGTATTCCTGATGCTAAACTGAAAGGAAATAATGCCAAGAAAGGCAGGGGACTATAAAAACCTCAGCTTAATTCTAAGCTAACAGGACAAGATATAAGGATAAAGCTAAACACCAGAACTTATTTATAAACATTAGTAGTAATAGTACAAGATATACCAATTCGAAATAACAGTAAATTAATGAACCATAGACGAGATGCCAGTACAGCCTAGACATAGAGCTAGAAATTCAGGGAGCCAGGTGGAATGCAAATGAACAAATATAAAAGGAAAAGTAGATCATTACCGCATTAGAGTGACTGAGTATACTTCACAGTGCAACAGAATAAGTACATAATAAATACAGTATTGAGGGGGAAAGAAGAAAGGGGAAGCCAATTTAAGCCCTTACGCCCTGAGCCAAATGCAAATTGGGATTATGTGGAGAGGTATAGGCTTTGGTGATAACTGTAGACAGAAGAGATAGTCATAGCAAAGATCAGCTCCGATTACTCGAAAATCACCTAAATAGGTGTTATATGGGGTGACTAGGTCTAGAAGTCTAGGCCCAGTGAGCCCTAAAACAGGAGGGACCACATAGCAGTGGATTTCTATAATATCTGTAGGCTTTGAGTAAAATAAAGACCACAAGGAAGATGTAGATTGACAATCCTTTGCAACAGTACACCAAACATAGCCCACCTTTTTGAGTGCTAATGATAGTTCCACATTGTGAACAGGAGGTAGTAAGAATAATGGAGTGTAGGGAAGGAGATAGATTAAATGTAGTTGCCAATAATACTTAAGAACCTGTCATCAGGAGAGGGAAGGGGTAAGTTGCCTTGTAATATATAATAATTCACATATAAAAAAAGAAAAGGCAATAATCAGGATGCATACCAATTGAAGATATGCAACTGAACAGCCAAAAGACTATAAACCTGATGCTCTGCTAAATTGGAGAGTAAAAGGCTAGATACAGACAGCCTATTTAGTGAGGTAATGTATAAGATCTAACACTAAAATAATGGGTTAGAAAAGCATTGCTGATATACCAAAGTTCCCTTGAAGACCTTCAAGCTACTCGTTTAAACACTGCAACAAAAAGTAAATTGATTGCGCCGCTATGTACGGCCTTTGCTTTCTGCACCCACTGGGAGCGAAAGCAACCAGGTAGCATAGACTGTAGAGCGGGCGGCTAGGCAGAAAAAATGTACTGGCACTCCTTTTAAGTATCCTGGAAGCAAAACCTACTAAGATATAGCAATTGTGACCATATTACTGACCATATAAACTCATGACACCTTAGATTTATTAGCAGGATTGTGACTATTGATGTCCTTACTTTTGGTCTTTGCCCTACGTTTCTTTTTGAGCAGCTGTAAAGATTTGAGTGGGTAACTTGCAGCAACTTCTTCTCATGAAGTATCAGCAGAAATACATCCCTGAGGCACGGGGCACAAATTAGAGGGATGTTCGTCTGTAATTTGCTGGGAAAGATCCTCCTGCGAGGAGTACATGTCATCCTCCAAGAGAGCAAACTTATTGCTCAAGGGAATAGAAGGGTTGATCTGAAGGTGAGATGCTGCAGTTTGAGGTGTTTGGGGTGAAACCTTGCTAGAACAGCATTAAAGTCTTGAAGAATAAGGCACCGACAGAAGCTTCTCTTGCAGACGTGTTAATTGCCTTGTGGTCAAATCAGTTGTGGCGTTGCTTCTTGGGGCTTCGAGTTCTGCAACACTTTCCCCACGTTCCTGTACCTCGTCGTCCACCCTCCGTGCAGATGCCAAAGCTGTATTCGGGTTGACAATTGCTGCTGAACCTCCCAGGGCAAGATTGCAGAGAAAGACCTCCAGATAATTGGCTAAGGTGTCAGGGGTTTCAAAATCCTTAAAGGAAGAGCCTGAGAAAAGGCGTAGTGTCGCGGGGTAACGTAGAGTAAATTTAATGCTTCTTTGGCGGAGGATTTGTTTAAGTGGATTGTAGGCCTTCCATCTGATGGTTAAATCTTTGAAAAGTCTCTGTAGATGGAAATATTAAACTCTTGCCACTGAAGTTTCCTAATTTCTCTGGCTCATTTCAGTATTAATTCTGTGTGGGAATAGTTCAAGAAGCGAGCAATGATAGGCCTTGGTCACTGGTCTGATGTTGGCCTGGGACCCAGAATGCAGTGAGACTGCTCAATGATTAACGTTAGGTCAGGAGGCAGTTTAAGCATTGCAGGCAGCAAATGTAATAAAAACGCAGTAGTGTCTCCTAATTCTACACCTTCAGGGAAGCTAAAAAATCGTAAATTGTGACGATTATGATTTTCAGTATTGTCAATTTTGGCTTGTAGGGATTTAAGAGTTCGATCTTGATTGCAGACAGTAGCCTGGAGGTCATGAATATTAGTGGTGTTATAGGCCATTGCTTTCTCATTAAATGCAATTTTCTGGCTAAAAGTTTCAAGAGTGGTCGCATTCTGTTGGGTGGAGGTTTTTAGATCATTAATCTCAGCCATCAGTTTAGAAAACATTACTTCCACTCTAGCAAGTGAGCTTTGCTGTACTTGGAGATCTGCCATAATGCTGAAGGATGAGGCATGGTATGCTGCAGTACAGTGTAGAATAATTGAATATAAGTAGATGATGGATCAAAAATTACTTACAAACTGTGTCAGGCAGTAAGATTACAGGATGGTCACAGGAGTTGGTACCAAAGAAAGGTCTGGTGAAGGCTGGATGAGGTTAGATTGCAGTCATTCCTGCAGAGACTCTGAACTATGCTGTCATCTTCTGCCTGGTCAGGCCACGACCCCGATGGATACAATATTGACGGAGCAGAAAGAATGGGTTATTCAATAGCTGAACAATATGGCAATCAAATGGATGATCATAAAATACTGTAAACATCTGAATGACAACTTAGCCCTACCGAAATCTGAATGGAAACACTTGTTCCTAAATTTCTGAAATAATGAAGTATTCTTCAGAAAAATTGATATCTATTGCAGCATACTGTATATAATAAAGATCCAGAAAAATGTATGGCTGATGATTTTGGAAGATCTTGAAATCTTTAGTTAGTCTTCTATTTCTTTGTTCCGAAAATTTTTACTGTCATGTTATATTGTCCATTAACTCTATGAATATTCCATAATTACACTTTGTATCGTTATAGCACATGTTTTACTGCCCAGAATGATGTTCTGCTCTTAATTGTATGTACTGATGACCAGATCATATGTATATGAGTGGGATTTAGCACGCCAGTTCAACAGCAAACCTGTCGACTGGCTTTACAGTGACAGCACAAATACCGGCAACAATTGCTGTCCGCATTGTAGTGTGTTTTCTGCAGGGGGGCTGCACCCCCTCACGCCCCCAGACTTTAATATAATCACCTCCATGGTGAAGGTGTTTTGGGGAGGGGGGCACAAGACCAGAGAAGTTGTGCCAAGGTCCCATCTTGCTGTAGCAGGACTGTTACAGCAAACCACAGCAACCTGTCATTTTATCACTGTAAAGGACAGGTCGCTGTAAAATTTTTGCTGAAGCTGAGTGTACTCATATATATTATTGCCAATACAAACTGTATTTTCAAAAAAAGGGGGAAAAATAAATAGTATTAATAGCATTACAAAAATAGTAGCAGTAATACAGTATATCAAAGGAGCATAATCAAGTATTTTATGGCAATTTAGTAGAACAGGCACATGTAGTAGATAAAAACTGAGCTTTGACAGGCAGTGGGAAATTATTCATATAGGTATAGTGGGGGAGGAGGGGCACAAAATAGATAGGGCAAAATGAGTGGGGGTGAAAGAAGTCAAGAGGTAGAAAAGTCACAAAAAAGAGACTAAGGAAAGAATGCAGAAGAGGCAGAACAGACTAATGGGAGAGGAGTGGACCAGAGTTTAGGAAAGTGACATGAGAAGGCAGCTTGACCAACAGTAGATTTTCTAGATAGAACAGAGTGGGAATGGGAAACGTTGCTGCAGAAAAGGTAAGAGGAAGAAGGGGGAGAGGACAGTAAGGAGGTAAGGTATGTACTAAACCAGAGTTTGGATACAAAGGAGGCACAACTGTAAAGGCATCTGACATCAACAGATGGGAGTGAAAGGGCAGAGCAGAGTGAGCAGTAGTGGGTACAAAGGGGACAATCTAAGGCAAAATGACAAAAGGAGTGAAAGAGGGGGCCCAGTGTGGTAAGGGAGGATTTGGAGGCTCCACTGTAAACTATATCATAGTCAAAAATAATGAGAATCATCTTTAGAACCATCTCACAGCAGGCAAAAAGCAGGATACTTGGAAGAGACCCAATCCTGAGAAACAGTGTACATTGCCCAAAGTTTCAGCATACTTTAGGGTACTCATATTAGGTCTGTCTATGGAACTGGCTGCATGACTGCTGATCTGATCACTTCAAACTTCAAGCTGAAACTGACCTGAACTGACTCCCTCAGCTCTCTCTTTCATACTCCTCTTCTGGGGTCAAGTGATACAGTATCAGACACTCTAACATTTACAACGTTGTACCTTTAGGGGCTGTTCATTCATAATAAAACATCGTAGGTATCAGAGTCCTAATTCCCACATTCTTATTTAACACAGGTTTTACATTTTTCATTTATTTAGAAATCGGTTTCCCAGAAAGGCATATTAAGCCAAAGGTTGCTTCCAGGTGTGACCCAGGGAAATGTTACATGGGAGGATGCATCATACAGGCAAAAACAAAACATACAAGTTAGTTCAAGTGGAAAAAGTATGGCTCTAAATGCTGAACAGCAATGGTACCATGGTATGTAATAATAGCGTACATGATACACTAGGTGCAAAGTAACCATGGTGGGCAAAAACCATCAGTCTTAGATAAGCAAAATACTGGGTGACAAGAGAGGGACTGCAACCCAGCAGTCCCTAACAAGAGTACTGGCTGGCCAGAGAGGAATTAGGAGCAGAATCAGGAAGGAGTAATGCGAGCAGTTAGGAACAGTTTGAATAAATGGTAAAAGGAAGCAAGGCAGAGCAGAGGGGTAGATTATTTCAAGGAAGTGAGACAGAGTAGGGGTGTAGATTAGTCCAAAGGGACAGAGAGTTGGCAGAATAAGAGGGCAGTTTGTCCCACAGTAGTCTTGTAGTCAGGAACAATGAAAGATAGAAGATACTGCAGGTGTATGGGGAAGGGGCATTGGAATAATCGGTTTAAGATACAGTATATTTAATTGTTATTAATCAGTTTGACAAAATGCCTTGGATTTTATTTGGACCCCCAAACCCTTGCACTTGCCAACTGATCTGTCTCTGTACCCTGATATTCGGAGTTAAACAGCTTTTTGCTGGGACCAGCCAGACTGGCTATCTCTCAGCATACCCTGGCACTCTGACACTACCAATGTTCCCCGCTACCCACTGGGGCCCTCACCAGCCAAAGCTTCCATTCTGGCACAAGACCCTACAAATTTCCCCTTGACTATCACACTCTATAAGGTGTCGTAGCTGATCCTAGCTGATACCACACAGTAACCTTCTCACTTCCCTGAATCATGCTCTTAACATGCACCCACAAAATAGTGATGGTGTTTCACTTTCATTGCTTGCAGACTGGATCACTGCCAGCTCCTTCCTCCAGGTTGCCCCCAGATATTCAATAAGTACCCCATCATCAGGGAATTCCATCCAGGCCTGAGAGTCATCAAGAAGCACTACTTGAGTGAGTGCTCCCCAGGAAATCTCTCACACTCTCACTAAATCGTACCCCTAGGGCTAACCCCATATGTGCAGTAGCCCCTGAGCCAAGCCACCCAAGAGGGTGGGGAACATCTGAATGCCCAACTGGGCCCTCCCCAGTCCTAGCAGATGGAAACCATCAGATGTTGTGGCATCCTTGGAACATCAAGGATGGTGAGGCATCCATGCCTCCAGGCAGGATGCCTATGATGGGAAATTGTGCTGCACCGGCCCATGTCCTGATGTCAGCCACATACTGGACCACATCATGTGCCTGCCTGTCAAGCACACAAATAAACCTGGCACCCAGCAATTAAGGTCACACATGCCTGGGCATAAGGTATATGCCACATTAATGGATGGAGTGCTGAACTGAACATTGCACCAACCTTGCACACAAACACTGGGTGAGAAAGGGAGCTGAAGCAGTACTTGGCAGATACTCTAAGAAGTGGCATACATATTGGTGCAGACTATGTACTGATGTCTTAGACACACGCACTAGATTTACCCAGTTTAAAAGTCTGCAGCTCTGGCACATGACTCCTCAGATGCTGCATGGGTGTTACTGCCTATGGATCAATGCTGGTGATGAAATGGGCTGGATGGCTTTAAAAACAACACTAAAGCCACTTGTCCATTCTTAGCAGCTTACTGGGACTCAGTAATGGAGCAGTGTTCTATAGTTTGGGGCTGTTCTTTTCAGTGCCTTTTTCACAGATTATACTGGAACTTCCAAATGATAGGATGTGTGGTTCCCCTAATTGTGTCAGTTCACTAAATGTAGCCTTGCTCATAGCCACATGGATTACACGGCTGCACAGGAGGGACCCCACCCTTCCTATTGTACCCAAATAGATTGCTGATATGGGTACTTAAGGGGCTTTGAGAAGATGCACTACAGGCTGGGGGGCAAGCTAGGATTTTGGAAGAAATGTGGTCAGTACTGCAGCTGGCCTCACCCATATAGCAGCCACCAGTGGAAGTGAGGCACTGGCATCCTCAGGCTGTGTAAACTAATCTCTGTTCCAGCTGGTATCCCATCAAAATGGTGACTGAGATTGGGCAACTCAAATATGAGTGACTCAGTCTCAACACCTGTGTTGTGGGCTACCCTGAAAGGGTAGCCATGGGCAAAAAGGAAGCCAATGAGGGTGACCAGAACCACACCATGGGGGACAGAAGAGGAGGAAAGGTATGTAGGAGGCAGTGCAGTGGAAGGCTGCTGAGCTGGCCATGTGGCATGATGGTGAAGGTGGCTGGCTACGGTTGGGAGGGTGCAGGGTTCGGGTCTGGGGAGGCGCGAGAGTTGTAGTGGTGAATTTATTATTTTTTTTATAAGTTCCCCCTCCCTGACATGCACCCCCCTGGAGTAGACAATCTTTAGTTAGGGTGGTGCGGGGGGAGTAGTCTCCTGTATACATAGAGATCTGTGTCAGCGCCGTTGTTTTTTCGCCGTGAGTGTACATCACCGTTTTCACTTTCATCGATGTACACTCAGCATAACAGTGATCACCATTTGGTGATTGTCATTATAACAGAACCATTTCAGCCAAGCATCTCCTCTGTTATGCATTCTTGAGGTGGCTCTTTTCCCTCTCCATGACCTTTAATCCCTGCACAAATGTATACTAATTTTTCATAGATGTATTTTACAGCAGCATGTTTTGTTGTAAGTTGACTGATCACTGTTACTGTTCTGTCTCATAATGGTCCTAGTATACCTGAGTTGGATGAAGATATGAACATTTCTTTAATAGAGAAGATGCTACAACCACTCCTGCCTTGGTAAGCATCTGCTGAATTGTACCACTGCCTTTTATTTAGTTTTAGTTTTCCTGCCTTGTGCTGGTACCACATTTACAGTACCTACTGCACTGCAACTTCTCATCCTGCTTAATGTGATACAACTACATATTGTACATGCAGCTTTGTTCTATTAATTAGCACTGCCCTAGCTAAGTTAATCATCTATGTTACTTCTCCACTGATAAATGCACAACACTAGTGGAAATAAAGGGTAAGCGTATGCCGAATTTTCATTTGGTGCACAATTTGAAATCTGGCATTTTGGATACAAAATAAGAAACAATGATCCTTGTGCTACCCATCTGTCTCGGTAAGCAAGGAGGGTTACCAGGAGGTGGAGGGGCTCAGTAAGGTATGTAGGACTGGGTTTATTCCACCATAAAAGCAGAGCTGCTCCAGCAGCTGCCTGTGTGAGTGTTTCCTGCTGGAGTGGAGGGAATCACTCTGAGAAGTGCTGAGGGAGAGGCTTGAGGGGAGGCCATTAATAAATTGTCTTTATTATGATTGTTTTTCTATATTTTATTGCTTTTTAAATTAATCATTTTGTTTTATGACATGCTGTTTTAAGTTGCCATTAAAAATGTGGGTATTTGTTTATTCTATTATTGGAACGGGGACTTTCTGGGGTGAGCAATAGATCAGATGGGGAGGGAAGGACAGACTGTAAAAAAATTATGGTGGCGATGAGGTATTTAAACTGGTTTGGGTTACAAAATTTTACTAAGAAGAATGGGGGTGGCAATAATTAGAACCAGAGGCTGTTGTAAAACTAAATCAAAGTACTGTTAACAGCTGTAACTTTGAAATGGTATGAGAAGCAAAGATAAAAGGTAGGGCCATTGTTAACTGTGTCAATTAGAAGATGTCAGTTATCTTTGGTAGCCTTAGGAGGGGTCTCGGGGTACTTATTTAAATTGTTTTAGTTCTTAAATTGATGTAGTGTAAGCATATAAATCCAAACCCTGGGCAAAATTGTTTCACTCATGTGGGTAGTATAAGAGAAGAGGGTGATATCTCATTTGTACACACCAATGTTAGAAGCATGTTAAACAAGGTGGATGAGATCAGTGAATTTGTAAATGTAAGTGTACCTGACTAGCTCATCTTGTGTGAAACATGGCTGTCAGACAAAGTGAAAAATGGGGACATTTAAATTGCCGAGTACTATTCTATTCGAGCAGGCAGGAACAAGAAATGAGGGGGATTAATTATCTACCATGCCAATATCATTGTTACTCCACAATTAAATGTACCCCTCATGCTTTCCAGTGACGCAAGCATCGGTGTGAGAGCCTGATTTCGCTGCGCTCTGTTCCCGGCGGTTTAAATCATAAGTAATCGGCCTTATTTACCCAACTTAAACTGTTAATTAATGTGCCTATTGAATTCCCGAATATCAGAGCAATGGCACTAGTAAAATTTTCAGCAAAAAATGCTTCCTCAAAGAAAAATAAAGATAATTTACCCCCGCGGCCTACAGATCACAGTCCGGCAAGCAACCATTTCGGTACAGATGGCAGGCTCAGGTGAAGAGGATGAGGAATGCAGCTCAGATATGGGGCAACAATTGGGTAGGGCCAATTCCAGGGTGATAATGCACATGCTGCACAGAATTGACACAAAAGTTACAAGCACAAGGCAAGATCTACAGAAATTAGAATGTCGTACAACAGATAATGAAAGTCATTTGGAGAGCCTACAAACAGAACACATAGCCTTTGGGCGCTCCTTAATATATCTCTACAGAAGAGAGAGAGAGAGATCTAACAAACAGAGAGGAAGATGCAGAGGCAAGATCCTGAAGAAACAATATTCAAGTGTTCAGAGTCCCGGAGGGCGCCGAACAAGCAGATACTGTAGCCTTCATGTCCCTGTGGCTACAAAAGGAGCCAGACCTTTCTGCAGACTCCGAATTGGGAATAGAGAGAGCACATAGGGCACTGGTCCCGAAACCCCCACCAGACGCACCTCCGAGGTCCATTATTATTAAGTTTTTGAGTTACGCAGTGAAAGACAGAGTGCTCAGAATAGCATGGGCCAAAAAAATTGAAATCTAGATGGCAAACGAGTTTACATAGATTAAGACTATCCTCTGATGCTTTTAGTCAAGAGGAAAAAAGTCTTACAAGTAGTTAAAGTATTGAAGGACAAAGGTTAGATATCCAGCATGTCTTTGGGTACAGACAAAAGACACTGTTAAAACATTTGACAATCTCCTCACTGCAACCCCCTTCCTGAAGTCATTAGACTTACCGTTACCAGATATGCGAGAAGAAGCAGCGGAGGCTCAGATTGAGGGTCTCCTATGGAGGGTGGTTCCCACCGCTACATCGGGTGGCAAACGCAAACCTAGAGACCTAATTTCTTTACATGATGAGCTCGCTAAATGGTTGAAAACAACAGAATCAAATACTTGACCCTATGCAAGAAGAGAGAATGGATGTTGATGAGCTGAATCACTTATTTTGAGAGAACTATAAATATCTCTCACGAACGTTAACCAAATTTAAGTCTTTAAGCCTTAACATGTCAATATAGTCCAATACTTTTCGAATGTATAAACTTTCTGGGCAGGAAAGGGGTTTGCAGGGGGAACCAGGGTTCACAGATTAGGTTTCTGCTGGTGGGACATGAAGTAACAATCCGTTCTGTGATGTTTTGGTTCCTACTTTTGGCATTGCTTAAATGCTGGTTCGGTCCCCTATACATCATTCGATCTAAAACGCATACGTTTTTCTTTTGCCAACTGGCTAGAAGGTGGAATGGGAGGTTTACTAATCTAAGAACATTTCTGTTTCAGGTCAGGTAAAGAATTCTATGGGGGTTATCATTGTAAGCATTGTAGGCAAAAAGAAATATGATCTAGAATTGTAAGCGACTGGCGGGGGGAGTAAAACTGAGAAGAAAATGTAATTATAAGTTTTAACTTTCCCCGAGCAGTTGAGTGGGGAAAGAGTTTCCTTCATAGGGTAGATCTTGTTGTTGTTAGGTGCATTAATGTGCAAGATGAGGCTTTGGGGAGAGGAAATGAATCCATAAATAGGAAACAGGGCGCAGTTTATGTTGGGCAAATGTTGTACCGCGCTGACGAACTGCTACTGCAGTTTAGAAGGGGAGGAAAACAAAATAAATAAATAAACTCTCCTGAAATTAGTTGGTCATCGGGGATGGGATTGACTGGAATCCCAGTGGTCCAAACTTAACTGACGAAGGAGTAGCAAAGTCCTGGGGTCAGAGCACTCCGCACCCTGAATTGGGAGTTCCCTCAGATCCACATGCAGAACTACAGATTCTGCTTACTTAGAATACTATTGTCTTCTACCTGGTTAGGTTAATGTTATCTGTTTATCTACATGTTATTTTTTTTATGCTCTGCATCTCGATATATAGAGGGGGTAGAGATTTTGAATGTTATAAAGACTGTATGTGTGGTGCTGTCGTTTGTTTTAGGCACTTTGTTAATGTATGTTTGGAATGTTACTTGGTGCAAATATTCACAGAGAGATGGGGAAGTGTGGAGAATAATGGGCAAAAGACAATGGAGGGAGTTAGTAAAACTGATGGAAGATGGATAGTTTGAAAATTGGTACCTGGAATGTTAAGGGCATAAATAATGTAATTAAAAGAGCTAGGATGCTACAGGAGATTCATAAAGCCAATTGTGATATAGCATGTCTCCAGGAGACTAGACTATCCCATACGGAACATGTGAAATTGAGACGATCCTGGGTTGCCCAGGTAATTGGAGACTCCAATCCAAATTCAAAAAAAGTGGGGGTTGCAATCCTAATACGAAAGGGAATTCCATTTAAAGTTGTTAACACACATTCGGAGGCTTCTGGGAGATTAATATTGATTTCTGGCCAAATTCAAGGCCAGATGCTATATATTTTGTCAGTTTATGCACCAATACCACCTACAGGGGAGTTTATAAGGAGGATATTTCAATTAATCGGCACTTTATCTGAGGGTCAAATAATATGCACAGGAGATTGGAACTGCATGGAGGATGGGCTCTTAGATTGCTCTCCAGCACGTAGGGGAGGGCATGGAACTTGCTCAAAATTATTATGTACCTTGTGAAGTGAATCTGGGCTGATAGATCCATGGAGACTACTTAACCCCTCGGGAAGAGAATGTACCTTTTTTTCACCCACTAATAATTCCTACTCAAGGCTAGATAGACTTTATATGCAGAATATATGGGCACACACAGTTCGGGATATAACTTTCTATCCTATGGCCCTCTCAGATCATTCCTTAGTGGTATATCATTTACAATGGGGTACCCCTAGTTCACGAGGGACCTGGAGGTTTAATGTTAGATTACTAAACGATAAAAAGTTTGTTGATAGCACTAGGGAGGTTATCAAGAATATTTTACAGGACAATGATTATCAGGAAACCCAACTAAAATATATCTGGGACTGCCTTAAATCAGTTATTAGAGGTCACTCAATATCGTTTGCATCTTATAAAAAGCAACAGCATACAAATGCACAACTTAAAGCAGAGGACACCTTGAGACATCCTGAAGCTGAACACAAGGTGACCAGAGCAGTTGATTTACTACCCAAGATATAACAAGCCAGGGAGCAAGTTAATGCTTTATCGTTACACCAGGTAGAAAATGCCTTGCGGTTTATGCGGCAAAAATATTATGAGTGGGGAGACAAGGCGGGTCTTCTCCTGCCCTTGCGTCTCAAAAAGCAAGAAGCAGAAAGACATATAATTAAAATAAATAAAGATTTCAACCCAACGAACTCCACAGTAGTCCCAGAGGAAATCCTTAGGGAATTTACTAATTATTATAGTTGTACAGGAAGGAAAAAATTCAAGATCAGTCGGAGGTAATGGATTTTTTTTTGATATGCTAAACCTTCCATCTATTTTGGAGGGAAATAGAAATCAAATAGATGCTCTATTCTCTACTGCTCAAATTAGTACTGCC
Source organism: Neoceratodus forsteri (assembly GCA_016271365.2). NCBI lineage: Eukaryota > Metazoa > Chordata > Ceratodontiformes > Ceratodontidae > Neoceratodus > Neoceratodus forsteri. The sequence continues at coordinate 1,022,592,772 of CM057450.1, forward strand.
CTAAAATCGTTTAAAAGTGGCAAAACACCTGGCCCGGATGGCCTTCTGGTAGCGTTTCATAGAACATTTGCTAAAGAACTTGTCCCAATTCTAACTAGAGTATGTAACATAGCACACGAAGAGGGACAAATGCCGGACTCCTGGTGTAAGGCATTAATAACAGTTCTTCCCAAACCAGGAAGGGATCTAACCATGTGTTCAAACTATTGCCCGATCTCATTACTCAATGTAGATGCCAACATTTTTACTAAAGTGATTAGTACCAGATTACATCCTTTAATTTTCTCCCTAATACATCCAGATCAGATGGGGTTTAGGCCAGGCTGGCATATACAAGATAATATACGCCTTCTTTTAAATACAATGGCAGAGGCAGAGACCCTACCAGAGAATAAGATGCAAGCAGTGATGTCAGTGGACACTGAAAAGGCATTTGACAGGCTAGACTGGAGGTATTTGCAGAGGACACTGGAGGGTTTTGGTTTTGGACCTCGCTTTAAGGCCTGGATAGGTAATCTTTATGACAATCCCATGGCACAGATTAATGCAAATGGTACGATCTCCAACTCCTTTAATATTGGTAGGGGCACATGACAGGGATGCCCACTATCACCCTTTCTGTTTGCTTTGAGCATAGAACCTTTAGAAACATACGTTAGACAAACCCCAGATTTTAGTGGGATTAAATTGGGAGGGGAGGAAATTCGCATCTCATTGTATGCAGATGACACCCTATTATATATAAACAACCCAATATAAGGGATCCCAGGTATAATACAGAAACTTAAAACTGTCGGGTCATTTTCTGGTTACAAAATAAATTAATCAAAGACAGAGTTGTTACCCATTGGACGGGCTGTGAATCCTCTCACTCCACTTTCGGGGGGTTTGAAATGGGCTATAAATGGGTTACGCTATTTGGGAGCTTGGATACCCAGAGATTTAGACCTTCTGTACAGGAAAAATTATTATAGATTACTCACAGAAGCCCAAAGGGACTGTAGGAGATGGAGAGAATTACCATTGACCCTTATGGGCAAGATTGAAACTATTCATATGAACTTACTCCCAAGATTCTTTTTCTTATTTACAATCCTTCCAATTAGGCCACTGACAAGTTTTTGGAACTCACTTCATACTATGTTGTCTAGATTCATATGGAATGGTAGAAGGCCGAGGATTAAGTGGTCAGTCTTAGTGGCTCCTAAGAAACTGGGAGGCCTGGTAATACCTGATTTTAGACAGTATTTCTGGGCTGTCCAGTTACAAAACTTTATTCCATACCTGTTCAAAACGGAGGTCCCTACATGGATAGAGATGGAAAGGAGGGGTAAAGACTTACCCTCTATGGGCGATATATTGTTGATGGACTATCGGAATATTCAGACATTCCTTTATAGTAATGTATGGGCTCATAATCTCATTCAAACGTGGATAGAAATATGTAGAATGCATAATCTCCCAATGTACACATCTATATAGTAGATGCTCCATTAAGATCATGTATAGATTTCTTACCCTTTGAATTAGAAGGGGGGCTAAGGTTATGGGAATGACTAGGATTAAATAAAATTAAAAAATTCTTTAAAGAAGGAACATTAAAGTGATTCCAACAGATATGCCAGGAGTTCAAAGTGCCCCAGAAAGAGTTTTTCAGATTTTTACAGTTCAGGCACTACCTGACAACCGAACCCCATAAAACCCAACTTCACTCAAGTAGTAATCAACTTTCACAATTATTGATTACATTAGCGAATACTCCTCAGTCTAGGGGTAGAGTAATACAAATTGTACACCTGCTTTCAACATTGCAAACAGACCCAGTGGATAGGGTTAAACAAAAATGGCTTATAGAGGCAGGGATAAAGGTGACTGAAGATGACTGGGGACAGATATGGAGGGGGGGTCTTTACAACTACAGCATACATAGATACATAGATACATAGACAGTGTCAGCAGATAAGGGCCTATGGCCCACCCAGTCTGCCCATTTAAGTTTGTAAGTTCAGTTTATGTTTTCCAGGAAGTCTGTTGCCCCTTACCCCTGACCTCCAGAATTCCTTTATGTCTATCCCATGCATTCTTAAATCCCGTGATTGTTTCAGCCCCCACCACTTCCTCTTCCACATCCACATCCCCATCTTGGAGAGATTATAGGTGGAGGGTGGTGCAACATCATTTTTGAACACCAATCATAACAACACTACAGGTCCCACTTTTCAAATCTTTGTTGGCGGGGCTGTGGAGGGGTGGGTAACCATACTCATATTTTTTGGTCATGTCCCAGGCTGCAACCATACTGGGTGGAAATTGTTAAAGAAAGTAGTCAAATCTTGGGTATGGCTCTACCAGTGACACTTTCTACATTCATATTAGGGCTTCCACTGGTTGGTTTAAGAACCAAGTCACTCATATACTTGTTCAATATTTTGATAGCAGCCACGTTGAATGCAGTAACCCAAAAATGGCTGACCTCACAGATCCCAGAAAAAAATCCTGGGGGGACAATATTGCTAAGCTAATGGAGATGGAACACCTAACAGCAAGGCTGAGGCTTCAAAAAGAAAGATATATATCTAGATGGCTGCCTTATTTTCACTATCTGGCTGAAGTGAACCAGAGAAATGTAGTGGACATTTTGGATGAACAACAATAATGGTTCAAAGGTGGGGAGATGTTGGGTGGGGATATAACTGAAAGGAATGGCTTTCCATCTCAGATTGTGTAAGGCATTTAAATGAGGTGAGATAATTGTCATATTTATTTAAGTAAGCTTTAAAATTCTTTTTAGAATTAACTAGCCTAGGCCCACTCTTGTACTCTATATTTTATACTTTTTATTAAGTATTATCTCAGTAGTAACTCCCATACTTATAATATTTTGTAGAGCCTGTGTTACCATTTACCCTAAAAATGAATAACATTCTCCTTCTTTTTACTCCTTTTAACTCCTATATAATGTTTTTGTAGAGATATGCTATAGATATGTGATATATGAACTGAAGGTTAATAATTGCACCAAAGTTGTGTGTTTGTTAGTTTGTTTGTTGTTATGGTCAAATGTGTTGTAATGGAAACTCAATAAAATACAATTTAAAAAAAAAATGTACCTCTCACAGAAAATTACAAGTACCTAGCTGTGGAATTAAAGACCAGTTATGGTACACCAGTATCACTATTTGGGTGCTACAAACCACCGAAGTATTCCGTGCCTGGTATTCTTGAATTATCCAAAATATTGCTTCCCTACACATCACACAAGTTATTTTTACTGGTAGACTTTAATATGAATCAGTTTTAGGATGGTAAATCAAAGAATTAAAAAAAATGACTCACTGAGTTGGGGAATTGAGCAATTGGTAACTTAACTAACTCACATTATTGTAAAAAAAAAATATCTGACTCTTCACTCTTAGATTTGTTTTTTATGAATTGTTCACAGAATTACAGGAAGGTGGGTGTGATGGCAAATGTATTTGGTGACCACAATATTAGTTATTATATGAAGGTCAGGGAGAAAAAACAGGACAGCTCAAAGATGGTAACATTTAAATGATTAAAAGGTTTTGATTTTTTGGCATTTGTAGCTGGCTTGCAGGGAACTACTTTAGAAAGACTTAAGATAGTTTCAGATTTAAATTTAGTGTGGGACTATTTTTCTTCCGAATTAAAAACAAAATATACTGTATAATATACATGACCCAATTAAAACAAAGAAAGTTAAGATGCTTTCAGCTGTGTGGTATGCTCCTTAGTTAATGAAATTAAGGAACGATAAGGACCAGCTCTGGAAGAAGCCTCGGACCAGTAAGAACCTAGGGACTGGGAATTATATAGAAAAGCAATAAACAAATACGCAGGGCAAATGAGGAATACAAAAGATTCCTTTTTTTAGGAATAAAACAGTTGATTCAGCAGGTGACCCTAAAAAGCTCTGAGCAACTGTACAAACCTTAAATGAGGCTGGTACCAGAAACACAAATATATAAATAGTAATAATAAATGAAAAGGTCCCAAAGAGTTTAGAGGATGTATTGGTGAATGAATTTAATTTGTTTTGTGTTAATTCAGGAACTCTCTCTCCCAAACAGGATAGTGAATACTAGTTTTCAGTTGATGTGAAAGTCACTAATGAAACACAGAAACGTAGATTTTCTCACCAGAAAGGATGGCTTGGCCCATCCAGTCTGCTCAGATTGTCCCTGCCTAGTCTGTCTCTGTAGAGCCTAACTAGTCTAGAGCAACCTTCCCTCCTCCCTACCGATTTACTAATATTTCCCTGTGTCTATCCTATGCATGCTGGAAGCGCCCTACTGTTTTTGCCTCAATCACTTCTGCAGGCAGTCTGTTCTAGGCATCCACCACTCTTTCAGTGAAGCAGTGCTTCCTCACGTCCCTCTTAACCTCTTCCCCCCAATTCATCACATGCACTCTGGTCCCACTGCTCCTTCACATTTGAAAGAGACTCTCATCCTGCACTCTGTTCACCCCCATGAGGTACTTGTAGCTTTCTATTATGTCCCCTCTCACTCGCCTCAATTCCAGGATGTACATGTTGAGATCCCTCAGTCTCTCCTTGTAGGGCATTTGATGCAACAACTGCACCATTTTATTTGCCCTCCTCTGGACTGCCTCCACCCTGTCTATGTCATTTCTGAGGTGTGACCTCCAAAACTGGACACCATACTCAGGGTGGGGTCTTGCCAGCAAGCAGTATAGTGGCAACACCACCTCCCCTTCCAGTTGCAGATACCTATCCCTATGCATCCCAGCATCCCACTGGCCCTACCTAATGCTTTGTCACACTGTCTTGCCCCTTTGAAGTAATCAGATATGATAACTCTAAGGTTCTTTTCCTGCTTATTGACTGTCAGCACCCCCCCCCCATCCTATACTCAGTTCCTGGGTTCCTATGCCTTTGCATGATTTTGAACTTCTTGGCATTGAACCCCAACTACCATGCTCTTGACCACTCCTCAAGTTTCCCAAGGTCCCTACACATTCTCTCCACCCTCTCTTGAGTGTCCACTCTATTACAGATTACAGATTTTGGTGTCATCTGCAAAAAGGCATACCTTCCTTTCCAGTTCTTCTGCAATGTCACTTATGAAGACATTGAAAAGGGCCAATCATAGGCCAGTACTGAGCCCTATTGTACCCCTCTGGTCACTCTCCCATCATTAGAGTGAGTGATGTTAGCCACTATCCTCTGTCACCTATCCATTAACCAGTTCCTTTGTCAATTCACTGCTTTTATTCCCACCCCTAGGCTGCTCAATAGCTTTGTCAATCTTCTGTGTGGCATGGTGTCAAAGGCCGCGCTAAAATCCAGACTGGCCACATCCACTGCCATCCCCTGATCTATTTCCCTGGTCACCCAGTTAAAGAAATCAATCAGATTCATCTGGCATGACATCCCCCATGAATGGGTCTTGTAGCTCATTGAATTCAAGATACTTTAGCAACTTTTTTTTAAAAGGATTTCCATTAATTTCCCCCCACTGCTGTGAGACTGACTGGCCTATGGTTGCTAGCCTCCTCCCTGCTGCTGCTCTTATGAAGAAGTACCATTTCTGCTCTTCTCCAGTCCTTCGGAACCATGCCTGTTTCCAGTGAGCTGTTGAATAAGGCCATAAATTGGGCAGCTAGCAGCTCCCTAAGTTCGTTTAGTACCTTTGGGTGTATTCCATCCAGTCACGTAGCCTTTTCCACTTTCAGAACTGCAAGCCCCTTCAGGACTGTTTCCTCTGAAAATGGACTTATGTCTACCACCACCCCACTTTGTTCCTGCTACTCCCTGGTGGTCCTTTCCCCCTTCCTCCACTGTGAAGACTGAACAAAAGTACCTTTTCTTTATCCTCTTCTGTGCAGTCTCCCCTTGCTGCCCTCCTTATCCTCACTATCTGTTCCCTTGCTTTCCTCTTCTCACTTAAGTACCTGAAGAAAGTCTTATCCCCTTTTGCTACTGCTTTGGCAATCCTTTCCCCCGGTCTGTGCCTTTGTTACCCTCACTGCCTTTCCTGCTTCTTTCTGTTTTACTTGGTAAACCTCTCAGTCTTCCTCCCTCTGGGTTTCCTTGAATGCCACCCTTTTTTCCTTGGCTACTTCCCTAGAGAACCATAGTAGTCTATTTTAGCATCTAGTTGTACTCACTTCCTTCACACAGAGGTTGGCTTCCTTAATTATACCCTCTCATATTTTCCCCACTGTGTCTCTGCCCCTCTCTGGCAAGCCTCCCTATGAGACAATCTCTGAGGCAGTCTTCCATTTCCTTAAAATCCTTAAAATCTTCCCTCCTAAAGTCCAGGACCCTTATCCTCATGTGGTTTTCCACTGTTCCCATCTTACTGTTAAACCATACTGTACAATGATCACTGGTACCTAGAGGATTGCCCACTGTGACATGTGGTTTGTCTCAGGAAGATCCTTCCAGATAAACCTGACTGAGTACTACAATTGGGTGACAAGGGAACTGGACAAAGGCCATGTGGTGGATGTCCTGTATTTTGATTTCAGCAAGGCCTTTGATTCCATGCTGCATGGGAAGCTGAGGAGGTAAGCTGGAATATATAGGGGTGGGAAAAAGATGGTAAACTGGATCACCAATTGGCTGAAGGGTAGGCAGCAAAGGGTGGTGGTTGGGGGGGACTTTCAACACTGAGGGGTGTGATTAGCAGGGTGCTGCAGGGATCAGTGCTGGGACCGGTGTTGTTCAGGATTTTCATTGTTGATATCTTCCACGGGGTCCAGAGCAAGATTAGTCTCTTCGTGGATGACACAAAGATGGGAGCAGTTGTGGATGCCATTGAAGGGTGGAGGGGGCTGCAGGAGGATCTGACCAAACTACAGGTGTGGTCAGAGGCATGGCAGTTAGGGTGTAACACCAAAAAGTGCAAAGTATTGCACTATTCTCCCCTACCCCTCACCCCTCAGGATGCATCTGGAATCAAGCAGTAGTCTGCTCAGCATGCCACCCTGATAAAACTTTTGTTGTAACATTTTATTTATTTTCATAATAAAAGTTCAGACAGTTTAGAGGCCAAAGCCCATTTGCAAAACAGCATTAGTACATAAAATAGACACTACAGGGAGGGGAGGGGGAGGGAGGCATGGGAGGGAGGGAGGTAACAAGGGAAATGGGGAGGAGAAAGGTTGGGAGTAACAACCTTTGTTATACAGCCTAGTGGGTAAGATAAACATAATGGAATAGGAACCTAGGACAAGTGCATTGATGTCTATATCCAAATGTAATTACTAGTATAAGATCACATACAGTCCACCAATTTAGAAAACATACAGGTCCCATTACAACTGTACATGTGCCATAATATAGTACTCACCAGGGAAGTTCGGTCAGTGGAGCATTACTGTACATAGGCACCCCTTGCAGCAGCTTACAGTAAGGCTGAATCTCTTCTTCAAGGCAACTAGCAGAGAGCTGGGTAACCATGTGCATATGTGTGGCAAGATCCAAGATTCATCTAGAACATAAGCATACATAGCTGAAAGAATCGGGTACAGGATGTGTTCAGTTATGCCATTATCTGATCCTAGACCATTAACTTGAGTGGCGATGGGAAAGGGTATAGTTTCAGGAGGGTAAAAGTAAAATCTAGGAGGGGAATCACTATTCAGATCAAGTAAAATAAAATAATCCAATGGCAACAGACAGTAGAAATATACTTTTGACCTGGTAAAACTTTTAAAAAACAAAATAAATAAAGAACCAAGGGAGTTGCTATCAGCTGGGGGGTACAGCTGGAATGCACGGAGGAAGAGAAGGATCTGGGGGTGCTCATAATGGGGAGTATGAACAACTCGGCTCAGTGCAGGAAGGGGGCAGCAAAAGCCAACAGACTGCTGGGATGCATAGTGAGGGGAACCTCCTCTAGAAATAGAGATGATCCTGCCCACCTACAGGTCACTGATCAGGCCACACCTGGAATACTGCGTGCAGTTCTGGTTCCCATCTCTGAAGAAGGACATCAGATTGTTGGAGGGTGTACAGCACAGGGTGATGAAGATGATCCAGGGATTAGAGGTCTAGTCCTATGAGGAGAGGCTGGACAAGCTCAACATGTATTCCCTGGAGGAGAGGAGGCATAAGGGGGGACATGATCAGAACCTTTAAACACCTAAAGGGGATAAACAAGACTAGTACAGAAGGGATTTTCCAGATCAGAAGGGGGAGGGTCATGAGGGGGCACCAGCTGAGATTGGAAGGGGAAGATTCAGGAGACAGTATTTCACAGAGAAGGTGGGGGACAAGTGGAATACTCTGCCTGAGGAGGTAATAACCTGTAGCACAGTAGACAGCTTTAAGAGAGGTTGGGACAGAGCGGGAGGGTAATTATGAAGAAGGGGGGTGGATGGGGCAGCTGCAAGGTGAGAGCCTAGCTGAACAATCAAGCAGACTAGATAGACTGTGAGGCCTGTATCTGCTGGCATTTTCATATGTTCTTATGTTCGTACAGTCATATGTGCAAGTCCATCCTTCTTTGTAAGCACCAGGTCCAGCACTTCCCCATCCCTAATGGGTTCCTTGAGTATCTGCCTGAGAAAAGCCCCTTCTAGGGAGTCAAGGATGGCCCTGTTCCTTGCTGAAGCTGCAGTTGGAAAGCTCCAGTCCGAATCTGGCAGACTGAAGTCCCCAACTAGCAGCACCTCCCCTTACATGCCATGCTGATGATGGTTTTCCCAAGTACCTTATCCAACTCATCTCCCTGTGCTGGAGGTCTCTATACCACCCTTGTATGGATAGTGGCCACAGTCCCTGCCTCCAGATGACCCACATCACCTCCAGTCCTCCTTTTTCCTCTGTGTGCTCCTGTACTTCCATGGCCTTGATTCCTTCCCTGACATACTGTATAGTACAACCCCTCCTCCCCTCCCTGTCTCTCCTGAGCAGACAGTACCCTGGTATGGCCATGTCCCATTCACGGGTGTCCGTGAAATACGACTCCGTTTTGCCTATCAAATCCAGACTAGCCCCTGCCCTTGATTTGTTTTTATTGAAATTCAAAAACAGGAGATGCTTGAGGCCCTACTTGAGTTGAAGGTGAATAAGTGCAGCGTACCTGATTATCTGCCTCAATGATTACTGAAGTACCCTACTTGTCAAATAGCAGAACCTTTGGTTTATTTGTTTAACTGGACTTTTCAACCTGGTGTTGTCCCAGAGAGTTGGAAACTGGCCATTGTCGTTCCTATATTTAAGGTAGGCAGGCCTGGACATAGTAACATAGAAGCATAGTAACATAGTAATTGTCAGCAGATGAGGACCGCTAGGCTCATCTAGTCTGCCCGTAAGACCCCCTTGTTTGTGGCCTTTGATCCTATTAGGTCAGCGGCTTTTCTCCTCTCCTTCCCACTTTTAGGGTTCTCTTATGTCTATCCCATGCATGTTTCAATCCCTTCACTGTGCTTGCTCCCTCTCCTCCTGTGATAGATTATTCCATACATCCACCACCCTCTGCATGAAGAAAAACTTCCTCACATTACCCCTTAAACTGCCTCCTTCCAGTTTCATATCATGCCCCCTTGTTCTTGTACTCATTCTATAATGGAAGATGTCATCCCCTGCATGTTGTTTATACCCTTAAGGTACTTGAATGCTTCTATCATGTCACCCCAATTCCTCCTCTCTTCCAGTGAGTGCATATTGAAGTCACTCAGTCTCTTCTCATATGTTTACTGGTGCAAGCCCCATACTATTTTTGTCACCCTTCTCTGTACCACCTCCACTCAGGTGATGTCCTTACAAAGATGTGGCCTCCAGAATTGTACATAGCACTCTAGATGAGGCCTCACTAGTGTTTTATATAATGGCATCACCACCTCCCTCCTTCTACAAGTGATACTCCTACCTATGCACCCCAGCATGCTACTGGCCCTCCCTGCTGCCTTTGCACTTTGCTTAGACATCTTTAGGTCATCTGAAATGATAACCCAGATCCCTTTCCTCTTTGGTGATCATCAGCAACTCTCCCCCCCCGCACCGTTCTGTAGCTTTCTCCAGGGTTCCCTCTTCCCAGGTGCATTCTTTTACATTTCTTTGAGATGAACCCCAGCTGCCACACCTCAAACCATGTTTCAAACTTACCCAGAACCCTCTTCATTTTCTTCACCCCATCCAGAGTATTCACCCTGTTGCAGATCTTGGTGTCATCTGCAAACAGGCAGACCTTTCCCTCCAGCTCTTCTGCTATGTCACTAATGAGACATTAAACAGGACTGGCCCCAGGACTGATCCCTGCAGTGCTCCACTGGTCATCCTCTTCTCCCTGGATTGGATCCCGTTTATCATCACCCTCTGCCTCCTGTCTGCTAACCAGTTCCTCACTCAGTTTACAATCTTTTGGCCCATGCCCAGATTTCCCATCTTGTTAATCAGCCTTCTACGTGGGACAGTGTCAAAGACTTTTCTGAAATCAAGGTAGGCAAAGTCTACTGCTCCCCCCGATTTACTTCCCTTGTCACTCAGTCAAAATAATCTATCAGATTTGTTTGACACGACCTCCCTGCTATGAATCCATGTTGCCTTAGATCCTGGGCGCCTCTGGATTCCAGGTGCCCCACTATTCTTTTTTGAGTAGTGCCTTTATGATCTTCCCCACTACTGAGGTGAGGCTGACCGGTCTTTAGTTCCCTGCCTCCTCCCTACTCCCACTTTTGTGCAGAAGGACTGTATGTGCCCTCCTCCAGTCCTCCAAAACTACTCCTGTGTTTTCAGACTCAGTGAACATTGCTGCCAGAGGTGCTGCTAGCTCTCTCCTCAGCTCCCGTAATATCCACAGGTGTATGCCATCTGGCCTCATTGCTTTGTCCACCTTCAGTTTTGTGAGCTCCTCCAGGACTCTCTCCTCTGTGAATAAACTAGAGTTCACCTCCCCCCCTTCATATGTGTTGTCCAATTGCAGCTCTTGACCCTCTCCCTTCTCAGTGAATACTGAACAGAAGTATTTGTTCAGTAATTCTGCCTTTTCCAGTTCTCCCTCTTTACACTCTCCTTCATCCCCTCTGAGCCTTACAGTCCCCCCTCCCCCGGGTTTCCTTCTCTTGCTGATGTGCCTATAGAATTTCTTGTCTCCTTTTTTCACTGTCTGCACTAATCGTTCTGCAGTCTGTGCCTTTGCACTCCTTACAGTCTTCCATGCTTTCCTTAGACGTTCTAGGTACACCTCCCTGTCCTCCTCCTCCTCCCTTTGAGTCTCCTTATATTTTCTGATCCTTGCCCTCTTGGCCCTTACTTTGTCTGCCACCTCTTTCAGATGACCAACTTTCATCCTATTTCTGTCCTGCTCAGTTGCTTCAAAAATATTTCAATGATTGGTTGCTCGCCAACCACAGGATTATTTCAAGCAGGGTAGACATTGTGACCCACTCCAGTCTGGGTTTCAAAGGGGCACAGTGCCATTTCCTCCATTTTGAAGGTCCTAAATGTCAGCAAAGCTATTGACCCCAGGAAATTTACTGTGGCAATCTTTGTTAACCTCTCCAAGGCTTTCAACATAGTGAACTATATGGTACTGTTGAGGAAGCTAGAGGGACTGGGCCTAGCAGTTGATGTAATGCAATGGTTTGAATCCTATTTTGAGAACAGAAAACAATCTGCTATAGTAAATGGAAGATCATCTAAAGAATTGATGATATCAAGAGGAGTTCCCCCAGGATCAGTCCTTGGACAACTCCTATTCACAATTTACCTTAGAAGGGTGAAGGATTGCCCCAGAGGCATAGATCACCATTTACAGGCTTGTGAAACAGTAATCTATGCCTCTGATGCATCCCTCTTGGTGGTGCAGGTAACACTGCCAAGGGGGTTCAGTGGGCTTCAAAACTGGTTTTAAAGTTAAACATGAGAAAAGTTAAATTTATGATATTTGGATTGCTCCCCAAATTAAGATGTTCTCCAACACCAATGATAAAAATCACTGCAGATGATCGTGCCCTTTTAGAACGGGTTAATAACTACTGTACAAATACTTGGGCTACTGATTTAAGCATAGTGACTCTGGCAATGCCCATGCCAATGCCTTGTTAAAGAAAGTTGGTACGATTATTATACAAATATAGGGGTTGTCTTGATCCTGATTTATGAATGAAAATGATCATGGCAAGGTTCCCTCTTCGATTACAGGGATGTACTTTATGATTACTCTTCTCAAGATAGACTGTTCCATTTAAATGTACTGTATAACAGATTAGCCTGCCTGGTTCTAGAGTGCCCAAAAAATATACACCACGGTGAACTCAATAATAAACTGGTATGGGTTTCACTTCCTAACAAAAGAAAACTGCATAAAGAAATTCAGGCAATTAAAAAGCAACCACAGTTTTGTTCCAAAATACTTAGGGAGCCATACTGAAGTGCATACCATAAAATCTTCTTTATGGAATGCAGAAGCAATACAACATATTGTCCCTATGAGTACAACAACTAGGTCAACACATATTACAGTCATATAATCCCACAACATTGGGGTCAATTAACATAAAACCAAGGGTCATATCAAGTAAAAAAAAACATTTATACAAGGTGAAGTCATGAGTGGGTGCCCTACCAGGGCACCAGGGCATACAAATATATTATTATACATAGTACTAACTATTCTAACGGGATATCAGGGCTTTGGGCGGCCACTAGACTACCATGGAATATAGTATATTATTATACATAGTACTAACTTTTTTAACGGGAGATCGGGGCTTGGGGAGCTGCTAAACTACCAGGGACATTAATTACCTTTATTTATATAGGGATCAGGGCTGATTGGGTGTCCGCTAGACCACCAGGGACTGTTTCTTGAATATCTTCACTGGGGTCAGGGCTGAGGGAGGTGATAGTGGGGTGCAGTGTCAGTGGCTCAGTGCAGTGTCAGTGGCTCAGTAGGTAGCACACTCACCTCTGAGGCCGGGAGATCAGAGGGCTGTGGGTTCAGTTCCCACATCTAGCACTTGGGTTAATATCCCAGTACTGACACTGTAGTGCAGCATGAGAGGGGTGCTGCACTTCTGAGGTGCCGTCTTTCGGATAAGACGTTAAACCGAGGTCCCATCTGCCTGTATTGGTGGTAGTTCAAGTGGATGTTAAAGATCCCATGGCACTTATCGAAAAGAGTAGGGGAATTTACCTGGTGTCCTGGCCAAATTTCCCCTCATTCACTCAAAATACCACCAACTGTTTAATCTGGTTCAAGGTCAGTTGGCATTCATGTGTATCCCCCTCCCCCGGGTCGTGCCTGAAAATAGGCAGGATTTGTCTAGTGCACTTACCCAGTCAACAAAAATGAAATAAATAAATAAATAGCCACCAGGAACTTCTGTATGTGGTGCTATTGCCACACAGCTGCCCTGTGGCTTGCACGCTTGTGGCACACCTTCACAATATGCCATCTGTTTGGCACATGGTCAAGGTTGCTGCAAGCTGTGGGACTTAACTGCTGGGACCCTACCTGATAGAGAATCAGGCACAGGGTCCCTTGCATATTGACATTCTGTGCAAGCCACCTTTGACATGGCTTGTGCCAGCTTTTGAGAATCAGGCCCATGGAGTCTACTCCCAAACCTTGACCAGCTAAAGCTGTGGGCAGCACAGTACAAACCTGATATCCTGATCATTACAGAAACCTGTCTCTCTGCCTAAATCAGTGATGTCTCTCTGCCCAAATCAGTGATGTAGAAGTCAGACTGTCTCGTTACATAGTTCACAAACAGGACCATTGGAAACATGGATGTGAAGTTCTTCTATCCAGACATCACAGCTTTAACCGTGATGTTGGATATTGTTATATCATTCCCTCTTCCCGTGAATGCCTCCTGTGCAGGCTCTCTTTCCCATGCTCACTTCCCATTTTCTTCAGGGGCATTTAGAACCCCCGCCCCACCCCAGTGCTAAGCCTGACTCTTGTTCTACCATCCTCTCTACCTTTTCCTCCCTCTCAGCTTTATGTAAGCTTAGTCTTTGGGTATCTAAGCATAAATTGGTTCTCTTCCTTGGCAAAAAATGCATTTCACCAAATTGAATTCATCAGTCTCACACAGCTCATTACAAAGATAACTCATCTCAGCCCCAATTCCACAGATCACCATTTTATTGAATGGATTTTGTCCTCACACCCTCTCTGCATTATTTCCACTAGCACCCTGCTGGATGCTTTCAGTGACCATTACATGGTGAACTGCATCCATAAGATCCACCACAATAAAGCCCCACCAAAGTTTATGTGGTCTACATCACTCAAATATCTTCACCTCCCTTCCCTGATAGATGATCTTTAGGCTGCTGACTGGTCAGCAATGAAGTTATCCATTGATATGAATGTTGCTTTAATCCCTTTCATGGCCAGACTCATTGCAACATGAGACTAACATGCCCCTAAAGGAGGTCTGGTGTCTGTGGATCCCACATTCCTTAACTGTTTGCAGATGCCATTTATCAGCATGATTCTGTCTGGAATATCCCTAAAGCCTTGGGCTCTCCTGGGGACCTGTTGAGCTGTAAACAAGTATGTATGCCAGCACTGAGGCCATAGGCAAGGTAAAATCAATTTACTTTGCCTACAACCTTCAGAACAACCTTAAATTCCCTGATAGGTTCTAGAAGGGTTCTCACATCCTTCTCAACTCCCCTACCCAGAGTGCCTTCACCATCCTCAAACTGAAAAATTTACCTCTGACCCAACTGAGGTCACCAACACCTTTAACAATTTCTTCACAACCTGTGCCCTTTTTCTATTTCCTCTTTCCCTCCCTTCTCCCATCCTGCCTGCCCTGTCTCCCCCAAATGTCTCCCACTCCCACCTTATACTTGAGCATCTTTTTCCTTCTTCCTAGTCTTTTCTGAGATGACCCTCACTGCCTTACTCTCTCTTAATTTCTCTAAGGGGCAAAGCTCAGATGGACTGGACACTAATCTTCTTCATCTCTCTATGTCATCTATCTCTGCCCCTCGTGCCACCATTTTCAATCTTTCTTTCCAACTTGTATATACTCCCACTTCTGGAAACAGGCTAATGTCCTCAAATTCCTCAAAGGGGGTTACTGTTCCTTCCCAGGTAATTACCAGCTCATCTTGCTCTTCCCTGCCCTGACTAAGGTACAGGAAACACTTATTCTTTCTCAGCTATCCACCTACCTTGACACCGCTTCATTCCTATCCCCTTTCCAACCAGGTTTCCACAAACATCATACCACCAACTGCTCTCTTCTCTGGATCATTGGCTCTGTACTGAAAGGAATGGACTAGGGTCTGTTAACTGTGGCTATTTTCATAGACCTAGAAAAGGTGTTTGATATTGTGGCCTTTCCCCTTCTCCTGGATAAAGTAGCTGCTGTGGCTCTGTCTGATGTGATGGTCAGGTGGTTCCTCTCTTTCCATTCAGATTAGCTCCAGTCAGTTCATGTTGATGATGCTCTGTCTACCCCCTGCCCATCAAGTCCAATGTCCCCCAGGGCTTCATCCTCAGCCTAGTCTTTTTCTCTAACTTTTTAAATTACCTTCCCTCTACTTTAGTCTCCACACATATATATATATATATATATGTATGGGTAGCACTTTTTTTTTAAGTTCGCTAACTACAGAGTAACTACTGTATTACTACACTGTAACTGCATTATAAATACTGTGCAGTTACATGTAACTACTATGTAGTTGCTATGCACTTTCACATTTGTAAATTGTGTAGTTACACAATTTGTATGAAGAAATAGTTACCCATGCAACTACTACTGTCTCCCTTTCGGTACCAGTCAGTTTATTCTAACAAGTGCAGCTACACATGCTATGGTCATTACAAAGTTTAACAGCAAACCTAATGTGCAACTAACTCTCCATCTATTCTGGCATTATGTACTTTTTTTTCTTACATGGGTAATTACACAATGTGTACACATTCAATAGCTACTGTAAATTGTAACAAGTATATTATGTAATCACTACATTATCTCATTTGGCATTATTAAATGCATTCTGACAAGCGTAAATATGTTTGTATGCAAATCGTGTGCATTAATACAATAGGTAATGGCTATATGACATGCATCTGAAAGGTACTCAACTAGAAAACTTATGGTGTAAACAGAATGGTAACTAATATATGATTACAATGTAACATCAGTCGGCTACACTTAGATGGACTGACTGACAACTCTGTAGGTGATGTTCTCATACCTCTGTAAATCAGTTCCTCATGAATTTAAAGGTTTACAAACATGCAGACTAATACTGCTAACTGATATGTAATTATACATTAAAGCATTTCAGTTACAAAGTCACTAAATAATTACATAAATGAATGATTGTTATTGTATAAGTAAACAATGTAGTTGCATATCAATTAACAATATTAGACTGTATGAATATTAAGTGGCAAGCACATGAGAGCCTGATGTTCTAATGTCAAGGAATATCACATACACAGCATGGCAGTCAATAAATGTAAATGTATAGCAGTTACATTGTACAGTACTCCTACCTTAGTTACATTTCTTCTTGCACTTTAAGTGCCAGGTCCTGTGTACCAGTCTTGCAAATACATGTTAGATAGGCATTAACTATGGAAACAATACCACAGAAACTGCACATCTGTTATGGGAAAGGGGAATTGCTTAACCAGGAAAGACACACTAAGCAGGAGCTTGTCTTCAGGTGCAACGTGGGAGCACAAGGAAGTTATGTATGTGACTTGCTCAAGGTCACACAGTATGCAAATGGGGGCTGATGGGATTCAAACCCCAGTCTACAGGTTTGCAGCTCAGTGCCGTTAACCACTACACTATACTGCCTTTGTTAATATCTACAGCTTTGTTACAGGGTCACAAAGTAATTATGTAAATGAAAGACTTTTACTGTATATGTAAACAATGTAGTTGTGTATCAGTTAACAATATTATATTTCATATGTGTTAAGCAGTATGTTCATGAGTGAGACTAATGTCCCAATGTGACAGTACATCACACATATAGCACTGACAGTTCATAAATCCAAGAGTATAGACATTACTTGCAGTTACAGTGTAATCATCACAGTCGCAATTCTTCTTACACATTATTTTAAATGTCTGTGTGCATTTACTGTACAATGCAAATATGTTAGACATTAACTGTGAAAACAATGGCATTCCTTCTTAACTGCAACACTTTTACAAAGCCAATTAGTAATTATGCAAACAAAATATTTTAGTGTATAGTTAGTTACATATCAGTTAGAAGTATTAGATTGCACAGTTAATAACCTGTAAGTGCACAAGGAACTAATTTACAGAGGTGGAAGAACACAGTCTACAAAGTTGTCAGTCAATCCATTTAAGTGTAGCTGGCTATTACATTACAATCATATCTTAGTTATCATTCTATTTACACATTAAGGTTTCTATGTGATTACCTTTCAAATACATGTCAGACAGCATTTAACTGTTAGACCAATACACAAGACTAACATACTCATGTAGTTACACTTGTCAAAAAAAAAAATAATAACACCAAAAGAGGTAGCATAGTAGTTGCATAATAGAGTTGTTGTTACACATTGCAGTAGCTATTACATGTGTCGTAACCCTTGTAAAAATAAAACTTCGTAATGTCACAATAGATACAGAGGTAGTTGCACAATAGATTTGCTGCTAAACTTTGCAACATCCATTACATGTGTAGTTTCATTTGTTAGAATGAACTGATTAGTACGAAAAGGGAGACAGTAGTAGTTGCATATGCAGCTATTTCTTCAGACATACTGTTTAACTATGTAATTTGCAAATTTGAAAATACATAACGACTACTGCAGCACAACAAAATAATGATGTCACTACTGCAGCACAACAAGCATATTCCAGGTAAGGAAGTCCATGCGTAACAAGGTTTCACCATACACTATAACTGCTTATAAAATGGGAAGGGAAAATCCTACATTTTGATTGTTTATTAGCCGTGCATTAGAAGTGTCTAATGCACAGCTAAAAATAAGTGCTGGCCAGGTTGAGCCTATAGAATTAAAAAAAGTTACAGGCGCCATTTTTTGACCCTCACTTAGCCCACATATCTGGCACAGTAACCCATTTTATGTAAGCACATAGAGTGAGATGCACACAGTGGTAAAGCAATATTTTCACAAACTTTGTTTGGTAAAATGCTTGGCTCCTAGATAAGAATTGCATACACAATCTTCTTGTTCTCTTTCCTTATACTTGCTGCTGCGATCCTGACCACTGCTATGGCACCCAACAGTCCCCTCCCCACCACTCGACTGTTTGTTGCAACTCTGACTTGTCAATTTAAAGCAACAAAGAAAAAAGGCAGTGGAAGGAAGCACTCAAATATTCATTGTATATGCCATCAAACACTGAATTCTTTTCTGTGCCCCAATCTGTATGTTCCTGTGCCATGATCCTGACAGCTGCTGTGGCGCTCAAATACCCCCGCACTGCAGCCACTCAATCCTATTTGTAGCAACTCTGGTAATCATTTAGCAGCTAATTAGAGAAAATAAGTCACATTTCATTCTGACTCCCCTAAATATAAGAATATGTAGTCTTCTTACTGTCTGTCATCCCCACTCCCATCAATGTTGTACTCCTCTTGCTGTGAGGCTTACAAAAACCAGAGGTTTCATGTGCTAGGGCCTGTTGATTAGAAAGAATTAAAACTGTCATAATAAATTACATTGCAGTCATGTTCTCTACTACCACTGCCATCCACTTGGCTGCCCGTAGATAAGAGCTGCAGCAACCAAGCTGTGTCAAACTGCTGCTCCACCAACTGGCCAGATGCTGCAGATGAGTGGCTGACAGGCAGGGTTTTTTTTTTCTGTTTATTATGGCTGCAGTGGGCAGAGCCTGCAGATGTTTTGCATGTATTAAAGGGCTGATGTCATGTTTTCTGTCTGTGGGACTGGTTGAAGGTGTAAATAGTCTCCTCTGCCTTACCTTCCTCCAAGAAATGCTTTCCACCCGCAAATAAATACACTTTCACATTAGTCAATGGTTGCAGGCCAGTATTTTCTTTCTTAAATGGGAGGTACACGAACTATAACCTGAGTAGTGGGAGGCAGCATTAGTTTTTTTGGGGGGGTTAAGATCCACCCCCACCTCCACCTGAGAAGCTCCTAAAGCTCCACCCCATCTTTTTTCTGGTTCATGTGGGAGGAGCATGAGGTGGATCTATCAGGTTGGAACAACTGAATAACAGAGCTGCCTGGGGCATCAGAGCTTAAGGTTCAGAAGGAAAGAAAAAGTAATTAAGGAGTGCCTGAAACTGCATCCTCATACAGCACTTGTGAAACTGCATTCTGAAATTACAGCACTTGAGGAAAGCAAGCACTTGCAACACAAGAATGACAATTAAGGTATAAGCCCACAAAGGACTAAAACATGTCACCCAAAGAAGACTATCCCATATTGGATACCAGAGTGCCTGTTTCTTAAAGTTTATTATACCCCCCCCCACCACCACCACCACACACACACAGCTGAAGCACCCACCCATATAGCTAGGGAAAGCTCTACATTTTTATCTGTCTGGGGCCTGAAATTTAGCAGAAATGTGTGAAGAGAATAAAGTGTTGTGTGTTGTGCATTTGAATAGGTTTAGTGCTTTGAAGTTAAAATATATAAATATATATACATAATGTCATGGGCACCTGAAAAGGAAGGAGACATTACTGAAATAAATGTTATTCTGATGATTTATTTATTTATGTGTCAGATTTTAAGTGACTTTCTGCCTAGGTCACAGACACATAAGCTATAAAAAGTACATTTAAGGATGGACGTATTATTCAAAGCTTGTAGTAGCAAAATAAAGCAAGAAAAATAATACATTGTGTTTTTTTTCCAATTGTTTAGCCAGGAGTGGCACACTAAGCTGAAAGCTTGTTTACAGGGGCAATCTGGGAGCACATGGAAGTTAAGTGACTTGCTTAGGGTCACCCAGTATGCAAGTGAGGGCTGTGGGATTCACATCCAGATCTCCAGATTTGTAGCTCAGAGCCTTAAACCACTGTGCTATACTGCCTCTCTAGTTATGGCAATCATCTGTTTTATGGTTCATGATGTTGGTGTAGTAAGCAGCAGTACATTGCATAGCAGGTGTAAAATGTCACCAAGTAGGTCATGCAATAGATGTGCTGAGCAGTTACTGAAGCAAGAAATTTATTTAGGATAGTAAAATATTCCTGTTAGAAAACTGACAAATGTGTGACATTTGCATCTCAATTTCAAGGAGGTCCTTATGGGGTGTCAATGTTCAATACAAAGTATTTATAGTTTTCAAGTTGTCTGGGTAATTGCTTTGTACTACCACTGTTACTAAATTTAAATTATTCTATGAAAAAAATTAAGTTTATGTAACTGTCTGTAAAAGTGTTAAAAACATTTACTTGTCCTTATAATGTAATGCATTAAACGCTGTTGCTAGGTTAAGAAGTCACATAACAATGCCCAGGGCATTAGAGTTTCTGACCATAACACCCTGCCCTGTAGGGACTGACAGGCATCAGGGGTGTGAATTGAGATTGTCAAGAGTAATGGTCACGCCATTCCACCCCATCCCCACCCTGTGGCCAGTGACAGATATTGAGGTGTGTCTTTGACTCTTCAGCCCCAAAGTTCACTCCATTTTCTTATACAGTACTGTACCCATTTCAGCATATTTCCTTATGAAATGGGGTGAGTGTAAAGCTTGAACACCCCAAGGCACACCTCAACACTTGTCTGTGTCTGCAGGGTAGGGTGAGGTGAAATGGCATGAGCGTTATGGGCAATAACCTAAAGGCACACCCCAATGCCTGTTCATCTCTGAATGGCGGGAGTGGGGTTGGCATCACTTCAATACTTCACTGCCATTCCTATTCAGTCTGTCTGTCTGTCTATCTGTCTGTGTGTGTGTGTCTCTCTCTCTCTCTCTCTGCTCTCTCTATATATATATATGTCTATGTAATTATCTATCTTTCTATCAATTGCATCTATAGCTATTTTTATATATTTCTAAAACAAACCTGCATATCACATTTGCCTGCACTCTGAGCACATACTTATGCAACTGTGCATATTTGTACTCCACTTCTGCATAGACCTCATACTTTCCTAATATTCCCATTATCACAAGCATAACTATCTTACCGTTATTAAAAGCAACCTCCTCTGCAAGTTATTATCACATTTTCTCTGCTAGCAGTCCATCATTACACTTGACGTCCTGACATCAGCACATTGCTTAAATATAACTTGCATCACCTTATGGACAAAAACCCTATTTCTCTAAAAAAAAAAAAAAACTGCGTAAATAATCCCAAGGCTGAATATATGCTAGCCATTACTTTTTCATGTACTGCCACCTTCTGTACCATCATGGGGATTTGCATATGTTCCCCATGGTGCTTTGCATTATTGGGGTATGTGCAATTGTGTTTTCTTTAAAATGTGGCTGTCCAGCCAATATAATCCAAGATGACACATACATCAGTGGCATTTGTTCTGGGGTTCTTTTGTAAACCTATATTGCTTCCTGTTCCTTCCATTAAAATATACACCTCCATATATTTTTCTAATAATGTGCACGTCTTCCTTAGAACAGAAGCTAAAACAAATCTTATTACTTACAAATCATTGTGTTGTTTCTCCATACCTCCTTAAAAATTCCACACAACTTCACTAACTTCATTATGCAGCCGTAGTGGATCTGACCAGAATTTGTTTTCAAAGCTGCTGCTTACTAGTCCTTAAGTAGAGGTCCTGCACTCATGCATTTCCTTATGGTTATCTGTTCACTACCCACCACTCCCACATAATGTGTGGAATGTCCCCCCCCCTCAAAAATAGTTTTAGTTTTTTATTGCATTCATTTAGCTAGCCAGTACCTTAATTCACGATATGTGTAGCCTATGTGCTCTCACCCTAGTCTCTCTCTCCTTCTATCTGCTGCTTAGCTAATGCTTGCAATCATGCTCAAAAGTAAAAGAAAAAAGCTTATTAAAGGTGTTAGTGCCTATATTGGGTGGGGTAAGTATCCTTGGCCTATACTGGGGAGGGGGCTTAGCGATAGCTACAGAGGCCATTCCAGGGCAAATTCCCCAAGTCATAAAAAAGCATATAAGTGAGGCAGGCGGAGAAACTATTTTATGTCAAATATATAAACATAGTTAACTTTTTTATTATTTAAACCTAATAGTTTTAATTTGAACAAACATCTAAAATACAGAGTCCCATTTTATAAGTGCAATAAGACACTCCGGGGTGTGCATTAGACATTTCTAATGCACGGCTAGGGGCTGAAGTCACTCAGCCTATAGCCTTGTGCCTCACAATGCCCCTGGTCATGTGTTAGAAATGTCTAATGCACATACCCTCATGTCTTATTGCTTACACAGTAGTTAAATGTAACTGCACAGTATTTAAAAGTCAGTCAGAATGCAGTTATACACTAACTACAGCATAGTCAGTGACACTTAAACATGTAACCCATCTGTTCTGATGACACAGTTGTCTTATTCTGGTGTTTTGGTCCCTGAGCAGGTATTGCCACTGCAACATAACATTGACAACATCCCACTGCTGGTTCCACTTAAAGCAGCAGTGCAATGAAATTGGACAGAAAAATTGACCCTACCTTTTTTCAATATAAAACATTCCAGGCATCTTCCAGCTTTATTTTATGGTACAATTTTCAAATTCCACCAAAATTTGAGTATTTTTTTTTATTTTCTTTATGTCTCCTCAGCAGAGTGGTCCCTATGATCTCCGGCCGCCGGCACCTGCACCCCCGGACCCGGTCGTGCGCATGGGCCACACACAAACCCACACCACCAGGGGCTGGCCTTTCATCGCTCATGCACCCCTGGGTACACGCCTCTCTCAGATTCCCTACTGGGGGTGCAAGGCACAGCCATCAGCTGCAGGGATCGCCCTCTGTGATTTTCCATATTTTTTCTCCCCTTTTGGAGAGCCAGATGTGCAGTGGCATCCGAGCACGCAGTGCTAACGCCTGCCGCACTCTCTCCCCCTTCTTTGCGCATGCCACTGTAGTGCAGCTGACCTCCGACTAGTCGCTGCTACAGGGTGATGCAAGCCCCACTACCCCTCCGAGGAAAGAGAGCAGTCATCGGACGCTCTATCCTCCCTCTCCTCTGCCAGCCCCCAGCAGCCCGATTCCATTCCCTAACCCGGGTCACCAGCATGACGTGAGGTGTGGCGTCCAGCATCTCAACCCTCAGTGCCACCTGGCTGGCAAGATTTGAGTATATTGTAATTGTTTTAATCTGCTTTATACTCAAGAAAAAAAGGTATCTGCCACATTTTACGTAGAAATATCATTGTAGACTTAGGAAGGGTTAAGATCAAGAAAAGAAAAAGACTCTTGATGTACAGCATAGGAGATACCTAAAAAATACATTTGAGAGGTATGCTAATATTTTTATTAGCTTAAACTAGATTTTTTGGGGAAATACATTTTTTTATTGCACTGCTGCTTTAAACCAGCTCTCACTAAAAGCCCCCCAAAAAACTGTTTCCCTGACTTTGTATTAGACAGAGACAAGCAAGGCTCCAACATATCCCTGTCTTAAGACTCTGGATGGCCACCTGATTTATGACGTACCCTACTTTACATATTTAGGGTGTGGCTGGACCAGAATCATGTCAGTGTCAGTGGTTCAGCTGGTTGCACACTCACCTCTGAGCCCAGAATATCAGAAGGTTGTGGGTTCTAGCCCAACTGGAATAAACCAGTAGTGACACTGTAGTGCAGCATGAGGGGGGTGCTATGCTCCTGTGGTGCCAGCTTTCAGATGAAATGTTAATTGAGATCCCCTCTGCCTGTTCAGGAGAACTTTAATGATCCCATGGCACTTCTCAAAAAGAATTGGGGCATTGTTATTTAAAAGAAAGAAACTTGAAACAATGTGGCAATGATGTACAGTATAAATACAGCCTTAATAATAACACCTATAGGAATGCATACACAAAAGACTAGGGGTAATTTTATTTAAGAAAAACACAGCAAACCACAATACAAATAATACAAAATCAGCAAAGATTATACACAGAAAACTAAACAAGCACACAGAGGAGTAAGTGAAGAAAACAATACAACACACAGATATAGCCTGGGGCTGGCAGTATAGCCTAGAGGTGAGAGTAATGAGCTTGGTACATACAGCAGACCTGGGTTTGATTCCCACAACTTCCACTTGTTTACTATGTAACTTTGAACAAGTCACTTAACCTCCCTGACACTCTCAAGTCACTCCTGAAAACAGGCACTTTTGCCTAGTGGTCCTTACCCAGATACCAAAGAATAAAAAAAACAGATGTGTCAACCCCAAATCCCCAAAAATACGTAATTCACCACACCAGTATAGCCCTTCTGAAACCCATAATGGAGAAGATAAATGATCGGGAAATCCTTCCCAGAGAGAAGCTAGCTATACATTATTAACCCTAGTGGCATCTTTTCTGTAGAATTCATATAAAGTCAATCTAATAAGGAATAATTTTCTTTTGCAAAGACAAAGCAGATCTAGATTTCACCAGAAAAAAATGTACAGTGATCAAAAATGCTACCAAAGAAAGAAAATTATATTTCTTCCAAGTACTGTAGAAGGAAATAGGCCTAGCATCAATTCTTGATATGTAATCTGATGTAGAAGATATATTTTGTATTCATCAGCTAGGAATTTCCAACATCCTTGTGCATATGAACAAGAAATAAGTAAATTGGCCTGCTTTTCCAAAATCCCAGAGCATGCAAGCCTAGGGCACCTTCATTCTTCTAAACTCTTATGCTTGAAACTACCTTTAACCCTCCCCCCAATCTGTCATGCAGATTCAGCCATAGGACATCTGTGGGGGAACAAAATTGTTTGACAGATGCTTCAGAGCCCGCATTTCCGAATCAGCTGGATATTTAGGGATAACCAATGAAATGTTGATGCCCCATGCCTAAAACACCACATATAACTGGTTTTTTTTTGACAAGCTTTCAATTTGTCCATGACTCAGTTCCCACTGCCTAAGTTTCAATAAACCCCAGTCGGACATAATCCAGGCAAGCAAGTCCAGAGTTCCATTTTGGGAGACATAAAATACCTTGTTCCCAGCAGGGGACCAGAAGATGCAACAAGCAAATAAATGGGCTTGAGTTTCCAAAACCTCAGAGTATGCAGGCCTAGGGCACTTTCATTCTTCTAAACTCTTATGCTTGAAATTACCTTTACCCTCCCCCCCCCCCAATCTGCCATGCAGACTTCTTTTTTTTAACCAGGAGAGATACACTAAGCTGAAGCTTGTTTACAGGTGCTACCTGAGAGCACAAGGAAGTAAAGTGATTTACTCACGGTCACACAGTATGCAAGTGGTGGTTGTGGGATTAAAACCCAGGTCTCCAGGTTTGCAGCTCAGAGCCTTAAACCACTGTGCTATACTGCGCTATACTGCCTCTGACTATAGGTATACTTAATCATAGGACATCTGTGGGCAAGGCGAGGCAACTTTTTGTTTCTTAGGCACCCAATGCCAGAGGCTCTGGGAGCCTTACAGATACAGACAATTCAAAGAGATAGGACAGTCAGGAATACATAAATAGAGCTAAACAAAGTGCAAGGAGGAGACAGTATAGTGCAGTGGTTTAAGGCTCTGAGCTGCAAACCTGGAGACCTGGGTTTGAATCCCACAGCACCTACTAGCATGCTGTGTGACCCTGAGCAAGTCACTTAACTTCCTTGTGCTCCCAGGTCGCACCTGTAAACAAGCTTTCAGCTGAGTGTGTCTCACCTGGTAAAATAAATAAATTAAAAAAATGTACAAAATGTGAGCATTACCGATATATAAAAAAAAGTTCTTCACAGCTCTATATCTGGAAATTACAGAGCAAACCGATAGGTCCGTGAGTGACTTTTAAAAATCTCAACTGAAGGGGCCTCCCTAACAGCTGGTGGTAGCAAATTCCACAGGATGGGGCCGGCGACACTAAATGCCCTGTTGCTGGCAGTTTTTAACCTCATCCTGGGAATCGCAAGGAGACCCTAGAGGAGGAACAGAGGGAGAAGACAGGAGCAGCAGGTGTAAGAAGGTCAGCCACTTAGCCAGGGTCTAGTCCAAGTAGGGCCTTAAAGGTGAGCAAGTCCACCTTGAAGAGAACCCTCCATCTGACTGGCAGACAGTGCAGTTATCGCAACACTAGGGTAACATGACTGAACTTAGAAAGTCCCATCAGCAGCCTGGTGGCAGTGTTTTGCACCAACTACAGTTGGTGGAGGGTTCCTCCAGAGACCCCGAAGTAGAACACATTACAATAATCAAGCCTGGATGTGACAATGGCATGTACCATGGTAGGAAGGTCTTCAGGCAGAACTAGGGGCTTGATTCTGGTGATATTCCCTCAGATGGTAGAAACTGTTTTGGACAATGGATGACACCTGAAATTCAAATGTCAGTCCGTCATCGAGGAACACACCCAGATTGTGCACCATAGAGGAAGCCATCAATGGCATGGGCCCTAGGAAGAGATCAGTTGCCACACCAGAGGCAGTCCTATCACGCCTATGGTTCAGCTCCACAACTAGTACCTCTATCTTATCAGGGTTCAGTCACAACCAGCTGGGGGCCATCCAGTCATTAATCTCAGCTAGGCAGCTATTAAGCACTTCTACAGCGTTGGATGTCCCAGGGGCAAAGGAAAGATACAGCTGGGTATCATCTGCATAGCAATGAAAACCCATGTTGTACTTCCTAATGAGCTCACCCAGGGGTAGCATGTACACAGCGAACAACATCGGTGACAAGATCTAACCCTGGGGTACTCAGCAGGACAGGGGGCTCAAGGAGGAGAAATTCCCCATCCCTACTCATTGTTTCCTCTTCACGAGGTAGGACTCAAACCAGCAGTGCCGGCAAGCCCCCAGTATTCCCTGAGATGGTCAAGTAACATGACATGGTCCACCATATCAAATGCTGAGGAGAGATCGAGGAGAATGAGAATTGACCCCTCTCCACTATCTCTCACCCTAAGGAGGTCATTGTGCACCCAAACTAACGCTGTTTCGGTGATGAGCCTCATGAAAAATCCAGACTGGAAAGGCTCATAAATATCAAAGGCCAAAAGGTGCTCCTCAAGCTGTTGCACCACAGTCTTCTCTACAACCTTACCCAAAAAAGGGATGTTGGAGCTAGGACGGTAATTCGCCAAGATGTAAGAGTCTAAGGATGTTTTTCACAGAAGGGGTCTCACCAAAGCCTATTTCAAAGAGTCCAGGAAGACCCCTTCCAACAAAGAGCACCGGACAATCATGGCGATCACTGGGCCAACGGACCCGACACATCCTATCAAGAAAATTGTCGGCACCGGGTCCAGTTCACGATATGTGTGCTTCAGCCCCGGAAGCAACCTCAATGACCTCAGCCACACTCCACCAGTTTAAACTCTTCCCAAACAGGTGGAGATCCTCTGTGACATCCATGGTGATCACTGCAGACTGTAGTCTGGCTCACTGATGAAATTCCCTGCTGGATGGAGGACACCTTGTCAAAAAAAAAGGACCTAGTAAACTCCTGACACAGAGAATCAGAAAAGGCTTTTTCTGGCTGTAGACAGGCCAGGTATAAAAGCCTGTCTACAGTCCAAAATAGCACAGCAGGTTGGTTCCTCCCTGCAGAAATCTCCCTGGATAGGAGCTCTGCCTTCTTACAGTTGATTGCCCCCTGATACTCACTGTAGCAAGTACACAGGGCCAGTTTGTCCTCTACTAGCCTGGTCTTCTGCCAGCAGCCCTCTAACTTCCGACCCTTTATCTTTATTGCCTTGAGCTCTCCATCAAACCAGAGAGACCTCAAGTGAGAGGATTTGGGTTGTACACAGACTGATGAGAAGGCTCGAGCATGTCAGACATTGCTCTATTATAGGCAGCAACTGCATCACTCGCACCCTTCGCACATGCATCATATACACTAGATAGATCAGCCACCACCAGAAATCCCTCCAGAGACAATCCACTCAAAGGGTGGTAGCTGACCACCTCTGCAGGGGGAGGACTCTTGAGGGGTGCCCAAAATGAGAATCTCCCCATGCAATGATCAGACCAGCTGACCAGTCAGTCTTGAGGTTATCAACCTCAAGCCCAAATGAGAACACCAGGTCCAACATGTGGTCTCTGTGATGGGCCACGGAAGTAACCTCTTGTGACAGGCCCTGAGACGGCATCATCTGGAGGAGGTTGGAGCCAAGTCTGAAGGTTTCATCATTGGCATAGGTGTTGAAGTCCCCCAGCACTATACATCTGGGGGCCTCCAACACCTCCCTGATGATGAGTTCTGCCACCTCCTGCAGGAATTTTCATGCCACCTGGTGGGGGCGGTAAACCAGGAGAATTCTGTGGCCTGCACCTGGACCCCCATGCATGGCCACACATTCATGGGACCTGGTAGCTCCCACCGGGTGCACAGTAAAGCAGATGGCAACTCCCCCGCCCCTACATTCCACCCTAGGGCAGTGCACTACTGAGTACCCGGGGGGACAGCTGCCTTCAAAACTGGCCAGGCATCATCACCCACCCAGATCTCCGTAATGCAAGCCAGATCAACCATCGAAATCAGTTCCGCTATAATTATATAGCTACATAGACAATGTTGGCAGATAAGGGCCTATGGCCCACCCAGTCTGCCCATTTGAGCTTGTAAGTTCAGTTTATGTTTTCCTAGAAGTCTGTTGCCCCTTACCCCTGACCTCCAGAATTCCTTTATGTCTATCCCATGCATTCCTAAATCCCATGATTGTTTCAGCCTCCACCACTTCCTCTGGCAGGGTGTTCCACTTGTCCACTACCTGTTCTGTGAAGAAATTCTTCCTCACATTTCCTCTGAATCATCCTCCTCCAACTTCATCCCATGCCCTCTAGTCCTGGAACATCTTTTCGCTTGAAAATAGTGTATTCCTGCACCCTGTTCCTCCCTGTAAGATACTTGTATGTCTCTATCATATCCCCCCCTCTCCCTCCTCTCCTCCATGGAGTACATGTTCAGTTCCTTCAACCTGTCCTCATAGGACTTGTGATGCAATCCATGCACCATCTTTGTTGCCCTCCTCTGAACCTTCTCTACCCTGTCTATGTCCTTACGTAGGTAAGGTCTCCAGAACTGTACACTGTACTCCAGGTGGGGCCACACTAGTGTCTTGTACAGTGGAATTATGACCTCCCTTTTCCTGCTGGTGATGTCCCTGCCTATGCATCCCAGCATCCTATTTGCTTTACCTGCTGCCTTGTCGCACTGTTTCCCTACCTTGAGGTCATCAGAGATGATAACCCCAAGATCCTTTTCCTGCTTGGTGCATGCTATATCCTCACCCCCAACTGATATATTGTGCCAGGGTTTTTGTGCCCCATATGCATTATCTTGCACTTCTTTGCATTGAATTTCAACTGCCAAACCCTTGACCATTCTTCAAGTTTCTGCAGGTCCCTTCTTATTCTGTCTACACCGTCTGGTGTGTCTACTCTGTTACAGAGCTTTGTGTCATCAGCGAACAGTGAAATCCTGCCTTCTAGGTCCTGCGCAATGTCACTGATGAAGATGTTGAATAGGACTGGTCCCAGAACTGATCCCTGTGGTGCCCTGCTGGTCACTCTTCCCTCTGTGGAGTGACAGCCATTTACCACCACCCTCTGTGTCCTGCCGCCCAGTCAGTTACCTACTCACCACACTACTGTCCTGCCCACACCCATATTCCCCAGTTTGAGTAATAGTCTCCTATGTGGCACAGTGTCAAAGGCCTTGCTGAAGTCCAGATAGGCCATGTCCACTGCCCTCCCCTGATCCACCTCCCTAGTCACCCAGTCAAAAAATTCAACGAAGTTGGTCTGACATGACCTCCCCCTGGTGAAACCATGCTGCCTTGGGTCCTGTAGTCCATTGACAACCAGATGTGCCACCAATCTCTCCTTCAGTAGTGCTTCCATGATCTTTCCCACTACCGAGGTGAGGATGGCTGGTCTGTAGTTCCCCGCTTCCTCTTTGTTCCACTTTTGTATAATGGGACTACATCTGCTATCCTCCAGTCTTTGGGTACATCCCCTGTTTCCAGTGATCAGCTAAACAGGATAGCAAGAGGTTCAGCCACCACCTCTCTTAGTTCTTTAAGGACCCTGGGGTGCACCCCATCTGGCCCCATTGCTTTATCAACCTTATTACTTCCAGTTCCTTCAGGACCCTTTCTCGTGTAAAGGGACTTGTGTCCATTTCTGCACCATTCTCACCCTTGTACTCCTTCGGACCATTACCTCCTCTTCCTCAGTAAAGACAGAGCAGAAATACCTGTTCAATATGTCAGCTTTACTGTTGTCATCCTCCACGTAGTTCATCCTCCCCTTCAGTCTCACTATCTCTCCCTTTGCCTTTCTTATTTCACTTATGTACCTGTAAAGGTTTGTCCCTCTAACCACTGATTCTGCAATGTGTTCTTCTGTCTGAGCTTTGGCTTCCCTTGCAGACCTCCTGCCTCCTTTGCTTCTCCTGGTACTTCTCCCTATCCCCTTCTGCCTGTGTCTTTTTGTATTGCCTGAATGCAATCTTTTTGGCTTTCACTTTCTTTGCTACCTCTCTGGAAAACCATAATGGTCTCCTCTTCTTTTTCTCTTGCTAGCCTGCTTAATGCATAATTCTGTTGCTCTTGTAATCCCCATTTTAAATACTGTCCACTGTTCCTCAACCCCTGATTCCTGCCCCATTTCCCTTATTGCCTCTTTCAAGTATCTCCCCATTTTCCCAAAGTCTACCCCCCGAAAATCCAGGATACATGTTTTTGTGTGGTTTGGTTCTGCTCTTTCTGTGATTTCAAACCACAATGACTGGTGGTCACTGTTCCATAGGTGCTCCCCCACTGTTACCCCCATCACACTGTCCCTGTTTGTGAGCACAAGGTCCAGTATTGCATTCTGCCGAGTTGGTTCCATGACAAGTTGCTTGAGGAAGGCACACTGAAGGGACTCCAGGATAAATCTGCTCCTAGTTGATGCTGCTGCTGGGATGCTCCAGTCCACGTCTGGAATATTGAAGTCTCCAACCAGTACTACCTCTCTCTTGTCTGCCATCCTTTGGATGGCTAGCATCAGCTCCCTATCTGTTTCTTCCTCATGGGCTGGTGGTCTATAGACCACACCTGTGCGGACAGCTGGCCCCATTTTCCTTTCCAGCTTAACCCATAGTATCTCTCCCCCATTTTGTTCCTCCTGGATCTCTGTGGCCTTTATGTCATTTTTCACATACAGTGCCACTCCTCCTCCCTTCCTGCCTGCCCTGTCTCTTCTGAATATGTTGTAGCCAGGTATGGCCATCTCCCATAATTGCAGTCTTATTTCTGATTGATCTGGCATTGCAAAGCACTGCCCTAAGGGGACTGGTAGGCATTGCAGTCCCTCTGGCTGCCTGCCAACTCGGTCTGGTGGAACCCCCGAGGACAGAAACCAAACACATCTGGCCTCTCTCCAGGTCCCATCTAAACCCAGGGCACCTCCTGTACCTATCCCTTCTATCCTGCTCACCTCTAACAAGCCTACGGCGCCCCACCACAGCTGACCAGTACGGCGCCTCCTGATGCCAACCTCCCGAGAGCACCGTGCTGTCATGGCTGATATGCAGAGGTTGGGGAAAGGCTGAAGGTCAAGCAGCTGGGACACATCATAGGCAATCCGAGCCCTGCCCCAGACCTTTGCACATACCAGAAAACTGGCCTCCTTGCCTATAATAATTCCCCAGTCACACTACTTATGCCTACTAAAAACTAAAACTACTTTCCACTCACACCCATACACACAACTAATATATAAGAAGCCTAATCACTCACCACCACACACATCACACACCGCATACAGCCAGCTATACAGTTAAAATCCTCACCCCAACCCCCGTCAAAGTTTAAGCCCCCACCCACTACCCACTTTAAAACAAATATTTTGGCAGAAATCTTGTTCACAGGAGAGAAATAGAGTGCTACAGAGAATCAAAAATGCTCCTATTTAGAGCAATGTCCAGTGATTAGCAATACAAGCAATGTCAGTTCCCAGGACAGAGCCCTGCCGCTTGCTCTCACCTAACTGCACCTGAATTAGTGCTGAGAGCCACAGCAAAATCACTTGCTCCCAAAGTGCAGGAGAAAGCTTGCTGGTTGAAACAGTGGTAAGTAGAGGGACTGATTTTGGGATGGTTTAGAGCAAAAGTGGGACAGGCCTGGTGGGACTCTCACTCCAGTCAGGCCCAGAACCCACTCCAGGTCACAGTCAAAGATTTGTAGAAGGCCAACACTCACCTGGCCATGGTTTAAGCAACTGATAGGGCACTCCTGTCACCAGCACCTGGAGTTCCAGCAGTAGGTGGCAATCCAAGTCCACAGTCCAGGCCAAACTGGGAATGTCCAGAACAAGAATCTTCCACTAGGTCCTGGAGCAACAGTTCCTCTGCAATGCTGTAGGGCAGCTAGATGCTCTGAATACCAGTCTAGTCGCAAGCAGGGTTCTCCAGAAGGTGGAAACCCACACAATGCTCCATGAATTCCCAACAGCGGCGAGCAAACAGGAAAATCCCAGGCAGTCGCCCATAGTCCTCAAAGCGTGGATGTTGAGGCAAACCCAGGAAGTCCCACAATGATTCAGACCACTCAGCAGCACTGGCCAGCAGCAGAAGATAGAAGACTGGCTTCAGAAATGGCAGTTCAACAATTCAGACAGGTCCCAGTCTGACTCTCAATGGTACTCCCGACGTCTCGATGGCTGCCACAAATCAGCTCTTCTACTCCTCCTCCTCTGACTAAAGCATCCCAGCACTGGTAAGAGCACTCTATTCTCCTAACACTGAAAAACAAGAAAACTGGCTCCTAAAATTAACTGACTAATACGTCCCACACTAACTCTTTAAACCCTGCTCCTCAAACCTCACCTCTAAATGTTAAAATGTTAAAACATTAAAATTTATCAGACTGCAGACAGATACTGTCTCAGGAGTCAGCATATTGCACAAATTCACTCTCTTGTGTTTAAACAAAAAGCAAAAAAGAAAAGGCAGAGGAGGAATACTCAAGGCTTTGTTCAGAGCCTCTGCAAGTAACAGCCTAGTGTGGCTGCCATCTTGCTCCTCCTTCCAGCTGGGAAATACTATTGTTCGAGAGATGCTTCAGAACCTGCATTTCCAAATCAGCTGGACATTTATGGATAACCAGTGAAATTTCAAAGCCCCATACCTGAATAAATACATATAACTGTTTCTTTTTTTTTTTTGCAAGCTTTCAATTTATTCATGACTCAGTTTCCATTGCCTAAGTTTCATAAACCCCAATTGGACATAACCCGAGCAAGCAAGTCCAGAGTTCCATTTTGGAATACGAAAAATACCTTGTCCGCAGCGAGGAACCAGAGGATGCAACAATTCTCTGACAAGAGTGATAAATATTCTATCATCGCATTTTAGACCTTTCTGGAAATTATTAAATTAAAACAGACTATAACAGTACCCCACTGGATTGACCATACTGACCCCACCCTCCTTAATACTTAAATAAGTGACCCTCCCATTTTAATAGAGTTTAGTATGCTACTCCAAAAAAAACATAAAAAACAGACTAAATTACTGCACTTCAACTACAACAGTGGAGGAAAGATATAGGTAATATACAGGAATGTTGTAATCAGCAGAGATTTTATTAAATATATTTTCCTTTTCCTTGAAAGTTTCCAGTGCTTCCATTTTTGTACTTGTACTAAAGCTAATTTTAAATGGGTATCCCGATTCACAAATGCCATGTAACATAAGCTAAAACTGATCCCTGAAGCTCAATGGAGATACCTTCAATGGCGATCTGTGCAACACGTGCCTTCCAACCTTGATATTGTACAGTTCTGATACCCTTACTTTTAGACAAATTTATTACTGAGACAAATGCTTCAGAAAAGAATCTCAAAATGGTCTCCACCAGGGCCCAGTTGAAGAATCCTTTAAAAATCAACTGAGCTCATCAGTGTACTGCAAGCCAGCACCTTCAGGACTATGTGGCCCTGAAGAAGTGCCATACCCTAAAGGCTCCTCATTTGCATGCAAGTGTCATAATAAGGATCAATCCCAAACACATAAAGGAGGGGACTGATGAGGCACCCCGTCTGACTCCTCTACCAATCTGTATAGCAGAAGTGGTCCATCCATTAACCAAAGGGCTAACAGCAGCCTGACAATAAAACGTTTTCAACAAATCAATAAATTATTGCAGTATACCATACACCTGGAGGACTTTGAACAGTAATTCATGGGAGAGCTTGGCAAAAGCCTTTTTGTGGTCAATGGACTAAATAAAACCATCTAAACATCCCACGTTGTCCCATTCAAAGACTTCCCTTAAGGTGACCAAATTATCCTGAATATTATGCCCTGGAATGGAACATGACTGGTGTACTGAAATGATGTAGCCAACTGCTTTCTCCAGCCTTTTCACTAAGATCTTCACCAATATTTTAAAATCAGCATTCAAAAGGCTGATAGGATGCCAGTTTTGCAAAAGAGAGTTCATCCCTTTTTCTACAAAAAAATGAACAGTGATGATTGCACTGAAGATGTCAAAGAATGTGTCTCCAAAATCTCATTATATAAATGAACTGAGCAGGACCCAGCAGTATAAAAAAACACTTATAAAATTTGGCTTGAAGGCCATCACTACCAGGGCCAGACTTGGAGTTTAGGGATTTTACCACACCTTTCACTTCACTTAAGGCAATGGGTGGAATCATTGAGGTTTTCACCAAATCTGGGATGTCTGGAATCTCTAAGATGTGCAAAAATGATTCTGGCTGTACTGTTAGGGTGGTACCTAACATGATAGTCATGTATTGTTCCATGATAGTTAACAGGCTGTTGTTGTCTGATCAAAGTTTACCACTAGAATCCTTCAGTGCAGGGCCGGTGTCAGGTTTTTGTGGACCCCAGGCAATGGACCTCTAGAAGGCCCCCCTCAGACCCATTTGTCTGTTAAAAAAAAAACACACCACCAGCCAGCTTGCCAACAGCATTTCTCTCCACACAGTTGAGCCAGCAGACAATACAGCAGCAAAGGCACTAGGCAGATAGGCAGATTTTATACAGATGGATAGTGCAACAGTCCATAGTTGAGCCTCCACCCCTCCTGCTCTTCCCTGCTCCTTCCAATCCCAGGGTTTGTACTGTCTCCTACCTGCCTGTGGTGCAGCACCATGTGGGTCATGAAGGGAACATTATTCATGCCCGCTGGCTGCTGTCGACTTCGGACTTCTTGTCAATGGTGCCGTGGCCAGTTAGCTCCAAGTCCACACAAACCCGACGCAACTCATACAGACGCACTGACAGCGGCAACCAATTGCGCTACTCAGACAGTCCCCTGTCCTGGCCACTTCTCTTTGCTCTGCAACCGTCTCTCCACCTGCTGCACAGAACTTAGTAAATAATAAATAAGTTTATTGTTCGGTCATAAGCCATTACATATCACAAAAAACAAAACACATACAGACAAGATACATAGTTATAATTTAACATGTTTGGTACATAGCTTAAAATAGACACTTAGCAGCAATTTTCCACTCTTAACAAGTTCTCCAGCCTCCTAGATTTTAATTCCACAAAATCTTTTTTAGTTCATTTGTGTGCAGATTTAAATATTTTTTGCACTAATTCTTGAAATAGCTCCTAGAAGACATGCTGTCCTTTGTACAATCAATGCATCATTAGTAGTGAAAAGTATATTTAATAGGAGGTTCACCTCATGTGAATCTATCTTCTCCCAAATTGGTACTAACCAGTAATTTCTAGGTGTTTCATACCATTCACAGTTAAGAATGACATGATAGAGATCTTCAGGAAATTGTTTTGTACAGGAACAGTAACCCATCATTACATTTCTGTTCTTTTGATACCTGGCTGCTAAGACACTACTAGGGGAAATTTCATATCTATATCTGGTATACAATTGTCTTTGTTTAGGTTCTACCAGAATATCCAGGTAGTCTCTAAATCTGAAAGCACAATCATTTTACACCACCAAAGGAGAGACTTTAAGATGTTGGATTACATTTAGGTCTCTATTCTTATAATAATTACTAATTCTCTGATTCACATAATTTTTATACTTTAAACTTATTTTTTTATTTTTATTTACATATAATCTTGGAATATCCAAGCCTGTATCTAGTAAAATGCTATATACTTTTTGTAGCCAGCTTGACCTTAGGCAGCCTATCTTTTCCCACGACTTCTTCTCCTTTAAACTAAGAGAAGGAAGTCTATTTTTCCCCAAAGCCATTATTTTAGTCCAATAATTAACCTTTCGAGCATCCATATATGCATTAATTCTTGGGATTCCTGATTCAGCCCTTATCAAGGAAGGAGAAACTGATTGATTCAAGCCCAGACTGGTTCTATACAATTCATTTATCAGTATTTCCAACATCTTTACATTCTCTTAGTGCCACATTTCGGCTAAATAAAGTGCTTGTGTAAAATATTTGGTTCCAACTACCTGTATTAAGGGCTTTACTGTGTTACCTCCATATTTATTATTGAATATATTCAATGAATGTGCAGTTTGCAATAACTTAATTCTCAGGTTCTTAACATGCTTTAACCTACAGCCGTCATTTGAAATTTGTAATCCTAAATATGTATGTTTTAACCGTTCTTAACTTCTTTTCCCCAATCCTCCATACCTTTTCATTTTTATTAGAACCAAAAAATCATCACTTGACTTTTCTCTTGATTGATTCTAAGTTCATATTTAGTTGCATACATATTCAACAAATTCAGTTTGGCTTGAAGCCTTGATTTTGAGAGAGAAAGAAGAACCAAATCATCAGCATAGGCCAAAGCTGCACAATGTTTATCTCCAATTTTTGGTGAATCTGATAGAGATTACTCTAACGGAATTAACAATTTATTAATATATATGCAAAAAAGCAAGGGGCAAAAACACAGCCCTGACTAACCCCTCCATTTGTATCTATTTTTGCTGATATATATCCCTGATTCCCATATCTAATTTTTACCGAGGTATTAGAGTAAAGTTCTCCTATGATGTTGATAATTTCATTGCTAATGCTCCAATCCTTCATTAATTCCCATAATAATTTCCTTGAGATAGTATCAAAAGCCACATTAAAATCTATATAAGCTACATATAACTTTTGTTTACGAAGCCTAATGCATTTTTCATATAAGTGCATAAGCACAAAACAGTTGTCCAAAGCACTGTATCCAGCACGAAAACCTGCTTGGTATTCTGAAAATCCACCTAAATTTTGAGTTTGTTGTAGCAACCTGTTTAGAATAAATCTATAGAAACTTTTTCCTAAGTTATCCAACAGTGATATATGTCGGTACATTGAAGGATCCTTTTTATTTCCCTTTTTTATAAATAAAAATAATTACTGTACCCTTCCATCCTTCTGGAAATTTGAGGCTTGCTATACAAAAATTAAACAGGGAAGTAACAAATGGTGCCCAAAGAGATGGGGCTACTAGAAAGACTTCTGCCAGGATCTGATCTACTCCTGGGGCTTTTTTCTTTTTCAGACTTGCCAGTATCATGTATACCTCTGAAACTGTAAATACTATGGTACAAACTGTACTCTTAACAGAACTAAATCTATGATCAATTTGATTTTGATCATAGAATATTTTTGCATAGTAACTTACCCAGGTATCCAAGGGGATGTAAGCATCAATCTCATATCTGACCTTATTGGTCTCTTTAGCTACCATAAGCCAGTATGCTTTGTGATCATTATTATTAATGGCTATTAACATCTTCTCCCACTGTTTCAATCTAAATTCATGTTGTTTACTTTTTAAAAAAGCTTTGTATTCTTCCCTAGCTTTATTTAGTAGTTTCCAGCTCTTTTGGGACCTGTCTACATAGAAACATAGAATTTGATGGCAGATAAGGACCACTTGGCCCACCTAGTCTGCCCATTTTCCTACCTAACACATAAGCTGCAGATCCTAGTTAACCAACAGCTTACTTCCTCCTACCCCCCCACTAGGACTGCCTTATGTCTGTCCCATGCATTCTTGAATTCCTCCACTGTTCTTGACTCCACGACTTCCTCAGGGAGGCTGTTCCATGCATCCACAACCCTCTCTGTGAAAAAATACTTTCTCACATTACCTCTGAGCCGTCCCTCTATCTTCAAATTGTGCCCCCTTGCTCTTGCACATCTCTTTTTCTGAAAGATGCTACCCTCTTGGACTTAGGTGTCAGTGTGGCTCAGTTGGTAGCACATCCACCTCTGGACCAGAAGGTTGTAGGTTCTCGTCCCCCACCGGGATTGGATTTGCACCTAAAAATTGCTGGCATCCGAGTGCAGTACTGGGGGGTGCTGTACTGCTGGGGTGTGCCGTCCTTCAGATGAGACATTAAACTGAGGTCCCTTCTGCCCATCCTGGTGTTGTCCTGGTGGGCATCCAGGTGGAAGTAAAAGAACCCAGGGCACTCTTTGCAAAGAGTAGGGAACATTCCCGGTGTTCTGGCCAACATTCCCCTTCCTATAAACTGGTTCATGCAATTACCCAGGCTGTGTGTGGGTGATGATGTGCGATATGGCCGCCACCACACATTCAGTCACTTCACTACCAGTCTAGCATTGCTTGTAAAGCACTTTGGGATGTATGAAAAGTGCTATATAAATGCTGATTCTTCTTCTTCTTCTTCTTCTTTGTTGATTCCCTTGAGGTACTTGAAAGTTTCTATCATTTCCCCTCTCTCCCTTCTTTCCTCAAGGGTATACATATTAAGCTCCTTTAGTCTTTCTTCGTATGTCTTCTGGTGCAGACCCAGCGCCATTTTGGTTGCCCTCCTCTGGACAGCCTCCACTCTGTCTATGTCTTTGCAGAAATGGGGTCTCCAGAACTGCACACAGTACTCCAGATGGGGTCTCACCAACTGTCTGTACAGAGGGATAACAACTTCCTGTTTTCTACTATTGATGCCTCTTCCTATGCATCCCAGTATCCCCCCAGCCTTCCTTACTGCCTTCTCACATTGCTTGCCCACCTTTAGGTCATCTGATATAATTACCCCC
This sequence comes from Neoceratodus forsteri, assembly GCA_016271365.2. NCBI lineage: Eukaryota > Metazoa > Chordata > Ceratodontiformes > Ceratodontidae > Neoceratodus > Neoceratodus forsteri. The sequence continues at coordinate 1,022,631,831 of CM057450.1, forward strand.
AGGTCCCTTTCCATTTTTACTGTTGTCAGTATCTCACCCCCCCACTGTGTACGCTTCCCCTGGGTTTTTGTTTCCCATGTGCATTACCTTGCACTTCTTTGCATTGAATCTGAGCTGCCATACATTTGACCATTCCTCCAACCTTGTCAAATCCTTTCTCATCCTTTCCACTCCATCTGGTGTATCAACCCTGTTGCAGATCTTTGTGTCGTCTGCAAAGAGACATACTTTTCCATCCAGTTCCTCTGCAATGTCACTTATAAAGACATTAAAAAGGACCGGTCCCAGTACTGAACCCTGCGGTACCCCGCTAGTAACCCTCCTTTCTTCACTGTGTATTCCATTTACTACTACCCTTTGCGTACTGTTGTCTAGCCAATTTTTTTTTTTTTATCCAGGTTAGTCTAGTTTAATACATCTGATAAGCTGGTTTAAAGTTGTTTTAGCTTCATGACAATCTTTGTCAAATCAGGTGTTTACACTTACTCGTTTGAGTTCCTGTAAACTTTAACTGATAGCAGGTCTCTAATTTTCTGAAAGCAGCTATCCAAGATCAGCAGCAAATTCTTCCCCTGTTGGTTTAGGCTAGGGCAGTCTCCTGTATAATTTGTTGAATTTCAGTCTGATACAGTATATGTCTTTCCATTTTATTTTTACTTTTCCCTTATTTCTATTTGAGGATACAAAAAATCCTTCATTTCCGATTTCCCATTACCTTTCAGCAATAGAACTAAGGGAAAATGATCACTATCTGGTTTGGACATAACTCCACAACTACTCCATATATCCATCTTTCCATTCCAGAAGAAGTAATCAATCACTGTTGGGCCTCTGTTACAGTAATGAGTTGCTAAACCCTGGATATCTCCTTTTATCCTTCCATTTATTGGAGCCAGATTATGGCTTTTTAGGACTTCAATTAACTTTTTCCCCATCTTATTACACACACTATCTGTTGTATTTCTAGTCCACCTATAGGCATCTTCAATGCACCAATTATGGATGTCAGTATCACAAAAACCATCAAAATTGCCTATTCTGGCATTAAAATCCCCCCATATTATTGTATTTTCGCAGGCCATTATGGCTCAGGAATCATGTATTAAAGATTCCATATCCCTCCATATTTTATCTGAGTAATATTTTGAATTAGAGGGGGGCACATAAACATTCATTAGGCAGAACTCAAATTTATCCATTTGAACAAAAAAACTTGGCAAATTTGTAGTTTGTTGAATGTGTTCCACCTTAATCTCTTCACTAATTTTAACCCACGTCACCAATCCACCCAATGGTCTTCCTTGTCTACCAGTTTTATTGCCTGGCACTTGGTGCATGGCATATCCATTAAAGGATATATCATTTTCTGCCAAGTGCCATGTTTTCTGTAGACAAACTATTGTGTATTGTCCAATAAAATCTAACCATTCCCTATCTGCAAATTTAGACAGCAAACCTGCCACATTCCATGTCAATATAGATCTATATGTTATATTTTGATGTTGAATTTCTGACTCTGGTTTTTGATCTCTATCCAGTCTATGATCTTTGCACACCGTCAAAGCCCTCACAGTCAGTCGGCACTCCTAATCAAAAACACACAAGGCACCCCACTTGAACAAGTTAATAGTTTTAAATACCTGGGTATCACATTAGACACCTCCCTCTCCTACCATAGTCACATTCAACTCCTCGTTTCCGCTGCCAATACTAGAGTGGGTATCCTCTACAGACTGAAACACTGCTTACCCACACAGGCCATGCATCTTGCAGTCTCCTCCTCAATCCTCTCCCTAATTGACTACGGGATTGTGATCTATGGCTCAGCAGAACCCTCCACACTCGTAACATTAACACTGCCATGAATAAAGCCTGCCGTCTAGTCACAGGCAGCGACAGACTAACCTCATACCTGTGAGCTCTATGCCTTAGCTGGTTGCCTTAACTTCCAACAAAGGCTAAAGTATCACACCTGCATCCTCGCAAAAAAGATACATCTCAAGCAAGCCCCCGTCGGCCTTCTCCCCATTGTCAGTGCTGCCCCCATCAGGCACAATACAAGGCTCACAGCAAACCCCTCATTTCTGATCCCCCATTGTAGAATATCCCTTGGGCAAAGAGCCTTCTACTACCATGCCCCACTTTGGCTCAATACGTTACCACCCCCGCTCTCTCTGAACCATAGCATCTCCCTTTTCAAAGCAGGCCTCAAAGCTCAACTTCTTGAATCTGGCTTATGTGATTGTGGCTAACACTGCCCAATGCTTGTGCTCCCAAACCCTCCTGCTTCCGACACAGGGTCTCTCTAGATCCCACGAATCAGCATTTCCTTCACGTTTTTATATCAAGTGATTTTCAGAATGCTGCCTACTGCTGTCACCAGTTTATCTAACTTAATGCCTGAACTGTGTTTCCAGTACTGTTATGTGAATATTGCTTGTTTTGTATGTTTTCTTCCTGTACTTGTTTACCCTCCACCCCCATGTAACTGACGTGGAGCCTTTGCAAAAGAGTCTGTGACTCAAAGGATTGTAATTCCGATTTTATTCAATAAAATAAAATAAAAATAAATAAAATTCTGACAAATTACTCAACATTTCTAATTTATTGTAAAGGAAATATTATAACCTTGAGCCTCTTTTGTTTTATCCAACATTTGTGTGGAAATCTTACTGTTCTCTCTTATTGTATTCTGGCATCTTTGACCATATTGTACATCCATGTCCTGAGGAGAAACCAAATTAATTTCCATACTGTCCAGTGCAGGGACACTTCCCATTATCTTATTATGCAAACTGTCAAATTTAATCATTAGTTGGGTCTGATTACTATCCTGGTCAGATCCTGCTCTTTTTACCTCTAACGCTTTTGGAACTTCTATTGTTCAGGAATTGTTCAAATAAATCTGTCATGACCATCTTCAGTTTAACATTATTCTCCTTATTTTCTCTTGTTAATCCATATACAAAAAAAATCTTTGCTTCTTGAGATTCTTGCTCCAAATTCTCTGGAACTTTGTAAGCCTGATCCACTATATCACTATTGACTATATGAAGTCCTGCTACATCTAATATTGCAGCTTTTTGTAGTATTTTATCAGCGACCTCTTTCCCTGCAATAACCACATCTACTTGTCCTGCCCTATTTCTAGTATTATGCCTATACACTTTAGTAATACTAATTTCCCCAGTGGGATTTTTAGAACATGATTACACAGGTTTGTTATTGCATTTTTCAGTGTACCTGGATTCTCGCCAGGAATAGGTTTAAGACTGAAAATACTCAGTTGTCTATAATCATTTTGTAGCTTCTTATTCATCATATTCTTGTTTATAAAGTCAATTGAACATCCCCATTTTGCTAGTAATTTGTTGCTTAACCACACTTGATTGGCAAGTCCAGGAGTAGGAAAAAAGAGAAATACACAACTAACACCTTTTTCAACCCTATCCTTCCATACTTGGACAATATCAGACAATTCAATGTCCGCACCCATTGCCACCCTTAAAAGGTGCACAGTCTTATTTTTGTTGGACATCACAGATTCAGATTGTGCCCAGTTATAACCATAACGTCCTAGAATGGCACACTCCTCTACATTGATTTTCTCCACATTTACTTATTGACCATTCTTGTTTCCCCTATCCTGTATTACATACATAGGTTCTTCTTTAGTTGTCTTCAGTGTCAGTGGCTCAGTAGGTAGCACACTCGCCTCTGAGGCTGGGAGATCAGAGGGCTGTGGGTTCAGTTCCCACATCTGGCACTTGGGTTAATATTCCAGTACTGACACTGTAGTGCAGCATGAGAGGGGTGCTGCACTTCTGAGGTGCCGTCTTTCAGATGAGACGTTAAACCGAGGTCCCATCTGCTTGGATTGGTGGTAGTTCAGGTGGATGTTAAAGATCCCATGGCGCTTATCGAAAGTAGGGGAATTTCCCCAGTGTCCTGGCCAAATTTCCCTCATTCACTAACACTACCACCAACAGCTTAATCTGGTTCAAGGTCAGTTGGCATTCATCTGTATCCCCCTCCCCCGGGTCGTGCCTGAAAATAGGCAGGATTTGTCTAGGACACTTACCCGGTCAACAAAAGCTAAATAAATAAATACTTTATTCCACATAAGTCATTCACTACACCCTGTTCCATTTCTAAATTTTCCTTTTCTCTACCTAAGTCTTTGCATGAAGGATGCTTTTCCCCCAACTTGACTGGAAAATCATCCTTCTTCCCTTGTTTGTTTTGTTCACCCTTATCCTTTCTTACTGCTGTTGTAACCTTGTTATATCTATTTTGGTATTTTACATTTAATTTTACCCTTGTATTTTTTCTTTTGTTTCAGGAATACACAGAGATGGAAAATCAGGCCTTGGCAAAGTTGTGGTCTCCATAATCAGGGAGAAAGAGTACATCTGGGGTGATAACTTATACATTTTTATCAACACATCATCCATTCTAGAACTGTTTACAGCAATATTCTCCTTCAGTGTATCTATTTCTTTATGCAAAGCTATCAGCTGATCCAAAATTAGCAAATGTGCTGCATATGGATTCTTCATAAAAAAATTTTAGATCATTGCTTAAGCAGAATGGATAGGCTGTTATAGCCTCAGTCGAGGGATAATTCTCTCCTTTCCAATGTTTATTGGGACTAACTACATCTGGAACCCCTTTATCTTGATCTAACTTTTTTAAGCCACTTATGGTTCTCTGTAGACTTCCAGTAATATTTCTTAAATCAACACTCCATTTTTCTCCTGTGATATTTATGGGACTAATTGGTCCAGGGACTCAGAACAGTTTGAATAAGAGTCATAGTCTGGGTTCCGCAAATCACACTCCACCATCACCTCCCTACTAAGAATCACTGATGCCATCATCACTGGGATAGATAAAGGGCACATCACCTCAGCCATTTTCATTGACCTCGTCAAGGCCTTCAATACCGTCTCCCACTCCCTGCTACTAATCAAATTAAAAAACGCCGGTCTCACTGATCATGCCTTCAGCTGGTTTCATTCTTACCTGGAAGGCAGACACCGATCTGTAAAAATTGGCCCATGCGCCGCAAACCCCCTGCCAGTCTCTACCAGTGTCCCTCAAGGCTCGATCCTGGGCCCAATACTTTTCTCCATTTTTTTGAATGATCTCCCATCTGCCTGCTTGCGCACATCCATCCACATGTATGCGGATGACACCGTACTGTTTGCCACTGGCCCCTCCATCACTGAAGTGTCCACTGCACTCCAACAGGATTTCAGCTCTGTTCAGCATTGGTTCCACTCCAACCAATTGATCCTAATCTCTAAGAAAACCATCTCATTAACTTTCAGCTCGCTGGCTAGACTCTTTTGCCTGGTGGCTCATCCCTCTTACTTTACCTTGGATGGGACTCAAATACAGGCATGTACCTCCTTCAGGTACCTAGGGGTCTGGCTAGACCAGCACCTTGACTTCTCCTGTCACACTGAATCCATTCATAAGAAGTTACACCCTAAACTTGGCGCCCTATGCCGCAACAAGGGCTGCATCCCCATTTTGCCCAGGAAGGAAATTGTTCAAAAGATGATTCTCCCTTTTATAGATTACGGAGACACAGTCTATGGCTCAGCCCCCCTCTCTTCCCTAGCCAGCCTTGACACACTCTTCCACTCTTTCTGCCAGTTCATCTTGGACTGTCCTCAAAAGACTCACCACTGCAGCCTCTATAGCTCGCTAGCCCTACCCTCACTATTACACAAACTGGGGAATATGGGTGTGGGCAGGACAGTAGTGTGGTGGGTAGGTAATTGGCTGGGTGGCAGGACACAGAGGGTGGTGGTAAATGGCTGTCACTCCACAGAGGGAAGAGTGACCAGCAGGGTACCACAGGGATCAGTGTTGGGACCGGTCCTATTCAACATCTTCATCAGTGACCTTGCGCAGGACCTAGAAGGCAGAATTTCACTGTTTGCTGATGACACAAAGCTCTGTAACAGAGTAGACACACCAGAGGGTATAGACAGAATGAGAAGGGACCTGCAGAAACTTGAAGAATGGTCAGGGGTTTGGCAGTTGAAATTCAATGCAAGGAAGTGCAAAATAATGCATATGGGGCACAAAAACCCTGGCACAATATATCAGTTGGGGGGGTGAGGATATAGCATGCACCAAGCATGAAAGGGATCTTGGGGTTATCATCTCTGATGACCTCAAGGTAGAGAAACAGTGTGACAAGGCAGCAGGTAAAGCAAATAGGATGCTGGGATGCATAGGCAGGGGCATCACCAGCAGGAAAAGGAGTCATAATTCCGCTATACAAGACACTAGTGAGGCCCCACCTGGAGTACAGTGTACAGTTCTGGAGACCATACCTACTTAAGGACATAGACAGGGTAGAGAAGGTTCAGAGGATGGCAACAAAGATGGTGCATGGATTGCATCACAAGTCCTATGAAGACAGGTTGAAGGAACTGAACATGTACTCCCTGGAGGAGAGGAGGGAGAAAGCGAATATGATAGAGACATACAAGTATCTTACAGGGAGGAACGGGGTGCAGGAATACACTATTTTTAAACGAAAAAGATGTTCCAGGACTAGAGGGCATGGGATGAAGTTGGAGGGAGGACGATTCAGAGGAAACATGAGGAAGAATTTCTTCACAGAACGGGTGGTGGACAAGTGGAACACCCTGCCAGAGGAAGTGGTGGGGGCTGAAACAATCACGGGATTTAAGAATGCAGGGATAGACATAAAGGAATTCTGGAGGTCAGGGATAAGGGGCAACAGACTTCTAGGAAAACATAAACTGAACTTACGAGCTCAAATGGGCAGACTGGGTGGGCCATAGGCCCTTATCTGCCGACACTGTCTATGTATCTATGTTGGACCGGAGACAGATCCACTGCACCAGGGTCATAGCAAAATACTGGACTCAGTTGCTTCCCCCTTACCTTGAAGCCACCCTCTCGACAAGGCCACTGTCAGTCTATGCCCTTAGGAGCACTGATTCCAGGCTCCTACATATCCCCTTTATGGGTTCCTCCAAAGGCCAAGCTGCCTTCAAATACCGGTTGCCCAAAATTTGGAATACTTTGCCTTCTGTCATTAGGCATACCACAAACTCTAAGAGCCTCAACGACCTCCTCTATGCCCACTTCTCCACCAGCTGTGCATGCACCTAGCACTGCAAGCCTCCTGGTCACTTCTGTATCATGCCCAACTGCCCACTGCCCTCTCCTTTCTGGCCCATGGTCGACTCACACCCCTAACCTGGTCTCTCTGCCCCCTCCAACAGGGCTTCAAAGAGGACTTGCCTCTAAACCACTGCACCTTGACTTAGGCCAGATCTTCCAACCCTACACTAGGCTTTTGGCCTACACACAGCTGGTATTTGACCACATCAGTCTAGCAATCAACCACAATATTATCTGTATGCTAAATGGTCTGCTATGTCCGCTCGGATTCACCTCTCGTTACTTGTACTGTTGCAATTGTTGTTGATCTGTGAATATTTTATGCATCTATTTGTTTATTCTCTGTATTCCCAGTTCCCTTACCCCCAGGATGCATCTGGAATCGAGTGATACTTCGCTCAGCATGCCCTCCTGGTTAAACTCTTAAATAAATAAATAGTAAAGGTCTATTGAGACCTCACTTTTTTGTCTGCCATTCAAATTATCCGTGGTAATTTGCTGGATTACTTTTTTACTGTCTCAGCTGAAATATTAGAAAGGTCTCTCTGTTCTTTAGACAAGGGAGATAATCTATTATTAAATAATTTGGGAGTCAATGATAATCTTGAACTATCCCGATTTGGACTTAAAGTATCACTTTCTTGGGTTCCAATTATAAAAACACTAAAGGTCTCAGAGCAAGCCACCACTGAGGTTTCAGCTTCCAGTGACACTACCTTAGCAAAATGATCCCTGATCTTAATCTGCATTGATGTTCCCTGCTTTTTTTTTGACGTTTATTCTTTCATTTCCGTTTATTCTTTTCAGCTTTTCCCTGCTTCTTACTATTATTTTTTCCTGATCTTTTTCCACATTTTTGGGGCGCTGAAATTGCCACCACTGAGTCAGCCTTATTAGATTCTATAGATTCTATAATTACAACACTGGAGTTAACTGGATGCCCTATCGCTTTCCCTATGCCTCTATCAACCTCCAGTGCTTGCTTTCTAGTTAGCACCATATTTTCTTGTCTTAAAGTGCAAATTAATGCCTAGTCAGGTGTTTATTATAAAATAGAACACTGTGCACTGTACAACTATATTCTTACCAATAAATAATTGGAAAATATCTCTACCAGGGCTATAATAAAAGAACGAGACCCTATATTAACAAAACCCATGCAGAAATAAAGTTCCTTCAGACACTCAGCAAAACAATAAAATGTCCTTTCCCAGACTTGTCATATATGAAAAAACTGAGTAATTTCACAGATCTCACAGTTCATAACTCCAGCATTGCAGCATTGTTGGATTGACTTCAAGGTAAGCCACACTGCCTCCACTAATTAGAGTTCTTGCTTTATATCTTGAATTTTTGGGAGACTTTTGAATTCTTTAAAATTCTTTTAGGTTCTTTCCCAATGTTCGTTCTATATCTGTGTTCCACAAGTATTGGAATAGTACCACTCTCCTTGTCTAGTAATTTCCTTTACTTGGACTCCAATGTGCCACTAATAAAATAGAAACCAAATGAGTTTGATTCAATTAATTTGAATTGAACTCCAACTCCAACCTTTGCGCCAACCACTGGTGCCACCTCCTTAGCAATTCTAAGCCGACTGGAATGGTTGCTCAGGCCCACCCCTCCACCACACTCTCCTCCAGCTATTGGCTGCCTGCATATATTCCTTTCCACACCCCACCCCACCACAGCACTGAATGCTAATGATCTGATAGGGAGTCCGGACCCTGCTGGTCAGGGTCAACAAGCGGGGCTCACAGACAGACAGCCTTGGCTTTGGGTCAGGGTGATTTGGAATGGACACTAAACAATCATGTCACAGGCCAGGCCATGGCTTCACCAGTAGGAGTTGGAGCAGGGAGTGGAGCGGGAAAAAAAGCATGCTGCCAGCACAGCGCTACAGCAAAAGAGTTGATCATTTTTTTGATCCCCGCATGGGCTCTTCTCTGGTGTCAGGGCCCTGGGCAATTGCCCAGGTGGCCTGGGTGCTGATGCCAGCCTGCTTGAAGGAAGAAATTAATTTACTGTCAAGTCTATGTTTAAAATCTTTAAAAACATCACAAGACTGTTTGGACTCTTGTGTACCTATTTAGAGTTCTTTATAGACTGGTCATATTGTACTTCCTTCAACTGTGCCTTAATTCTGCATATTTAATCTGAAAAAGAACCAGGATACCATTGAGATCTGTCTATCAACTTTTGTAAGCAAGATCTAAGAACCAGACACTTTCTATAAGCAGTTTCAGACTTAATATTAGTCATTTTCTGGAAAAACTGTTCAAAATCCTCTTTGGAATCCACCTACCAGCGTGCTAAAGAATCATAGGGACAAATAATGGATTGATGGGCTTCCCATAGTATTTGCCATCTAGTTTTAATGTCAGTATCTTCCAGGAGGGATGTATTGAGTCTCCAGGTGCCCCTTCCCTTAGTGAACATGGGGTCTGAGGAGCATTCACAGATTGACACTAAATGATCAGAGGACTCAACTACAGCAGTTGCTGCCCTGGTTATTTGGCTTGAATTAGACACAAATATATACTCCGTCCTGGAGAACAGAGACCCATGAAAATAAATGCAACCTCCCTGGGAGTGTAATGTGTAGTAGGAATCTTTGAGACTTGAAGTGTTCAGCATATCTGGTTAAAAGGAGGAATCGCAATAAACTTTTTTTTTGCCCTGAGTCAGTCACTCCGATGGCACAATGGGACAATTAAAGTCACCCCCAAACAAAACTAGTCTGGATGTAAAGAAATAGGGTTGTACATCTTTAAAAAGGTCAATCAGTCCTGGTAGCCTTAGTTTGAGGGGCATATAGACAAATAAATGGATATTGCAAATTACCCCGGGCATCATCCAGAAATAAGAGCCTACCAGGATGAACGTCATTTAGTTTGATCAGGTTCCTGGCATATCCCCCTGATAAGAATACCCATTCCATCACATGCATCATCCCCTATGGAGGAAGCCCCCACAGTCCATAAAAACTGGGCCCTAGCAGCTCATGCTGTGTTTTGAGTCATGTATCTTGCACAAAATACATATGTCACTGAAATGACTCAAGGTAAAAACAGTTATGGTGCATTTCTTTTGGGACTTTAAACTGTTAGCATTTAAAGTCACAGCCATAAAATTAAGCATAGCCACAAAAAGAAAAAAATGGGTCAGAAGAGGCCCCATTAAAATGATATGCCTCTCATCCTCAAGGGCAGGGATCTAGCTCTCTATCTCCTTTTCTTGACAGTAGATGCCTCTGACTGGTAATCATGGAAGGATGGGTCTGTCTGAGTTGGACTAGAGTATACCTCCGAGTCCACATCCTCCTCCTCTGTATCCCCCACATTTTCTGTTTTTCCTGAAATACTTTAAATCTACAGTATTTGTTACTGTGATCCTAGAGAACTTAGTCACTTTAGGCTTTCTAAATGGAGTAAATGGGGTACACTCTGGGGAAGGCAAGGTGACTAGCAGGGTGCCACAGGGATCAGCATTAATCCCAGTTCTCTTCAATGTCTTTATTAGTGACATTTCAGAAAGACTGGAGGGAAAAGTATGCCTATTCACAGATGAAAATCTTCAACAGAGTGACACACCGGGGGGAAGGGGTGGGATGAAAGAATGAGGGAGGATCTAAAGAAGTTAGAACAATGGTCGTGAGTTTGGCAGCTAAGATTCAATGAAAAAAGTGCAAAATCATGCAGTTAGGGCACAAAAACACGGGGGCAATGTACCAACTCGGTGGGGAGGAATATTAGGAGATCAAAAAGAGATCTAGGGGTTATCACTTCTGAATACCTGAAAGTAGCTAAACAGTGTGACAAGGCAGTGGGAAAGGTTAGCAGAATGCTTGGATGCGTAGGGAGGGGTATCACCAGCAGAAAGAGGAAGGTAATAATATCCCTGTATAGATGCTAGTGAGACTCCATCTCAAGTACTGTATACAGTTCTGGAGACCCCATCTCCAAAAGGACATACATAGGGTGGAGGCGCTACAAAGGAGGTCAACCAAAATGTTGCAAGGCCTGCATCAGAAGCCCTATGAAGAAAGGCTTTTTCTACGTTACATTCTTTCTACTACTTGGGTCTGGTCAGCCCACGTTCTTCTCCACCCCAAGTCTCATCCCTCGGCCATGTCAGGACCTCATCTTTCTTCCCCCATGGTTATGCCCTCTGTGGTAGGGTGGTGGGGACCCCAATATCCCCACCAAGTAAGGATCCAGTGTCCGGGAGGGCTGCTGCTGCCGGGGGCAGGACCTGCAAGGGTCGACTGTCATCCAACATGCCCGGCAATTTTTTCCATGATTTTTCTTGCTTCCCCATAGGTGGAGCATGCCATGTCAATAATGGCTGTGCTGTGTTCACATCCGCCCACATCACGCCAGCCAATTGCTCCATCTCCCCTATATGTTTGAGGGGCCTTGCATGCCAGTAACCAGCCACTGCTTGGTGTCAGACTGATGCCAGTCCCTGCATCCCTCCTTCCCCGGGATAAAAGAGCTGTCCTCCAGACGCTCAATTCTCTCCCACCCTGGCTGACCCTTGGTGACCTACTCGCACCGTGAACATGGGTCACCGGTGTGGCAGGAGGTAAGGCATGATGCCTCAGCCCTCCATGCCACTGGGTCAGCCCTACAAAGAAAGACTTTAGTGAGCGGGGTGACTTTGGAGAGCTACTGCTGGTCTGTGAGTCTGACGAGGAAGCAGAGAGACAGACCCAGCAGTTAACATAGTATTGTGTGCCTTTTTAATACTTCTGTAAAAACTGTGCTGTAGTTCAGGGTTCCTGCAGCTGATTAACTGGACTACAACTGGGAGGAAGTGCACTGGGTTTTTTAGTCCCAGGGCAGTCCCTTACTGAACTACAAGTCCGCATTAGAGATAAACTTTTAGTTGCAGCCTTGTCAGGTTGTGTTTTAAATTGTTTTTGCACACTGTGCTGTCCAGTTGTCGACTTGTTGCCTAAAAATCCTACGTTTTAACTGAGAGACAGTCATGACCCCAGGAGGTACTTCTGGGTCATGTGCTTTATAAGTCATCACCCCTAGCAAGTGGGGTGGACTTGGGTGGAGCACGCATGGTGATGCACTTGGAGATGCACACCGAGACATGTTCATCAAGTGTCTGGCGTGTCCGGCATCAATGACAGGAACAGGGCAAACTATTCTGTAAGGTAACTTTCTGCTTGACCCTTGACTAACTGCAGCTAGCTTTACTGGCAAGAATTAAGAAATGCTTGGCCTAACCCACTGGTTTTGTGTTCCTCTGAGTGACAGCTAATAGGTAGGCTGTTTGGATATATGTACACGTTTGTTGATATTTGACATTGGCTGTATACTCACTGAGTTAAAAACCCCCTCTACTGTGACCATTTGCCAACATTTCAATCCGATTTACTAAATCCCTTATCGTACTGTTAAATATCTGACCTACATCAGCCATTCCAATAAGTATAAATTATTCTACTTTCTGCCTTAAAAAAAAAACATATATATATATATATAACACCAGATGTCCATCTCCAGGCCCCGGTTACTTAAACTCATCCCTTGCTTTGAGCAGGTGCTATATACAGTTATTACCTAACAGAAGGAGCACCACGTAACTGTTTGGTGGTGCTCCCTTTGTGCCCCAAGGACATACAGCTTATTTTCAGTGGTTCAGGCACTAGAAGGCATTCTCCTGCAGTTGGGCATTCTGGAAACTGTAGTTCACTAAAGCCTGATGAACTACAAAAATGGCAGACAGTACAGCAGTTGCTGACTGCTTATTTTAATTAAGTACTGGGTGTAAACCCCCACTGGTTTTTAAAAAGGATTTGTGCACTCTCTAACCAAAGTTATTGTAAACTAGTACAAGCTACACTCTATTTGAGACTCCCGAAGGTGAGCACATTACCAGAGGTTCACTTTCGGGTCTCGGCTACTTAACTTGACCCCCACTGTGAGTGGTTGCGAGCATAAGCGGGTGAGCATGTAGGACAGACGGGATAAAGGGGCAGGGAGCTACTATAAAAGGTCACTGTGCTTAAACATAAAAAAGACAAAAAACAGTGTTGCACCTGTTAGTATGGATCTTAATGTAGTTGCCCTCACCACAGGGGAAATGGGTATTAAGTGCTCTACATGTAATATATCCAACTATATCGTGCTTCAAAACTTCCTTATGTAACCACCTTATTAACACCCGATGCTGTAACTGCCGCTAGTCAAAGCCGTACTCAATACTTATGACAAAGCTTATTACTAAGCTGCTAAGGACAACATAACTCTGGTATTGTTTGCATCCATCCTACCTGTACCAGCTTGTTTGTATCTATGTCTTAATTTACTGTTGTACCTATGTGTTGTACTGCTATACTGTGTATTTCGGTTTGTCTTACTGTGACAAGGTACCTTTGTAAATGAGCCTATGGCTCAAAGGTTTTCCAAACTGCTGTTTAAATAAAATAAAAAATTAAAAAAAAATAATATGTTCAGCACAAAACCAGAATCGCTGTTTGAGATTTATACCTGCAAAAATATTGCACTGACTTACAAGATGTATACAAAAAGCTTACTGCAAGTGAAAATTAAGTTAGAAAACTGAGGGCTGGGCCAGCCCAGTGGCATCGAAGGTTGAGGTGCCGGACTTCACACCTCGCACCATGCCGGCAACCCTGGTTAGGGAGCGAGCTTGGGCCACCGGGGGTCAGCAGGGGAGGGAGAGGATTGAGTGTCCAATGAGAGCTCTCCTCTCCCGGAGATGGGTGGGTACATCGTCCTGCTCCTTGGCTGCCTCCTGATGGAGGATAGGGGACAACACCAGATTCCGCGAGACTTGAAGAGTGGCTTTGTGATGCTCGCACTCCTCCACATGTTCATGGCCATGAGGGGGAGGGACCAGAAAAAGAGAAATCATGTAGCAGGTTCCATGATGTCCCTTCCAGCAGACCTGCACCGCTACCTTGAGACTGCCCATAATTTCCCATTAAATAGGGCTCGGGGTACCTGGGGGGCAGTGTCCAGGGTGACCAGAAGAATGATGGCTCTCCGCCTGTAGGCCGGGGCGGAAAAATACAAGATGGAAAGAAAACTGAGGGCTAGGTTGGAAGAGTACAAGATAAACACCATATTATTAGTGAAGGGACAAGTACCAAAAGACAAAGGGCAATCGAGGAGGAGGATGAGGAGGATAGGGATGATTGGAGTATAGTGGGAAACAGAAAGAGTACCAAAAAAGGTAGGAGGGCATTAGGAGCCACTATTGAAATGGAAAATCTCTACACACCCCTGGCTCACCTATTGGGGAACATCGAAGCACAATCATAAGAAATGTTAGACTTAGTCAGTACAGATATTTCAGACGAAACACATATTGTTAAAGTAGTAAACCTAAATGGGAAAACAACAGCCCAAACCAAAGTACAAGAACCAACCACTACAATTGAAATGGAAACAATAAAAGAGCAGAAATCCATATTAGGTGACTGAGTATACCAATAGATACTCCACAAGGGGGAATAAACAAAACACTACCAGTTGTAGTTATAGGGGAGCTACAATAAATGATATAACAGGTATGCTTCCTGGTATTTTAAAAGATACAGAAAGCCCAAAAACCATGTGGTTACATGCAGGAACAAACAATTTGGGGAGACATTCTGTTGATGACAAAATAAAAGAAACAGGAAAAATATATGGGGTTTTGAAACAAGCAAATGCCAATATCAACTATTCAGAGGTACTCCCTGTGCCAAGGGCTGGCTGGGAAAGAACAAAATGGACAAAGGCATATAATAACTGGTTAAGAAGATGGTGTTTGAGTAAGGGTATCAGGTGTATAAAAACATAGTAGATGTTTGAAAACAGTGAGGACTTGTATAGTACTGATGGCTTACATTTAAACAGAAAAGGTTCCAAATTTCTGGGTAATATGTTCTACAATGAAGTAAGCAGTACTACTCATACCCAAAAAAACTGAAAACAAGGGCTGTAGGGACAACAATGTGGAGAAAGGGCCATACACACAAACAAACAGACAAGAAACCATGCAGTGGGAAACAGGATATATCTGTATTTCTAGCAAATGCAAGAATCTTAAATGTTGTTAAAAAAGTGGATTTAGAATTGATTATGCTAGAAAGACAACTAGATCTAGTTGTGATAACGGAAACCTGGTGGTTGGATAGTACCACTTGGAGTAGGACTATACCAGGCTATAGAGTGTTCCATAGGGAAAGAGAGGGGGAGGAGTGGCACTGTGTGTTAAGGAAGATATAAAGTGCAGACAGGTAAACATCGATGGGCAGATGACATCAAAGAATGAGTTATTGTGGGTTGAATTAATGAGAGAAAATGGCAAAAATCTCTTGGTAGGGGTATGCTACAGGCCACCTGATATTGAAACATTAGATCATACTAACTTACTAGATAACATTAGTGAGAAAATGCAAAATAAAGAAGTATTACTCCTGTGGGACTTCAATGTACCAAGAATCAATTGGAACACTGGAGCAGTATCCAATAATCAGGAACAACTCTTGATGGATGTCTGTATTGAACATGGGCTGCACCAAATGGTGGACAAACCCACCAGGAACCACAGTATCCTAGATCTAGTACTAACCAACAGAGCAGATGTTATTAAAGAACTACTAATCCAGGAGCCCCTAATAAATAGTGACCACAACATTGCCACGTTTAAAATCGACACAAAACCTAAAAAAATCCTAAGTCATACAGTTTGGGCTGGCAGTATAGCCTAGAGGTTAGAGGAACGAGGTGTGAATGAGCTTGATACATCCAGCAAACCAGACCTGAGTTTGATTCTCACAATCTCCACTTGCGTACTGTGTGACTCTGACCAAGTCACTTAACTGCCCAGTGCTCCCAGGTCACCCCTGAAAACAGGCACTTGTGCCTAGTGGGCCTTACCCGGTTACCAAAGACTAAAATAAAAAAAAAAATAATAATAAAAAAACTATAATAGAGCAGATTTTCAAATAATTAGGCAAAATTTATCAGACTGGGACAGGGAAGTGGGAAATCCAACAACAGAATAACTATGGCTAAGGATTAAGTACAGGTTATTAGAGCTGGATGACAACTACGTACCTAATAAAACTTATATAGTAAAAGGGGAAAGGTACCAGTATGGTACACAAATAGAGTGAAACAACAACTAAATAAAAGGAGGCAGGCATACAGGGCAGCGAAGAGAGATAACAACTATAATATAAACAAATACAATCAACAACTGAAGATAAGTAAAAAGACCATCAGACAGGAAAAAAGCAAAGTAGAATTTGGACTGGCACATACAAAAGACAACGGCAAGTACTTTTGCTTATGTTAATAATAAATCCGTAGACAGAACAGTAGGCCCTATTAAGCTAGGGGACACTGAATGTTCAGCCCCAGAAGCGCAGGCTACAATCTTTAATCAATACTTCTGCTCAGTATATGAGAAGGAGCAGGACAAGGGTGCAGGTATGGGTAGCATTAGCAACATGCCACCAGAAATTAACACAAGCAACCTTAAAAATATAATAAGATCTGAAATAATTACAAAACTACAAAAAATAGAGCCATCAAAGTCGGCTGGGCCAGGTAATTTACATCCCAGGCTACTGAAGGAGGTCAGTTCCTGGATGCTGGGCCCTTTACTAACACTTTTCAATGTGTCTGTGTTAACAGAAGAGGTTCCTAGAGACCGGAGGACAGCAATAGTTGTCTGTATATTCAACAAATGTGACAAAGCAGAGGTGGACAACTATAGACCCATAAGTTTGACAGCTATTGTTGGAAAAATGCTTGAATCAATAATCAAAGACAGGTTGGAAGGCGAATTAGAGATTAAAAAAACTTAGTGATGAATCACAACATGGGTTTAGGAAGCAGAGATCATGCCTAACAAATACCCTTGTTTTCAATGAAAAAGTCAGTGAATTCATGGACAATAAACAACCACTTGATGTGATATACTTGGATTTAAAAAAAGCTTCCAATAAGGTACCACATGAAACACTATTACACAAAATGTTCAAACTAAGTATAAATACAACACTACTGAAGTGAGTCAACTCTTGGCTAACAGAGATGATTCAGAAGGTCAAAATAAGGGGACATATATCCAAGTGTGGGCGGATCACAAGTGGGGTGACCCAGGGGCCGACATTGTTTTCCCTCTTTATTTTGGATATTCCACCCCACAGTCCACTCTCTCTATATCCAAAATGGGGGGAAGGAACATCCAATGCCTCACATTTTATATAGAGCCAAAAGCAGATCTCAGTCACACTGACTCCTTCATTACAAAAGAGTATGGTCACGGTTTTACAGCAGGTTTAGTTAACAGTATGGTCACAAAAGGTGACCATAATGGAGTGTTTTTACACGTGGAGTATAAAGCACAACGTTTGTTCAGAGATTTAACCTGTTTGAAGCTGATGTGATATGTTTCTTCCCCAACAACGAGAATGAAAGTGTACAGATCCAAGGCAGAGAAGCTCACAGGGTCCTTGAACAATGAATGGATGATGTAAGTCCTGTCTAGTGGATGTTCCAGACCCCTGAAGGTACTGAAGCCAAACCATGATGCAGCATTGCACTGTCTCAGATTTTGCAGTGAACAGGTCTGAATATGTTGGTGCTGGTTGAGCAGACTCAGGGACAACAAAAAGAGTAGTAAACAGACTGTGATTCTCCTAACTTGGGCAGGCAGAGGGAGCAGTGAGTCCCACTGAGTAAGTCTATCTTCAGGTACACTTATTATTCAGTTGTAGATTAGAAGGCAGGGGACAGGGTTGGAGATAGAAGCTGCAGCAGGTATGGAAGGAGGGCTATCAGCCTGTACAGTGGAGGCAGCAACACGCTGTGCAAGAGCAGAAGCCAATTCCTCTGCTGTGCTATCCTGCAGAGATACCTTTGACTGGCTGGCTACAGTTTCAGTAGCGTCTGGGACTTTACCTTTAAGTGGGGAACTCTGCATCTGTGTAAATGGCTAGATTGACACTGCTTGCAACTCGGAGTTGCCCAGCAGTTCTGTGTCAGGGTTTCAGACAGGTTCTGCCTGTGGAAACCCTTGGGAGTCAGGTGGTACAGGCTTATTTACAACACTGGGACTTGCAGCTTGTTTGCTTAGTGCTGACAGTCTTGAAACGCCTACTACTCATTGAAAAGCCAGTTTTCATTATTAGGTTCAGGGCAATATTGCTATTACTATATTTCACCATTTTGAAGCCACCCCCGAATAGAAGCAGTGGCTGAAAAAACTTTTGTTAATAGAAGTTGCCTCCCGTATTGTAGCCACATTTTCTAAATGGCTAAATACATCAGCTAGCTGACATGATTTATCCAGTCTCTCCACAGTTTTCTCTACTCTCACTATTTTTGCAGCTACGCAGACACTCTCTCTCTCTCCTACAAACAGATCTCACAGTCCTCCATCAACCCTCTGTGATCAAGGTCTGATGAAACTTGTCAGTGTAGTGCAGACAGAGTGAGCAGAGCAACAGCAGATCAGCAACCATGTAGCAGCACAGAGAATCGGCATACCGATCGGGGCTAAGCAAGTAAACAGCATTTCTGGCAGAGATGTCTTTTTTTTTTTAAATTAAACTTTCAGACACTGCCTTACTTGTAACTTGCCTGTTGCTTAATATTTGTAATCAGCAGCACTGCCTTACATCTCAGTACCATGACCCCAGTTTACCCATAAGTGCTGTGCAACGGTCAGTCTCAGTAACCAGTGTCACTATATTGGGTTGAAAAGAGGGCCTCGGAGCACAAATGTTTCTACCTTTCCAGCATGGAATTCAAAGGCAATTTTGGTAATCTTGATGGCAGCTTGTCAAGTGTGTTTATCAATTAAAGCATTCCCCGAATTGTAGCTGCCCCTGTTTAGAAGCTGCGGCTCAAAATAAAAAAATATAATAGAAGCTGTGGCTTCTAAAAGGTGAAATACAATAGTTGTTACCATGTATTGACCATCTATAGCCATAGATCAGCTTGCCTGAGCCAGAGTCATAATTTCTACCATCATCAGTATGGCAGGTTGTAAACACAAGATCTGTCAGCAGCATAGACCTGTCCAACTGCCAATAATGCAGACTCCACCCACCATGTAGAGGAATCAGTTGCAGTGGTAGAAACTGGTGGTGCGGAAATCAGAGCCTGTCTCCTTCTGCAGAGACAGAATTTCCCTGAGCTGTCAGAAGACTCTTCCACTCTCTCACCACTAGTCATCATACCAGCTATTATGGCCTTAGGAGCAGATGACAGCGTCTCTGGACTATTTATTTTTTGGCTTCTTCACTGAGCAACTGAAGTAGCAGGGTTTTTTTTTCTGCAGTCAGAAGATGTTCCGCAGGTATAATCCATCACAGGTATAGACTCAGCAGGTGTAACAGGCTTAGCAGGTGTCACAGGCAATTCATGCTTTGCATCAGTATTCATACCATTTATATCCAAGAAGTCTGAATTTTGATTAAAACAGACTGATTTTTCCATATGCTTAAAAGAAAGAGGTTTGGGTACAATGTCAATCGAGATTTCAGACTCAGAGACAAAACTATCATGCACACCTATTCCTCTTTCTCCTCTGTCTCCAGGGTTGGCCATCTTGCCAGCAGCAAAACGGCCACAGTGCTCCCTCTGAAGAGCAGGGGAATTTTTTTTATTGATTACAAATCAAACAATACAATAACACTCATAACTGTGCATTCACATCTCTACAGTTCTATTCCTCCCTACTGTATATAACCCCAAAGAAAAGAAATACTTATTCCCAAACATAAGCAAGGAAAAGGTTTACTACATTTCTATTACCCCCTGACATACTCTCTCATCTCATTATTCCTCAAACAGAAACATATAATTGTGCCATTGAATTCTTAGGATATGTGTAGGGGCACTCTTCCCTTCCTGATAGTGTATATTCTGTAATTCTATTCTGATTGTATTCTCTAACTGTATATTCCTACCAGCCACGTGGCATCTATGTCATACTTGCTCCACTTCTGTCCATATATACCTAACACTAGTTCTGTATACTGTATGTAAGATTTTGAGACAGCAGTTCTTCCCACTGCTATGCATAGTATGTCCAAAATTGTTTCACATAGGGACACTGTAAACAGAACTGTTCCTGGGTTTCCAACTACTGTATGCAATCTTCCCTCAGACAGTATCTCTCACTAACCTGTTTATGTTTGTGTAAGTTGTGCACTCCTAGCCTGCCATGGATGCTTAACCAGTGTACATCCCAAGCAAATACAGGAATTCTTTTGTTGTTCAGATATTGTATGACTTGTTCTGAGTATTGTGCAGGACACTGTGGCAATTCTAGTTTATCATAAAATGTAGTGGTTTGTATTTCTTGATACAATTGTTTTTTCGTCTGTGTGGTAACATGTTGCATCATAAGGGCCCATGCTTTATTTTCTTTATTACAGCTACTATGTAGTCTGGGGTGTTGCAAAGATTTTTCTGTGTTTTTAGTTTGTTGGTTTGCCATCTTGTCATATATAGTTCCAACCACTCCTGTATATTCTTCGACCATGGTTTTCCGTTAGGCCACAAGGTTATGCTAATATTCTGAGTTAAACAAAATGCTATAGAAAAAAACTATAGGATTCACAATTCCTACCCCTCCTTCCTATTTGGGTCTATATGCAGTGTTCCATTTTATTGGGTTCAACCAACATCCTCAAAACACTTGAAAAAACACATTAAGTAGTCTTGTCTTCATTGTCTTGGGTACTGGGAATATGTAACTAACATAAAGAAATATAGGAATTATCAAGTGTTTAATCAACAATGTGCATTTTAATTTTGAAATTTTTACTTTTCCAAAGATTTACTTTATTCACTGCTGTTTGTAGGCAAGAGTCCCGATTTTTTTCTGCCACATTTTCTTCACTATAGGTGATCCCTAATATTGTCATGTCTTGTATTCTTACAGGTATTCCTGATATACTCTGTACTGGGGAATCCTCTACAGCCCCTGTATAACATCTAGAACTTTTATTATAATTTATTTTAGATCCTGAGGCCATAGTGAATTTTTCCAATGCTTGAGTTATCTCTGTTTCTTCTGATTTCCTATTAATCATGAGGACCATATCATCAATATAAGCCTTGATTTTTATTGTTGGGGTATAAATATTTAAAGAAACACCAATAATTCTTTCATCATTCTGTATCTTGCTTAATAAAGGATCTTTCCTGAAAATATAGAGCAGGGGACTTAAAGGGCAACCTTGCCTCACACCTCTCTGTAAACTGTTGGTATTTCCAACCCATCCATTTATGTATAGTGTAACACCAGCTGCGTAATACCAACTTTTTATCCATCCAATAAATTTAGATGGTATATTGTAGTGTCCTAACACTCTGAATAGGTATTTGTGTGATAACCTATCAAAGGCCTTTTCTTGGTCTATGCTTAATACATACCCTGACAGTGATCCCTGATTCCCTCTTGTATACAATTCTTGTAGCCTTATTAAATTATCTGGAATGGTTCTATGTTTTATAGAACACATTTGATATGGACTTAATAATTTTCCTGCTATGGTACTTAATCTTCTTTGAAGTATTTTTGCCAATATTTTGTAGTCTATGTTTAGCGGACGCCAGTTCCTCATATCAGCTTTATCATCTTTTTTATGAATTAACATTAGTAAGGCTTCATACTCTGTTGTTGTTATTTGTCCCTCATTCAGACAATCATTATAAAGTTCTGCCAGAATGGGTACTAGATGCTCCTTAAACTTTTTGTAAAATTCTGCACTCAGGCCTTCTTTACCTGGTGCTGTGTCATTCTTCAATTTACCTATACAATGTAATACGTCTACCGTGGTAATAGATGTGTTTAACTGGTATATTTCAGTTTCTGTCAAGTTTGGGATATTAAATTTACTGAACATTCAGCAGTATTTTGAATATTTGGGGTGACACTAAACTGGTCCTTCACAAATCTCTCAACTGTATCTATTATTCCTTGTTTTGTGATGGTTATTTGTGCATCTTCCTGGTAAACAGTATGGCAAGATCTCTTTTCTGTTCTAATATTGCAGTCCCTATTAGGGTCAAAAATTTGTTTTTGGCGCTGTGTGTCAAATCTCATTTCTTGGTACAGGGACTGTGCCATGTCATATTATAAGTCCCTCATTTGTTTTTGAACATTACATATTTGTGTGCTATAGTCTCATTTTTCTGTTTCAATCCTTCCTGGCTATTAGTGTCTGCAATTGAGTTCTGAGCTGTAGGTATTGCACATATTCTGTTCCTGCTTGTGTCCCCACATAGTTACTAAATAACTGACATATTTTTCTTGCTGTCTTCCCACCAGTTCCCTATTGTGTCATAAAAACATATAACTGATAGTCTTGCTTCCCGTAAATGTTTCCACTGTTTTATCAGTTGTTCATCATTTAGCTTACTATTATTCATTCTCCAGATGCCTTTTCCATGCATGGGAGTCTTCCCCATGTGTAACAAGCATTGTAGCATCCTGTGATCAATGTATTCGTAACCATGGACATTTATAGATGAAATCTGTAAATGTTCAGAAACAAAAATAAAATCAATTCTGGTTGAAAGTGATCCTCAAAAATAGGTGTTTCCCACTGTGTGATGTAATGCCTTATAAACACCTTGTAATTTTGCAGTCTTGATTATATGTTTTAAACAATTTGTGTCACTATATAATGTCTGTGTGTGTAGGCCCCCTATCTTCCTGTTGTAGTCCACAATTGAAATCTCCAGCCCATATCACAGTTCTGGATGTGTGTAAGTATGGCTGGATGTCATTAAACAAACTGACCCACAAGGCTTTCGTCTGAGGAGCATTTATTGTTATTACTCTTAGTCTTTCTGTCTCATATGAAATGTCTAATGCCAGGGCTCTTCCTGGCAGTATTTCAATTAGTTTTGTCATTTTAAATCCCCTGTCGTTGAACAAAACTCCCAGCCCATCACACCTGTCAAGCCCAATAGAGCAAAGAAATGTCCCTTTCACCCAAAGTCTAAAAGCCTGATTAATTTCATATTTAGTTTTAATCCTGTTGTCTTGCAGTAAGATAAGCTGACAGTCTAGTGTGGATAGACTAGCCATTACCGATAAACGTTTTCTATAACCTTCAATGTTGTTGACATTGATTTATGCTATTTTTAAGGTAGACATAATGGTTTAAAAAGGGGTGTAGTCTCATGAGGCTACCTTGTCCTGTGACCCGGTTCTCCTGGAAACTGCAGAATGGGTACCAGTAATTTGTTCCTCTTGATCAGAAAGGGGGTCCTTCTATGAAGATGCCACTGAGGAATCTTCTGATTCTTCAACTTCTGTATCAGTATCCCCCTAATTTGTCTTCCTGGAAAACACACTGAATTGATTTTTATATAACATACTGGCTGGATTTTTTTATTTCTTTTCCTTTTGAAGAGATTTCCCTTCATCTCTGGGCCTCTTTTTTAACCCTCTCCTTCCCTTCACCTGCTTAAATTCTCCAGTTTTGTGGGCGGGGCATATGCTCATGTGTCTTTGTTTCCCTTACTAGTCTGTGACTGCATAGTCTACTTCAGGCTGTGTCGTCTCAATGTTTTCTACCTGTTCTGTGACTTCTAGCTCTACTTCTGCCACTAGTACAGTCTGCATGGTATCATCTCTTAAACTTTCTAGGTTATTGTCAGGCTCCTTTTCCTGCTCTAATGTTGTGCTTTTCATCCCTTCCAAACATTTTTCTGAAACCTACATCATCCCTTTCTGTTAAGCCTGTGTTTCCACTGCCTCAGGAGATAAAGATTCTCCTCTGTTTTGGGAAGCCCAGGACATTTGGCATAAGAATGCCCCCATCTCTCACATAAGTTGCACTTGAAAGTGTTTTGGCATTCCTTAGCCAAATGGCCATACTCTAAACAATGGCCGCACTTAATGCTATCACAAGCACTCCCTATATGCTCCCTAGAACAACATTTGAAACATGACTAAGGCTGTTCCATATACCACAATAATCCTCTTTCCCTTCCTAAAAAGAAATTACCTGGTAAATGCAGAATCCCCATATCTGTTTGCCGTAGTTTAACTCTTATCTTCCACCCTCCAGTCCAAATCTGCTCTGAGTCTAAAATTAATGTAGGAGTATCCAACACTTCACACCGCTGTGCCATAACCAAAACAGTATATCAGATATATTCTCTCCCTCATTTTTAAACAGAACTGTGAATGTTCATAATACAGGTTTACTGGGAGGAACTGCCAAAAAAGGGTCCATAAGGGAGTCTTGTGAATCTCATTATATTTAGTCCAAAACCTGTCTAAGTCAGTGATGGTTTTAAAACTTATGTCCAAATTAGCATCCCCTGTGTGGATCAGTGCATATATTTCTGAGGCAAAACATTTCATAGAGTCTTTAAGTAAAGTTTGGGCAATGTAAATTCTGTCAGGTGGATGCTCAAGGCCACCTTTGTAAATGAGTCTTACTGCATTCCGTCTGGGGGGTGGCTCTCCCCATGGTATGAATAATTCAGCAAATTTACTTGGTGGTTCTTTTTTTTGTTCCTGAGCACTTTCTTGTCCCTTAATACTTCCATTGTCATGTTGGATAGTGTAATTCCCTTCCATGTGTGTATGTGCAGGGGCCCCTACAGAAGGGCTAGGCACTACATCATCTTTGCACATTTCTTGCGGTTTAGAGTCCTTTACTTGTACTGTACCTTTAACTTGTGCATCTGCCTTGCATTTTTTACCACAGAGTCGGTAGCATCTGGCTCTTAAGTTCTATCTTGAACCTAACTTGCTGCCAGTAATGCCTGTTCTGGTGATCAGTTCCCTGCTTCTTCTTGTTTTTGTTTTATAGATTTCTTTGTTCCTAGCAGGGTGTTTTTTTTTTGCTGTTGTTGTTTCTTTTTGCTCCCTTTTTCACCTTGATATCTGTCCTCTGTTTCAACATAAGTTACAGGCCACAGAAGCAGTGTTTCAATTTCTAGTAATCTTTCAGAAAGATCTCTCTGTTTGCCATTACCAATGATATCACTTACTGTGCCATGGCTAGATTGAGTTTTGCCTGGTATTGAGGTTTCATTTTGGCGTTCCACTTTGTTTTTTGCAGTACTAACCATTCACAACTCTTTTATCTCACTCCTGATGTGCTCAGTGGAAAAAAGTCTTTCATGATGATGCATCATCATTTGTCAATTGCAGCTGAGTGGCTGTCTCTGTTTATGTCTCTGAACATGCCACTTGTTCATTCGTAGTGCCAGAATCATGCGCTGGGTTCGTTTGCTGCTTTAGAATGGCCAGCTCCATTTCAGTAAGCATTTCTAACAGCTGCTTTTTCTTTATTTCCAACTCCTGTAACAATTCTCCATTCTCCTGTAACTCTGGTTGCCATTGAGTTATCCATTCAGTTATATGCACAAACATGGTGCCTTCTTCTTCTTCTTCTCCCATTTCCATGCTAGCATCCACTTTAAGTGAAAACATATTCTCAAGTTCCATGTCTTTGTCAGCCTCTTACACTGAAACCTGGGGGGAGGCTGTTCCACCAACTTCCGCTACCTCCATCTGCTGTTTTCCACCTCCAGACAAGGCCATCTTGGCTGATAGCCAAATAGCCAAGAGCTACCCCGACCAAAGAGAAAGAAACTTCCCTGGTGTTCTGGCCATATTCCCCCATTCAATAAGAAAATACCTCCAACAGCTTAATCTGGTCCAATATGTCAGTTTGCATTTGCAGACAAGGCTGACAATAGACAGAATTGACCAGCCCTCCTTCCCTAAGCTTGGTGTGTTGTATCAAAACAATACTGCCTTCCTCTCCCAGTCTACATTATTGCATTATACACCATTAAAATGCCATTAAATACTTCTATTAAATTTCCATTACAGTTTCCCATTAACTTCCATTAATCGGTATATAATTAATGGCCCATATTACACTGCAAAGTCTGTCTAACCATTACATTTAATGGGTTATTCGCACATATTCTGTCCATTAAATTGTTAATGGGCATTAAAATGTAATAGTAAGTTTAATGGTCGAGTAGCCATTAGTTGAGTAGACATTAATTTCTGTTAATGGCCATTACTTTATTGGTCGAGCAGCCATTAATGTTAGTGGGCATTAAGTCTGTTAATAGCAATTATGTTAATGGTCAAGCAGCTATTAGTTTTAGTGGGCATTCATTTCTGTTAATGGCAATGACTTCAATGGTCAAGCAGTCATTAATTTTAGTGGGCATTAATATCCAATGATGACCATCAAATTAGCCATTAAAACTCTCATTCAAAGTCATTCATGTTTTATTTGCTCTATTAATGGCCATTAAAGTGTGGCCCCATATTAACGGCTACATTAATGAGCTATAACCCATTAAAACACACCATTACTACGACCTTAATCGGTACATAAATAATGGTACCATTAAATTTTGATGACCCTTTTAATGGGCATTTTTCTTTTAATGGTATTTTAATGGCCCATTAATCATGCACAATGCCAGCATGACTCGTATGCACCAGGACATCATTAACTTTGGTTTTGGATGAGCTTAATTACTGTTCCCCATAAACACAGATGTATAGCAGAGCCTATCTTCATGCAATTTCCTTGAACAGATCAATTAACAGCACACCAATGTTTTGTAAGATTTAACTTAAAGCATTTTCAGTGTTCCAGTACTGGCGCTAGCAGATCACATGCTCTGCTCTAGTCAGAGACACCCCGCTTGCCTTGACTGTACTCCCACTTGACTGAAACAAATTAATCTTTTTTTTTAATGAGACAGAGAGTGAGTTTCATAGTAACGTCCCCCTAGCTTCCCATTCATCCTTGCAGTTTGTAATGTAAAAAAGGTTCTTTTTTTTTTCCCAAACATGCACTATCACACAACTCACTCCATGGTCCTGATGCAGCCATTCATCACGTCACTCCTTCAACTGACTTACTGTACGCCAACATGGCAGCATGTCATCATCTGTGGGAGAAGAATTCACAAGCCCCACTGGTGTCATTGAGCAATCTGTGCACATCTTGCGCTTACCTGACAGCACTCCTGTTATCGGACCTGACTACATGACTGCAATCACTCGGCTCTGCTGAAGTGCCAAGAAAAAAAAAAAGTAAAAACGTAATCTTTGCAGCCCTGAATAGGGAACCATGATTTAGGAACAAATTATAGACAGAAACACACTGGCTGCCATGCTACTATTTGGAGGAGACTGAGGGTTGGGGGTCGGGGTCAATAAACATAATCTTGCTGAAAGCATTGAAAAGACTGTGGTCAGACAACCCACCTGGGAACAACCACAGATAGCTGAAACAAACTGTATGCAAAATAGCAGCACTGTCTACTGGCAGGTATGCCAGTACAGGGACTACTTTAGAAGAAAATTAAGTTGTGCCCATTTTTACTGCTTTGTAACATTTTTAAAACATTTTTTAAATATTTAATTAAAATTCCACAAATAACCCATTTTCTAAACACAATAATACCCTCCAGGTTGGACTGTATGGGCAATACCCAACCTTCAAGGGGGCTATAAGGCCCTCCACCTGTGGTGTTGGGCCTTATTACTTCCTGGCCCATCTGGTATATCCCAATATCACCCACCCTGTTGGGTATTATTGCTTACTTAACCCCCTCCCAACTTATTAATGGATGCTTACACAAAATGTTGTAACTTTAGTTAAGAGACAATATGGTCTCTTACCTGGTCAATCCAAGTTGGGGATAGCTGTTCCTCAAAACTGATCCTGAGGAATGCCTAAAAAAGGAAAACAATGAATTTAAACAGGACACAAGGAACAGGGGTTCAATTTAAACCACAATGTGACAGGAGCTCCAAGTAAGACTTGCAGTAAAGAATTTCCTGTAGAGTGCTTCAAGTCTGAAAACAACTGCAGCTTGTGCTGTCAAATGCCAGTTCTAAGATGCTGGCAAATTGCTTCAGTTCTGTAACAAAACACTGCAATACCTGGGCATGACCTCACACCCACTTATCAACAGCAGAAGAAAAGAGGTGGTGATGCCACTGTACAGATCACTGGTGAGACCTCATTTGGAGTACTGTGTACAGTTCTGGAGGCTGCATCTCTGAAAGGACATAGACAGGGTAGAGGCAGTTTAAACAAGTGCAAAAGAAATGGTGCAGGGCTTGTACTAAAGGTCATACAAGGAGAGACTGGAGAAGCTCAATATGTATACCCTGGAGGAGAGGAGGGAGAGGGGAAACATGATAGAGACCTTCAAGTACCTAAAGGGAATAAATACGGTACAGGAGGGCAGCATCTTTCAGAAAAAAAAGAGGGCATGACATGAGACTGGAAAGGGTAGACTAAGGGGCAACGTGATAAAGTACTTCTTCACTGAAAGGGTGGTGGAAAAGGGGGTGAAGGCATGGAACAGCCTTCCAGCAGAGGTGGTGTGAGCAAATCCAGTGAGGGAATTCAAAACTGCATAGTACAGACATAGGGGGCCCTAGCGTTTTAAAAGGGGAGGTAAAACTGGAGATAAAGGAGGAGTTCCTGCATTTTAGTAGGTAGGAAAAAGGGCAGACTGGATGGGCCTATTGGTCCTTATCTGCCATCAGATTTTATGTTTCTAATGCACTTGACAGCAACCAAATTCCCTGTTGATAAAGGGGTTCCTCAGATATTAGGATTTCTTTATGCACAACTACATGAGTAGTGTATACAAAAATGTATTTGACATTTATTTGTGCAAAAATGCAAACCACCACCTAAAAGTGGTTGTATCAGTGCATACCTATCAGGCTGTCATATGGAAAGTCAGTACTGTACCAGGCACATTCTTTAATAGTTACTGCTGATGGCCTCCTTGCAAAACTGCATTTTCAGGTTTGGTTGACGTTGAAACATCAGTACGTGCTACTGGTCCCATGGGTCATTTTGCTGTGGCTTTCAAATCATTCTTAGTCATTTATATTCTTGGAAGTTATGTTCTGTACTGCAATGTTGCACAGCAACTTCGGAATTTGACTCAATGTAGAGGTTGTTGCTGCTTGGCACAAGAGGCACTTTGCAAAGCACCAGTTCTGATGGCAGTTTTGTGAGGAGACAACCAGCAGTAACCACGAAGGAAAGACCCTGTCCAGTATTGACTTTCTATAGCTCAGCTTCATATGCACTGCTATGACCAGGTGGCATTTGCCCTTTTGCACAAATAAATATCAAATAAATTTTTCCACATGTTAATCAGTCTTATGGTACTGTGTATACTGTGTTTGGTGCTGAACTGACTCTTGACTGCTGCCGTGCAGTTTTTTGGGTTTACTTTGATATTTTTACCTGGGTATATGTGCATCTATGTGGTGACTGAGCTACTGTTGTGCAACAATAAAGATTTCTTACCTGGCTTCTGGGTACTGTAGGATGGGGTTTGGGTGGCTTGAGGAAACATCCAGTTGTACCTGTAAAATAAGAATAACAATGGGGTTACAAAGGATCTGCAGCTCTTTAATGACCAAGTGGGACAAACAAGGTACTCTAAACACAAAACAATACTTATCCAATACATGTGGTCAGTGTTCTCCAACGCCAGGGCTGCTGTCTTTATCGTTACAATGCACCTGTAGACAAAGTGGAAAATCAGTTAGTATGATTGGTATAATACCAATCAGCTGTGTTGGGTAGAAAAGGATTGTATATTTGGGGGGTGGTTAAAGTGTGTTGGTCAGGAGGGTAGATACAGGTACCACAGCAGCGATCTGGGTTTGGGAACAGATTTGGGCTGCTCGTGGATGTCAGCATGGGGGGTACAGACAGGATTTGGCATCTCTGGGCCCTCTCTCCTCTGGGAAGAGCACAAGCTGCTCCACTCGTTGACTCACTCCAGAGCAGAATGGAGCCATCACCATTCGCACGCTTGCAACATGGACAGGGTGATGGACCGCCAAAGTGGATGACAGTCAAGGGGGAAGACATTCAAGGGGGAAGACATTCATCCCCTTCCTATCCTCATCATGGGGGGAATTTGGTTGGGTAGAGTACCAAAGGTACAAGCAATTTCCTGAGATGAAGGATAATGGTGCTGGGCAGCTGGATGCAGTAGGGGGCCCCTTGTTGGTATGGGGCCCTGCAGTGACCAGATCTTCATCCTGCCATGTACATTCTTCCCTATTTTTTTCCACCCCTGTTCTGATGCAGTGCTCGGGCCTATCAGGCCTCGATATGCATGTCAACCCTTTGAGAAGGAAGGCTCTCCTGAGCACCACAAGGAGTTTTATGTGCACCTGCTTTGTCCCTCCTCCGGCTCGGGCCAGTGCCACACACCACAGTGCCTTCCCCCCAGCCTCAGCCTGCTCACTGAGCTTGCACCCAAACTCTGGTCACCGGCCTGAGAAGGCAAGGTCCCCACTGGGTCAACAGCAGTCCATGCAATCTTGTTACTTTATTTTTTTTTGGGGGGGGGTGACATTTTGAACCTAAATTTTCATCAGTCTTATGACCCCACCTCATGAAGCGAAAGTGAGCAAAAATATTTAAATCCTGGCTAGTATGTCATATCCTGCCACAATCATGGAAACCCATTATTGCTGGGATTTGGAAAAAAAAAATATCACTTAAATGGGGTGGTATGAAAGAATGTCTGTGTTGGAAATTAGGGTTCACAATATTGAAAACTGACTAGATTTTGGGGGTGCAACTTAGCAGTGAAACAAGTTGGCTGCATAACTGTACCACGCTGCTATCCTATGTGAACTAATCCGTGAAGTATATACTTTTAAATCGGGTAAAATCCATCCAACTTTAAAGTGCAGGTGTACTACAGGCAAAGACACAGAAATAACTTTCCATTGCTGAGCGGGCACCTTCTGATCACGCCTGAGACCTGAAGTTCACTCTCGGGCCCAAAGCATGGCACAGCCATGATGAACAATGATGGATCCGGGGAATGTAGCCGCAATGTTCAAAAAGCTCCTACAGAGAATGAATGAAGTAATGTCTGCCTCAAACCTCACTACTGCAGCTATCCAAAACCTCGATGGGCGCATCACTACCACCGAGAAAAAAGTGGCCAAGCATGAGTCCAAAGTTGAAGAGATCTGGGTGGAAAATGGACAGCAGCAAGGGCTGAATCAAGAACTCCTCAGTAAGGTCGACAATCTGGAGAACCAGAGGAGGAGGAACAATTTGCGACTGATCAGTTTTCCGGAGACAAACGCATTCCTTCAAAAAGTGCACCTGGAGATACTGGGCCCAAGCTTTGCATCATGCCACCTCCCATAGGGTTCTTTCAAAAAATCCTGATAAATTGAGATGGGTTGGCCCTGCCAACTGAGCCAACCCACCTCTCTTGCTCTTGCTAGGATCAATTGCCTTGTGGGGTAGCACAACAGTTTTACCAGGATGGGTCAAGGCTTTTCCCCTTGCCTCGACATTGGAGCCAGGGTCCTGCGGGCTCTTTCAGTGTTGAGCTGTAATTCTTGTGACAGGCCCAGTATCTCCAGGTGCACTTTTTGAAGGAATGCGTTTGTCTCTGGAAAACTGATCAGTCGCAGGACCGCTTGGCCCATCTAGTCTGCCCATTTCCCTACCTACAGGATAGGCCGCAGATCCTAGTTAACCAAGAGCCTATTTCTTCCTACCCCCCACAAGAATTGCCTTATGTCTGTCCCATGCATTCTTGAATTCTCCCACAGTTTTAGACCCCACAACCTCCTCAGGAAGGCTGTTCCATGCATCCACTACCCTCTCTGTGAAATAATACTTCCTCACATTGCCCCTGAACCGCCCCCCCTCTATCTTTAAATTGCTTCCTCTTGTTCTTGCACGTCTCTTTCTCTGAAAGATGCTACCCTCTTGGACTTTGTTGATTCCACTGAGGTACTTAAAAGTTTCTATCATGTTCCCCCTCTCCCTTCTTTCCTCAAGGGTATACATATTAAGCTCCTTTAGTTTATCCTCATACGGCTTCTCTTGCAGACCCTGCACCATTTTAGTTGCCCTCCTCTGGACTGCCTCTATTCTGTCTATGTCCTTGCGGACATGAGGTCTCCAGAACTGGACGCAGTACTCCAGATGGGGTCTCACTAACTGTCTGTACAGAGGGATAACAACTTCCTGTTTTCTGCTGGTGATGCCTCTCCCTATGCTTCCCAGTATACACCCAGCTCTCCCTACTGCCTTCTCACATTGCTTACTAACCTTAAGGTCATCTGATATGATTACCCCCAGGTCCCTTTCCTTTTTTGTTGTTGTTACTACCTCCCCCCATTGTATATTCTTCCCCTGGGTTCTTGTTTCCCAGGTGCATTATTTTGCACTTCTTTGCATTGAATCTTAGCTGCCATACTTCTGACCATTCCTCCAACCTTGTTAAGTCCCTTCTGATCCTTTCCACGCCTCCTTGTGTATCAATCCTATTGCAGATCTTTGTGTCATCTGCAAAGAGGCATACTTTTCCTTCTAGTCCCTCTGCAATGTCACTTATGAAGACATTAAAAAGGACTGGACCCAGTACTGAACCCTACGGTACCCCACTAGTAACCTCTCTTTCTTCAGAATGGACTCCATTTACAATTGCCTTCTGTGTCCTGTTGTCCAGCCAATGTTTTACCCAGGCTACCACCCTGGGACCCACTCCCAGGCTGGTTAATTTGACTATTAATCTTTTGTGTGGGACTGTGTCAAATGCCTTGCTAAAGTCTAGGTAGGCCATGTCCACAGCCCCTCCCTGGTCTACTACTTTGGTCACCCAGTCAAAGAAATCTATTAGATTCGTCTGACATGACCTTCCCACTGTGAACCCATGCTGCCTTGGGTCCTGTGCCCCACTGGCCTCTAGATACTCAACAATTCTTTCCTTCAGAAGTGACTCCATCACTTTCCCTACCACAGAGGTCAAACTGACAGGTCTGTAGTTTCCTGCCTCTGTCTTGGTCCCACTTTTGTGAAGGGGAATCACATCCGCCTTCCTCCAGTCTTCAGGTACCTCACCATCCTCCCATGATTTATTAAAAAGAGTAGCCAGTGGTTTCACTAGTTCCACCCTTAATTCTTTTAGAATTCTGGGGTGAATTCCATCAGGCCCCATTGCTTTGTTCACCTTCAGTTTTAGGAGTTCTTGCAGAACCCTTTCTTCTGTGAAAGGACTGGGATTGACCCCCCTATCAAGAGTGCTTCTGTTAATTGGATTAGGCACTTCCCCCTCCTCTTTTGTGAATACTGAGCAGAAATATTCATTCAGTATCCCTGCTCTTCACTGTCCCCCTCTGCCCACCCACCGTTCATTCTATTCAGCCTCACTATCCCTCCCTTTGTCATTCTATACTCACTGATGTACCTATAAAAGGTTTTATCCCCCTTCTTAACTGAGTTGGCTATCTTTTCCTCAGTTTGGGCCTTTGTTATTCTGACTTCCCTCCCTGCTTCCTTCTGCCTTAACTGGTACAGCTCTCTGTCCTGCTCCTTCTGTGTTTCCTTATACTTCTGGAATGCTATCTTTTTCTTCCTGACTTTCCCAGCCACCTCTTTTGAGAACCATAGTGGCTTTTTCTTTCATTTTGATTTGTTTATTTGCTTCACACAAAGGCTTGTTGCCTCTGTGATGGCAGTTTTGATGATTCCCCATTGTTGCTCCACACCTCCTTCTAGCCTGTTTGCTAGTGCTTTTCTGAGGTACTCTCCCATCTTGCCAAAGTCAGCCCTCCTGAAGTCCAGTACATAGATACATAGATACATAGATACACAAATACATAGACAGTGTCGGCAGATAAGGGCCTATGGCCCACCCAGTCTGCCCATTTGAGCTTGTAAGTTCAGTTTGTTTTCCTAGAAGTCTGTTGCCCCTTACCCCTGACCTCTAGAATTCCTTTATGTCTATCCCATACATTCTTAAATCCCGTGATTGTTTCAGCCCCCACCACTTCCTCTGGCAGGGTGTTCCACTTGTCCACCACCCGTTCTGTGAAGAAATTCTTTCTCATGTTTCCTCTGATTCGTCCTCCTCCAACTTCATCCCATGCCCTCTAGTCCTGGAACATCTTTTTCACTTAAAATAGTGTTTTCCTGCACCCTGTTCCTCCCTGTAAGATACTTGTATGTCTCTATCATATCCCTCTCCCTCCTCTCCTCCAGGAGTACATGTTCAGTTCCTTCAACCTGTCTTCATAGGACTTGTGATGCAATCCATGCACCATCTTTGTTGCCCTCCTCTGAACCTTCTCTACCCTGTCTATGTCCTTACGTAGGTATGGTCTCCAGAACTGTATACTGTACTCCAGGTGGGGCCTCACTAGTGTCTTGTATGCGAATTATGACCTCCCTTTTCCTGCTGGTGATGTCCCTGCCTATACATCCCAGCATCCTATTTGCTTTACCTGCTGCCTTGTCACACTGTTTCCTTACCTTGAGGTCATCAGAGATGACAACCTCAAGATCCCTTCCTGCTTGGTGCATGCTATATCCTCACCCCCAACTGATATATTGTGCCAGGTTTTGTGCCCCATATGCATTATCTTGCACTTCTTTGCATTGAATTTCAACTGCCAAACCCTTGACCATTCTTCAAGTTTCTGCAGGTCGCTTCTCATTCTGTCTACACCCTCTGGTGTGTCTACTCTGTTACAGAGCTTTGTATCATCAGCGAACAGTGAAATTCTGCCTTCTAGATCCTGTGCAATGTCACTGATGAAAATGTTGAATAGGACCGGTCCCAGCACTGATCCCTGTGGTACCCCACTGGTCACTCTTCCCTCTGTGGAGTGACAGCCATTCACGACCACCCTCTGTGTCCTGCCACCCAGCCAGTTACCTACCCACCACACTACTGTCCTGCCCACACCCATATTCCCCAGTTTGTGTAATAGTCTTCTATGTGGCACAGTGTCAAAGGCCTTGCTGAAGTCCAGATAGGCCATGTCCACTGCCCTCCCCTGATCCACCTCTCTAGTCACCCAGTCAAAAAATTCAATGAGGTTGGTCTGACACCCTCACTTTTGTATGGCGTGACTCTGTAGCTGAGTTTAACGTGAACCACACTGTTTGATGGTCACTTGTTCCCAGATGGCAACCCACTTCTAGATCTGAGATCCTCTCACTGCCTCCGTTTGAGAGTATGAGGTCTAAGATTGCTCCCTCATGAGTGGGTTCCAAAACTAGCTGTCTGAGGTCTGCCACCTGTAGGGCATCAAGAATGGCCCTGCTCTTTTTTTTTTTTTTTTTTTTTTTTAGTTGTTTAACCAGGTATAGCACACTAAGCTGAAAGCTTTTTTACAGGAGTGACCTGGGAGCACATGGAGGTTAAGTGACTTGCTCAGGGTCACACAGTATGCAAGTGGAAGCTGTGGGATTCAAACCCAGGTCTGGTCTGCTGGATTTCACCAGATTTGCAGCTCAGAGCCTTTGACCACTGTGCTATACTGCCTCTTGGATGTGGCTGCAGCAAATGTGCTCCAGTTAACATCTGGCATATTCAGGTCTCCCATCAACAGTATTTCCCCTTTCTCTGCCATCCTAAGAATGCCTTCTATCATATCCTTGTCCATTCCCTCCCCCTGACATTGGGGTCTGTACACAACCCCTGTGCGGATTGTGGTGCCCTTTCCAGTCTCAAGGTGCCCACAGTGCCTCCTCTCCTCCCTGTTTACTCTTTTGTTCAGTTGCTTTTATCCTTCCTTTACATAGAGAGCTACTCCTCCCCCTCTTCTCCCTGCCTGTCTCTCCCTGTGGTTATGTACCCTGGTATGTTATCATCCCAGTCATGGTTCTCTGTGTACCATGTTTCTGTGACTGCTACGATATCCAGGCATCCCTCTTCCATTAAGGCCACCAGCTCAGGGAGCTTATTGCCTAGACTATGGGCATTGGTACTCATTACCCTCCATTTCCTGATGGCCTTACTCCTTTTTGCCCCATCCCTGTCCTTCTTGCCTTTATCACTTTCTACATTTACCCCTGCCCTTCTCCCTATCGACACCTCTATGTTGGTGTTTACCGCACTTACTACCATGATTTTTTGGGGGGGGCTAGGATTTCCCTGCTCTTTTCCAGTATCTCCCCCCTTGGCTAGTTTAAATGCTTGCCAATGAAGCATTTAAACCTATCACCTAGGATCCTGGTTCCCCTCCTGGACAGATGCAGCCCATCATGCCAGTATAGGCTTGCATCACTCCAGGTGGACCCCCAGTCCCCAATGAAGCCAAATCCCTGAGCTCCACACCAGTTTTTCAACCACCGATTGAATCCCATGGTGCAGAACACCCTAGCCTCTCCTACGCCATAGATGGGCAGCACCTCTGAGAAGGTTACCGTGCGTGTTGCTTGTCTAAGGCCCTCCCAATTCCACAAACTCTTCCTGCACTTCTCTAATCCCTTTCTTAGCCAGGTCATTTGTCCCTAGGTGGACAATGACATCCAGCTCCCTCCCCTGTGCAGCTGCTCCGGCAATCCTGAGGATTCGCTCCTTGTCCCTCCAAGCCATGGCGCCAGGCAGGCACCTTACCTCCCTCTCCCCTTCCTCCCCCAGTTCTACCTTCCTAACAATGGAGTCCCCCACCAGGAGTTGTTTCCTTCCCCTGTGGGGTCCCCTGCCACCCTCCTGTGGGTCTCCTTTGTGGAGGTTCCCAGCATCCTCCGTGGTCTCCACTGAGGGTGCCTCTATAGAAGAACCACACTTTGCCAGAATGGCATAGGAATTGTGGAGAGGTACAACTCTGGCTTAGTTCGGCAGTTGTTCTGTTCCCCCTCTCTCTGTCCCAGTATTAAGACATTCGTAAATTTCCCACCCAGACCTGCAACACCCACAAGCCTCATGCTATCCCTCCAGGCTGCATACTAGTCTCAGGCAGGCCACCCCATTGGGACCCAGGGCATGTACCCTGTAGCTGGAAGGAATATTGGGAACAACACACCAACTTCAATGATACACCCCATGGACAAGCCACATAAGATGGCTAAGCAGGGTCCTGACAACTTGGAGCAATGGGAACACCAGAAAACTGTGGGACAAATAATTGTATGTATGACATAATCACTGCTACCCCAGGAAGTGTCTGGTGGATCATGCCCTGCAACAGAAAATGGGCGATCGTATACACCTCACACCTCCAATTGAGCATGGTTGTGCGAAATGTAAATAGGTTATTGTTTAAATGTGTTACGGATAAATTGGTACTCGGAATGTACATATTTGATATTGCTGCTGCACAATGCTGAAAGAATCTTACATGCAGCCAGAATCACAGGGAGTGGATGGGGGCACAGGGAGGATGAGTTCACAGCCCTCTGTTGTTTTCCTGAGGGATAGGCCCAACACCTTTATTAAATCTCCATACATTGCTACCTCATGTAAAGCTTGATAATGGATGAAGTGACTTATAGTACGTGGAGTGTGAGCGGGCTAAATACCCCTATCAAATGGAAAAAGGTGCTTTCATACCTGAAAAAAGTCAAGGAACATCTGCCCTTCTTGCAGGAAACTAAACTGGATAAGAAAGATCACAATATACTTAGAAAGGATTGGGTGAGACAAGTAGTACATGCCTTTGCCTGTACAAGAAAGAGGGGAGTGACTATTCTACTGCACAGGCAGCTCAAGCAGTCCCTCATCAGTAGCAAAACTGACCCCCAAGGCAGATGGGTATATGCCCATTAAAACACCCACCATGGACCTCATCCTCCTGGGCAACTTGTACACACCCATTGAGGATGACCCAATCTTCTTCCACGAAGTAGTCCAAAATCTGCTAAGCATGGTAAAAAAGGATACCCGATCATACTGGGGGAAGATTTCAATCTGGCGCCAGACCCATTAACAGATAGGAGCTCCAGGAAGGGGAACTCTCATGAAAAAGGCTGAATGGTGTTTAAAAGCTTGATGAGGGACCAAGGCCTGTCAGACCTGTGGAGGGTGCTACACGGGAGAGAAAGAGACTATACCTATTATTCTACAGGGCATAAGTCACACAGTCAGATAGATCAGTGGCTCATCTCCCTGCAGATCACCCAAGCGGCCACAAGCACAAATATACTACCAATAATTATCTCACACCATGCTCATGTGTTTATGACTTTGCTTTGGGGACCCCCCCTCCCCTACATCCACAACCTGGAGACTAGACTCCCTGTTAATAAGAGACCCTGAGTTTGTACTCTGGACATGTGAGGAAGCCAGGACCTTTCCTAAAGAGAACTCAACCCTAGATACCTCGGCAGGGAACTCATGGGAGGCATTCAAAGCCACCATGTGGGGAAGAATTATAGCTTACACGGTAACCAGGAGAAGGCAACTCAAGAAACAGCTTTCAAAATTGGAAGGGGAGCTGAAAGAGGCAGAAAAGAAGCACAAAGCTCCCCTCCCAGCATCCAGATACCTCTTGGAGTGGAAAATAATGGGGCTTAGGATGGAGATCAATACCCTGCAAACCCGTAAAGCAGAGATCTCAGTTCTAAGGCTAAAGCATAAATATTGGAAGGGGGTAAAAAAAGAGGGCAAGGTGCTGGCCTGCAGGTTCAGGAAGCAATAGATGGAAAGGCACATAGCAGGACTAAGAGACAATGAGGGTAACACACACGCCTCCAGCGAAGGGCTGAATAAGGTCATGGCAGCGTATTGTACCTCCTTATACTCCTTCCTGTAGGGTGGGGGACCCAAAAGTGATAACAGACTTTCTGGGGTCGGTCAATCTCACTACCATGACTAAGGAACAGACTCAAGTCCTGGATACCCCCGTCCACCCCAGAAATCAGAGAGGCATTGATGGGACTAAAGCAGGAGAAGTCCCCAGTGGGAGACGGATACACTGTGGAATTCTGGCAAGCCCTAGCGGATATTGTTATACCTGTGTTACAGCAAGTATACAGTGAAGCGGAGCTAGCATGCAGATTCCCCCACACACACGCAATAAGAGAAGCTGTGATCACAGTGCTTTCCAAGAAAGAGAAGGACCCCACTGAGCCCAGTAGTTACTGTCTGATCTCCCTGCTGAACATAGACAGCAAAATTCTCATGAAGGCAGTGGCCTACAGACTATGCCCCCCTTCTCCCTCAGGTTAACTAGGATCTGCAGTTTATCCAATAAGTAGGGAAATGGACAGACTGAGTGGGCCAAATGGTCCTTATCTGCCATCAAAGTCTATGTTTCTATGTTAGCTCTTCCATCCCTCCCAGGTAGGATTCGTCCCAAGTAGGTACAGTGTGGACCACATAAGGACCCTTTTTAACCTAGCCCACACAATCAAAGGCCTAGACTCCCCTTCAGTAGCAGTAGCCATAGACTTTGAAAAGGCCTTTGACTCCCTGGAATGGGACTACCTCCACTTAGTTCTAGGGCGTCTAGGAATGGGGCCTAGGTTCAGAGGATGGATCAGTGCTCTGTACAATGAACCCACCACGCACCCACCATCTTCTCACCAACTCCATGCTGTCTCCCCCTTTCCATTGGGAAGAGGAACAAGACTGGGATGCCTCCTTTCATTCCTGCTGTTTGCGCTAGCGGTGGAACCCCTGGTGGCTAAAATCAGGCAGGATGATGGGATAAAAGGGATTCAGGTAGGCTGAGAGGAATACACCACCTTGATGTATGCAGCTGATCTGCTGGTCACCACCTCTGACCTGCATACAACCCTGACCCACTTACTTGAGGTGATAGAAAGGTTCCACAGCCTATCCGGCCTCCAAGTTAACCAAACCAAGACAGAGGTACTCCCTCTCAATGGGCGATGTACACCTCAAATCCTTGGTACATCAGGACTTAAATGTGCAGGGGAAGGAATTACCTACCTGGGGATGCAAGTGACAGCCAACACCTCCAAACTGTGGGAACGGAATCTTCAACCCAAGCTACTGGAGGTGGTGGATGAGATGTCCTGGTGGGGTAAGTTGCATCTTACCCTAGCAAGGAAGATAGCACCAATAAAAATGATTGTACCTCCAAACATTTTTATGTCTTAACCCACATACCGCTCACCTTCCCACAATACTGGGGCCAGAAGATCAACAAGGAAATAGGCAAATTCCTATGGGAAGGGAAGCTCCCCAGGTATAGCAGAAACAAACTAAGGTCCCGCAGGAAGCAAGGAGGCTGGTGCCTCCCATGATTTGAGGGGTATAAGTGGGCATTTCAGCTAGGGCAGACATTACAGTGGTTCAAGCCCAAGGAGGCAACAGCACTGCAGTGGGCAGCCATAGAATCTTGGTACAGCCAAAAACACACACTCACTTTGCTAGTATATAATAAGTCCACCCCTCACCTGAGATCCCACCCTACCATCGCCACCTCCCTGCAAAGCTGGCTGAAGGTGCAGCGGTGCTTGAGAGTCACCTTAACCCCCTGTGAAGCTGACCCCATTATGGGGTAATGAGAACATCACCATAAGGAAGCAGCAGGTACACTGGGTAACATGGGAGGAGAAGGGCATACATAGAGGAAAGGATCTGCTGGCACACACACTACAAGAATTATAGACACATTCCAAAATCTCCAAATATGCTGGGGCCTACCCAAACTGAACTTTTGGAGATAGTTACAGATCCAAAGTTCAATTCAGACATACATGAAAAGGCAACCACAGAACCCTTCCCCGCTATGCTCCCTGTGTGGATAGCCACTCAGAAAGGGGTGGCCAGTAAGATACATGCCACTATAAGGGAAACTGTACCCAGCCAGGAGGAGCACTCTCAATACAAATGGGAACAGGTCCTACATAGAAACTTTACAGACCAAGAATGGAGGGAGTTCAGGCAAGCAGCACACAAAAATTACAAAGACGCCAACAGCAAGCTGATGCAAAACAAAGTGTTACACTCCTGGTACCGTACACCTGTAGTGCTACAAGCAGCAGGGGTCATAAGCTCTAACATGTGCAGGAGGTTTCAGGCTCACCAAGGAGACCTTTTGCATGTACTCTGGGCCTGCCCCCTGGTACAGGAGCTATGGGGGCACATATGCAAGATAGGGACACAAGTGCTCCAGAAAGCCACCCCAAAATCAGCTCTTCTTATGTTCTTGCGAATGAAATCGGAGGTTAGGCTCTTGCAAGACACAGAGCTAAAATGGTTATCCCTTTTCAGTATGCAAGTGAAATGCCTCCTGTGTAGCTGGAGGACCAAGGCGGTCCCTCAGTGGCAGAAATCCTCTCCTCTATGATTCAAATAGCATCCCTGGACCACCTGCCACATGTGACAGGCAACACTCTACCTCTATATGAGAAATGTTGTGCCCTTCTATAGATATGTGGTCCCCAAAGACAGCACAGAGTAAGCAGGGAGCAAACACATCAACTCCCCCCCTACCTGGGTCTTCACCTTTCACTCCCACAGGAATAAGAGTATGCTGTTCAGTAGCTAACTACCTGGTATAATAAATCCCTGAATGTAAATAGTTGGACCTAGGGTCTAGATAGAATAGTGGTTCTTTGTGTGTTTGTTCGTTTTTAGGATAACAGAGGCCTTGACTCTTATCATCCCCCTTAGAACCCACTTGCAGATCCATGTGGAGTACAGAAGCTGTGCCTCTCCATGATACCAGCCCTGAACAAGAAATGTGATCTCCAGGAGTGATTGCATGCCTACAATATATGTCTTTACATAAGATAGAGTCTAAGGAAAACAAGGTTGTCAATGTCAACGTAAAGTGCAAGTTATGGGAGGTTGCATATGTAACCTACAATCCTCAACCTGCTTTGATCTTCTGTACAATTTGGTTCATCTCTATGTATGAGAAAAAAAAGGAAAATAATAAACAAATGGCAAAAAAAGAAAATTGACTATGTTGTAAGCGAGCACTGAGAAATTTCAACGTTCCTTCAGAACTTTTTTTTTTTAATTTTGACCCCAAATTTTTAATATGGTCTTATGACCCCACCTCTTGAACCTGATAAGTAAGAACTATCTCAATACTGTATATCTCCCTCACTCTGGTCACAGCTTTACTTCCCTCCAGTCTGTTGGTCTGTAACCATTCTAACTTAGCACCTACAGGTTCCCTCGGCCCTCTTCCCCCCAGTAGCTACAGGCTCCCTCCACCCCCTCCAGGCTCCCTCCGACCCCCAATCCATCAAGGCTCCTCCAACCCCTCCAATCCATCAAGGCTCCTCCAGCTTCCTCACCCCAGGCACTCTCCAACCCCCACCCCGACTCCCTCCAACTATCCCAGCCCCCAAGGCTCCTCCAACCCTCCATCCCTGGCTCTGTAGTGAATTTCTGTAGCCCACACATCACAGCTATTAAATGGGAAGAGAGATTCACAAATCCCATAGTTCAAAGTTTAATTTCAATACTGCATTCTCTAACCAAACCCAACTCCATTCCCCTCACTCAAGTTTGAATTTGCAGAGAACAGCAGCCCCCTCTGAGCTCAGACTTTCACTCCTGGGCTTGGTGCAGTTGAAGCGTGTGGTAATAATGATCAATCAAGGGAAGGTACTGATCTTTCAAGACTATAGATCAGGGGTTCTCAAATGGTGAGGCCAGCCTCCTTGGGGAGGCCCCAACCTGTTCCAGGGGAGGCTCAAGCAAGTCTTGAAAAAGTACTGTATTTAAATTTTGAACTTTATAGAGTTTGAGTGAAGGGATAAGGCAAACTGAAAGAGGATAATAGTAGGTGAATGTATGTATTTATTCACAAGTCTGTGACCAGGAAAGTACTGTACACTGAGCCATGGCTTATTTCAGGTGTACCCGGGAAGGGTAGTGAGAGAATATAATCCAAAATGTAACTGCAAAACACTCAAGCAATACAAAATGAATGAAAGTGCAAACAAACTACGAACAATAAACCAACAATGCAAGGAACAATGATTAATTAGACTGGCAGCAGAACTGTCCAAATACAAGAGTTAACCATACAGGTAGTAGGAATAAGAGCAGGAGGGAGCAAAATGATCCCTGAAAGTTGCTTAAGAGCAGGGTGTGGGGAGAGGCAGAGGTCAGCAGAAAGGTTATTCCAGTTAGAGGAGAAACAGAAAAAGCAGTCTGACCCATGAAGGTATGGCAGTAAGGGGTAGCAATGGTTTGAGAGTCAAAATATTGGAGAAAGTAGGTTGTCCTTTTGGGAGGTGGGGGTACAATAAGCTTAATAACATGAAAGCAAGCTATGCCATGAGGTTTCAATTTATTCCTGATGTACTGTGAAGAGTAGGCTATTTTTCTATGGGGAGGCCCAAAAATATTTCAGTATTTTAGGGGAGGCTCAAGATCTTTTTCATAGCTTAGGGGAGGCTCACTGTGACAAAGTTTGAGAACTGTTGCTATAGATGAAACCATTAAATGACTCTCCAAAATTTGGTGACCTGAAAGCCAAACTACATTGAAGAGGGCGGGAGTTCGTCCACCTTTATCCTTCCCACCTGACCAGATACTGCTTTTTCTTCCCAGTTTGTACTGATCCTGGAAACTTTGTAAATCAGAAAGACGCAGCTTCTGATGGCTGCCAGAAAGCACACTGTATTGTGCCTGCCACCAGAGGTACCGACAGGCCTTAAGTAAGTGCTTGGCTTTATGTTAGGTCCAGCTCCCCACTCCCCACCATGGTAGTCCCCTTGTCCTGGCTGTATCGCAAGATGTCTCTGACATATACCTCTCAACTGTCCCAATTATGAGGGTCTTGCTCTCAGGTTTGAATTCACAGGCCCCTCAGAGCCCAAGTCTTCCCCTCCCTCAGGTTTAAATTTGCAGACTTGTAGCCTCCTCAGAGAAAATCCTCCCTCCCACCCTCCCTCTGTCCCAGTCCCTCCTCCTCCATAGGTCCCAAATTTCATCAGCTGGAATGCTGGTCCAGCTGTGGCTGGGGGGGGGGTTGAAAAATGAATGTGACCTTATAAGAACAAAAAAAAATACTTTTTTCCATTAATTAGCCAGCATTCCATTTCCATGCTTACACTAACACAGGTATTGCAGCCCTAACCAGAATATTTTTTTACCCAAGACAAACTAACAGCTTGTTTACTGAATGCAGTGGCATATTAAGCATTTCCGTTAGTAAAATTATAAATACTGTTCCCCTAAGAGTAAAGCATGACTGAAGTAAATCCCTCTGTCCTTAGCAGCTGTACACTTGTTAGTAAATTACTTTACTTCATGGTGGCTCAGACTAGTAAACCTATCTGCAAAGGGTCATCTGGCACTGTCTTTACACTGGCCATGTTAATTTCTTCCCCTAAGCCAGCATTCTCCAGTACTAAATGGCCCAAGAATAATTAAATATTGATTGGAATTTTATTATGGGCCTTAACAGAAGCAGCAGGCTTGCCTTTCACATGCAGGGCCTCGACCGCTACAACTCTTGGTAGAATTATGTTCCTCGACTTATTGGCAATGACTGGCTCACCAGGATTGTCCTCGTTCCATGCGAATATCATTAATTTAAAATTTTTTTTAAATCACTCCCCCCCCCCCCAAGTGTGGCAATTTTTTATAAAGATATACGTGTCCACATGGATTAGCTCCACCGCCCTGCTACCCACTCAAACTGAAATGGCCATATAGTACACAGATGCAGCTGTTGGGCAGCTATGTCCTGAGGGCCAGGCCGGGAATGAGTGCCACGAGCATGTACTCAGAACACACTGCTGCACAGGCGTGGAGGACAGCTGGGCATTTGTGGGTCTGATAGTGACTGTGTGGGAGGAGCAGCTTGTCATTTTATGTGCCTGACCTGCAAAATACGGGCTACTTTGGGAGTATGTCCTGCTCAATTGAATTATTGGGAAGCAGTGTCCCCACTTCAGCCAGGATAAAATTAAAGGGACAGTACATAAAAATTACAGAATGTATTAACAAAATCCAAGGTTCCAAATGGCAGAATATATTAAT
The DNA here is from genome assembly GCA_016271365.2 of Neoceratodus forsteri. Classification (NCBI taxonomy): domain Eukaryota; kingdom Metazoa; phylum Chordata; order Ceratodontiformes; family Ceratodontidae; genus Neoceratodus; species Neoceratodus forsteri. The sequence goes on from CM057450.1 coordinate 1,022,676,764, forward strand.
AAAACAAAATCTAAGGTTCCAAATGGGGAAGGGGAGGGGGTGAGGGGTGGGGACCTTACGGACCCCACTTGGCAATGGGCCTGGAGATGGCCAGTGCTGGAGTCAAGATTTTGGGTCCTGCAGCAATAATGAAAGGGGACAATTAGAGAGGTTTGGCTATCAGCAGAATGATTCTGTATCTGTTATCCTGTACAGATATTGAAATCTTTGGCTATGATAAAGTGTATTTTCTTGTGTTAGGAGTAAATTACTGTATTTATGCTTTATGTGTGTCATTTATATGCCCAGAAGGATACTGCTGCCACAAGATTTTTAATGCTGGATCCGTCTCTGATACTTGCTGTGTGGTTAGAGGGGTTGATACTGGCTATGAGATACGTATGCAGTAAGAGTATGTGGGTGTGCACTAGACACTTCTAGTGCATGGCCAGGGGTGTAGTGAGGTACAAGGCCACAGCTTCAGCTGTTGGGTATGCACTAGAAGTGTCTAGTGCACACTCCCGGAGTGTCTTATTACACTTATGAAGTGGGCACATTAGCTGATCATGTGTGAGAAAATTAAAAAGTGTGTGCAGTGTTACTACAGTGTGCATCTAGAAATAATAAAAATAATGCAGTGATAAAGGTGTGTAACAGAAAATCAATGCAGTGTACGTATAGTGCAGTTAATAAAAGCAGTGGTATTTTAGTCCACACTGTTAATACCGAAATGGGACACTAGATTGCAGTGTACACTCTGCTTCCCTCTGAAAAAGTCTGGATTGCCAGGAGGTCCACGTATAAGGGAGGGAATTGTTTTTTCTGCTATTTGTACCAAGTTGTTTTTGACCTTGTTTGGCGTTTCCCAGCCCCACAAGCTGGGATCAGAGATTGAAAGCTTGAACAGTGTTTTTTGTTAAGAAACACATAACACAAATGTTATCTTGGATTGCATACCTGAACATGAACTCCACATCAAGCTCTGGTTTGCTCCGGGTGTCCGCACCAGAATGCAGTCTGCTAATTCTACTGCTGCTAACCGTTGCCTCTTTGCTTAGAGTCATGACTGCTGTAGTCCCAAACACCAGCATCGTACAAATACAATAAAGTGATGGAGCCAGAAAGCTCTCATTCACTCATTTATTTGTATACATATTTTTTTTATAAAGCCTGCTAAAAGCCACCCCCACCTTTTGTACTTGCTAACGAACACTAACGGCTGCCTGTTCTTTCAATCCTGTACACACCAACAATGACGCCGAACCATTGGTGGGCAATTAGCTGGAAGTACCGCCTTCTGCATCCTCCAATTTGCCGCTGAGTTGGAAGACTTTTATCAGTCATTCCCTCCCAGTCTGCCAAGCTTAGGGAACATGTTATTATGGATAATGCCAGACATGAACATCAGAGGAAAGCCTGTTTCTATCTATAGCCATGTTACATGACAGTAATGCTTCAGCCTTTTGACCGCAACAGTGCGTTCCCTGTATTTGCTCTCTTCAGATCAGGATGAAAGGGCACTTACAGAACCAAAAACACAGATTCAGTGCAACTGAAAATCACATGTATATTCAGCACTGAGATCTCCTAAATTGTAGATCGGGGTCGGGTGACTCCAGCTGCTTGGGTGGGGTGGAGGTTCTGGGCCATACCTCTCAACTGTCCCAAGTTCCTCATTTTACACCTTAAAATTGCTCTGTTCTTCATGGAAAAGGTGCTCCCCACTCAGAGAATGCACTGTAAATTCAGACTTTAAAGCAAACATTCTTAACATTCTAACATGCTAAATCAAACTGTGTGTAAGCACAGTGGTTTTCACAGTATTCTAGGCTTGTATCTCTATGTTTGGGGATATGTCCCTCATGAGGGTCATTGTCCCTCATTTTGAGTGTGTGTGTATGTGTGTGTGTGTGTGTGTGTATGTGTGTGTGCGTGTTCCTCATTTCGGTGACAAAAGGTTGAGAGGGGTTCCGTCTTGGAAACACAAGCACAGTGCGAGTCCATTAACTGAACATTTTTGTTACTTAAATGAGGGAAATAGAAACTCAAAATGAGAGACAAGATGAGACATAGGATCAAACTAAGGAGGTGAGCTAGGCCAAGGGCTGTATTTGTGATCCTGGTGCTGGTGGGAGGGTCTGGTCTGTGATGAAGGGATTGTCCCAGTGTGTATCATTTGCAATAGCTAGTTGTAGGTACAGGTGGTTAGGCTGTTCCGGGTGCTGTGTGGGTGTTATATGTGCAAATAATTACCTGGGGTTTGGAGGCCGGTTCAGATGTGTGAAGCAGGGTGTTCTAGCTGCTGGAGTGGTGTCATGGATGGTCTCCTATAGAGGAAAGGTGGGTCTGAGAGCTTGAAGGGTGACCCAACAATAGGGAGGGTTGTCAACTGGGAAGGAGTGAATAGTTTGAGGGCTGAAAGGGATAGTGTTTGGCTGGGGGCAGGCTAGTCCGGGGCTTCTGTGGAGGTGGAAAAGTAATAGGTAGAGCTTTGGCTATGAGGTGACAGCTACAGAGACAGTTGTCTGCTAATGGAGGCTTGTTTGGGGACTTGGGAAATGATCCAGCTGCAGGGAGTCTGTTTGGCACAGGGTTGAAGGCTGATCCAGACAAGGGGAGGCTGGTTGGGGGAAGGGATGATCCAGCTTTATGTAGGGGCTGTGAGCTATGCTCTGGTCCTGGGAAAGTTGTCGTTGGAGGGTGAGGAAGCAGATTCAGGGGATGTGGAGTGGAATAAAGAGGGTACTTGTTTTGGGAGATGCTAGTACAGGTGCACGAAGGGTTGTCCAGCTGTGTGAAGGGTGGTCAGTTGGAGGGGTGATTGGTCCATGAGCATGAAGAGAGGTCTCAGGAGGTGGTTTGCTGTGGGTGGGTGTTCCAGCTGCAGGAAGAAGGTGCCTAATCTGTGGTAGGAAGGGTGGTCTGGGGGTTAGAATGCAGATTTGTGGGGTGTGGAGTGGTCTAGAGACGGTGCTCAGTTTGGATTTCTTTTTTCTAAGGGTATAGCTGAAAACTGATCTAATATAGCAGAAAACCCACAGGGACTGACTTTTGTGTGCAGTACTGTAGTAAATCACAGTATCTTTTTACATGGTTGTGTTAGATATATTTTAGCAGTTTAATTGAAAAATGCTGACAACTCATTTTAATTTTTAGGCACTTACATGTCATATTTTGTGCCAATATACTAATGGCCAGGAACATATGAGCATCAAACATAACAAATAAATTGATGGCACAAAAGACCATTTATTTCTACATGTGGCAATAGTTATAGTAATTAATGGGTGAACAGTTCTTTTTAATGGCCATTAATGTATTGGCACAACAGGACCATAATTTTCATGGCACTGAAAAGCTCATTGGACAATTTTAATGGCCATTAAACACATCATTAAATAGGCCTGGTACAAGATTTAAGGGGGTGTACTGCATCCATTAAATATTTAATGAGTAAATGTCATGGTTAATTAATGGCATAGATGAATAAATTAATATTTTTCACCCAAGAACAATCAATAATTAATGGCAATTTAATGGGAAGATGCATTGACCATTGAAATGGCAATACAAAATTTAATGGTAAAATTTAATTGTTTTGCATGATAATAATGGGAAATGTTTTCTTTTTTTATGCAGTAGTGCTACCAGGAGATCTTCCTTAAGATGATCTTGATGGTGTTTGACTATGCAGATGTTAACTCCAAATGTGCCCTAAATTCTACACTTGCCAGACTGGACCCCATTTTCATTCCTTCTGCCTCTCCCCCTTTAGTGCTTCAGCTTTCACCCATCACTGTTCTCTTTGTATACTAATCTCTCTTTCCCTTCCCTTCCCTAGAGATTCAGCATCTGTCACAATGTTCCTCCTTCCTGATCAAATACTGATTTGCCACTGTTCCCGCTTACCTATCCTCTCTCCTTTACCCTGCCATCCTGTTCTCCCACTCACTCCAGTCATGCCCTGTTCATTCTTTTCGTATCCTTCACAGCAAATCTCTAACAGACCGTTCTGTATTCTTTATCTGCCTTCCAACACTCTGGAACCGTCTCCCTCTTCCCATTCATCTTTCATTCTCCCTGCACTCTCTGATACCACTCTTACTGACACACTTTACAAAGGCATAGACCTGCAGCTCTCCTACTTCCTCTTCTCTCTACGTTACAACAACCTACGCTCTATCAACGCTCCAACTATTTACCCATTTCTCCTCTTACTCTATTGTATACTGTAGCTTAAAACTTGATGTACTCTGTAATTTGTGTTTTATTTCACCATGACTGTATTACAAATATCTGGCCATACATTAGCAGCATGTTCCCCTAGCTCTCATTCTGGCTACCCCCATAACCTACGTACTTTGTACACTTTTTGCATTGTTTTATTTTATTTTCCTGGAATTCATTACTTGTACCGTACTTTTATTGCTCATGTACATGCACTCATTGTTGTCACTTTGTTAATGCTGTTTCGTTTCCTGCTGTATCCCTTCCCCAGGTTGCACCTAAGAAATTAGCTCAGACAGGATTTGTTCACACACATCAGACCCTTGGTAACATAAAACATTACTTACATATTTTACAATGAGTTAATACAGACAATACCCCCTTTTTAATAGACAGTATGGAGACAGAGAAAGCCTTCTAACCTGTGTCATGGAACTTTCTCCACATCACTTAATGTTGCGTTGGCTTCCCACTGAATTCTGTGGGCTTATTTCTAGAATTTACTACAGAACAATGCACCAGATGCAAGCAAATGGGTATCTTTCCTTGACATTTGAATTACAGTGAGGTATGAGACATTGGTACCCACTCTTCCCTGTACTGTTCACCCTATGGCCCAGACATTCAAAAGGGTTGCACATGGCGCAACATGCATAACCCACTGATGTGCCCCGGTGCTATATTTAAAAGGGAAAAGTGCACCTGCACAAATCCCGATGCACTGGAACACATCAGTAATGTATGCAGGCACAGGTGGGGGGGGCATGCCCATGCATAAACTGCACAGCCCGATATTCAGCCGGGCCATGCAGAGTTATGCAGGCGCAACCCCCTACCTGCACCTGCACAACTTTATGCAAAAAAAGGATCAAGTGAGGGCCACCCACAGGTGAGCTGCCACATTACAGGTGCAACACAGCAGCTGCCACCTGTGGTGGCCCTCCACTGTTCCTGGTGCCCCTGCAGCCCGATCGTGAGCATAATAGTATCTCCCAAGTCCGATCGCGGGCAGCAGAGTAGTCCCCACAGCAGCCGATTGCGGGCATAATATAATGTTCCCCACCCCGAATAGCCTGATCGCGGGCATAACGATGTTCCCCCTCATAGCCCGATCACCGGCATAGCGTTAATATCCCCCACCCCGAATAGCCCAATCGCGGGCATAACGCGATGTCCCTCCCCATAGCCCGATCACCAGCATAGCGTTAATATCCCCCACTCCCGAATAGCCCGATCGTGGGCATAACATGATGTCCCCCCCATGGCCGATCACCAGCATAACGTTAATATACCCCCACCCCCGAATAGCTAATCGCCGGGCATAACATGATATTCCCACCATAGCCCAATCGCGGGCATAATGTTAATATCCCCCACCCCCAAATAGCCTGATTGTGGGCATAACATGATGTTCCCCATAGCCCGATTGCAGGCATAATGTTAATATCCTCACCCCGGTAGCCCGATCGCTGGCGGCATCCACCCCACATCCAGACTACCTGGTGATCTGGTGGCCCCCACCCTCCCCTCATGGAGGCCCCACCCCGCTCCCCGTCGCGGCGGGCAGCAGCGCCACGCCTGCGCCTTGCAGCCCACCGACTGACAGCTCAGTAGGGGCTGCAAGCCCATTGGTTCAGAAACATGAGGCAATGGGTGTGCAGCCCATACTGCTCTAAAGCAGTTCAGTTATTTGAATGAATTCATTCATTCACATATCTGGACTGCCTTGTCTGTTATGGGCTGCACACCAGTCAGCTCATGCTCTGAATCAATGAACTACTAACTGTCTATCAGTGGCTGGCGTGAGCGAGGTGAGCCCACCGGCTGATGGAAGGCGGTGAAGCTCCCATGGCGGAAGGGTGAAGCGTCACCAGGGGTCTGGGCGTGAGGGTGTGAATGCCACTGCCGATGGGCTACCGGATGAATAACATTATGCCAGCGATCGAGCTGTGAGAAGATCATATATCGCAATCAGGCTATTCTGGTGAAACGTATATTATGCCCGGCGATTGAGCTGCTGTGGGGACTACTTCTACTGTCTGTGATCGGGCTACGGGGGGATACTATTATGCCGGCAAGTGGGCTGCAGGGGGCGTCGGTCCCCGATGGCTGCTGCCTGGCAGGGCGCCAGGCACAAGTCGTCGGGGATCGGCGCACCTGCATGCTAATGGCATGCAAATGGGGCCACAATTAGATGCAATATCCCAGACAGCCTTGCATAAATTCAGGCCCATTTGCATGTCACCTTGAATATCGTAGGTGCCAAGCAGGCACACACGTGGGAACTTGCACCACCACCTCTGAATGCTCCACTCTGACCACTTGTGGTGGTGCAGTTCCACTGTGCCATGCACAGTGGCTGTGGCCAGGGGGCGATATTCAGAGAAGTTGCTCAATAGCTCAACTCCGTTGAATATCACCCTGGCCACACCCCTGCGCAACTTTTTTGAGCAGCACAAGGGCTTGCGCCACAGAATGGCGCAGTTTGAATATCTGGGCCTATATATAAAGCTATTGGATCAGCTCATCAGGTGAGCTGAGGACACACAGAACCTGTAGTTTGGTGGGGAGAAACACCACATATCACTATATGCAGATAATATTTATTTATTTGCTTTTGGCAACAGGGTAAGTGCACTAGACAGAACTGCCTGTTTTCAGGCATGACCCAGGAGAGTACAAATCAAGGAAAAGGTGAAAACAAATGCATATACAGTGTTGTACAATAGGAGATTCCAAACAGTTATACAGAGGTGCAAATTACGTAGTACATAGAGGAGGTACATATCACACATTGTAATAGGAACAAAACAGACAAAAAGGCATAATTTACAGTTAATAATGTACAAAACATGACAGTGTGGCTGGTAAGTCAGCAAGGAGACAATTCCCAGGCAGAAACAGGGAACAAAGTGTGTAGCTGCAGCTAAGGAAGAGTGGGGATGGGAGGAATCAAGAGGCCACAGGGAAATTTAAGTGCAGGACAATGGTAGATTTGCATGACTCATGAAGCTAGGGACATTTGCAAATGTCAAATGAGGCGAGGTAATTGGAGAGGCCTTTCTTGAAAGTGGGTGGGATTTGGAGTGCCTAAGATAAAGTGGGAGAAAGTTCCAAAATTTGGGGGCATAGAAGGAGAAGGCAAGTTCACCCATCCTGGTAGAACATTTTGGGGCAGATAGCAGAGCTAAAGGCATGGAATGGAGGGAATGAGGGCAGTCAATGGGGGTGAGCATAGCAGCGAGTGTAGAGGGGATAGAAGAACGAATAATGTTCTCAGTCAGACAACCTAATGAATAAGCCTGATGTGAGGAAGGAGACAACCAGTGGAGGTCAGAGTAGAGAGTACAGTGGTGCCCAAGACGAGGAGCAGATAGAGCAAATCTACAAACACTGTTGTAGGAAACATCCCACATTTGCAATATGTTTGCCTGTGCTATAGCGAAGACAGGCAGAGCATAGCAGAGTCCAGGGAGAAGAAGGCCTTGGGTGACAGAGATCCTGGCAGCAGGGGTCAGAAACTGACAGACTCAGTAAGCCAGTCCAGTTTTAGCATTGACTGATTTGCAGACAGCTTTGACATGCAGAGAGAAGTTAAGAGATGGATCTAGCGTGACTCCTAGGTATTGAAGGACTGAGTTGCTTCCACAAGGGAGCCATCAAGACAAGAAACCTGGAGAGACGGAGTTGAAGCAATAGATTTCCTTTGTGACCCAAAGAGCATAGCCTGGGTCTTGGCAGCATTTAGCACCAGGCGGTGGGACGTAAGCCAAGTTTGGATACGATGAAGATCAGAGGAGAGGTGGGGGTTGATTTCATGAATAGAGCTGGAGGAGACATAGAGAACCAAATCATTGGCATACATTGAGGAGAGACTGTGGGAGGGCACAGAAGGTAGGTTATTGACAAACAAAGAAAAGAACGGGGCCCAAGTATGGAAACTTGTGGGATGCCTGAATGAAGCAGGGCAGGGGCAGAGAAAATGTTATGACAGGAGACAGACTGGGAGCTGCTCCACAAATAGCTGGAGAACTAGGCATATGTGGATTGGGAGGCGCCAGTAGAGCCTAGTTAATGCAGGAGCAGGTTGTGGTTAACTGAGTCAAATGCCTTTGACATGTCAATAAAAACAGCCTCAGTAAGCTGGCCTTGGTCCATAGCAGATTTGATGTCATTGGCAAATTGCACTAGGGTCGTGTCATGGTGGTGTGGTTTGGCCTAATGCCATGTTGAGCAGGAGATTGCAGATTAAAGTTGGCAATGAAGTCAGACACCTGGCGATGGATAAGCTTCTCCAGGAGTTTACTGAGGGTAGGCAGGAGTGCAACAGGACAGTAGTTTGTTAGGTTTTTTGGATCACTCTTTTTTAAGAGTGGGATACCCATGGCATTTTTCCAGGACAGGGGTACAGTACCTGAGCTAATGGAGAGGTTGAACAATCGCATGATGGGTTTAGCAAGAAGAGACGCACCTAATTTGAGAATTATGGGTTCCAGTCCATCAGGGCCTGTGCTGCCATGGGGAGACATCATGTTACGAGCTTGTAGGACATCCAGCCTGGAGACTTGGTGGAGAATCAGGGAAGGATGGGACGGGGGGAGGTCGGGGGGGAAGGACAGTCAGCATCCAAACTAGGGAGGGTGGTAAAGAGTGAGCTAAAAGCATTAGCTATGGTATTAGGGTTGTTACAGGAGACGTTATTTATTAGAAACTCATAGGGGGTTTGGGACGTGGTGCGTCCTATTATGCAGTTTATTTGTGCCCAGTACCTTTTTTGGTTACCAGAGGTCGCATGAAGAAGGCCTCTATAGTAACTGCTTTTGGCAGTCCGTAGCACCTTCTTACAAAAGTTACAAAGGAAGCGATATGCAATGAAGTCGGAGAGCAGAGATGAGGTTTTCCATCTGGTCCAGAGTTTGTCCCATGCTTTAAGCATACTGTACATAGAAGAAGGCTAGTTAGCCATTTGGTAGCAGGCCATGTACCCTGCACGCCTGATGGAAGGAATGTGCTTGGACTGCAATGAGCGCAGAGAGTTGGTAAAGTATTCCACATTCACATCAATGTTATTTGTCATGAATATGGGGGACCAGTCGACATGCTGAAGATCTCTTAGAAAAGCTGAGGTGTCGAGGGCAGAGAAGTCAGACTCGAGATGATTTTGGGTGGGTGGGGGGCTGGCATCCCAGACACAGGTGACAGGTGAATGGTTGCTAATGGAGTCTAGTAGCACAGTCACAAAAGAGATTCTGTCCGGCCTGTTGGTAAGTACCCAGTCAAGGAGGGTATGACTATTACCATTGCTGGAATGTCATGAAGGCACCGAGACAAGCTGGATTAGGTTGGCCTTGCTTATATTAGAGTCAAGGACAGGGAGGTTTGGGCCGAGCTAATTCTGACTGAAGTCACCTAGACAAATCACTTCATTGTTTTTGGTGGCCCGGGGGAGGAAAGCCAGGAACTCCTTGAGCCCATGTTTGCAGGAAACTGGAGGCATGTAGGTGCAAACAATGTGTAGTTTTTTTTTGAGTCACCCAGCAGAAGCAGTGCATGAAGTACCTCACAGGACATAAACAAGGGGCAGGGTTGTAAGGTTAGGATTAGATGAGTCTTGCAAAATAGTGCCAGACTGCCACCTCTTTTTGATGCGGGGCCAATCAACCCGGAACAAGTTGTATCCAGGGAGAGAACACAGACAGTCAGGGAGAGAAGGTTTAAACCAGGATTCAGAAGTTGCAAGGAGATCAGGCCTTTGAGTGGTGGTCCAAGCTACAAGTTCTGCATGATTATCCACCAAGGTTCTTATATTAAGGTGAGCAATCTCTAGTCCTCTGGAATGGGGCCCAGGGAAAGAACCGACTGAATAGTGAAGGAGCCCTGTGGCCACGGGGCCAGGGTTAGTTTCCACATCACCTGCCAAAGATAAGGGGAGGACAATAATCCAGGTCACACCAATCAAAAAGGCGAGGGTGGTCCTAGCTTTGGAGATGTGTTTAAATGTGCTGTAAGACCTAGTCAAGTGGAGAACCAGTTTTGGGAAAGAATGTTCGATATGGGTATTGAGACACTTGGGAAAAGGTAGCAGATTGGAGAAGATGAAGTCCCTCGTGTCTGCAGAAAAGCTTGGAGGAGCAGCAGTTACAGGGGTGAAGTATTCCAGGCCAATGCCACAACAGAGAGGAGGCAGTAGGACTAGCAGGTAGAGTGGGGACTGCATGATCATGTAATAGAATCTGATATTTTCCAGAAGCAGGATCGAGGCAGCAAACACAGTAGACTGCAGGTTCTAGGATTGCCCACAGTGATGTGCCCCACCCCTTTATCACTAGAGGCCAGTCAGAATAGGGCATAGGGCAGAGTAAAGGAGTATTTAATAGATGGAGGAGGTGGGGGAGGGAGGGTGGGCGAAAAATTTCAGCTTGAAGAATACAGCTCACTCAAGGTAAATGCAAGCTGATCCCTCTGAACAGCAATGAAATTTAAGCTCCACAAAATTGGGCTACTGCACCACAAAAGGTGCTGAGTATAAAAATTTCAGTGCACACAGTGCACTTGGGGCTCCTCCATGCCTGTACCTGTGGGGCAAATTCCGGTGGTGAACTGTCCTTGGCTGGGCTGGGAAGGGCTGCAGAAGCAAGCCCTCAGACCCTGTGGGGCAAATTCCGGTGGCGATCTGTCCTTGGCTGGGCTGGGGAAGGCTGCAGAAGCAAGCCCTCAGACACTGCAGGGCCAATTCTGGTGGCAGACTGTCCTTGGCTGGGCTGGAGAAGGCTGCAGAAGCAAGCCCTCAAACCCTGGAAAAGAGATATATGACAGATCCAGAAATCTGTTTTCCTAGGCTAATAGATAAATTGAAATATTTGTGGAATTTGTTAAGCTATAAAACAAATCAGAATAAGACTGAGGTTCTTTCCTGAAACTTGTACTCCTCCTATGAGCTAAAAGAACAGCACCCACTATGGTGGAAGCAGAAAGGGATAAAACATATTTGGATATTAAGCTTTCTAACAATATAATATAATTGCATCACCTCGTGACAGCTGATTTTGGACCTAGACCATTAGAAACACTGCCATTATCTCTAGAATGATAGGTAAAAACATTGCATACAGTACAGTGGTACTTACTAAATTCTTATAGTATATGGTTAGGGCTTATTGTAAACTGAAATCAGTGGCTTTTCAAATGTTGTTGTAGGACAGTTCAAAGGTCAGAAAAGTTGTTGTACTATCGATCTGATGTCACATCGATAGTACAACAACATTCCAGTCAATCAAACACAAACGCACTCCCACATCGACGCTCCGTCAAGAAAACCGGCAAAAACATGGCGTCAACGCTTAGTGAGAACCTCCAACCCCGAGACAGTTGACGGAAAGAGCCTCATACCACTCCATGCCCCAAAAGTTAATTTTTTTATTTAGTTTTTAAAACCTCACTGCCAAAACCCAAAAAAGAAATGAAGGACAGAGCGACTCCGCGAGCGGGAGCACCGAGAAGTGGGATCAAGGAGAAGCAGACGTTAGCGCAAGCAGCAACAGCTAAAGCAAAGCGACAATGGAGTGGATGAGTGAGCCGGTAAGGAGAAAAAACAGAAAGCCTCTTGTGTCCTGCACTTTGGAACTATATACTATATAAAATAGTATCTGGACAATCATACACAGACAAGGCTGTGTTTCCATCTTGGGGTTGGAAACACAGCCTTGTTGTGTATGATTGTCCATACACTATTCTATATGTTTTGGTAAAACAGTCACTTCCTTTACTAATTAAAAAAGCATCATAGAATTCATGGAATCAAGTATCATCCATATACTTATGGTTAGGTAGGCCACCTAGAATTAAGTATGCCACCCTTCAAAATCTTAAATCCCGGGGGATATTGGTGCTACAACTTTAAAATAATTATCACAACAATGCTCAACTATGTAATTTCTCTCTCTGATTTTGTTGTGTATATTATAGAAATTGCATAAATAGAGAGCTCTCCTGTTTGGTGGTGAAACTGGTGATAATAAGGCTATTTGATTCACAATGTTGAACAGTCTTTAAAGTTCTGGAATACTCGTTTATATTAATCATGGTGATGACTTGTTGTACTTTAGAAAGGCAATGAGGTCCAACTTGCCCTTATTACTCCTGATATCAATGCATGATTAATTTATAATGTCTCAGTTGGATAGCAGCTTTCAAAAGTGGAGCAGATTGGGTTTAACTGTAGGAAAAATTAGTCTAAGATGCAAAACATTTAATTATTATTAATTTAATCAGAGCTAACACTCTGAGTTTATTATTTTATTTTATTATTACTTATCCTGCCTTGGCAAAAGTATTTTGATTAAGGAAATCCTGTGTAAAGATGAAAATGACTTGTGCAAGCCATTTTTATAAGCTGGCTATTGTGCAGTGAGGCTTGGGAAATAAAACAGGTTACGACATGTGCAAGCATACCAGTGTGAGGAAGGAAAGAGTTATTATCAAAAAGAAGTATGTTCTTACAAATAATTTCTCGATCCATGGAACTATGTTTTTCCTATGTTTTTGCACTACTCAGAGATGTTTTGGGATCAGATAAGATGCATTCTGTTACACATGACCCTACCAACCATACTTTAATGTGTCCCTATATGTCACTTCAGGAGACTTAACAGGTATTAAGCAACATCATAAAACGTAACCTCCTAAAAAGGCAGCAAAGTAAGTTCTTTTATTTAGGGATCTGTGTAGCCTGTTTAACCTGTGGTTTCCCTGGCCCTTTGATATTGGAGTGTTTTCTAACTAAAAGCTGTGCTCAGTCACTGGAACAAAAGGCCAATGAGATTGCTATCAAACAATAGTTACAAATCCTTTGAAGAGATTTGGGGCCCAATATTCAGAAGTTTGTGTGGGTGCTAACCAGTGTTTGCCATGCAAACTGGGCTTTGAGCTGGAGCCCAATATTGAAAGGGTTCTGTTGCACTGGCAAACAGGGATAGCACCTGCGCAAACCAATAGGGGGTATGCAAATAATGGGGTCGGACAGGAATGTTGGTGCAAGATGATATTCAGCGGATTTGTGCAGTGCAAAAGAGTTTTGTGCGGTCCTTTTGCGCTGCGCAAATACTGACAATGAAAACCTCCTCTTACTCCAATGAACACTAGCAGCTGCCAGAGGTAATACAGTCAACCAGCTGGTTTACTGCTGGGGGAGCACACCCACCCTGTGGTCTATGGCCCGCTCTTTGCCAGCCCCTAATGTAAAACAAAAACTCTTGTGCTAGTGGTCCCCCCCCCCCAGATTGCCTGCCTGACATTAAAGTTATAATTACCTGGTACCACTGGTCCCCCTCCCTCTGATCACCCATCTGGCATTAAATATATGAATCCCTGCAGCTAGTGGTTCCCCTCCCTCTGATCGCACACCTGACATTAAATATGTGAATCCCTGGTGCTAGTGGTCCACCCTCTGATCACCTGCCTGACAAATTTAAGAATCCCTGATGCCATTGGTCCCTTTTTCTTCTGATCTCCCCCCCCGACATTAAATATATGGATCCCTGGTGCCAGTGGTTCTAACCCCCCAATCACTCGCCCAGCATGAAATATGTGAATCCCCAGTGCTAGTGGTCTCTCCCTATGATTGCCTGCCCGACATTAAATATATGACTCACTGGTGCTAGTGGTCTCCCCCTGCAATCACCCACCTGACATTAAATATATGAATCCCTGATGCTAGTGATTCCCCCCTCTGTTCACCCACCTGGCATGAATTATGTGAATGCCTAGTGCTAGTGGTCCCCTCCCCCCCCGATCACCCACCAGACAATAAATAAAACCCTTCCTGGAGTCTAGCGGCCCCCCTCACCATAGCACCGAGTACCTCCCATTCCTCTTACCAGTATCCTCAGTGCCATGGGTGCATACAGAGACTGGTACAGCCCTCCTCACACCTCTTAAGCTGGCTGCTGTATGTCCAGGCAGGGAGCATGCCTCTTATTTATAGGACAGGGTGACATGCCCTGACCTATAAATAGGAGGTGCGCTCCCTGCCTGGACATATAAACAACTGGCAGAGAATGTGAGAAGGTTGTGCCAGTGGCGCGTGCACTCATGCACTGAGAATAATGCTAGTAAGGACTGGGGTTGGTGCCACAGTTGGGGGCCACAGACACTCAGGGAGGTTTAGTCTGTTAATGTCGGGTGGGTGATTGGGGGGACCACTAGTACCAGGGATTCATATATTTCATGCTAGGCAGGTGATCAGAGGGATGGGGGGGCCACTAACACCATGGATTCATATATTTAATGTCAGGCAGGTGATCGGAGGGGGAACCACTAGCACTAGGGATTCATATATTTAAAGTCAGGTTGGCAATCAGAGGGAGTGGGGACCACTGTCACCAGGGATTCACATATTTCATGCCAGGTGGGTGATTGGAGGGAGGAGGGGACCACTGGCACCAGGGATTCATATATTTATTGTCAGGCAGGTGATCGGAGGAAGGGGGAACCACTGGCACCTGGGATTCACATATTTCATGCCAGGTAAGCAATCAGATGGAGGAGGGGACCACTGACACCAGGGATTCATATATTTAATGTCAAGCAGGCTATTGGTGGGAGAGGGGACCACTGGCATCAGGGATTCATATATTTCATACCAGGTGGGTGATGAGAGGGGGGCACCACTAGCACTAGGGATAGCTATGGCTATTGTCGATGGCAGGGGGGGCAGAACCACACTACCTGCCTCTGTTATCCATGCAAATGGTTCCATAATGAGCATGTAAATGGCCACTTAGTGCCTTGCATGCCCAATGGGTTCATTTACACGGGTACCCTTGAAATTTGTAAATAGTGCTCTGATGCTATCAACTCTCGGGAATGACTTTGGAAGCCATGTCAGGGCAGCACTACTTGAGTTAGCACAGCCCCGACATGGATCTATATTGAGTCGGTTAGTGCCTGACTGAATATACCATCCTGGGACCCCTGGGCAATTACAAGGTGCAGCGCAAACATTTTCACTGCGCTTTGCACCCAACTGAATATCGGGCCCTTGAACTTTTAATAAAATGACTGAGTCTTGATTAACTTGGTATGTATGAGATCACTTCATGAATAATGCATAAAGTAGGCTGGACTTCTCACTTTAATACAAGACAAAAAAACCTAAAACAGAAACTTTTTGGCTTTTCCTGCCTGAACACAGACAAAGAAAGGTCTCTACATTATTTATTTATTTATTTATTAAATTTTGGTGACCAGGTAAGTCCACTGAGCCCCGAAGGTCCCTTTTTCAGGGGCAACCCAGGATTACATAGTGCAAAAGAATAATACACTGTGACAGCGTTAATTCAGGTTATAGATATAACAACAACACAATTATAATGACAATACAGAAACATCACATTGCAACTGTAATAAGTAGGTTGTTCAATAGTGACTTTTCTTCTAGAAATATACAGATGAGGAGCTTGGAAGCGCTTCTCTCTGACACAGAGCTCAAGCCTCTCTCTTAAGACTACATGGAGGATTGTGTTACACACAAAAAAAGAAAAGAATGGGCTTTTGGACACAGCTTTACAACAGTGCACCAGCAGAAGCCTGTAGTCCTGGAATTTTGAACTTTTGCTAAAAGTCTGAAAGCATTTTGACTGATAACTGGTGCCAGCTAACAGACAGTGGGCACTATGCACCAACCGGGTGTAGGTACACGCAACATGTGCATACCCTGCCCACGTAGCTGCACACCTATGGACAGGTGTGCACCAGTGGCATTCATGACCACCAGTCACCTGTCCATGGCCCCGGCCCTCTGGGTGTGCAGAACTCCACAGGACAGCTAGGAGTGGGGTCACAGGTCCAGCTGGGCAGGTCCAGCTGGGCATCCAATTGGATGCCTGAACCAGGTCCTGCACTGGATCCCTCGCACGGTGGGGCGTGCATCAGCAGCGCACCCCACAGATATCTGATGGCCAGCAGGTGGGGGAGGGCAATGCCGCCAGCCCTCGATGGCACCAGTTGGTGCAGTGGGATGGGTGGTGGGCATGCCTGCAAGCATGGGGGCAGGGGGAACAGTACCACCAGTAAAGGGAGATTGCCGTGTGGAGCTGCTGGGAAGGGGAGCATTTGCCATGTGCCAGTGCCCCTGTGAGGGTATGGGTGTTGTGGGTGATGGGAGGATCACCACACTCACTGCAGTGTGCTGGGGCGGGTGGGTGGGTGGCATCCAGTGGCGCACCCTGTGGCCCTGGTGGGTCGATGGGCCGTTTGCCTTGTCCTGCGAGGTGGGCATGGGGCATATAGAGGGTTTACATCAGGGTTCTTCCTAGCATACCCTACACCCCCCATGCACCCCTGTGGCCAGCACTATGCACCCTAGTGCATGGCGCATAGTGCTGGCCCACCACTTGCCCACCCCCAACGTGTTGCTCCTCATGCAGCCAGAGGATCGGGTGCATATGTGCTGCGTGCCCACCTTTGTGCATCCTGTGTGGGGGGCACATAGGGTGCAGAGTGGTTGCACACCCCAGCTGCACGCAAGTAGCCACTCTGCCTCATTAGTGCATACTGCCCAATGTTCCATGGAAGACTGAACACGTGGACTAGGACTTTACCAATAAAAGTCCTCTAGTCTCCCACCAGACTGTAGATAAAGACATTTTGTTCCAGATGACAGACTTAAGTATTTGTTTAATAATACTCTTGCAGAGACAACAGGCCTGTGTTTAAAGCTAGTAAACAAAGCAAAAAGAAAGAAAAAAAACACTATGGTTTTCAAAAGAAGTGGCAGGGAAGGTTAGGGAAAAAAAAACAAGTGTTCAGAAAGTACAAGGAAACACAGAGGGAGGGAGATAGGGAAATGTACCAGGCAAAGCTGAAGGAGGTGGGGAAGGCAGTCAGGTGTGCAAAGATGCAAACTGAAGAAAGGATAGCAAAATCATTAAAATAAGGTGACAAAACCTTCTACAGGTATATCAGGGAAGGGAAAAAGACCAATGGTGGAATTGTGAAGTTGAATAAAGGGAAGGGGGGAGTGTTCAGAGGGGGACCTAGAAAAAGCAGAAATTCTCAATGAATACTTCTGCTCAGTATTTACAAAGGAAGGGGAATGGGAGGGACCAAAATTATGAGGTAGAAACACACATGGAGGAAGGTGGACACCAGTCCATTCACAGAGGACAGCATCTAAAGGAACTCACGAAACTAGAAGTGGTCACAGCAATGGGACCGGGTGGGATGTATCCAAGAATACTGAAAGAACTGAGGGAGGTACTAGGGGCACCACTGATGGCACTATTTAACAAATCATTTGAGGAGGGAGTGGAACCAAAGGACTGGAGGAGGGTGAATGTGGTACCACTACACAAAAGTGGGAGCAAGATGGAGGCTACAAATTATAGGCCAGTCAGCTTTGACCTTAGTGGTGGGGAAAATCATGGAATCAATGTGAAAGGAAAGGACTGTGGCATACCTGGAGGATAGTGGGGCACAAGACCTGAGGCAACATGGATTCACTGCAAAGAGATCTTGTCAAACAAATCTGATAGACTTCTTTGACTGGGTAACCAGGGTGGTGGATCAGGGAGGTGCAGTAGACATGGCCTGCCTAGAGTGTAGCAAGGCATTTAACACTATTCCACATAGGAGGCTAGTAAACAAGTTGTGCAGTCTGGGAGTAGGCCCCAAGGTGGTACACTGGGTCCTAAATTGGCTGAGCAACAGGACACAGAGGGTGGTGGTAAATGGAGTTCAATCCCAGGAGAGGGGGTTAACAAGTGATGTGCCACAGGGCTTGGTTCTGGGGCCAGTCCTCTTCAATGTCTTTATTAGTGACATTATGGAGGGGCTGGAAGGGAAGGTAAGTCTCTTTGCAGATGACACCAAGATCTGTAATAGGGTAGACACTCCAGACAGGTTGGAAAAAATGAGACAAGACCTAGGCAAATTGGAGGAGTGGTCAAGAGAGTGGCAGCTTAAATTCAATACAAAAAAGTGCAAAGTCATGCACTTGGGCCACAGGAATCCTGGACAGGAATACAAAATGGGGGGGAATACTAACAACAACAACAACAAAACTGGAACGGGGCCTAGGGGTAAACATAACAGATGACATGAAGGTGGCCAAACAATGTGAAAAGACAGTGAGGAGGGCCAGAAGGATGCTGGGGTGCATAGGGAGAGGCATCACCTGTAGAAAACAGGAGGTGGTGATGCCACTGTACAGACAATTGGTCAGGCCACACCTGGAATACTGTGTTCAGTTCTGGAGACCACATCTCTCGAAGGACATTGACAAAATGGAGGTGGTCCAGAGAAAGGCAGCAAAAATGGTGAAAGTAATGCACCAGAAAACATATGAGGAAAGACTGAAAGACCTCAATATGTATACCCTGGAGAAGAGGGGGGGACTATGATAGAGACATTCAAGTACCTCAGTGGAATCAACAAACTCCAGGAGGGCAGCATATTTCAAAAAAAAGAGATGGGCAAAAACAAGGTGTCACAATATGAGGCTGGGGAGGAGACTTAGGGGTAATGTGAAGAAGTTTTTTTCACAGAAAGGTTGGTGGATGAATGAAACTGCCTCCCAATGGAGGCTCTAGAGGCTAAAATGGTTGGTGAGTTCAAGAATGCATGGGAACAACATAAGGCAATCTTATTGATAGGAAAGAGAGGGTAGCTGCTGATCATTTAGAATCTGGAGTTTAAGTAACTAGGGGAATGGGCAGACTAGGTGGGTCAGGCAGTCCTTATCGGCCATCAAAATCTATGTTTCTATGCTCAAAGGCATATTCTGGGATTAGCTGTGGGAATGGGGTCAAGTTATTTTCAATGCAATCTAATGGCATGCATTATTGTCTAAGATGTCTGATTATATCGACCAAGAGATATACCATGGTATTACCTTGAAAGAAATGCTTTGTTTTCAAACTGAACCTAATGACTCCTGTTGAAGCATCAGTTGGTCTATTAAATGCAATGCAATGTATGTTTGTGAAAACCCTAATGAATTCTTAGATCTTCTATAGTAAGTAGCTTAGTTAATAAATACAGCATATTGATAACAAAACGTGTTTTGATCTTTTCTAGGTGACAAATGTGTGACATCACACATATGAAAGAACTTTTAAACTTTGTCTGTGGACATATATATATATATATATATATATATATATATATATACTGTATTTATATATTTAAAAAGTGGATGAGGAGAAATCTGTAAAAATGCAGTCTTCTGATTGGATGAAACACACCACATAACTGTGCATTATCCCACAGTGACTGCATACCTGCACTCCTTTTTATTTCTCACTCCACAATAATTTTAGCCATTTTTTTAAAATGGATAATCCACTACAGAGTGTGCAGTCATGCTCTGATATATGCACGCTTTGGGTGGTTGAACACACTCAGCCTGTGAACTCATGCCTCACAACACACACCAAGGCATGTGTATATCAGAACATGACTACACGCCCTGTAGTGGATTATGTGTTACATATAAAGTATAAATGTGTATAGGAACCATACTAATAAAATAAATTTACCGCCACTCAAAAAAAAATTTAATTGGCTGTTCAGTCCAGAGGTATGATGTAATCATGGGACTTGTCAGGGACTGATATGAACAGAAGAAATATTAATTGGCACTAATTTTGAAAAATTTCATAGACTTTTTCAAAAATCTAAATGTTTGAATTTTAATCATTTTTAAATGCTATAGTACAATTATATTTTAAATAACTGATGCATACACCTTGAACTTGTTTAAAATAAGTGTTAAAGCCACATGATCTAGAATGCTTGATTTGCTGTGAAAAAGAAATAATTGTGATTTTCTTTTCTCTATTTGAAAACTTATAAGGGATAGAAGAAAACCACTGTTGGTGAGAAAGACAGGACAGGATTCAAAAAAGTGCAGTTATTCAAGCAACTGCAGTAAAAAAACTGGAACAAGCAGGTTGCCACTTGTAGATCCACAGGTTACTGCAGTTTTCCCACAGCTGCAGGTATTTACAGTGGTGGAGTCGGATTATGACTGGCTTCACAATATACAGCAGCTTGCAGGTGGCATTGCCTGGAAAATCTCTGCAGCTGTGTAAAACTGTTACAGCTGGTGGGGCCAACCATAACAACTGCCACAAATGCTGCACTGTGAATTCCAATCTCCACAGCAGTGGGAATTTCCATCTGCAACTCGAATTGTGGCATGGGACTTAGTCCCAAAAGTTTTCATGAATCTAGCCCATAATCTGCATGAATACTGCTCTGTAGTGTGCTAGGGAAACATTGCATTCGAATTGTGTTGTGTGAAAGTTGCTCCTTACCTTGAAAAGTTACACTGCCATAATGGAAGGAGGGTCAACTTCTATGCCTGATGATCTGTCTTGTACAGAATTTGCCCTTTATCTTATTTCTATAGGAAGTACCATCATGTCCTTCATCAACTCAGCCCATATAGTATAAATTGTGGTTACAGGTAAAGAATATCCTTACAGCAGAAACTAGTGTAGTTGGCCAATTGGGTAAGACTGAAGAACTGATGGAAAATTTGATGACAGAAAAAGCCAGGATGGCATGTCAATAAAATGGAGTTCATGAACCAGTGAAAAAGTTGGTCATGAAAAAAGCTACCATTTCTGATTAATTAAGCAAACCCCAAAGAGATTAGAGAATGAGCTAGTAACTAGAAAACAACAGATAGCCCACTTAGAACTTAAGAGCCAAACCCTAAAAGAAAAGAATGAAGAGCTTAAAAGAAACTGTCCCCACCTTGACAAACTCTGCATGAAACTACAGAAAATTTGCAGAAGTCCCAAGGAGTGTATAAGACACTGAAGAATAAGTATGTATAGGAACAAAGGAAAACGTACATTGCCCATGGCTGGGAGAAGCTATCCCATGCTGAACTACTGTTACCCCAAAGAATAACACCTGCTCAATGAATGTGAGGGTTAAGGGAGAACTGCTTGATATATTTAACGGTTCAATGAGTTTCTCCTCCCCAAAACCAGTAGCTTCACAAATGCCTCAAATGTACCAAACAACTACACTTCCTGATCTTGTCCTTCTTGAATTGTTGGGAGAGCAAAACAGGAAAGAGAAACAGATAATTGGAGGTGGTACATTAGAGGACAGGTTACTGGGCACAATAGAAATGTTTAATAACAAGATACAGGAATAGGGAGCAAAAGTAGATAAAAAGGTCAGAGGACTAGTATGAATATGAGTTTATACTGTACTTTTATCAGTATATTACCTTATGATAATATTCAGTTGATATTTATTACAGATTATTTAATTCTCTGATGGAGTTTAACTGTGGAGTGTGGCTGTTTAGTCAGTTGTTCAAGAATGTGGTTTAGTTTTGTTTTATTGTCAATGTTTTACTGTTTGATACTTTGTGCAGCATTCAGAGCCTAATGGGAATGAGTGCTGCATAAATACAGTAAAGTTTGCTTTGCTTGCTTTCTTACCAGTAGACCACGTGTTATTCTCTAAAAGGAGTAGTTCAGAGGAAGAACATCTTAAGAAAAAGAAAAGGGTTCCAAACCTAGTAAAGAAAAAGAATAATCTAAATCCTCTAGTTATTCATCCTCAGATGGAGAGGAATCTAGATTTGAGGAGGAGTGCTCTACTAGATCAAGAGCTAAGAAAAGCTCATGAAGAAGTGGCATAGTATAATGAAAACCTTCTTAAATGTGAATGGAGGAAAATATAATCCTGAGAAATCTAGCTGCAGCACTGGACAATATGTACAGTATAAGCCTTATAAAAGGGTGTTCACAGCTTGAAGGTTACAAATGAGGATCAAGTAGACCTGATTGGGTGTGCACTTGGCCCCAAATATGTAACCTGGTTCACTTACCTGCCTAAGGAAGTGACATGCTAAGCAAACAAGGTACAGTATATACACACCTACTGTAAAGAAAATGTTTGGGAAATACTCCAATTTGCTGGAGGCCAGGAAGGCAGCATACCAAATGAGGTGCAGGCCAGATCAGAACCCTAGGGACTTCATCCATGAGTTAAAGGATGTCTATTTTGTGGCAGATGAGGATCCAAACACTGAGCTGAGTGACCTTAAAGAGTTATATTATGGTGTCCTACCAGAAAGAATCAGATCACTTGTAGCTAGTAAAAAGAAAACTAAGAGAACAGAGGACCTAGTATGCCAATCAGAGATACTGTGGGAGAATGTCCAACCTGTGGGGCAACCCCACAAAAGAAAAGGAAATCCATCCAAGTCGAAGTGTCAGAAGTCACCACTTCAGATGCTTTAACCATGGAAGGTAGCGGACCCATGATTCCCAAGAATCACAAAAAACAAGTGAAGAAACAAAACAACAATCCTTCCCAAGATCCATCAGTGGATCAATCTAGGTGCTTGACAGACTCTGAGATACTCTGGTAGGACTACCAGGATCAGATTTTTCATTCTGGAGGGTACCATCCTTGCAGAAGATTCAAAAAGGGAAGGAATATAGAGGACACAGAGGTAACAACAGTGGTCATGAATACTATAACAATGGCCTGCAAAGCTTTCATAAGGAACAAGGAGTAGCCAGTAGCCTAACTCCCCAAGATTAGAAAAGAAAAATGAGGTGGAGAAGCAGATTGGAGCATTAAGAGCTCTTTTCTTCAACTCATCCTCTCTACCTGCTCCAGTTAGTGGGCAGGGCCCAACATCACATGCCTGAAATGGTGACACAAGTTCAAGTACCTGACTAACAGCCTCTGGTTCTTCTGATGCTCTCCAGGTTAATGAAACTGTTATCCTTGACAATCCCAAAGTAAATGAAGTTAAAAAGAGTAGTTAATGAAAATACTGTTTGTGTTGTCTCCCCCACAGAAGTCAAGAACCAGTATTCCACATTCACAGAGTCTGACCTCTCAACTACCAGGTTTCAAGAAACACAAGCCCTACCTTGGTGCACTGATTCTGAAAGGAGAAGGTGCCAGACCTTACTTTGACATAAAGCTGGAAGAAAATATGGTATACAGTATGAGGGTTTAACTGACTCTGGAACAGAAGTGGCCCTGATGTCTAAAAGCTTGTTTGAAAAACTTGCCAATATGTTATGTGACACAAAGCACCTAAAGGTCCTCCCAGGCGACTTACCATTTGTAGGTTATGAAGAACAGGAACAAAAACCTGTGGGTAAAGTTTGGATAATGCTGTGCTTTGGTTGAATGACTGTCAAACACTCGGTGTACATTACCGGTAAGATAGTTGATGACTTCCTAATTGCAGATAATCTTCTGAAGAGGTTCAGACCAATAATTTACTACTTTCATAGAGTTCTGTGGTCACAAGTGAAATGGCCTACCATACTTGGGAAAAGTAGTATTGGTACCAAACAAGCAGAGTCCTGCTAAATTGAGAAAGATGATTCAATGCTCAAACTGAATTTTGTATGTTCAGTTGTACCTGATTTGTCTGTATTGGGTAAGCCAGAAAATTTGACCAGGTGGAAAGAAAAGGCCAACATGGTTTGCATATCAGAACAGGATGTGGTTAAATCTGAAATTGGTGCCAGAGGTTTGGCTTTCTTCTCAAAAGAAGATGTCAACTCTATACACTCTGAGTCCCACACCGTTCCTGAAGAAGAGGCCTTGCCCTCTGAATACACATATGTGGACTGTGGAACCAAGATGCCACCAAATCAAATCACCCATCCTTCCTCTGTAAAGTCAATACAGAGAAGGAGAGTGATTATAGGATACCTGTCAAAGCAGAAATCTTGCTTTCCATTAGTTTTGTGCTGTGCTTGGGGTACAAACATTGTCTAATCAGTGAACTGTTCTACAAGTTGTTAAAAATGCGGAAGCCAGACTTGGCTCATGTGACCAAGGATGAATGGCCGAAGTATGTTCCAAGCCATGAAGGTAACCTCAAAATAATAGGAGCCTGTGCTTTAAACCTCCACATAGGGCAAAATACTGTACAGCTCTACACATATGTAATACAGGGTCTAAAGTCCCTCATGTGCTCTGGGTTACATATCCTTGTACTACTAGATGTTTGTGTAGAGCTGGTCAATTATGTTCTGTGGTCATGGTTAAGCAGAGATCAGTGCCCAGCAAAAGTGACCATGCTGGCTTAAAGGACAGAACAGCCCATTTGTCAAGTATTCCAAGCAGCAAATGAATTCACAACCACCATCCCTGGTAGTGTGAAAACATTTTCCCTTAACAGTGATACCCAGAAAGGCCAAGAAATACCTAACACTTGTGTGTTATTTCTGCCAAAACAGCAGTTTAGTGAAATGAGTTTAATGGTCCATTCCACACCGGCTGGAATACGATCAACAAAACTGCATATCTTTTGGTGTCCAATCCCATATCAGAAGCCATTACTATAAGAACTCACACAGGTTAGGAACCATAATTGCTCAAGCATTCTGTGATCTAGGACTTGCCATTCCTGTTGTTGGTAAACTACCAAGAAGCATGAAAAGGGAGAAAGAAGAACAGGAAAGCATTAGGCCCTCACCTAGTGGGTTAATTACCCTCCAAGTAATCTGCCAGTTCGATAGAGTAGAACTGCATGTGTGGAATATCGAAAGAATGACCCTGTGCTGTCTGGAACTGTTGAGACAGTGGAAATACCCAAAGAGTTAATGATTATTGAAATTGAAAATGTCTCTGATACAATTGAACAACAGGTAATAAGAGTTCAAAGAACAAATTGAACAAGCTACTCTGGATAATAAAGCTGAAACAAAACAGAGAATGAACCCATATGTGAAATGTTCTATGGTGTCTAGGAAATGTTTTCAAAAGGTGCTTATGATTGTAGGGTAACAAACTTCCATGTGACTAAGATATCAACCAACCCAACCAAAGGCCCAGTGTACATATGACAGTACACAATACCATTGGCATCTAACGAGTCCATACAAGGGATACTGGCTACTTGAAAGGACCATGGAATTTTAAGGGAAGTCAATTCTGTTTATAATTCACCCATTTGACCTGTACTAAAACCAATAGGAATGTGGAGGCTCAGAACTGAGAATCCACAACTGATTAAACAAGTACCTCGCTGGCTCATGACATACAGTACCTAGGTCAAAGTTTAACAAAAAATGAGGGTGCAAAGTATTTCACTAAATAAAGAAAAGCAACTTAAGATGCAAATGCTGAGGTAATTAACATCAGTGTCTTTTATTCAATGTCTCAGTGTATAAAACACCCTGAAACGCCAGGGGTTTTGTTTTGCACACTGAGCTATCGAATAAAAGACACTGCTGCTAATCACCTCAGTAACTGCAATATCATTTGCTTTCTTTGCTAGGATCTTGATGGTTTATGGCAGCACTACCTGGCCTGATGGTGCATTTGTGTGTTTTTTTGTTTGTTTGTTTGCTTGTTTTATTTGTCCTTAAAGTATTTTACTACCCTAGATGTAACAAATGGGTTCTGGACCCTTAAAGGAGATAGGAAATGATTTTACATAGTTAACTGCCCTTCCATCTTCCTTTCCATGCCAGTTATGTATTCTGATATGCTTTAATGATTTTTTGATAAATAAATAAATAACCTAGCTTTGGGGTGTCCTCAGATCTAAGTAGAGTTCCACTTTCCTCACCAGCTACTGCTCTTGATTTTCATATTTCTAAGGCATTCTGTGAAATCAATAACTTCCACTCCATGCTGTTCATCTGAATGGCCTAGAATTGGGAGTTTGTGATGTCACAGAATGTTCAGGCAGTATGAAAAGAGACAGAAGCAACTGCTGAGGAGAGAGGGATTCAGGGTAGTTAAAAAGGTAACAAAATTTGATTATTAATTTAACAAAAAAGGTCCAAAAAATATTAGAATACTGGGTAGCCAATAAAAGAACAACTAGAGGGCATCTAAAGGTGTAAAACTGTTTCCTATCACCTTTAAGGTGGATCCCAAAGAGCAGCATGAATTTCCTTTCACATTTGGTAAGAGACAGTACAAACAGAACAGGTGTAGTTTGGGTACTTGAATTCTGCTGATTTCAACATTTTTCTGCACAAGGCCATGCCTAATGCCAAAAGCCAGGGAAATCTTGCATATGTGGATGACATACTCCTTAAGAACAACACATTCTAGAAACACCAGGAGCAAGTCAAGTAGGTTTTGAACCAGCTGAAAAATGCTGGTGCCAAACTGTCTCTGACCGAAAGACAATGGTTCAAGGATAAGGTAAATAATTTATGGTATGTGGTTGGACCTAATGGGTTATGCTCTCAGCAGAGCTGAATACAAGCAATCCAAACCATGGGGCCACCCAAAAATCTGATGGGTTTATGTAGTTTCCTCTGGATTTGTAATTACTCATGCTAGTTTTTTTTCAGAAGTATGCTGGGATTGCACAACCACTCACAAGATTACTAAGGGAAGCAGAACTACGGTGTGGGAAGAAGAGCAAGACAAAGCTATTCAGGCACTCAAAGACAGTCTGAGTAAAGCTCCATGCCTTGCTTACCCTCAGAAAGATAAGGAGTTCTACCTTGAAATGGTACACTAGCCAAAGTATTAGTGCAGTATTGTATCGGAAGCACGATTCAGACAACAGTGCTGTAGCCTATACTAGTAAAACACTGTGTGATGTTGAAAGGTAATTCTCAGATTGTGAGCAAGTACTCTTCTCTACTGTTGGGGCAGTACAACATTTTAAAACTATATATGTAAGGAAAAGATTGTTGAAACTTGTCACCAACCTATTGAATTTCTGGGGAGTCAGAAACGCAACGCTGTTAATGTGTCAAGTAGCAGAACTGTGGCTTGGACTCTGGCACTCCAAGGCCTACCCTTAGAAATAAGATATACCAAGAAAAATAAGAGTGATGTGGCCCAAGGAATAGCTGACTTACATTCTTGCACTGTTGAGGAACATTTAGTGCAAGAACCAGAACAGTCCATAGGCTTGGAAGCTGCATTGATGGCCCATAGACATCGTAACTATGATGAAAGTGTATGCCAAAACCTACACAAAGTGTATGTAGATGGCTGTACTTTCCACAAGGATGGGAAGTTACATTCAGGTTTATGAGTAGTGTTGAGTGAGGACATCCCTGATTCTCCCTTCAAGTACTAACTAGCCCCCAGATCTAAACAGGTTGGTGAATTCGCAGCCACATGTTTAACCAAAGTGCAGTGAAGAACAATTTCGGTGACTCTGTGATCTGTACAGATTCTGATTATGCTAGACACAGCTTTCTTACCTTCCTACTACACTGAAAAGCCATTGGTATAACAAGCTCCAGCGGTAAAACTGTAGTACATACACGAGGTAGTAAAGACAGCAGGCCAGTTAATTCAGAAGCAAGGATTAACTGTTTACTGAAAAAGGCAAAGGGCCATTCCAGAATTACTGGACCTCATAGACGGGAATGATCTAACAGACAGCCTAGCAAAAGAAGGTGCCCTGAATGGAGAACCTTAGTATGTTACTCATTAACACTAGCTAGAGTAGAAGTGGTTACCTGACAACTGGAAAAGGAAAAACGGACTGAGAAGTACAACTGTATAGTGAAAAACCAGATCAAGATTTGATTAAAATGTAATAGGAGGATAACATGGCAGGTAAATTGTATTATACCTAGAGGACCCCAATGCAAATAAGACACCAAATAGTGACCTGCAAACTGACAATGAATTGAACCTCTTGTATAGTAAGAAGGTTAATTTCTGGTTGTGGAAAAGTCTACAGGTAAAATCTGGTAAAACATCACAGGAATATTAGTGGGTGGTCCCTCTAGGTTACAGGAGTGTAATGATGCAGCATAGATGCACAGATGTCGCAGATAAGGGCCTTGTGGCCCATCCAGTCTGCCCTATCCCTCTTTCTAATGCTTAAGGTACCCTAGATGCTACAAGCGCCCCCCCCCTTCTCCATAGCTGGATAATTCCCATGTGCCTATCCCACGCATTCTTGAATCCCTGAACTGTGGCCACCCCCTCCACTTCCTGGGATAGACTGTTCCGTCTTTCCACCACCCTTTCAGTGAAGTAGAATTTCCTCAAGTTCCCTCTAAGTTTTCCCCCTTTTAGTCTCATGCTGTTCCCCCTTGTTCTGCTGTTTCTCTTCATGTGAAAGATGCTCCCCTCTGGTACCCTGTTGATTCCCTTTAGATATTTGAAGGTCTCTATCATGTCCCCCCGCCCCCTTTCTCTCCTTTCCTCAAGGGAGTGCATATTGAGAGCTTCAAGTCTCTCCTCATATGACTTATGCTGCATCCCAAACACTATTTTTATTGCCCTCCTCTGTACAGTCTCCATCCTATTTCTGTTTGGAGATGGGGCCTCAGGAACTGAACACAGTATTCCAGATGAGGCCTTACTAGGGAGTTGTACAATGGTACCACCACTTCCCTCCTTCTATTTGTTATACCCCTCCCTATGCACCCTTGCATTCTGTTAGCCTTTCTGACCGCTTTGTCGCACTGTTTAGTGACTCTGAGCCTGTCTTCTATGACTAACCCTAGATCGCTTTCCTCTGTGGTGGCCTCTAGTTCACACTCAGCCCTAGGATTCCCTCTCCCTAGGTGCATAATATTGTCCTTTTTTGCGTTGAAATCCAACTGCCATTCCTTGGACCAGTTTCTAGCCTCTTCAGATCCCTCCTTATTTTTTCTATATCTTCCTGTGTATCTAGCCTGTTACATAGCTTTGTATCATCCATGAATAGGATAACCCTCCCTTCTAGACCCTCTGCAATATCACTTATGAAGACATTGAAGTACACTGGTCCCAGCCCTGATCCCTGTGGTCCGCCACTTGTTATCCGTCCCTTCTGTGAGCTAACCCCATTTACCACCTCTCTTTGTGTTCTGTTACTTAACCAGTTTCTAACCCACGTGATCACCTCTGTCCCCACCCCCAGATTTACCAGCTTGCGGATTAGTCTCCTGTGTGGGACTGTGTCGAAGGCCTTCCTGAAGTCCAGCTAGGCCACATCTACCACTCTGCCCTAGTCTATTTCCTTTGTCACCCAATCGAAGAAATCAATCAAGTTGGTCTAGCATGACCTCCCTGCAGTGAATCCATGTTGTCTTGGGTCCAGCAGCCTCCTTGTCTCCAGGTAGTCCACCAGCCTTTCCTTAAGTATGGTTTCAATCATTTTACCTACTATCGAGGTCAAACTGACCGGGCGGTAGTTTTCTGCCTCCTCCTTGCTACCACTTTTGTGCAGGTGTAACAATTTGCAACCTCCTCCACTCCTCTGGAACCACTCCTGTTTCCAGTGATCCACTGAACAGCTTAGCCAGAGGTTTAGCCAGTTCCTACTGGAGCTCCTTTAGGGTCCTCAGGTGTATCCCATCGGGCCCCATAGCTTTATCCACCATAAGCTGTTCTAATGCTCTTTTTATTCTGTCCTCTGAAAAAGGCCTAATGTCCACCCCTTCTCCCTGTTTGCCCTTCTCCATTAATAGGGAACCATCCTCTTTGTCTTCTTCTGTGAATAGGGAGCAGATGTATTTGTTGAGGACGGTCACCTTGTCAATGTCTTTCTCCACTATCCTGCCTCCCTCTTCCCTAAGTCTCACAATCCCTCCCCCTGTCTTCCTCCTCTTGTTAATATACCTAAAGAATGCCTTCCCTCCTTCCTTCACCAATTTAGCTAGCTTTTCCTCAGTTTCAGCCTTTGCTGCCCTGACTGCTTTGTTTACTTCCATTCATTTTTCCAAGCATTCTTGCCTGTCCTCCTTGCTTTGTGCTGTCTTGTACCTCAGAAATGCCATCTTTTTTCTTCTTACTAGCTCTGCTACTCCCCTCAAGAACCACAGTGGTTTCCTCTTTCTTTTGCTCTTGCTACAGGGCCTGGCACAATGGTTTGATACCAGGTGCAGTGCTTCCCTTATCTCATCCCACTGTTCCACTACTCCCCTTATGTCATCGGATCCCTGCATAGCCTTCCAGAATTCGTCCTTCATCTTACTGAAGTCTGTCCTCCTGAAATCGAGGATTCTAGTCCTTGTGTGGATAGCCTTCTGTGACGTCCGTTTGGTGAACTCCACAGCTCAGTGGTCACTAGTCCCAAGGCTCTCCCCCACTGTGACTTCCTTTATCCTGTCCCCATTGCTTAGGATAAGATCCAGAATTGCATTCTCCCTTGTAGGCTCCCTCACTAGCTGTGTGAGACCTGTCCCTTGTAGGGATTGCAGGAATCCCTCACTCCTGGCTGAGGCTGCCAGTGGGATCCTTCTGTCCACATCTGGCAAGTAGAAGTTAACCATCAGCAGTAATTCACCCTTTGTTGCCATGTTCTCTATAGTCTCCAGCAGTTCTCTCTCTACATCCTCCGCCTACCCTGGGGGCCTGTATATCACTCCTATTCTAAGTACTGTTCCCCTCCCCACTACCAGGGTTACCCACAGCTCTTCTGCTTCCCCTCCTTGTCTTGTGGGACTGTCGCTTTTATCCCTTCCCTGATGTACAATGCCATTCCTCCCCCTTCTTGCCTTCCCTGTCCCATCTGTGTAGCATGAACCCCTGGAATGTCTAGCTCCCAGGCATGGTTGCTATTGCACCATGTCTCTGTGACTGGCATTATATCCAGGTCCTCAGAGGCCATTAATACCACAAGTTCTGGGATTTTGTTACCCAGACTTCAGGCATTGGTGCACATAGCCTTCCAATCATGGCCTCCCCCTCTGCTATAAATCCAGTACCATCTCCCCTATTCTGTGTCTGCCCCTCCTGAACTTTACATGAGGCCCCTCCTTTTTTACCTATGGCCACGCCTTGCTCATGGCCATGCCTGTTTCCCTTAGTCTGATATTGGGGGGGATCCCTTCCATTTGCTGATCCCATTACCTTTGTATCTTTCTGCTGCATCCTCATTTAGATCTTCTTCTCCTCTGAGCTGGAGACCTCCCAGTTTAAACCTTCCATGAAGACCTTCAACTTCTGCCTAAGCACTCTTGCTCCTTCTCCGTTGAGATGCAGATCATCATGCTTGAAGAAGTTCCTGTCCCAGAAGGTGCCCCAGTCTCCAATGTAGCACCTCCCATTCTCTGTGCACCAACCCTGGAACCACCGGTTGAATTGTCTGATCTCTTCATTCCTAATCTTGTCCTCCCTTCTGCCCTTCCTCCAAACTGGCAACACCTCCAAGAAGGCAGATGTGTTGTGTACTCCTTTAGGCTCTCCCCTAGAGTCTTCATGTCTGCTTGGCTTCAACCGTAGTCCTATTTGCTATGTCATTTGTCCCAAGGTGGACAATGATCCCCACGGAATCCTGATCTCTTCTCACCAGCCATCCTACTCTGTCCTTAGCTCACCTTTCAGATGCTTCTGACATGCATTTTACTGTGGTTTCTGCTCCCTTTGCAATGATGGACTGTGCCTCCACTCCTCGCAATATACAGTAGGGTCTCCCATGACCAGAATCCTCCTGTTGCTCTGTGAATTCTTATCCTCCTTCCTTGTATCTCCTTCCTGCCTTCTTGAATCAGGTTTGTCCTGCTCGATTCTTCCTTCTTCCCCACCTGGTTTCTGTCCCCTGGCTGGGGGGTGCAAAATGATTCTGCATGTGGATAGCATGTGGCTGGCGGTGCCTCATCTTAGCTCTAGATGCCCCACTGCTCCCTCCCACCACCCTCCATCCTACAACACCCATGAGCCTTTGGGGGAGTGGGTGGGCAATGGGGGTGGTGGGCATCTCCAATCCAGTCTCCTCTGCAGCCTAGTGATCTCCTCTCTTGCCTGCTATAACTCCCTCTGTGGTTCCACAACTGTCCTGCAGAAGGGACACCTCTGTCTCCAGAATGTCTGCCTTGCTACCAGTTCTCTGCAGCTCTGTCAGATCTGGATGTCCATGTCTGGTTTCATCTTGACCTGTAGGTGTCACTGTTTCTTTCTCACTTCACTGCATCTTCTCTGTCCTCTGTTCCTGTTCTCACTGATGTCTTTCCTTGGGAGCCCTGCAGAAAGCTCCCTTGGACATCTATAAATGTAGAAAGACCCTGGGTAGTTGGGAGGAGGGCAGGAGGGTGGGCAGTACTATTACCAACCCTTAGCAGTAGCTGTTAGCAGTTAAGTGATGGGGGAGGGGGAGATTTAGCCTATTCCCCTCTTCCTCTCCAAAATGAGGTATTTTAAAAAGCCAATGCTAGCTCCCTTTTAGTTGCTAGCATCCCTCTCCAAAATGAGGTGCTTTTAAAAGTAAATGCTAGCTCCTTTTCAGTTGCTAGCTGCTGCTTCTAAAAGCTGAAGCAGAAGTAAATGCTTTCTCCCTTTCAGCTGCTAGCTGCAGTTTCTAAAATCTGAAGCAAAATGGAGCTGAGGCACAACTAACTCTGCTATTCACAGGTCACATGCCCCTCCCACTTAGCAGTAGCTCTTCGCAGTTAATCGATGGGGGATGGGGAGATTTAGCTGATTCCCCTCTTAATCTCCAAAATGAGGTACTCTTAAAAGCAAATGCCAGCTCCTTTTCTTTTGCTAGCTGTTCCTTCTAAAAGCTGAAGCAGAAGTAAATGCTAGCTCCCTTTCAGCTGCTAGCTGCAGCTTCTAAAATCTGAAGCAAAATCAAGCTGAGGCACAACTGACTCTGCTATTCACGGGTCACTCTTAAAAGCAAACGCTAGCTCCCTTTTAGTTGCTAGCTTCCCTCTCCAAAATGAGGTGCTTTTACAAGTAAACGCTAGCTCCTTTTCACTTGCTGGCTGTTGCTTCTAAAAGCTGCAGTAATAAAGTAAATGCTAGCTCCCTTTCAGCTGCTAGCAGCTGCTTCTAAAAGCTGAAGCAAAATGGATCTGAGGCACAACTGACTCTGCTATTCACATGTTCACAAGCCATTCCCACTTAGCAGTAGTTCTTAGCAGTTAAATGATGAGGAAGAAGGGGAGACTTAGATTCCCCTCTTCCTCCTCAAAATGAGTTACTCTTAAAAGCAAATGCTTGCTCCCTTTTAGTTGCTAGCTTCCCTCTCCAAAATGAGGTGCTTTTAAAAGTAAATGCTATCTACTTTTCAGTTGCTAGCTGTTGCTTCTAAAAGCTGAAGCAGAAGTAAATACTAGCTTTCTTTCAGCTGCTAGCTGCTTCTTCTAAAAGCTGTAGAAAAATGGAGCTGAGGCACAACTGACTGTGCTATTCACAGGTCACAGGCCCTTCCCACTTAGCAGTAGCTGCTAGCAGTTAAGTGATGGGGGAGGGGAGATTTAGCTGATTCCCCTCTTCCTCTCCAAAATGAAGTACTCCTAAAAGCAGCTACTAGCTATCTTTTAGTTCCTAGCATCCCTCTCCAAAATGAAGTGCTTTTAAAAGTAAATGCTAGCTCCTTTTCAGTTGCTAGCTGTTGCTTCTAAAAGCTGAAGCAAAATGGAGCTGAGGTGCAACTGATTCTGCTATTCACTGGTCACAGCCCCCTTCCACTTAGCAGTAGTTCTTAGCAGCTAAGTGATGGGGGAAGGGGGAGATTTAGCTGATTCCCCTCTTCCTCTCCAAAATGAGATACTCCTAAAAGCAAATACTAGCTCCCTTTTAGTTGTTAGCTTCCCTCTCCAAAATGAGGTGCTCTTGAAAGTAAATTCTAGCTCCCTTTCAGTTGCTTGCTGTTCCTTCTAAAAGCTGAAGCAGATGTAAATACTACCTCCCTCTCAGCTGCTAGCTGCTGCTTCTAAAAGTTGAAGCAAAATAGAGCCAAGACACAACTGACTCTGCTATTCATGGGTCACAGGCCCCTCCCTCTTAGCAGTAGCTGCTAGCAGCTAAGTGATGGGGAAGGGGGAGATTTAGCTGATTTTCCTCTTCCTCTCCAAAATGAGTTACTCTTAAAATCAAACGCTAGCTCCCTTTTAGTTGCTAGCTTCCCTCTCCAAAATGAGGTGCTTTTAAAAGTAAATGCTAGCTCCTTTTCAGTTGCTAGTGTAACCCCCCACCAGCCACTTGTTTAACTAATAAGTGCCCCTCCCATATTTCTGTCTAGGGTAAAGAGAGGAGTGTGGGTACAGAAACAACATTATACCAACTTGACCAACATACCCAGGTCCTGAGTAAAGAACTTTTGCTAGGGGCTATGCTAGGTCTGAACTTCTGAATGGATACCCAGTAATTCCATATAGGAAGGAGTAACAAGAATGTCCAAATCAGGTTGGGGTTCTACAGTGTGGCTTTATTCCAAAGAAGGTGCACTAAAGCAAAGATGGACCCCCAAGGGCTTACACTTCATGGCACAAGCAATGCAGAACAACAACATCTGTAGCGGACAGAAACTCTGAACTTCCCATATTGCATTGGACTTTGAACTTTGTTCAGTGGCAAAGCCTCAGCTGAAACACACATTTCTTCTAGTGGCACTGACCCCCATGGAGCACACAATTTCCTTTAGTGGCACTGGCCACAACTTAGAACATTTCCCATAAGGCATAGGATTTAACCATTTGTCAGTGGGGCAACTGGCCATGATGGGCACACTGGTGCTCAAATTTAGGAAAACCCACACAGGGGATAAACTTGCTCTTCAGGCATTGGCCACCATGTTCTGAATAAGCAGGCACCTTTATGGAACCTGTAGTGATGAACTGGTCACTCCAGATGGGGGACTGACCACCTTTTGCTTTCACAGTCCATACCCAGCCATTCCTTCAGAGTTATACCTCAAACATTTTGTAAAACAGTAGAACTATGCATGTTGGAATGACTGTCACATTCAGCATTAGAAACACACTACTTCTGATTGTAAATTAAAGTCCTGAACAATGTGCCAAGTCTCACTGGACTCTCCACGATTGTCAGTCAACTTTTAGAAAGGATGAGAACAGTCTCAAATAGAACAGAACTTGGTGCATAATTTGCTTTGTCAGAGTACACCCCAAAAGAAAACACAGGTACATTCCTCCTGGGATACCCGTCAGACAACAGTTGTACACAGAAAGGCAGCTTCAATGTCCTGCATCAAAACCAGGGGATTTCCCCTCAGATCCATTCTGCAGTCCTTCTCATCTCACTGGAGATGAGAAGAAAATCAGAAACTCCTGCTAGATGGTTTCCACCACTTCTACTTGCAGGCAGATGGTTCTCAGTGCTAGGGTGAGAACAATAGGCTCTCCTCACAGAGCCCAGATTGTAGCTCTTCGCTCCTCCAACTGCTTATTCTGGATGCTGACACAGAACTACACTCACAGACTAACTGAAAATTCTAAAGCTCCCCACTCACAGCTACCTACCATGGCTTATGCTGCTGCGAGAGTTCTAAATGACATCGCCTCTCTCCTCTTAGCTGAGATCAAGTAAACAGAGAGGAAGCAGGTGAAAATCCATTTAACTAGTTATTCACCAGCTGCCTTCCCTACCTAGCACTGACACTGATGGGATTCTAGTAACCCCAGGGGACCGGGGGGTTACACTCACCCCTAGCCAGGTAAATTACTGTCCCTAGTCATTTCCCTACCCGGTACCAGTCCATCCTACCCTCTGTGTTATCTATGGGGAGGTAGTGCTACTTCTCCCCTACCATGTGCCAGGCACAGTCAGGCAACACTAAAGGCACAGAGGCTGGCTGACAAAACTTCAGCCACTATCCTATGATCTATCTATGGATACTCAGTGGCTCCAAGAACTGCCTGAAGCATGCCCTAATAGACCAGAACTGAGGCTTCTACTGCAGGTCAAGACCACAGCCTGTCTATCCCCCTAGCCCTCTAGGGAAAATCTATCTGACAAAGCTGCCCCTCGGAGAACTTCCCCCAAGCTCCCAGGATACCTGCCAACAAAAACAACAAGGACACAACACATTGCAATGCATTACATTTCCCAAAATTTCCCCACAACCTCACACCTGTGAAGGAAAAGCATGTTAACACCCTGTCAACCATAAATAACCCTAAATCTCTAAGAAAAAAAGAGGAACTTTGCTGAGCTCCTGCATCCTCTTCTTTTCTTTTTTTCTTTTCTTCTTCAGGGACACCTGCAAGTAAAGAAAAACAAAACACATCCTGCATACCACACAGTGTCTAAACCTCAACTTGAACACTGGAGAATCCCAAAAATATTTTTCTATAAAAGAACAAAAGTAAAAAATGGAAAGAAGACATTTATACAACACATTTAGGGGTGGAATGCCCTAAAATGTCCCATACTAGTGACACAATGTTGTTGCCCATGTGCAATGTCCATAAAAGAGTCTCTCCTGGTCTGGAGCCCACTGAAGAATAGTCCTGGAACAGGACAGAGCCTGTATAGCACTGCAATCCATGGGGAGAGTCTTTGTGGACAGTCATTACATTTCCATGGACAGTCTTCAAGTGTAGGATGTGTTGTGCAAAGTCAGTTAGAAAATAGAAAAGTTGGTCTTACCAGTTCCTTGAAGACCAAAAACAAAGTATCACCTTACTTCTCTGAGCTGAGGACCCTCTCCTTCCAGGTGGCATCTTCTTATACAGCTGGGTTGATGTCCTCTGGAAAACCAGGCAATGAAACAGGAAAACTGCTGAGTTAATGTCATCTAAAAATTAAACGACGGAACAGGAAAACAGCTGGGTTGATGTCATATGAAAACCAGGTGATGAAACAGGAAAACAGCTGGAGTGATGTCATCTGAAAAACCAGACGATGAAACAGGAAAACAGCTGGGGTGATGTTATCTGCAAGGCCAGGTGATGAAATGGGAAAACTATGCTGGTAGGATGAATCTGGATGCACCTGAAGAATCCTGGACTACCAGAAGAGCTACATCTTCCTCCTAGGATACTGCTGCTGCTGGATGACAGACACCAGGCTGCCACTGCTCACTTCCCTCGAGAAATGCTGGGAATATTCACAGGGAGTGGCACCAGTAAGGATAGTACCACTCGGGGTGAGGTGCAAGAAATATGACACCATCTGGGTGATCAAAGTTGATGTGAAGTGTCTCATTCCCTGCCTTGTCCACAGTTCACACAGTGCCCACAAACAGAGTTCTGCCCAATTTACAGAATTTAAGTCAATCATTTACGACTCTGTCCCTGACACATGTTGCTACACCAGAGTACAAATTCTTGCTAGCCTCTTCTAACAACCAGGACTTCCTGTTCTGTTCCATTTCCTCCCAGACTCTATGAGGAAAGGTAGGAAAGGACTTCCCATAAATGGCGTCAGCCCTCCTACATATCAGTCTCTCCTCCTAGCTACTCTTCTCAAGTGTGCAGCCCATGGCCTGGCTTGGAGGTGGCCAGTCCTGGTTGAGCTAGTGCCACATACTTAAAGAACAAAAGAACTTGTCCCCGTCCATCTCTGTGGGCAGGTTACTGAAGCCTTCTTCTCTCTTTGGCTCCTCCGAGGCAAGAGCTTGAGGTAACTCACAGGGACCCTCAACATGATGATACTTATCTTCATCCTCCTCTTTCTCACTCAGGATGGTTCTATGTTATAATCGCAACTTTATAATTGTGACTTCAATGTAGGCGACTACATTTCGGCAACCACAGGAAAAGCGACAGCGCATAACAGCAAGTGATAAAACAGCACAATCCTGTATGCTGTACCATAACAAGGAACATTGAACAAAAGCATCTACCGAGAAACCCGAACAACATTTCAAAACAGCTAATCTGCAAAGCTGAAAGAAATAAAAATGCAGCTGCTAATTTCCCATGCTCTACTTGCACTACTCACTGAAACAGAGAACAAGGATCAGTAGTTGCAGAGCAGAAACATCAAAATAGCGACCTTCTGAATTAAAAAAAAAACCTGTCCAAAGCCAGGAGAAACTTCATTATCTATTCTTAATTCTCTATTTATCTTGCTTTCAAATCTTCACTGCACTTCAGTCTGCAATCTGCTTTCTTCTGTCTGCCTTCTTCTATTACTTCTTCACTGCTTGAACTGGAAAATACAGGCTAGCCCTTTCAAGTCCTCGTAGGTAGTACGGGACTCGTACTGATCCACAATTGCAGCAATGTGAATATTCTGGTCTTTGTACTTCCTTTTAGTGCCAGTGGATGCTGCTCCTGAAATCAGCTGCTGCATTTTCATCACATTAAGCTTTTTTTTTTCTCTCAAACCATCGATCAGTTTCCAAATGCTAGGATGACACGCGCCAAGCCTACAGTTGAATCCCCTGTGCCATCCTTCAACACTGTTGTTTGTTCTGGCCAACCCCATTTGAGTTATCGCATAACAGCTCCATTGATCAATTGGGAAATGTGCTCTTCTGTGCCCAGTTCTGCCTCTCGGTCCCCCCAACCAGGTGTCTTCAAAGTAGTCAAGCACCGGCTGCAACATCTCTTCATGTGTGGCAAAAAATTCCATTTCTTTCAGTTCTTCAAAATTTGTGACAACATCACTCAGTGGCACAAACGCCAAAGGTAACAGCATTCATAAGTGCAATGCAAAGTCCAGTTCATTGCAATACCTGTTTTTCACCTCGGGGCACCATTGGATTTTCCTCCACACAGCTTGTGCAAAATGGAAAAAACAACCGCAAAGCTGTGTTTCAGGGAAAACAGTAGTAAATACTTTCCATGATGCCCGCTCGAAATCCATAATAGAATGCAATGGGCATGAGTCATCGACGAGTGTTTTAATCTTAGAAAATACTTGCTCATAAGAAGCAGTTTTACGTGAACTCTTTAAAGCATAAACAGCTGTTAAAACCATTCCTGACCGAATACTGTGAACAGAGTACAATTGATCAAAGAGTGCAGGACATGACTTGAATGTGCCACCAAGCATCCAGTCCCCACATTCTTTCAAAAAAAGCAAATTACTTTCTATGGAAAACAATAGCACTAGATCTTTCTCCTGCTCACTGTCATAAAGAAGAAAACATTTACCGGAGCTCAGAACAGAGAATTCTGGGGGGATAATAAGGTCCTCCACTGTGGTGGGAGTTGCAGGACAGCCACGCTCCTGCTGATGAATATGCTGCACAGTGCATTTTATCAGGCTAATGCCAGCTAGCCTTCCAGTTACTGACTCAGGTGCAGCTGCAGTGCACTCGGCCACAACCTGTGATGTTGTCTCCACTGTTAAGCGTGCTCTTCTTCTTATGCCAGCCATCACACACCTAACACCTATTTCAGCAGCATCAGGTATGTGGGTATGTTGCTTGACAACGGCTACTACACGCTCCGTGGAGGTGTGCAGTCTCGCAAGGCAATTATATTCATGAGACTCTGCACATCTCCAATACACCTTATCTGCCTTTTCCTTATCTCTGCAATAAAGGTAGCCCCCATAGAGCACCAGTGGCTTACCTTTTTGGCTGGTCACAAACTGGACTGCTTTAAATGACATATCCACAGGTTTGTTTTGTTACTTCCACTACCTCCAATATCAGAATCAATTAAGTGATTGGGGGGGAATCAAGGCTGGACAGCAGAAAACAGAAGTTGAGGGTGCTTCCCACAGTTGCTTAAAGCTGACAGGTAATAAACAGGTGCTATTCCTTATCTGTGCTATTATTGCAAGAGTAGTCGCTATTAATGCTTAGTCTCTTTTATTACATGGTCACTAAAGTTTTTTTTCGCTATTCTTCAGTCACGATTTTTCAGTCGCTGTAATTGCATCGCTATTATCATGGGATACCCTCAGGATCTGAGCCCAGGAGTGAGCAGCAGATGTCCTCACTCCTGAGACAGTCCACTCCTTACTGGGTGTGGAGGTAGACACCTCTCAGTTCAGTGTCTCTTGCAGTTCTTCCTCCCCCACCTAGGCTAGGACTTGGACCCTCCTTCCATGGGTCCATGGACCCTTCCGTTGCACTGTCCACCTGGGACACAGGAGTAGAAACCCCCTCTTTGTTCCTGCCCTTGCAGTAGATCAAAGTTGCTCTCTCTCCCCCTCTGTGCCACACTCTATGGGGCTTCCCCTAACAGGTTCAACCTGGTGCTGCATGCTGCTACTTGCAGAGTTTCCTATTCTGGTCCATAT
This sequence comes from Neoceratodus forsteri, assembly GCA_016271365.2. Lineage (NCBI taxonomy): Eukaryota > Metazoa > Chordata > Ceratodontiformes > Ceratodontidae > Neoceratodus > Neoceratodus forsteri. Next base: position 1,022,716,796 of record CM057450.1, read on the forward strand.
GGGAGCCAAATGAATTCATGATGCCCTCTCTGGTGCTGCACCCCAGCTCATACCATACTTCACCAGGCAATCCGAACAGTGGGGTGTCAGAAACACATCCCTTCCAGCCTTGAGGCACATATTGCACAGTTTCACAGGATAGCTAGGGACTGCCACATCTAGAGGCAACTCTTCACCATAGAAAGTTATCTTTATTTCTCTTAGTGTGGCCACCTCCTCTGCGATCGCTGCTCGGGCATGATCCGGATAGCAGGACATTCCCAAACCCTTGTCTGAAAGCAAAACACATAAAAGTTTGTTGTTATTGAATTGCTCACTAGTCCCATTACAGTCTCACAGAATGGCTCCCTGCTGCTGTGTTTACATTGCTAACTCTGCCCTGTAATGGCGGCATTACCTCTCCTCATGCATAAAATCTGTTTCTCACTCAAAATGGTGTTTCCGACCTTTTCTGGCTACTGATTTTGCTCAAAACTGTAATCAATTGCACTGCTTGTATCTCTCAGCACATTCATATGATTTTAACTTGACTTTGCAATCAGCATCAAATCAAAGAACTATTTACACTTGCTCAAAGTCACTTGCAAGCCACAGTATTTTCCTCGCACAAGATTGCCTGTTTGCTGCAGCCTAATATACAACTCACAGTCTCTCTCTTGCTTAGAAACATTTTACTGTTGTTGAACCCATTATAAATGCTCACAGTCTATGCTCAAAATTTTTGTTTGTTGCCTTACTGTTTTAACAGACAGTCCTTCTTTGAAAAACAATCATTCTGCTTGCACACAGATTAAGCAGGCTTGAAAAATCACTAGAGTTTGATGCTCAGTTAGCTGGGTTTTACTCACTGAAATCAGCAGCTGGCTTTCTCCGGTGGAAATCTTTGGCCTGGTGCCAGTCCTGGAAGGCCTCTGGGGTGAAATGTGCTGGCGGTCCCTCCGATCGTAGTCACAAATGCCACACTCACTTTCTAGTTGGTTGGATAATGGGTTGAGCCAGAATTTACACAGGAAAAGTCTGTTTTCTACAGATTAGAATGATCGCAAGCCTCTCGATGGTTGATCCTGGTCTGACCAGCTCGCACGCCACTCGCTCTCTCCTCCTCAAACACTTGGCTGCACACAGAAGCTGGCTAGGGGGTAGGACTGATTGCAGTAGCACCAATCACTTGATGCCATGCAAATGAGCCTTTCTGTCTCTCCCTCGCTCTTCCTTCATGGCAATCATCGAGCAGGAGTAAATTTAAACTGCAAACTGTAACTTTTTTTCTCGGCCCCAATTTCAGCAGCGGGAGTGCCATTTTGACCATTTTCTACACAGATTCTGGCAGTTTTTCTAGCAACTCCCCCAATTTGCACACAAAGCACATAAAATTTTCAGGGCACATTTCTTTCTCTGTTTCCTAAAGTCCACACTACTTTTGGCATTTGAAAATTGCAAGATAAAAAGTTATGTAGACGTTCCTGATGCCGAGACAAGGACATACACTTCCAGGCTTTACTGTCCATTGCCAGTTGACACACACACACAGCAGCACTCTGCTGTTTATGTACTAGCAGGCATGCAAGCAGCACATTTGGATGGCACTCTCTTGGGCAAAATATTTTTGTGCGACGCTTCCTTTCCTGTTTGGGCTACCATGCTACCAGACAGACAAACACTAGCCATACCCTCAGCAAACATTCTAGTTCTCTCCTCAAATTAAACAACATCCTGGATGGGCCCCCATCTTTTGTAACCCCCCCCAATGGCCACTTGTTTAACTAGTAAGTACACCTCCCATATTTCTGTCTAGGGGAAAGAGAGGGGTGGGGGTACAGAAACAATATTATACCAACATGGCCAACATACCCAGGTCCTGAGGAGAGAACTTTTGCTACGGTCTATGCTAGATCTGAACTTCTGAAGGAGTACCCAATAAATAATTCTGTACAGGAAGCAGTAACAATGTCCAAACCAGATTGGGGTTCTAGAGTGTGGCTTTATTCCAAAGATGGTACACTAAAGCAAAGCTGGACCCCCAGGGTTTACATTTTGTGGCACAAGCAATGCAGAGCAACAACATCTACAGCAGACAGAAACTCTAAACTTCCCATATTGCATAGGACTCTGAACTTTTTTCAACAGCAAAGCCTCAGCTGAAACACACATTTCTTCTAGTGGCACTGGCCACAATGGAGCACACAATTTCTTCTAGTGGCACTGGCCATGACTTAGAACATTTCCCATATGGCATAGGATTTAAACATTTGGCAATGTGGCAACTGGCCATGACGGAGCACACTGGTGCTCAAATTTAGCAAACCCAACACCGGAGGGGGGTTAATCTTTCTCTTCAGGCATTGGCTACCGTGTCCTGAATAAGCAAGCACCTTTATATAACTTGTAGTGCTGAACTGGTTACTCCAGATGGGGGTTGCCCACCTTTTCCTTCCACAGTCCATGCCCAACCATTCTTTCAGAGTTACACCTCAAACTTTTAGCAAAACAGTAGAACTATGTATCTTGGAATGACTGTCACTTTCAGCATTAGAAACACACTACTTCATAGTGTAAATTAAAGTCCTGAACAATGTGTCAAGTCTCACTGGGCACTCCATGATTGTCAGCCAACTTTAAGAAAGGATGAAAACAGTCCCAAACAGAACAGAACTTGGTGCATAATTCCCTTTGTCAGAGTACAGCCCAAAAGAAAACACAAGTACATTCCTCCTGGGACACCAAAACTCAGATTACTCACAGTTGCACACAGAAAGGCAGCTTCAATGTCCTGGATCAAAATCAGAGGATTGCCCCTCGGATCCATTCTGCAGTCCTTCTCATCTCACTAGGGATGAGACGAAAATCAGGAACTCCTGCTAGACAGTTTCCACCACTTCTACTGGCACACAGATGGTTCTCAGCACTAGGGTAAGAAAATAGGCTCTCCTCACAGAGCCCACACTGCAGCTCTTCACTCCTTCAACTGCTCACTCCGGCTGCTAACACAGAACTCCACTCAGACTAACTGAAAATTCTAAAGCTCCCGACTCACAGCTAGCTACCATGGCTTATGCTGCAGCAAGAGTTCTAAATGACATCACCTCTCTCCTCTCAGCTGAGATCAAGTAAACAGAGAGGGAGCAGGTGAAAATCCACTTAACTAGTTATTTACCAGCTGCCTTCCCTACCTAGCACTGACACTGATGGGATTCTAGTAACCCCAGGGAACCGGGAGGTTACATTAGTTGTTGCTTCTAAAAGCTTTAGCAGAAGTAAATGCTAGCTCCCTTTCAGCTGCTCTCTGCTGCTTCTAAAATCTGAAGCAAAATGGAGCTGAGGCACAACTGACTCTGCTATTCATGGGTCACAGGTCCCTCCCACTTAGCAGTAGCTGCCAGCAGTTAAGTGATGGAGGAAGAGGGAGATTTAGCTGATTCTCCTCTTCCTCTCCAAAATGAAGTACTCTTAAAAGCAAATGCCAGCTCACTTTTAGTTGCTAGCTTCCCTCTGCAAAATGAGGTGCTTTTAAAAGTAAATGCTAGCTCCTTTTCAGTTGCTAGCTGTTGCTTCTAAAAGCTGAAGCAGAAGTAAATACTAGCTTCCTTTCAGCTGCTAGCTGCAGCTTCTAAAACCTGAAGCAAAGTGGAGCTGAGGCACAACTGACTCTGCTATTCACAGGTCATGGGCCCCTCCCACTTAGCAGTAGCTGCTAACAGTTAAGTGATGGGGGAAGGGGGGATTTAGCTGATTCCCCTCTTCCTCTCCAAAATGAGGTACTCTTAAAAGCAAATGCCAGCTCCCTTTTAGTTTCTAGCTTCCCTCTCCAAAATGAGGTGCTTTTAAAAGTAAATGCTATGTCCCTTTTAGCTGTTAGCTGTTGCTTCTAAAATCTGAAGCAGAAGTAAATGCTAGCTCCCTTTCAGCTGCATGACGAACCATCTAGAGTACACTGGGAAAACCAGAGAACAGTGGAAACATTGAAGAAGGTAGCCTACGGGTCACACATGAACAAAGAGCTAACCGATTCCGTCAAGGGATGTATAATCTGTTTTGAATCCAGCCACCATCACCAAGATATAAGGCACCCTTATAGGTAAAAGGCATCTCTATGCCCTGGCCAGATATCCAGATCTATTGGATACTTCCAGTTGTAAGTTCCACAAGAGGTAACAGTACCTCCTCACTGTTACCCATCAGTTTACAAAGTGGGTTGAAGGTATGCCAGTTCCAAATGATACACCCGAACCAAGACCTATATTGTTAATAAACCATAAACTTAGTCACTGGGGCTTACCATTGAGAGTAGAATCTGACAGATGTTACCAATTTACAGCAGAAGTAATGGGAAATGTGTGGAACATCTTAGGTGCACAATGGAAACTGTATGTGGTTTACCATCTAGACTGCTCTGGACAAGTGGAACATGCAAACCAAACCATAGTGAGCATCCTAAAGAAGTATGTCAGTACTTCTGGAAAAGAAGTGGGATACAAAATAACCAATTGTATTAATGGCAATAAGGGCAACCCCTAGTAATCCTACAGGAATATCACCTTCCAAAATTATGACTGGTAGACAGATGGTACTTCCTTTTCACCTATTTTATACAACAAAGAGTGAAACATTAGCTGGCTCTGCTACAACACATGAACTTGTAACCCAACCAAGACAGCACATTTAAAAAGTCTTTGCATTTTCACCGGGAAACACAGAGAGAGGCATTCAAGGTTCTAAGGCCTATTATGACAGAAAAACAACTCCCAAGAAATACCAGATTGGAGATAAGGTATTCTATTTTAATTATAGCAGAAATAAGGCCAAGAATAAGAAACATAATGCAGACTTGGAACAGACCTTATGATATAAAGAACAAAGTGACCCCTGTAGCCAACCAAACTGAGATTAAAAAGAAAGGCACTGGTGAAACTGAACTGAAATGGGTACATATCAATCAACAAAAACCATATTATGCCCTCAAACCTTAATGGTTTGACATAACAGATGACGATACAGAAAAAGTTCATAAGACATCTACCTCAAGATCACGACAAGGATCTAAAGATTGATGCCCTGGTCAAGAACTAATGGTTTTAAGGACTTTGATGGACTTTGTCTCTGAGAATGTTTGAGTATGGTCTGGGAGTATGGAAAGGAGTGTAATGAATGCTCAAAAGATATGTCAATACTATATATCTCACATGAAGCCTTATTACCCACCTACATGTGATACATATAAAATAATACATGGGAGGGTGTGAGTAACCAGAATATTACACACACCCAGTGGGATGCCACATAAACCCCAAGAGCGAAGTAAATACAGAATAAGGGAGGGATGTTGAAGAATACTGGACACATCTCAAAACAGCCGTACTACAAACCGCAAATAATTGTATAAAGAGGGTAAGCAAAGAAGAAAAGAAAAACACTTTGGTTTTTTAAGGAAGTAGCCTCCAACGTCAGGGAATAAAGGACAGATTTTAGAAAATACAGGAAAACTGGATCCAGCAAGGACTGGGATGACTACAAAGAGAAACTAAAGGAAGCAAGCAAAGAAATCAGACCAGCAAAAGCAACAACAGAGGAGAAGATAGCCAAGGAGGTCAAGAAGGGTAACAAAACCTTCTATAGATATATCAGTGAGAAGAGAAGAACAAGAGGAGGTATTGTCAGACTAGTTGAGAATGATGCGGAGGGGACACAGAGGACAATACGGACAAAGCAGAAATCCTCAACAGGTATTTCTGCTCCATTTTTACATACAAACATATGAATCTGCCAGCAGAAACAGGCCTCATGGTCTATCAGGTCTGCTCGAGTGCATATCTAGTTCCCCTAGATTGCAGCTGCCCCGCTCCCCTCCCCCCTCATCTCCAGGAAGTTCTCAGCACTACTTACCCACACTTTTCCCCCGTGCCCTGTCCCATGCCCTTATAAAACTACCCACCATCTTATATAAAATTACTTCCTCTGGTAGGGCATCCCCCAGTCGCAGATCCTGACCCTACAGCTCCCTCCAGGAGCACGGAGAACACGGGGGTGCCTAAGAGGTAATAAACTACCTCCATCTGTAGCACCCTTGTGTGGGCCATTAGCCAGTTGACACGCTAAGTCCCCACTTCTCCATTTGCAGGTTATACCTGCTAGCCACTAAAGGGACCCTCTGACCTTTCCACCTCAGCCTCCCCAATCCTTCCTGCAACCTCTCTACCTGCCTAGATTATGTCTCCCCCCAATCCTACCTCTGCCCACACCTTTCCCTCGTCCAGCCATCCAGCTAGCCCAACCTCCTGACCCACACCCAGCCTGCCACTAACCCCAGTGACCACTAGGAGGTGCTATCTCAACCCTGTTTTCTAGCCCAAACCCAGCCATGGTAAGTCACCTTGAACCTGGATTCCCCACTCTCAGCCTGGCCTTCTCCCAACTGCCCAGCTAGGGGTTTGAACTTTGTACCCTGTCCACCAGAGTCTGTGACAGTACCACTACTCCAAAGTGGTATGTACGTTCTCTGAGGGGCAACCAAGCTATTTGTATTTCACCACCCTGCGTACCCTGGCACCATGTTTAGGCTCCTCTTCCCCAAAATTGGTAAATTGTCCCCATCAACAACCTTTGTACTACTGTTCTCCTCCATCTTACTGTCCCTTCCCACTTTAACTCCCCCCAAGCAGCTACCCAGCACCCTCCCCGTCACCTGCTATTCTGACTCAACCTACAAACGCCCCCTATAAGTCCACTGCATCCCTCACAGCTATCTTCTGGTCCCATTTCCCCACGCCCCCCTCCTCTTTGGTCTATTCCTTTGGCTGCCTTCTGGCTTCTCTCTCACTCTCCAGCTCCCCCTCCCTCCACTCAGCCTGCCCTAGTGCCTCCGGCATCCTGCACATGGCAAAACCCCGGTCTCTCCGTGCCCTACACTGTCACCTAACCATTGCCCTACTTCTTCTAGCAGCAGGGGATATACACCCTAACCCTGGCCCAACCCTAACCTCAGGCCCCAACCACCGCATACCAAACCCCTCAGCCAAGGCCACCACTGACACTCGTTTTGGCTACCTTCCCCGTGGCCTACGCCTTCTCCATCTACATATACATAGCCTAGCCCCTAAACCCGATCAGCTCCAGGTCCTAGCCGCCCACCATGCCGCCGACATAATCATCCTATCCGAGACCAGGCTAAACCCCAGCCTTCCAGATAATACCATCACTATTCCAGGGTACACCATCACACGGCAAGACCGGCCCTCCAGAGGTGGTGGTGTGGCTATGTACATCAAATCAGCCCTACACTTCACTGTCTCCCTCACTAAAGCTGAACCCAAAGCTTTTGAGCTCCTAATGGTAAAACTGTCCCCTCCCTCCTCATTACCTATCTTTGTGGCTAGTATTTATTGCTGCCCAGGCACATCAACCACAATAGTCACCGACCTTCTAGGCCAGCTCTCATCTCTCTCACAGTCAGGTGAACTATATGTCATGGGTGACTTTAACCACAACTGGCTAGCACCCAATTTTAACAAAACCCAAACTGAAATAACCACTCTCAACCTTAGTCAAACCATTTTGGAACCCACATGCTCTAACCATAAGTCCGGTAATCACTCCCTCATTGACTGGGCACTTACATCCCACCCACACCGCGTCGTCAGTTCAGGCTTCCTCCCTGGTTCCATCAGTGACCATCATCTAATCTACTTGGTCCGCAAGATCCACAGAATTAAATCCCCTCCCAAATTCGTATTCCAACGGTCATACAAATCCCCTAACCTCTCCCCCCCCCTGGATGATTTGGCCCACGCTAATTGGGTCCCGAGCTCTACCTGCTCTAACATGGATGCGGCCCCTCACACTTTCGGAACACCTTCTTCACTGCCTGGGACAAACACGCCCCCCTGCGCCGGGCTAGAGTCCGGGGGTCTCACCTACCCTGGATCTCCCCTGAGCCGATAGCTTGCCAACAAGCCTGTGACAAGGCCTAGTGAAACTACAAATCCACGCTCCTCCCAGGCAACTACATCACCTACCGCACACTCCGCAACAAGTGCACAAAGGCCATCCGCTTAGCTAAGGCTGATTACTTCAACAACACCCTAAATGCAACCCTTGGGAGTCCTTCTAAATTCTGGAAAGTCATTAACTCCCTCTTCACCCCCCAAACAACAAGCCCCCCTCCTCTCCCAAGGGACTCTCCTCTCCGACCCCCTGAAGGTAGCCTCTGAGTTTAATTCCTATTTTACTACCTGCGCCCAGACCCTCCTAGATTCCCCTTCCTCCAGTAACCACACCCGCTCCCCAGACACCTATCCACCTTCCGACTGGTAGGAACCCTTTTTCCTTCAGACATATCTCCCCTGCTGAAACCCTAGATGCCCTTCACTCCCCGAACCCTTCCAAAGGCAAATCCCCTGATGGTCTGGATAACAAACTCCTCTTCCTATCTGCCCCCGTCATTGCTACTTCCCTCGTGGCCCTACTAAATCTCTCTTTCTCCACCGAGTCACTCCCTTCCAAATGGAAGCATGCCACTGTCATACCCCTCCGTAAAGGTGGTGATCCTACCTCCACAACAAACTACCATCCCATCTCCCTCCTCCCTGCCCTCGCCAAACTCCAGGAACACCTAGTGCTTTCCCAACTCTCCGACTTTCTCTCTGAAACTAACTTCTTCACCCCTTTTCAGTCCAGTTTCCAAAAACACCACTCTGCCACCTCCTCCCTACTAAGACTCATGGACTCCATCCTCACTGGGATGGATAAAGGACTAATCACTGCCGCTGTCTTCATTGACCTAGCAAAAGCTTTCGACATTGTATCCCATCCTCTCCTCCTATCCTACCTATCTGGGGCTGGGTTAGCAGAGTCTGCCACTAACTGGTTCAGTGACTACCTTCTAAATAGAACCCAATCCACTAAAATAACTGACCATACCCGCCCATCACCACAGGTGTCCCCCAAGGTGCAGTTCTTGGCCCCATCCTTTTCTCCATCCTTCTAAATGATCTGCCTAACTCTTGCTCCTCTACCACAATCCACATGTATGCAGATGACATGGTCCTCTTTACCTCCGGCCGGACCCATGAAGAAGTCTCCTCCAAACTTCAAACTGATTTCAACAAAATCTAATGCTGGTTCAATACCGACCAGCTCTCCCTAAACGCCAAAAAAAATGTCTCTATGACTTTCGGCACTAGACAGTGTCTATCCAAACTCACCTGCCCCCTGATCTTCAATACTCTAAATAACTCCATCCTCCAGGAAGTGCCCTCCTTCAGGTATCTAGGGGTTTGGCTCAATTGACACCTCTCCTTTTCCACACACGTGGATGCCATCATTTCAAAACTGCGCCCAAAACTTGGTGCCCTCTATCAAAACTGCTCTAGTCTCCCACTACCGGTCAGACGGCAATTAGTCCAGAAAATGATTCTACCCTCCTTCAACTACTGTGATGTCTTTTTCAGCTCCGCCGCCAAGATCACCCTAACCAGACTGGACCCCCTCTTTAATGCTTTCTGCCACTTCGCCCTCAATGCTCCCCCCCCGCTCACATCACTGCGAGCTCTACCGCTCACTGGCCCTGCCATCCCTAAGAAACCAGCACCCTAATTCATAGTGCCAAATTCACTTCCAGTTTCTGGCTCGCTCCCTCCCCTCCCTACCCATCCTCCCTATCTTGCCCTCCCTCCCCCCACTCCCTCAGGTCTTCTGATGCTAGACTACTGGTCATCCCTCACCATAGGACCACCACCGGCCAATCAGCCTTCTCTTACCTCTTCCCTAAACTCTGGAACTGCCTGCCAGCTCAGATCCGCCTTTCATCATCCAAACACTCCCTATCCTTTGCCTCACTAGCTTCCTTGCAACAAATTGCAGCTGCCCGACCCCCAATGGCTCTCTTCCACCATCCCCCCCTTGGTGCCTGACCAGTGGCTCAGCCTTTTGCCTAAGTGCCCAGCATATACTGCCCCTCGCCTTCACTCACTCCACTCTCTAATTCCCTCCTAATCTCTCCTTCCCTCCCCTCCTTCCCTTCCTCCTAAGTAACCCATGCTTCTCAACCTCATGCACTGCTACTGCTCCCTCTCCTCCCCTCTCCACCCTTATCACCCCCCATCTTATCCTCCAACTCCTACTGTCAACTCGGTGCCTCTCGCTTCAGCTGAAGTCTTGCTACCGACACTCAAGTATTTGTTATTGGCACTTGCTTAATCATGTATTAACCTTGAACTTTTCCATGATATGTATACCCTGTCCTTGATGTTTGATTCCTGTACTTTTTCACCTATTGTAAAAATGTGCTAATGTAATCCTGTACTGTTCCGCCTATTGTAAAAATGTGCTAATGTAATCCCACCCAACTATGTACATTATCTGTATTACGCTATTCAGTATTCAATGTTTGTATGCTGATCTGCCTCCACTTGTAACCCTTCCCCCCAGGTCGCACCATGAGATGAGCATCTTTTTGTTCAGTGTGTCTTTCCTGGTGAAACATTTTCAATAAATAAATAAATAAATTCCATTTTGACACCACCCTCTCCATGAAGTAATGTCTCCTTATCTCTCTCCTAAATCTGCCCACCTCCAATCTTAGCCCATGCCCTCTCATGTCCCTAACTTTCCTCAGCTTAAATAACCTATCAGCACTAGGTTTGTTGATCCCCTTCAAGTACTTAAACGTTTCAGTCATATCCCCCCATCCCTCCTCTCCTCCAGGGTGTACAAACTCAGATCCCTCGGCCTGTCCTTGTAGATTTTGCCTTCCATCCCCCGTATCATTTTTGTTGCCCTTTGCTGCACCTCCTCTAGCAGTTAATATCCTTTTTTCAGATACAGATACCAGTACTGCATGCAGTACTCCAAGTGCAGCCTGACCAAGGACCTGTAGAGGGGCAGGATCACTTCCCTATGCCTGGATGAGAATCTCCTTGCATAACACACCAGCATCCTGTTAGCCTTAGCTATAGCTTTCCTGTATTGGGCAGAGTTGTTCATGCTCTCCGTTACTATCACACCCAGGGTCCTTCTCTTCCTTGGTGACCCCCCGCCTCACACTTCCCAACCAATATTCCCTCCTCAGGTTTTTGGCCCCAATGTGCATAACTTTGCACTTCTTCACATTGAATCCCAGCTACCACTTTGCCAACCACTCCTCCAGTTTGGTTGGGTCCCCCTGTGGTTGTTTCCACCCATCAACTTCATCCATTACCGCCCCCATTTTAGTATCGTCTGCAAACAGACTGATCCTTCTCTCAACTCCATGTAACATATCCAATATGAATAGCCCAAACAACACTGGACCCAGCACATAGCCTTGCGGTACTCCACTCATCACTGGCCTAGGTGCTGAGAGTCCTCCCACCACCACCCATTGCTGCCTCCCCTTCAGTTAGTTCATGATTCAGTTAACCAGCTTCATCCCCACAGATTTCAGTTTCCCCCCTAGCTGCACATGAGGCACTGAATTGAAGGCCTTGCTGAAGTCCAAATATAGGACGTCCACTGTTTGGCCCTTATCCAGCTCATTTTTTACCCAGTCATAATCTGACAAGATTTCCCCAAGACGAACCCATGCTGCTGCTCATCCTGGGGGTCATTCACCTCGAGAAATGATATGAGTCTCTCCTTCAGTATCGCTTCCATGAGTTTACCCACTATGGAAGTGAGACTGACAGGTCTGTAGTTGCCTGGCTCATTCCGTGGGCTGCTCTTGTGTATAGGCACCACATGGGCCATCCTCCAGTCCTGTGGCACACATCCTGTGTCCAGGGAGGTGCAGAACAGGTCCACCAGTGGCCTGGCCAACACCTTTGTCATGTCCTTCAACACCCTGGGGCGAATGCCATCAGGACCTGGTGCCTTGTCCACCCTTAGTGTCTTCAGACGCTCAAGTACTCTACTCTCCTCAATCATTCCAACAGTCACCCCCCCACCCCACCTTCCCTGTCCATGGAGATAGTGGACCACACTTCTCCTGTGTGAACACAGAGCAGAAGTATTCATTCAGTGCTTCTGCTTGTTCTTATCCCTTTTCCACCCTCCCCCCCCCCTCTTGATCTGCACTATTTGATCCCTGTACTTCCTTTTTTCCCTCACATATCTAAAAATGTCCTTCTCCCCTCCTGTAATGCCCTGAGCCAGCCTTAGCTACCTGGCAGTCTTGACTTCCCTAACCAGCTTGGTTACCTCCTTGGACCAACTCACATACACCTCCTAGTCCTCCCCCTCCCTGTCTTCTTGAATCTCGGATACGCAGCTCTCTTTGCCCTTACTCTCTCCAGCACTTTACTGTTTAGCCAACATGGCTTCTTGACTCTGCTCTTCTAGCTCAGAGTCCTGGTGCAAGCCTCCATAGCCTCTGTTAGACCAAGTTTAATGATATCCCACTTTTGTTGTGCATCCATCTCAGGCCTAATCCCCTCTAGTCACCCTTGCAATATTTCCCGCATCCTCCCGAAGTCTTCTCGCCTGAAGTCCACCACCCTTGTTTCAGAGCCTACCGACTCCGTACTAAACCTGAGTGTGAACTACACCGATTGATGGTCACCCCCAGCTAGTGGGTCTTCCACCATTAGTTCCCTCATGGCCTCCCTGTTTGATAGTACCAGATCCAGTGTATTACCTAGCCAAGTTGACAAATTGACCAGCTCTGTCAGGAAACTATCGTGGAACACGTCCAGGAGTACCTGCTCCCTGGCACTGGAGGTACAGTAGCTGGAGTACTCCAATCTACCCCAGGCAGATTGAAGCCCCCATGATCACCACACTCCCCTTCTTACATACCTGCCTAATCTGTTCTAACTCCTTATCCAACTCCTTGGACTGGGCTGGTGGTCTATGTACCACCCCCATCCTCAGCTTTCTACCCTTTGAGTCCAGGAACTGCATCCATAGCGCCTCTGTCCTCCCTTCCTCCCCCGTGTCTCTTGTGCATCTAATTCCATCCCTTACATAGTCTGCCACCCCTCCCCCTCTCCAAACCCCTCTGTCCTTTCTATAAATTTTGTACCTCAGGATTGCCAGATGCCAATCCTGGTGTTGGGTGACCCAGGTCTCAGTGATGGCTGTGATATCCATCATCCCTTCAGCTAAGAGAGCCTGAAGCTCAGCTGTTTTGTTACCCAGGCTCCTCACATTCAGGGAGAGCACACTCCACCCATTTCCGTCCATCCCTCCACCCTGTGGCCCCATGACCTGCCCCCCTTCCTCCTGCAGCCTACCCCTGTTGCAGTCACTGTTGTCATAGGGGGGTCAGCTCATTAGGCTCCCCTTTCTGGCAACCCTGCATACTAGTTGCACATTCACCTCCTCCCAGCTAGTTTAAAAAAACACTTGAAACTATTTTATTTATTTATTTTTAAATTTATTGTGGTCTCAGATAAACACCTTTGAGAACAAGCTCATTACATAGGTTCTAGGTCATTCCATTATATATTCCTCCTTCTTACATTTTAACACCCCCTGCCCTACTCTGTTGTTCCATGTATCCTCCCATCCTCCTACCTGCCCATACTCATAAGAGCTATACCACCCTCCCAGCCAGGAGCTGAACTCCACTATTCTTTCCTTTCTTGCTCTGCTCACCCTTGGAACTGATAACACCTCTGTGAAGGCCACTGAGCTCCCAATTTCCAAACACAACTTCCCCAGCTCCTCAAATCTCTCCATGACCGACTCCATCATGCAGCCCCCCCCAGGTCATTAGTGTCTACATGTACCACCACATGAGGTTTCTCCCTTCTCCCCCTAACACACCTAAGCAGAGTCTGCCCTGCCCTGTCCGCTGTCAAGCCTGGTACAGGTTCCACCCATATCCGATAGTGCCATTCACCCTTCCTCCCACCTGATCCCTTTCAGGATAGAATTCCCTATCCCTTCAACTCCTCCCCCTCCACCCCACCTTTCAATTACACCTTCTTCCCATCCCCCATCCTTCCCATGATCATGGGCCCTTCCCTGTCCACCAGCTCTTGGACCTGGCCCCTCTTATCTTCCCCCCTCCATTTCTCGTCTGCTTGGATTCCTTTCAAAGCTAGCCCCCTCCCTTATTTGTCAATCCACCACTGTGACATCCCTCACCCATTCTGTACCATGTCACCCCCGGTCTGCAACTTCCATCTGTTGTCCCTGCTGTTCCCCCATCCCCTCATCCCCTACCTGTTATACCTTTTCCCCAATGTCCTGTACCCATCCCCTCTGAGCATTGGCCCCTGCACACCCCTACCCTCATGTCCACCTGCCCCATTCCAGAGAGTCCCACCATCCTTGTCCACTTTTGATGTCAGTACCGTGTACCTGTTGCTTGAACCTGCCCCCCCACCACCAGTCTTTGCCCCTGTTTTTGTTTCGATACCACCCCATATTGCTACTCGGCTTCCTATCCCCTCTATAGATCCTGCTACCCCGTCTGTGCCGAACACCCAAGGAGTGCCCAGTCTACCCCAACTCTTCCCACCCTCCTCTCATCCTTCTTAACTCCCCCTCCAGCCTCTGTATCTCTGCCTGCAGGTCCTCTAGCCTGTGGCATGTGGGAGTCTCCCATAGCCTCCATGGTTTTTACCAAGGAGGACGAAGGTTGCGGGCCCTCCCTTAGGAGGGGCAGCACAGACGGCAGTGGAGTACAGTATACTCAGGACCTCTTACAAAGGAAAGAGTCCTAAAGGAACTGGAGAAACTCAATGTAAATAAGGCCATGGGACCAAAGTATGTCTGAGGCTGCTGAAAGAGCTAAGAGAGGAACTAGTGGCTCCCCTAGCTGACCTTTTTTAACTTACCACTTGAGCTGGGCGAAGTCCCACAGGATTGGATAAGGCCATGGTTATCCCTCTGCGTAAAAATGGGAGCAAAGAGAGTGCAAGCAACTAAAGACCAGTAAGCTTACCTCGGCTGAGGGCAAAATAAAGGAAAGAGATCTAGGAATAATTATAACGGATGACCTGAAAATGTCCAAGCAATGTGAAAAAGCAGTACTAAGAGCAAATGGCATGCTGGGTTGCATAGGAAGGGGGATTACCAGCAGAAAAAGAGAGGTCATCCTGCCACTCTACAGATCACTGGTGAGGCCACACCTGTAGTACAGTGTCCAGTTCTGGAGGCCGTATCTTAAAAAGGATAAGCACAGACTGGAAACAGTGCAAAGGAGAGCAACAAAAATTATAAAGGGAATGCACAGCAAAACATATGACAAACAGCTGCGGGACCTAAACATATATTCCCTGGAGCAGTGAAGGGAGAGGAGAAACATGATAGAGACCTTCAGGTTCCTAAATGGAATAAACAAAGTACAGGTTCAGGACCTGTTTCAGATCAAGAATCACACCAGAACCAGGGGGCATAACGTGAGGCTGGAGGGGGGCAAATTCTGGGGCAACACACGAAAGTTCTTCTTTACAGAGAGGGTGATAGATGCATGGAACAGCTTTCCACAGTGAGTGGTGGAGGAGAAAATGGTGGAAACTTTGAAAAATATTTGAGATAGGTACAAGGGCTCCAGAACACTGAATAGCAGTTAAGGGGGGGTAGGAAGAATGGCAGATGAGATGGGCTGTATGGTCCCCTTCTGCCATCACTTTCTATGTTTCTATGCATCCCATACCGAGGGTGTGTGTGAAATTCTGGAAATACACCTACCAATGTTTTATTTTATTTGTTTACTGGTCCTCATTTTTTATTTAAGTGTGCTGGAGGGAGGAGCAATTTGACTGGTAATTATGGC
Source organism: Neoceratodus forsteri (assembly GCA_016271365.2). Classification (NCBI taxonomy): domain Eukaryota; kingdom Metazoa; phylum Chordata; order Ceratodontiformes; family Ceratodontidae; genus Neoceratodus; species Neoceratodus forsteri. The sequence goes on from CM057450.1 coordinate 1,022,732,493, forward strand.
AAACACAAGCTGAAACACAGTAAGCAGTTGCACTGGAGACTCGCTGAAAGTGCAACATTCTCTCATAAAGCAGGTGTTTTTTGTTTTATTTCAGCACTTTCAAACCATCAAGTCATCAGATCGTACTAAACAATATTATAAAACACTGACTAACTTGCAAATCGGAATTGCATACCCCGCTATCCAAGAAACCGAGCGCGGTCAGGCAAACTTGATTTTGACCACAAACCAAACACAGTCACTTTCAGATTTTCATCACCAGGTTAAAAAAAAATGAGAAAGTGATAGAACTGCAGTTTAATTGCAATGCAGCTGCTGTGTGTCAAAGCTCCACTCAAAGGGTAGGAGCAGTAGGATCAACCAGATAGATTTTACGTTGTTAAGGGAGGATCAATCAGTGCTTGGTAGTGGAGAAACTGAGCAGCCATGTTGGCTGAGAAGTTCAGCCTGCTCACACACAGACTAAGAGCCAATGAGCTTTCTGTAGCATGAGGTTGACTGACAGGCACTGATTACAACCACCCTGTTGTAATGCAAAATATAAACCAGGCGGTTGTAACGTGATTTAAAAGTCTTTTTATTCAAACATAAAAAATGACCAGTAATTAATATATTATTATATAATTGATGCTATATTGTGATACTTCACAACAATCACTTGATTGTAGAGCACACAGTATGCTACAACACACACCCACTGTGTAGGGTCACCCTGTGCTCCACCACAGGTAGTGTGCATAAGAACACACCTGCCACTCCTGGTGGTAACAGCACTGCAGTGTAGCATTCTTTACCTCTTCCCCTGCCCACACCCCTCCAGCTGGGTACAACCAGAATACCTGACTCTTACTTCCCCAACTAGTGTGGCTGAGGGTTGCAAAGAGACAGAGAGGTGCTGCACTGAACTGATCTGGAGACCTTCAGGAATGTAAGACACTGGCACTGCAAGTAAGGACACTGACACTTGGATTGATGAAAAAAATAAGCTAAGCCTTATTGAAGAATTGTAAAGTGTTTTGCAGCCACAATCGGTAATTAACATGCTTACTTTTGCAGATAAAAATATCAGAAGTGAACAACATATGTGAATTGCAATACAAAATAACACTTTGTTTTGTCTCTTTTGCAGGGTAATCCACCCAACCAAATTTCCTCCTGAAGACTGCAGGCAGTCCACCACCCACCAGCCCTCCAGATAACATAAATGATCGCAAGATTAAGTTCTTCCCTGGCCTTAGTCAGTGAACCTGTTAAACACCTTAGATGTAATAGTGTGCAGTGGCTTCTAGGCCTTGCTCAGACAGCCCACGGTGTTGGGGAAAGCAGTGCTCCCAGATCGGCCAAAGCATTTTCCTGTAGCAGACCCTCATTTTTCCTGTATTTTCCCTGTAAAACCTTGATGAAATCCCTGTAGGTTTTCCTGTATGCCCCAGTCAATTTATTATTGCTACTGGCATCACTAGGATGGTAAATAAAATCACAACAAACACATATTCTGACTGTTTTAAGGGTTCTTATTTACTTTAAGAATTAAAACTGACCTAAAAACATTACATAATTACATGACAGCCAAAAGATATTTACAAGTAACATGAAAACAAGCAATGGTGGGGGAAGAACTGACGTAGAAGGGAAGCACTGATACTGAACAGGTGGTATAAAGAGATAAACACAGGCATATATGTGAATATATAAAGTCTTAAAATGGGCACCCAGGAGTCACATTGTGCAAAGTTACTCAGGGTCAAATGAACACCTGAGAAGTGATGTGCAAAGTTTCTTAAAGTCACTTAGGATCCATCCACGATGCAAATATGTGCAGTCACCTTTAATATTTGTCCTTGCTTCTACAGTGTTCCAGCATGGTCTTCGTTGGCCTAAATTTAAAGCAGTCCTCTTTTGTTTTATTGAAGGAAACATGCAGCAGTGCATTGAGTGTGTTTCCTTTCATACAGCTTCTGTCCTTTGTTTTGGTACGGTTCACACATCACTAAATAAGCGCTCCACATCTGCATTTCCATGGGGCAGAATTAGTAGTGCAGATGTAAGCCTGCCAAGTAGGAGGAACCTTAAGACACTTGGATTCCTGGGATTCTTCAGGTTTCTGATGTGCTGCCAATACTCGTCAATTGGCAAGGTGGTCTTTTCCTCTGGGAAGGTCATCATTTCATATTCCAATATTTCATCACCAAGTTGATCCCTGACTTCATCATTGGTTCCTATAATGTTGGGGAAACGGTCTGCCAAAGCTTTTAATTTAGCACTTGAGACATGTTGTTTCTCTGGGTTTAGTGCCTCCAGATGTTTATAGATGCCACCATCGTAGTCTGCAAATGGCATTCTTCTTTTCACTTGCTGGCATGCCTCAATCCAGAAATCCTTTGCTAATGAAAGAAACTGTAGAACTGTTTCTTCTTCCCCCTTCCTCTTGTAGTTGCTGTACAAATGACTTGCAATCAGATTTTCCAAAAGCGACTTGGTCCAAAGGAAGGTGGTAGTCTGCGTTTAGGACATCAATATCTTGAACTTGTGCAGCTTCTCGAATAGTAGCAGTGGTTAGGAATTTTGACAGCAGTTTTTTGTACAGAACCTCCAGCTCACGGAGAACAATGTGAATATTTGGTTTTTCCTGCTGGAAAAGAAGATTGAACTCTAGAATCAGTGGTAATGCATAGTCCAGGAACATGAAGCACAGCTTTACTAGACTGGAACGTAAAGCAGTCCGATTCCCAAAACTGTTGCACTTCTTTCACTAGAACTTTCAAAATCAGACTTCAGAGCCTGAAACTGTTCCACAATTCTCCCAGCCACTTGGTGCAGACTGAGCCCTCTGGTCTGATATGGTTTCAAAGTTTGTGTGGTTTTGTGTTGGTGAAGTCCTGAAAGGTCTGAAAGGTTTGCATTCTTTTGGCACTTTTCTTAAAATAGTACCAGATGTCTACAGGTAGGCTCTGTACCTCGTCAGGGAACACTTTGCAAGCGTCATTTGCTACGAGATGGGCAACATGGCAGATGCAATGAATATTGAAGATGTACGGCAGCTCCTTTTTCAGTCTGGAGAGAACACTATTTCTTACCCCTATCATCACATTGGCCCCATCAGACCCAAACCCTACAATGTTTTCCAGGGGGATTTCATCCTTATTGTACAAGGTCCCTGCTTCAAATGTAACTCCAGATGCAGAAGGTGTTCCCTGGACTTCAAGCATCTTGTAAAAGCATGACCTCACCCGTCCCTGGGCATCAAGGATGCGAGCAAGTAGAGCCAGCTGCTTTGCAACAGTCTGATCATTGCTTTCATCGATGAGGAGGCTGAAATGTTTTTTTCTCATTTGCTCAACAACAGATAGCTTGCGCTCTTCTCCAATTACATTCACCAACAGGGATTTTGTTTTGCTCTCCTTACAGGCAAACTTCTCTGCAATCTTTGAGTCCTTGAACATCACTGGGAACATCTCACTCATGTGGTTTGCCAGTGCAAATGGCAAGTGATGCTCTGCCACAGCCCTTGCCCACAACAATTCTGCTGATGCCACATCAGCATCCAGTGAACGTGCAAAAAACTTGCTGACCGTTGCATTTGTCGAGAGTGATGTAAGCAGCTTCTTATGTTTTTCTCCTCGACCATGATCACGAAGATCGTTCTTCCCTCCAGTGGCAACCTTGATGTGTTTGTTGCAAGGACTAGAGAGAGAGAGAGAGAGAGAGAGAGAGAGAGAGAGAGAGAAAGAAAAAGAGAAAGACAGGATTAGTTTTGTAATTTACAAAACATTATCTCCTCCACCCACTCAAAATCAATCCTGACTGATCACTACACTGTTAGCACCCCTGTCTTACACTAGTTAGCACCCCTGGCTTACACTACCCATCTATTTTAATAACAGTGCATGTTCTCCAATACTTCTGTGCACCACTCACATTTACACCCCCTCAAACCATCTTAGAATTGTGCATATATACTTACATAGAATGCATGTTCTTCCCCTTTGTCACTCTTCTGGAGCCATCCTTTGAATTCTGGTTCAAGTTCCCAGTCTTTCCTGTAGCTCTGACGATACCTCATTTTCTTTGCAGGGGTGGAAGGTGATGACGGAGATCCAGATCAGACTCTTGTGGAAGACATATCAACCAATGGGATTCTGTCTGTGCTGCTGGTTCTGTTAAATACATAAAATAAAAAGTCTGTTGTGTGTTTCATGATCTCGAAAGAAGTGAATTTTTTCTTAAGCATGTGTAAAGCATGATTGTATGCTCACCAGGCTAAAGATCAAACTCTGGATCCCCAGGAGGCAGATGACAGCATAGTGTGCCACTGGATGGCATCCAACCAGGATTAATTGAACAGATGAAACCAGGATGAACAAACGAATGAACAAATGAATGAAAATGAAATGATGGACTAAACTAGACAGACACGACAATATTTTTTAGTGACATCCATTGACCGAGCTCAATACAATGCTGCAGTGCTTATTAAACACACTTACACAGTGATACTATTACCAAAACATGATCTTTGCATCCTGAATTGGCGACTTACCAATTTGATTGCAAAAGGAGTGGAGGTCTCTTGGTACTCACCTCAGGGCCCTGCTGTGAAGTCACCCAGCTACCACGTTGAGGTAGACCGCCCATTAGCTGGGTCCCTACTCTAAACTGCATCAGTCTCAAATGGCTTACCTTTACATAGGGTGCATCAGGCCAAAATATGCTTACTCATGTGGTTTGGAACCCCAGCCAATGTGCAGGTAACTGGTTGGGAGCTAGCTAAATCAATCATGATGAGAAAGCCATACTTCATTCACAAATATTAGCTGCTCACCCTTGCTCATACACAAATCATTAATGGGCTTCTAAATGAGGTGTGCTACTATATATGGCATGCATAAAAACAAAAAGCAATCAGAGTGAGGACACCCTGCCCCCCCCATCACCCCCAGGGTAAATTGTAATGTTAAGCATATTTTTCCAGCCTGAATTGGCAACATACTAATTTGATTTCAAAAGGAGTGGGGGTCTCTTCGTATTCACCTCAGGGCCCTGCTGTGAAGTCACCCAGCTTGATGTTGAGGTCGACCACTCATGTAAGTAATTTACTGACCACTCAGCCACCACTCAGGAGAAAATGGGGTTTTGCCAAGTCCCCCTTCCCCAACCCACACTCCCTTTACTCTGCTTTTTGCTTTCTTATATTGTTTTTCTTCTAACAAACTTATTTTCTTTTTTCCCCCTACAGGTCTGACAGGACCAGGACACTCAACTTATCAGATAAGTATAATTTTATTTTTACTCCTGTCCCTTCCATCCCTTTCATCCCCCTTAAGAACTGAGGATCCTTTGTGACCCCTTTGCCATCTTTTATTTCACAGGGTCATGTACACCACCTCTTTGGACTACTACTTTTGGCTCCCTAGGTCAGGTAAGTCACAGTATTACTGTGTGATTTGTATCACCGATCGGTGGGTCTGGGGAGGGGGAGGGCATCACTGACAGATGGGGGGGAAGCAAAGCAGGGGGACGAGGTAGCGGAGGTGGAAATCACGACAGAGAGAGTAGTAATAATGACATTAAATAAGTGTTCTGCTGCTTTAAAAAAAAAAAAAAAAACACCTCATGCTACCACACAAATAGCACAGATCTGAATACAATGCAATGATTCCAGCACAGTCTGCACTGTAACACATGGTAGAAAACGTTGATGAGGATGATGCTCCACTACCCAAACATGCAGAATATCTATTCTACTGTACTATGGAAGCACTCTGAAGGGTTCTCTGGAGGCACTTGAAGTTTCTTGTGTGCCATTCACGGCCCCCCCATTTTAATATACAGCACCATGAGCAACAATGAGCATTAATTGCAATGTATTATAACAGTCTTGTTTGAAATTTGACCAAAAATAAAAAAGTTGGTAACTTGAGACATGATAGCAACAAATCCAGATGTTTCACTGCACAAACCTTTGTTATTCCATAAATCAAAGATAGCATGGACCTAATAAAAATATGACAGTCTGATATTTAACTAGAGATCCATGACCCCTGAGATCCATGACCCCTGACTTCACCACTCATGATGTCATAGGGTCAAGGACTACAGTTTAAACACTAGACTAGACATATTTTTATTAGGGCCTTGCCATATAATCCTAAAGTATCTTGAGGAAAAACCAGATCAATGAATATGGAAGCAGAATATGAACTGGAACAGTTGCAGTATCCACTAGCACTATGTGTAATGCAGCCCACCCATCCTATCAAAGCCTGCAGGTGCATAAGATGGTAACTGTACTCTGTGTGATCATCGTAATTTTTCCCCTCAGGCTGGAGTAGTGTTTTAGCATAGCGGTGCCATTTCCCATTGCAGCATTTAAAAGTATTATTTCATAAAAAAAAAAAAACCTGTGACTTAGAGCCACATCTATGTAGTCCCAGATTTAGTGTAGGCACGACTTGAATTGAAGCTGTCTCTGGCTATTTTTTTTGTCTCCATACTGTATTGCCAGGTAAATGCCCTAATTAAGCAGACTGGAGATATTAAAATGAATAATCTAGCAAGACTGCCTTTGCACTGAATGAAATTTTACAGGAAAATTGCAATGCAAACTGTTTATATTTTCTATATTTTTTTATTTTGATGAACATTGGATTGTGATATGTGTGTGTGTGTGTGTGTGTGTGTGTGTGTGTGTATTTGGGGGGCAAGTAGCATTCTTTGTATTAGTATTTGGTAGATGTTTTACCCCTAATAGATGTGCCAATATTCATGCCATCTGCTGCAACATTTCTGGGCTAGTATCATCTTTGTGACCCACATACTTTTTTATTTTCTCAATCATTGAGGTGTTTTTTTAACATTGCGAGTTCTGTCAGACTTCTATTTGTTACTCACCCTATTGTCGTCCGTTTAGTATGTAGACTTTACAAAATTTTTTCCAAGAATCAGTGTTATACTATAAAGAAGGGACAGCATCAATTGCATGACTCAGTCCAGGCTAAAGAGAACCAATTTGAATGCAGAACCACTTTTGAAATTAGCCACTGTGACTAGACCAAGGAAACTGCCGATAGTCAGGTATATGAATAAGCTCTGGCCGAATCTGGCATGTTTACATAGTGTATGGTCAAAAGCAGATGGTACCTAAAGAAAAGAACCTGTCTGTTTTTAGGCTACGAGACATCAGATCAATTATTACCAGTATTTTTTACCTGCCTCAGAAGAGTTGGTGTGTTCGGACGGCTACCGCTGTGCCCACTACTCACTGGCAAACCTCTACTGCTCTCCTGACGCTGCGGCTGGAATCAGAACCAGTTGGTCCCCGCTGACTCTCCGGATACACGGCAGTGAATATTTCCTCCTTTGCTTGCTGCCAGATGATAATGTCCACGATGGATCATGCTCTCTCTCCATGACTCACCTCACTGCTGAGCTCCAATTTAAACTTCCCGCGGTTACCTACGGCACAAAAATCTGTTTTTTTATAGTAGGGGGGCTCAGTGGCTAGCCTATCGGGGGCACTGTCTCGGCAGTCCAAGCCATGAGGGGCACGCGTGGCTCTACTATGTGTAGCATATCAGGGATGCCTCCCAGCACATGATCACACAGCTCCCAGGAGTCTTAGGGGTGCGTGATCACAGCGTGTGAGGTTGGGAGGCACCAATCAGAGTTTACTCTCGCTCTCTGTGAGAGTCTCGGATGGCCATCTTTAGTGCGCCTCTGTTCCCCCCGTAGCACCGGCAACAATCCCCGTAGATTGAGGAAAATACTGATTTCCTCCCCGTAGCCCATTTTCCGATATAAATCCCCACAAAATACGGGAATCCCCATAGATATGGGAGCACTGGATAAGTTACTTTTTCTATTACTTTCTATTTCTTTTAGAAACTTGATCCAGGAAGTTCTGTGCAGTCACTAGCAAGGATTGAGAAGTACTAGAAAAAGTAATACCTGACAGTTACAGTTACTTATTTCTTTTTATACAAAACCAATACAAAAATAATAAAAAACTGTAACAGATGACATTTATTTGAAAGTAATTGGTTAGTTACTAGTTACTTTCAAATAATTGTAATCAGTTACAGTTATGTCTTACTTTTGTATAAAAAGACATAAGTAATTGTAACTATAAGGTGTATTACTTTTTCCAGTACTTCTCCATCCTTGCTAGTGACCACACGGAGCTTTCTAGAACAAGTTTCCAAAAGTAATAGAAAGTAATAGAAAAAGTAACATACCCAACACTGTCAGCCCATTCACCCCTTCCAGGTTAGTGACTCCTTTATTTTTAAAATTAGCCATCAAAAACTATTTTTGTTAGATAAAGAACATTTAAATCTATAGTCCTGCCTAATTTGAGGCAAAACAAATTAAAATTGGCTTGACCGCATACTTTTAAAGAAAACTATTTCTCTCTCCAGTTTCACTAACTAACCCATGGTTTCCCAGCACACTGAGTCATAAAAATGGATCAGTTTTAAAACAATAAGCACTTCTGTGGCTCCATTTTTACGTATACTATATATATATATATATATTTAGAAAATGGTGTGGTAAAATCATAAAAATCCCACTTATACAATTGGACAAAACACGTCACATGACCGTGCATTGTTCTAGCGACACACACACCTGCTTTTCTACAACGCGTACTAAACTACTCCATTCCTCAAAACCTTTTCACCAGTAGCAAGACCACTCACACCTGCTGCAGCTAGACACCCACACTAACATACATATGCAACTGACACCCTGTAACCACTGTGACCAGTCTGATTAACATAAACCTAACTGTATATATAAAAGTACAACATACATTATTTTGTACTCTTCCTCATTCAAGCCTTTACATACATTATTTTGTAGTCTTGTCTTCAATTCAAGCCTTTACATTGACAATACCGCGATCCTAAACACAGTACTTTCACTTTCAATACAGAAATGTAGCGTGACCGAGCGGTGCTCATTTTACAAAGTCAGAAGCTGTTAGCTTGTGAAAGTAAGACATGCAGTGTTTAAAAAATTAGAAAAGTCAGTCCCTTTTACTAGTTTCTCTCCGTAATCCAAAATAGTAGCTCCATTTCTGATGCGAAACGAGCGACGACAGACCGAGCGAGTCGGTAATTTTAGAAACCTAGAGGGAAGCGAGAGCGAGTGTTGCCATAGCAACACTCGCTCCTTCCTCAAATTCTAAAACTACAAATCTACCCTCGCTGCTTCCGCATACAATGTGGAACTAGTACTAAAGAAAGCGGACAGAAACTAATAAAAGGACAGACTTTTCTAATTTTAAACACACACGCCTTACTTTCACAACCTAACAGCTTCACTTCAAAATGAGCACCACTGTCATGCTACATTTGGGCAATTAAAGTGACAGTACTATAAACACATACTTTTTGACACCACAAAGGACTGCTAAAACTTAAATTCATTTAAAATACAGTTTTAACACCAAAAGTGTCACCTCTACAAACATAACATTTAATTACCAACTACACAGAAGGACTACTTCCCCAAAAAAATCTATATGCATTTTATAAGATAGATATACCACTCTGAGGTGTCTTGGTCGGCGCTCTGATATCGCCCTGCGCATTGTGCGGTTGACGCACTCTGGCCTGCGACCTCCATGCGCTAGCACACCAAGAGGCGCATGTATATCAGAGCGACCGCACACCTCAGAGTGGTATATCTATTACATATATATACAGTATATATGTGTATATATATATATATATATATATATATACACACACACACACACACACACATATCCTTGTGGCCTTTTCATATTAAAATGAATGTATTTTCTTGTGTTTTCCTAGTGTGTATTGCCCTGGGTCCCCTCAACACATGAGCAGGTTTACAGCGGGTCACAAATGGCTCCCAGCATGAGCCTTTTTCTTTATTGCCTGGTTTTGTGACAGGAGCTCCGTGGAGCTCGATTATGGGCTGTGCCCCTTTTATTATTTATTTTACACTGAGCACCAGTCCCTAAAAAAAAAAAAACAACCTGGGACTTGCCACCTGCTCAACTAAATGAGTGAATATCTGGTTGTTCTGCCTTCTAGAGGAATGCCTGCCTTGCTTCTCCCTCTCATACACTTGCACTGACCCTACTTCGGCTGGCCTTAGCCTGCTGTACGAGTGCTGTAGCAGTTTAGTGCAGCCACACAAATGCTTCAGCAAAGGATTCCCCTGAGCACACTGCACTCCACTGTCGAGCCAACTATCAGCTCTACTCCTCTCTCTCTCTCTCTCTCATTCTCTCTCTCGTACACGCACCTGCAACCAACACTCTGCATTAAATAACTGTACAGCAGACTGAATTAATTTTAAATATGGGCATAAATGTATTTTAAATAAAAAAAAATGCATTTTGCAGGGCAAACCCAGGCTGGCCCCTTTTTTACCACTGGAGCACCAGGGCCTTTACTACGTTAGCCAGGGCATACAGCTACTAGCCTACTGGCCACCAATTACAAACATCACTTTTATTTCTTTTTACTGTAAGATGACAGATTCTACCTTTAAAAAAAAAAACTTGCACTGTGTAAAATGTGTGTGTGTCAGGGGCAGGCAGTACTCCCCCCCCCCATTTAGCTACACTACACCTGTACCACTACTAATATGATCACAGCTGATTTAATTATTTACTCTTTCTTTCTATAGGGGACACCCTCGCTCTCTCTCTTGCAGCACTAGCCAACCCCAGGACTTGAACCCAGGTCCCAATGACCACACCTTAAGGTACCCAGATCTAACTACTTTTACTCAGTGTAACATGCGTTACATGACTGTTACAATATTCTACCTCAATGTATTGAAACGAGTATTAAATGAAAACCTAATTTGTCATATTATAAGGGATAACACTTGAATGTGTATACCAATTGGTAGTATTTTTAATTGAATTTTGAACTGGATGTGAGTTGTGAGATATGTTTTTACATCAAAAAGTGGGGAAGATATAGGAAAAATTAGGCTAAGATGCAAAATGTTTATTGTTGTTAAATTAATAAGAGTTAACACTCTGAGTTTGCTATTTTATTATTTATGCTTTAGCAAAAGTATTTTGGATAAGGAAATCCTGTGGGAACATGAGAGGACTTGTTCAAGTCATTTCTTCATGATGGCTCATATAGATTGAGGCTCAGGAAATAAAGCAGTTTAAGACATGCACAAGCATTCCAGTGTGAAGAAGAAAATAGTATATCAAAGGGAATATTCTCACAAATACGTTCTCTAGAGCTGTGTTTTTCCTATGTTTTTGTACTACTCAGAGATGTTCCTGGATCAGATAAGGAAGCATACTGTTACTCATGACCCTACCAACCCTAATTTAAAGAAGCCCTATATGTAACTTCTGGAGACCTTAAAGGCATTAAGCAACCACATGAGATTTAATCTCTTAAAAACACAGCAACATAAATTATTTTATCCAGGGACCTGTGTTTCACCTGGATTTTCCCTAACCCATTGACACTGGAGTGTTTTTCCAACTGAAAGCTGTGCTGAGTAACTGGAACAAAGGCCAATAAGACTGCTATCAAAATTTATACAATGGCACTGAAGCACAGAAACATGGACTTTGACACATATAAGGACTGTTTGGCCCACCAAGTCTGCCCATTTTCCCCACCTACTGTAATACTGCAGACTCTACTTGATCTCTGCCCTCCATTTCCTTACCACTAAAGTTCACTTATGCCTATCCCATGCATTCTTGAATCCCATTACCATTTCTACCTCCATCAACTCCTCTGGAAGGCTGTTCCAGGCATCCACCATTCTTTCTGTGAAGAAGTACTTCCTCTCATCTCCCCTAAGTCTATCCTACCCAGCTTCATAGCATGCCCCCTGGTTCTTGAGCATCTTTTTTTTCTGAAAAATGCCTCCCTCTTGAACCTCATTTATACCCGTGAGGTATTTGAAAGTATCATATCCCCCCTTTCTCCTTCCCTCCATGGCATACATATTGAGGTCCTTTAGTCTCTCCTCCTAGGGCTTTTGATGCAGACTCTGCACTATTTTAGTTGCCCTCCTCTGGACTGCCTCTACTCTGTCTATGTCCTTCTGGAGATGTGGTCTCCAGATCTAGACACAGAACTCTAGGTGAGGTCTCACCAGTGAACTATACAGTGGAAACACCACCTCTCTCTTTCTGCTGGTGATACCCCTCCCTATTCACCCTAGCATCCCACTAGCTCTCCCCACTGCTTTGTCACTCTGGCCACCTTTACGTCATCAGATCTGATTACCCCAAGGTCTCTTTCCTGTTTGGCTGTCATTAATACCACACCCAAAATGTATAGATAAATAAAATATTGACCTGGCAGTAGGACCAAGAGTGATGATAATTAATTTATAGTGTATGGTTATGGCTTATTTTACACTGAAAATGGTGGCTTTCAAAATCTTGTTGTAGGACAGTTCAAAGGTCAAAAAAGTTGCTGTACTGTCATTCTGACATCATATCAATAGTACAACAACTTTTCCCCCTTGGGTTCCTACCCGAATGGTGCAAACAGTGCTGCTCAAAAATACAGACAGACAAAAATGGTGCTGCCAGCAATTCATTACGATAATTTAGACACAGACTGCCATAGTCAGGTCCATGTGTCCAGACTATCAGTTTGCCAGTTTTCTTTTCTTTTTTTAAATAACTGGTGCTGGGTCTGGAGCATAGCAGGACTGTGGTGAGGGCCAAGATCTTCAAAGTCAGGAGCAGAACGGGACTGCAGTGAGGACTGGGAGCAAGCAGGAGCCTCAACTCCTGAACACAAGGTTTGAAACCTTGTGAAATGAAAGTGTCTACATTTTGGGGAACCATATACTATATAAAACAGTGTATGGGTAACCATACACAATACAGCTTCTCTCTCATTGTCTGTATGATGTCATCACACCCGCTCGATGGAAACATATTCCTTTTATTTTGTAGACTCTATTTCTACTCTGACCCCACAGAACTCTCTCTGACATACCCCACTCACTGCGACTGCTCTACCACCTGCCTGATCCTTGTCTCCCTGGAAAATCAGGGACAGACACTCCACACCCCACCCTAATCCAGCAATTCCATGAACCAGACCCAAGGTAAGGCAGGGAATCGGGAGAGCTGCCAAGTCAAGTTTGGCAGTGGGTGTGTGGTGGGGGGCACTGGAGGTTGCCATCGCCTATCCATGGGGCCAGGGATTTTCTGCTGGTTGTTGCCCTGGAAGTGCAGACATGGAATGATGCCCTGCATGTGGCAAGCACATTCCTGCACCCACATGTAAGGCATCCACCACCACTCCCAACCCCTTAAGAGCATGTTGCAAATTACTCCACCCAGAGTCACCACCAGGAGCTGCTAGCACTGTGGCAAATGCAACCACCCACCCCCAGGAAAGGAGAGTAGTCCTCCAGATGCTGAATCCTTTCCTACCCCTGCTGACCCCCAGCAGCCTGAGCTCGCTCCCTAACCCAGGTCATTGGCATGGCCTGAGGTGTGGCATCCAGCGCTTCAACCCTCAGTGCCACTGGGCCGTGGAAACATAGTCTTGTTGTGTATGGTCACCCATACACTATTCTATATATCATCACTAGAAGTGGGTTATCACCATTTATAATCACTTGAAGTTGGTCACAAATAAGCACTTAACCAGTGGAAGAGCAACTTGATCAATACCTGTTGATATCACAATGACCTCTATTGCACTCAAAACAGAGTAGTGAAATCAAACAGAAACAGTTTCTTCTTCATTAAAAAACGACTCTAAAAACTTTACAATTTAAAATATATTGTATAAATTGAACATACAATGGCCTCACACAGAATATGACATTTAACATCACTTGTGAGGGGACAGGACTTTCATAATTCACTTGTGGCTCTGCCACTTGTGAGTTATGGTCCTGCCCCCTCACTCATGATGAAATGGCATATTCTGAGTCTGGCCATGTGTGATTAATATATGTGTGTGTGTGCATATATGTGTGTGTGTGTGTGTGTGTGTGTGTGTCTTTTGAAGATATTTGAACTTTTAATAATCTTACTAAGTGTGGAACAACTTGGGAGTCATGAGATCACTTTATGAATAATGCATAAAGTGGATGGACTTCTTACTTTAGCACAAGACAAAGAAGCTTGAAACAAAAACATTTTAGCCTTCACTCAGGGACATCATCATGTCTCTTGATGATATAGAGTGTTGTTGGACGCAGAAGACAGAACCTCTTTACTGTACCAACATTAAGTAAATGGGAAAAGAGCTACAGCAGGGTATTACTCCAGAAATGTGGGAACTATTTGCAATTTGTATTAATACCCATCGGGTATCCCTTGAGTGGTGTAAATAAGCCTGGAAATATCTTCTGCAGTATTTCCTAACTCCCATACTTCAACTCAGATGAGATACAGGCCTAACTGCCATACTGTATGCTGGAGGAATTGTGATAAGAATAGGGCCTCACATCTTAAATGATGTGAGGATATCCTGTTCTCCATACATTTTTAATGAGGTTTATAGTCTAGCTAACCCTCCCAACTATCTTTTCCTCTCAGTTTGTATTGACACTTCCTTTATTTCTGTTACTCTGGTATTTGCCCACTATAGTAGACACTAAAGTCAAATACCTGCTGGGTATCAGTCTCACAGCTGCAAAAAATAGTATTTCAAAATGCTGGTTAACACATACTACCTGCATTGATGGACTGGCAAATTCTAGTTTGTTACATATACAGGATGGGGAAAATGTCATTCTCCTTACAGGACAGGCAAATGGATGAGGTGGAGTTTGTATAGCATCCAACATATTCCAGGCTGGCAGTATAGCTTAGAGGTTAGAGCAATGAGCTGTGCACAAGTTTGATACATCCACCAGACCTGGGTTTCATCACCAAAAAATCTGCTGTGTGACCCTGAGTAAGTCACATAACTTCCATATGCTGCCACTATGTGCCTGGAAATGAGTTTCAGCTCAGTGTGTTTTTCCCCCCAAAACTTGTAAAATAAAACAAATATTCCCTAGACAGGCCGATAATATCTTATGAATCAGTGGCTGAATGAGCGCTATCAACAAGGTGTTTTGGATATTGGTGGAGGTGCCCCCTCTCCTTATTCTACCTTTTAGATCAGAGATCCCTGTGGTACTCCAGTTTCATGTGAAGATATTCAAGGCAACTCTGCCTCTGTTCTTGTTCTGTATTGTAGGGGGTTGTCTGTGTTCACAGAATGACACCTAATGCATGTAAACCACTCTGGAACAGACTGTAAGTATAACATATTGTATTATTCTGCAGAAGGTCATGGCACAGTCTACACTGTATATAATTTTTCCTTAGCTAGTGAAAGATTCAAATATTACTCCTGTATGTTTTCATTGCTTGTTCGGAAAAAGCAATAAAGATTAAATGAAAAATAAAGCAGAGAAAGGAGTAGCTAAACCATACACTGCACAAGCATTTATACACACATACGTCTAGTTGTCCATTGACCCGATGAACCATGTGGACTGTGATGCTTAATATCACCTTTTAAAGTAAAACCTTGCGTTAAAATGAAAAGAAAGGACAACATTTTTTAATGTTATTTTATTTATTTAGTTTTTGTTGACCGGGTAAGTGCACTAGACAAATCCTGCCTATTTTCAGGCACACCACGGGGAAGGGGGATACAGATGAATGCCAACTGACGTTGAACCAGATTAAGCTGTTGGTGGTATTTTTAGTGAATGAGGGAAATTTGGCCAGGACACCGGGGAAATTCCCCTACTATTTTTGAGAAGTGCCATGGGCTCTTTAACATCCACCCGAACAACCACCAATCCAGGCAGATGGGACCTCGGTTTAAAATCTCATCCAAAAGACAGCACCTCAGAAGTGCAGCACCCCTCTCATGCTGCACTACAGTGTCAGTACTGGGATATTAACCCAAGTGCCAGATGTGGGAACTGAACCCACAGCCCTCTAATCTCCCAGCCTCCGAGGCAAGTGTGCTACCTACTGAGCCACTGACACTGAAATTTGATAATGACATTAATTTTAAGTGCTCCATTGCCTATTTTCAAAATGCGTTTCTTACAATTCACCACCCAGTGTAAGAAAGTCTCATTGTTTGCAGAATTTCCAACATAATTCTTAACATCAAAAAGCAAAAACTCCAATCTAGAATTACAACCAATTGTTCGTTGTCTAATAGAAGAGATCTGAAAATACTGTGACAGAAAGTAAGCTGGGTTGATTCAAAGTATACTGTATTTTGATTGTTCTTCTATATTATTCCTACATTTAACTACAAGGTGTTAAATTCTAACCAAGTGCAGTGGCCCACTTTTCATGCTTGCAAGTTTAAGTCCCAGAAGCGGTGATCAAAGCAAGGATCTGAATATGCAGGACTGAAGAAGTCAGTTGTCTTATTTCAGAAGGACAAAACCAACCATTATTTCTTAGCTTGCTGCTGTTCAGGATCAGTCTGCTCACTGGCATTAGGTGTGTGTAGTGTTTTACCTGCCCTAGCCTCACCTGCAGTAGACCAGGAATCATAATTGCAGAGTAGTACTCTACTGTGTGTGTGTGTATGTATGTTCTGTATGTACGTATTTCATAGTGGCATTATTTGAAGTGATTTTCCAGTATCTAGGAAAACCTTTTGAAATATAACATTCAGACACAATTCAGGTCAGATTTAATTAATTTTCTGCATTTATTCCCCTGCATTCTTTATTAGGTTGCAGTATAGCCCCTGATGAAGGCAACGGCCAAAGCACTGGGGTATGGGTTGAGTACCTTAGCCAAATAAATCTATAGTTTGTTGATATTCAACTTGTGAACTAGTGTCTTTTGCCGTGAGTGCTATGCGTGTGGAAGTGTGCAGCCTAGAGGGTGCAGTATAGCCTAGAGGTTGGCAGTATTGCCTAGCAGTTAGAACACCAAGCTCTGAAGCATGAGACCCAGCAGACCTTGGTTTTCATCCCACAACCACCACTTGCATACCATGTGACCCTGAGCAAATCACTTCACCTCCCTGTGCCCTGGGATCACCCTCTGAAGTGAGCTTTGGATCAGTGTGCCTTTCCTGTCCAAAAGTTTTAAGATAAAAAAAATTATTACTGAGGACATTGCCATAAAAGTAGAATCTCAGTGTCTCAGACTACTTCTTATCTTCTAACTTATTATGACACTGAAGTCAGAATCTTCTGTTAGTAAAATCATAGTAGTTTCCACATCAGCAGATTGGTAGTAGGTACTGTAAAGTCTATTGTTCAACGTATGGTCATTGCAATCTATTAAAAATAAGCTAAAAAGAAAACAGATACAACAGTATAATAAATTAGTAAAATATCTAAGTAATACTTGTTCTTAGCTGGTCATTCACATGATTTATTTTTCAAATGACTAAGTTCAAGTACACATACAAAGCTCAAATCCTATCCTATTATAAATTAATAGTGTAGAGATCAATAACATAAAGTGCAGCTAGGTTTGGATATTTCTCCAGCAAACTCTGTCTCTGTTGTACTCTTGCTTTTAACCCTTAGGCTGCCAACAGAATTAGAACATATAGGAATTCTGGAGTACTATATCAGTCCACGGCAGAGTAAGGGTTAATTAAGCAGCGGGTTTCCTTAGAATATCATTTTCTTCTAAATTGTTAAGATGATTTAGAGTTTCATCCACAGCAGAATAAACATTTACTAGACTTAGTCTTAATAAGACTCATCCAGTTTTCTATAACAGGGACATATCAAGCGACACATTTAAAGTCCTTATTTATGCAGTGGATTGAAATAATCCAGCAACTTGACTGGATCAGACATCTTCTTTCCCATATTTAAACCCAGCTCATACTCACAGGTAAGAACAAGCATTTGTCAATGCCAAACACTGGCTGCTTGTTAAACAATTTGTTTTTTTTAACATTCTGACCCCAAATTTTGAAGATACTTGTTTTAAAAAATTCACCTTATAGACATGACATGTGCCATTAGTAGTATATTGGTCAAAATGTTATTTCACACCAGAGGTTCGAAAACACATATCATCCAGGATTTTAAAAATGATACATGTCACATTAATTAGGTGGTGTAGAAAATGGCTATGTTGAAAGGTTAGAGTCAAAATATTGAAAATGAGTGAAGTTATGAGTGAACGTTGAAATGGTGTAAAATTCAGTCATAACCTAAGCATTTTAACATATTTGTGCACCAAATGTTCAGCTTAGCCTTCCTATTAGCCCACCTAATGAACGCAGAAGGTGACAATTTTCAATTTATGACAAAATGTTATTTCATGCCATAGATACGAAAACACATTTTGGCCAGGATTTGAAAAATGACAGCTGTCACATTCATGAGGTGCTGTGAAAAAATGGCTATGTTGAAAGTTTGGAGTCAAAATATTGAAAATTAGTAAAGTTACAAGCCTGTGTTTGTAAATTCCAACACAGGCTCATGACTTTATTGTTTTTTTAACATTTGTGCTCCACATTTTCAACATAGCCTTCTTATGACTCCACCTCAGGAACAATATTGGAGAAAATTGTCAACTCCTGCTCGAAAGGTGATTTCACACAGCAACTGCAAAATCACCTTTAGGGAAGCAGAAACACATTTTAACCAGGATTTGAAAAATGACAACTGTCATATTCATGAGGTGCTGTGAAGAAATAACTACTTTAAAATTTGGGTCGAAATATTGAAAATTCCCAAAGTTACGAGCCCATGTTTGTAGATTTCATCATAGGCTCATAACTGTTGTTTTTTAATATTTTTACATCAAATGTTCAGCATAGCCTTCTTATGACCCTACCTTATGAACAATGGTGGAGAAAATGTTCAACTCCTGCCCAAAAGGTGATTTGGTGCAGACACCACGAAATCACCTTTTGGGACATATTACCTAATGTCATTTGTATTTTTCATGAGGTGGTGTCCCAAAAAAAGTATGTTGAAAATTTGGGGCCAAAATATTGAAAAATCCCCAAGTTATGCTACTAATTTCAAAACCCTGTTGAAATACATTGAACCTTGTACCTGATTTCCTCAGTTCAGGGTCTGGCATTGAAGAGTGAAGATGTCTCTGCAGTCTGAAGAAGATCACGGCATCGGATCCCACTGGGTAAGTAAGGGCTTTTGGGGTGTGTGGGGTGGTGGGTGGTGAGTGGGAGGGTCGGGTAGGGGGACTAATGGCACAACAGACAACGATGGATGGTTTTCTGTTTTACAGGGTTCAAAGATAAAATAATAAAAAAAAACTTACAGAGGGTAATAGTAAATGGAGTCCACCCTGAATAAAGGGGGGATACTAGCAGGGTACCACAGGGTTCGGTACTGGTTCTGGTCCTTTTTAATGTCTTTATAAGTGACATTGCAGAGGGACTGGAAGGAAAAGACGACACAAAGATCTACAACAGGGTTGATACACAAGGGGGGTGGAAAGGATGAGAAGGGACTTGGCAAGGATGGAGAAATGGTCAGAAGTATGGCAGCTTGGATTCAATGCAAAGAAGTGCAAAGTAATGCTCCTGGGAAACAAAAACCCAGGGCAAAAGTACACAACGGGGTGGAGGGATTAACAAAAACAAAAATGGAAAGGGACCTGGGGGTAATCATATCAGATGACCTAAAGGTAAGCAAGCAATGTGAGAAGGCAGTAAGGAGAGCTGGGAGGATACTGGGATGTATAGGGAGAGGCATCACCAGTAGAAAACAGGAAGTGGTTATCCCTCTGTACAGACAGTTGGTGAGACCCCATCTGGAGCACTGCATGCAGTTCTGGAGACCCCATCTCTGCACGGACATAGACAGGATGAGGGAGTCCAGAGGATGGCAACTAAAATGGTGCAGGGTCTGCAACATAAGCCATATGAAGCGAGACTAAAGGAGCTTAATATATATACCCTCAAGGAAAGGAGGGAGAGAGGGGACATGGTAGAAACTTTCAAGTACCTCAAGGGAATCAACAAAGTTCAAGAGAGTAGCATCTTTCTGAAAAAGAGATGTGCAAGGACAAGGGGGCACAATTTGAAGATAGAAGGGGGATAGCTGAGGCGCAATGTGAGGAAGTATTTTTTCACAGAGAGGGTGGTGGACACATGGAATAGCCTTCCTGATGAGGTTGTGTGGTCAAAAACAATGGGGGAATTCAAGAATGCATGGGACAGACATAAGGCAATTCTGGTGGGGGGGTAGGAAGATACAGGCTGTTGGTTAACTAGAACCTGCAGCTTATCCAGTAGGCAGGGAAATGGGCAGACTAGGTGGGCCAAGTAGTCATTATCTGCCAACAAATTCTATGTTTCTATGTTTCTAACTACAGCAAAATGATGAGGGATGGTTTTCTATATTTCAGGTGATGATACTAGGGGATTGGGCACCCTCAGTGTCAGTGTTACATTTATGGAGGGTGTGGGGAGGTGGGTGCTGAGAGGGAGGGTCAGGTGGTGGGGAGAGTTAACAGTTGGTATGAATAAAATTAAATAAAAAATCTATGAGGGATGACACAGGGGGATTGGGCACCCCCAGTGTCAGTGTTATGTTTGTTGGGGGTGCTTAGAGGGCAGGGCAGGTGGGGGGCAGTTATAGGGGTGCCAGCTGCAGACATCGGGGGATGGTTTTCTTTGTTACAGTTGTTAATAAATAAAATAAAAAAACAAAACAAATGGTGACACTGGGGGAACTGGGCACTACCAGTGCCAGTGTTAAGTTTGGGGAGAGGGGCAGTGGGTGCTGAGAGGGAGGGACGGGAGTGGGGCAGTTACAGGGCTGGGATAGAAACAGACATCAATGGATATGTTTTTTGCTTTTGTTTTTTTTAACAACACTAAAGAGCTGGTGACACAATTTGGTGTGCTTTGTGTTTTTGTTTAGTGATTAAGTATCTATGTTTCATAATTTGTTTGCCTTTTCAATTTCTTATTTGTAATGTTTTATTTTTGGTCTGTTTTGTTGACTTCAGCACAATGCATGATCCCACTGCTGTGTTAGCTGATGCTCCTCAGTACAAAATATGCTGACATCTGGTCAGGAAACCCGATTCTCTAAGTGGGAGCTATGCGCTGACCTGTCAGTGAGAAATGCGATGTACCTAGTGTTCTGCGTGAGGAGCTTTGCATTGGAAAAGTTATTTAAAGTTTGATACTGAGTCCTAATTCAGGCAGCAAAAAAAATAAATAAATAAACACTCTGCTTTTGGTCCAAAACTGTATAAAATAATGAAAGCCTTTTCAAATAAATCTCCCTTCCACTATACCAGATGACCAAGGCTAGTCCAATGGCCAATCCACTCCACTCCCAATCATCTCCTACTCTAACCTCCTCCTTGATCCCCACATGTAGTATAAAACAAATGTGGCACTCTGACACACCCTCACCCAGAAATCTTCACTATCCCTTCCCCAACCTGACCCCCCCCCCGTGGGTTATGGGCCAAGGACTAGTACTACTAGTCTTCAGACCAGATCCTAATTCATGTTGGGATGGGGGGATGTGGCCATCAAATTATATTTGACATCCAGTCAGCCCATCCACCGCCCCATACTCAGTGCTGCTGACCTTTCTGATGGCTCAGGACTTGAACCTTGTCTCAAGTGTCATGGGCGGCACATTCCCTCATGGCACGATCAGGATGGCTAATGCAAAGGGTACTTTTTTATACGGTATTAAGATGAGCCGGCCCAGTGGCATGAAGGGCTAAGGCATTGGTGCTTCCTCCACACAGTGACCCATGTTCACGCAGTGCAGTGGGTCACGGGGTGGCTAGGAGGAGAGGATCGAGCATCTGGAGGACAGCTCTCCTCTCCTGGGGAGGGATGGAGATGGATTCCACTGCTTACCTGGCCCCTAGCAACAGCTAGGGGTTGGCACAGTGGACCCACAGACAGAGGCGTTGGAGATGGAGTAGATGCTCGGTTTGCAGCATGTGGAAGTGCACACAGCTCAGCCATTGGCATCATTGCACACTCCCATACCACACTCAGTGAAGAAAAGGAGGAAAAACTGTGGCTGACCAGCAGAATGACACTGGTCCCCTGCAGGCTCCACATCCAGCTATTTGGGCACCTCAGAGGAGTAAAGAAGACAGGAGAGGTGAGTACTGATGGACACCAGGGTGATAGGGCTGGAGGGACCAATGGATGGGGGCTGGCCGACCAGGGGATAAATAAATAAAGTAAAAAAAAGGTATTGAGATGTGACCGTGTAGTGAGAAAATACTGTATATTCCTTTTGACCAAGGGGATTCTGTCACTTTTTTTTATAGGGTGAACACCGTGCTGCAACAATAAGGCATCATGCTGTGCTTCACATGGAATATTAGGTGACTCTCATCACTTGGCACAGAGACAGCTGCGACTAAACTGAATTACTACATTTTTTGCAACCTTATTTTTTTAATAAAGAGCCTTTTGTTGCAAATCTACCACAAAAGCAAAACTAAGTAAAACTAATGCAAAGTAAATTTTATCATTCCTGCAACCTTTCGGGGAGCTGATTGGGAGGGTGGAAGTGGAAGGAACCTTCTACAGATATACCCAGTCATTCTCACTATGTGGTTTAGTTATCGAATAAATTAGATCTGGAGCCCTCTAGAAACTCATGCAAGGTCGTAAGTAGGTCATTGTTATTTAAGTGCAAAGTGCATATGTAAATGTACAGCAATATCCTACACACACACATACACACTCATTATTGCACACACTCTGGGGCTTTGACTCCTTGAGAGACTGCAGCCCGCATAGTTCAGAAAGTAACCCCCCAAAAACAAATTACTATTTAATGGTGCTTGCACAATTGGTATACACACTTAGATTCCACCAGTTTTAAAAATTTGGGTCTGGAATAGGAAATACAGAGAAAGGAAACTACCCTGCAGTAATCTGTGTTCTTATTTCCGGAGTGAATATTCATTTCATTATTCAGAAATGTTGTCTGTCATATCCAAGCAAAGCTAAAGATGTGCCTAATGACCCTACTCATTGCCTTGTTAAACAAAGTGAATGTTCCAACAATATATCTAGAAAATCAGTCAGATATTTTACTATCCATTCTGGACAAAAATCCTGTGCCTGAAAGTGCCCACATCCAGGGTGTCGGAGCATCGTGGATACTGGACCATGAGCCAGGGCGGAGCTATTGCAAGATTAGATCCCAGATGTGAAATATTAATTCTGTATGTGTAAAACGTATTCTGAAAATCTGAACACAAGCACATGTATCCTGGAAAAGGTTAACTGCTGGGTAGCCAAGATATCTAGCGGAGTGTACATGGAGTCCATACAACATGAACTGAACAACTCAGCTGTTTCTACACAGGACAGAGTTCCACAGGTTGCATGGCCCCCTGAGGGTACTGTGTAAGCAAAGACCTCCAACACTAAGAAATCTGGACTGTTGCTGAAGAGTGCGATATAAGATACTGAGCTAGGATCAAGCAAACTTGTTACATCGGTGACAGCAGCTTGAGATTCGAACCTGGGTTGTGTGATGATGCTCACTGAGAAATTGGAAACTAATTTTTCCCTCTTTCTGTCAGTCTTCTAGATCAGAGAAAAATATATCAATTTAATCACATAAAATTATTTGAAGGGTGGATTGTATGAGAAAGCAGGCACAGCTGAAGGAAGCTTTACATTTTCATAAGTATCCGAACATCAATCACCAAATACAAGCCATAAGAAATGTTTTCTCTAATATCGTTCTGAAGTCCAGGAGATCGGCACCTGTTTTCCTCTGTTGTACCTCTTCAAATGCTGGGTGATACTAGGGTCAAATAAATATCTATGTTTTGATCATGCACATCTTGCGGGCTTGTATTTGGTGACTAATTTGCAGACACTTAAGAAAATTTAAAGCTTCCTTTCAGCCATGCTTGCTTTATCATATAATCACGGTCACTTTCCAATGTAAACTGAATCAGAATTAGTGGTGACTCATAATGCACTGACAATTTATAATGAAGTCAAATAAATCAGGCTGATGACATACAGTATCCATTTTGAAAATAAATGAACCAAGAGAAAAATTAATTCTTATTCCCATAGTGGATCATTTATTTTCCACGCTCACTTCTCAGTCACTGAAAATAACACATTTAATTAGTGTCTTATTGATTACAGTATGTTATAGACTGTAAATATATTTGTACAGCTGGAGTGGGACTAAACAGTGTAAAGCAATGCTGTAGTTGAGCCCTGAGGTCACACATGCAAGAGCAATAACTTATTTACACTGTATGTATGTCTGTCATCAATGCCATAAAAAAAAAATAGTTATTATACACTATGGCCTGGATATTCAAAGCAGTTGCACATGGCGCAACAGGGTTGTGCATGTGCAACTGCAGAGATGTGCCAAAGAGTGATATTCAGTTGCAGTGCACCAGTGCACAATAGTAATGAATGCATGCGCAAGGGCAGGGGGCAGACCCATGAATATGTGACACAGCGTGATATTCAACCACCGAGCAAGGGCGCAAGTGAGGAGCAACTGCCAGTCTTGAGCCTATAAAAACAGGAAGCAAGTAGGAGGACAGCACATGAGCCAGAGGGGAGCAGGATGGGGGGTGACAGATAGGCAGTCTGAAAGAGGAAGAGGGAGACAGGGAGAGGAGGAGAATGACAAGGAGAGAGAGAGAGAGAGAGAGAGAGAGAGGGAGAGGAGAGGAGAGAGAGAGAGTAGAGAGGCGAGAGAGAGAGAGAGAGGGTGTGTGAGAATGCCACTCACGGAGGCTACTGAGGGAGGGAGGTGGGTGCAAAGGGCCCCTGGATTCAAGGGGTACAACACAGGCACCCACAGGGGTGGGCGACAGAGCCAGCAGGCAAACCCAGCCAGGGACAGGGAATGCAGAGGGAGCCTGCCAAGCAATAGACACTGCCCCACAGAGCCGGGGGGGGCCAGTGGAGCTGGACACCCAGGGGGTGACAGGACAACAGGGGCCATGGTCAGTGTGGCATTCCAGATGGAGGCAGTAATCAGGGGTGTGAGGAGGCTGGAGGCAGGAGGCAGGAAGCAGAGCAACATTGCTGTGGAAGGGCCCATCTGCGGTATGCCCGGAACAGGTGGTACCGGCCCCACATTGGCTTCGAGACCCACGCTGACAGAGATATTGTGGGCTGGTATCACCTGAATCATGCAATTCTGAGGCAGCTCTGTGAGCTGTGCAGTGAGGAGATGCAGGCACCCACTAGACAGAGCCACGCCCTGACAGTGGAGACAAAGGTAACAGCTGTTATGTGCCTGGCCGCCACGGGCACCTTCCAGAGACCAACAGGGGACACCACAGGCTTAACCCAGTGGCCACATCATGGCTCCTCACACAATTCCTCAATGCCCTGCTGCCACATGCTGTGGGACACATCCACTTCCCCAGCATACAGGTGGAGCGTACAGCAACCATGCAGGAGTTCCATCGGGTAGCACATATGCCTGACATGCTATGGGCCATAGACTGCACCCATGTGGGTATCCACATGCCACCTGGTACAGAGGGGGTAGCCTACATCAACAGAAAGGGCTACCCCAGCATCAACTGCCAGGAAGTGTGTGATGCCAGGAGGTGCCTAACCAATGTCTGTGCCACACACCCTGGGGGAGCACATGACGCCTACATCTGGCACAGCTTGGCACTGTGCCACAGGCTTGAGAGTGGGGAGAACCCCACTGGACATCTAGTGGGTGAGTATGGAAAGACCATGGGCAGTGGGGTACAGCAGGGCATGGAAGGGGGGTGGACAGGGCAGGGGAACCGCCATGTGTGACTGGGAGGTGCATGGGGCACAGTGACAGGGGTCACCAGGCTAACTTATTCACACTCTCTCTCTCTCTCTCTCTCTCCACATACAGGTGACAGTGGCTACCCACTCAGGCCCTGGCTGCTCACCCCCTACTGGCACCCGTCGTCTCTGGCAGAAGAGCAGTACAATGAGGCACATGCCAGCACATGGAACATCATTGAGCATGTGTTTGGGATGCTGAAGGCACAGTTCTGTTGCCTGGACAGGTCTGGTGGTGCCCTACAATATTGCCCGTCGAAGGCCTGCAGCCTATTCCTGGCCTGCTGCATGCTGCACAACATGGTCGTTGACCATGGAATAGCTGTTGAGGCCGATGAGGGGAACAGCAGTGGGGACAACATGGGTGAAGGGCCAGGAGGTGGTGGGCAGCCTCCCCTGGGAGGAGGGATCCCTAGCTCATGCGGCTGGCATGCCACTGGTGAGATGAGATAGCACAGGAGCACTACGGTGCACGCAGGTAGGTGAACAGTCGCATGTGCACAGAACCAACACAGTGGTAGGGCATACAGCTATGTGTGGTCAGGGCCAGGGCCATGCACACACAGGCACGGTGCGGTGGCGGAGCAGTGCCACATGGCCACACGCAACACCACACCACACATCACTGCACAGCATCACACACACACACACACACACACCACACACACACAGTGGCACTTGCATGCATGCAGCTGGGCTCCAGCGCGTGGTGTGGATCAGACGCAGAGCACCGGTGCACATGCACAGCCAGTGCTGTGAAGGCATCATCATGCACATGCCACGCAGGCCAGCAGCCAGGTAGGTGTACACACGGGCTGCGTGAGGCGCTTCACATGGCTGCCATGACCGTGCCATGCACACACACACAATGCCCATATGCACACAGGGTGGTGGCTGCAGACAGCTGACAGGGGAGTGAGCACATCACGTCCACCACGCAGACACATGGCCACCACAGACTCAGGTCTGGCTGCACTGTGGCTGCCCAGATGATGCAGGCTGTGCAACAGCCACTGGGGGGATGCGACCGCCCCCCAGGGTGGGACTGCGGGACCACGACCGGATCCTCTCAGGGGTCTGCAGGCCCCCAAACAGGCCCACTCCAGGCATGCTAGGGATGCCCACAGCTGAGCCCGGCGTCAACACAGTTGAGGTCGCCCAACACCGGGGCCGTGGGGTGGACATTGCACTCTGCGGTGTCTGTGGAGTACGGCCACAGCCATTGGCAGCCAGTGGGACCAGGCCGACCATGATCGCACTGGCAATGCGGTCCAGGGCTGTGATAGTGTCCTCCCACAGGCATTGACTGGCCTCCAGGACCTACACAGTGCCCCCCTCGTGCTGCTCAGCTGCCTGGCGCACCTCTGCATGGAGTGCCCGCACCCTGACCATGAGCAGCACCTGTTGCTCCACGGAGGCCCGCAGCAATTGGGTGTGCTCGGGCAAGGGATCGGCACCCTGGGGTGCATGGGCATGGCGCTGTCCCACCGGTGTTGCATGTCCGCACTGCATGGCCCCCCCCTCAGGCGGGGGCCGCACAACGTGGCCCTCATGGGATTAGGCAATGTCAGTTGCCCCGGTGGCGGACATGGCACCCGGCCCCACCACATCTCCAGCCATCTGCTGCTGCCACCCCTCTGGCCCCTGTGCACTGGCCAGCACCTGTGTGGGTTCCCCACCACCCTATGCCACTGTGCCTGAGCACACAGCAGTACCAGGGGCAGTGGTGAGCAGCTGTTCTGCCACCAACAGGCCATTGGCCATGCAGTCGGTGTGGGTGTACGATATGGGTGACTTCCCTCCAACAAGCACCCCACCATCCAGGACAATGGTCTGTTCATCATCAGTGTCAGACCCTGCCCCAATCTGTGTCTCCATGCAGAGCACATCGTGGCTGACATTGTGCTGGAACACAGCCAGGGTCTTGTCCGCCACCATGCCCGGGACATCCAGCTGGACTGCGGTGGCATTCTGCAGCCTATCAGGCCCCCGGATGCCCGCGGAGGTGGATGGCTGGTCCTCCAGGGCTGGGCAGGTTACCATGACAGCCGGAGGCACCCCTGTCACCGCATGCTAGTGGGCTGGTGCTGTAAGGGAACACAGATGCAATAGGGCTGCTCCAATGGGCCCCCCTGCCTACCTGCCTGCCATACCTACTATGCAGTGAAGGGCTCCCTCCAGTCTGGAAGCCAGCCCCCAGCACCCCCTCCACCGCACTATGCCGCATGTTTGTCACCACAATCTCCTCCTGCGGCATGAGCTGTGGCATGGTGATCTGGCCCCCACCAGTGGCCGACCTTGTGGCCTGGATGGCCGCCACCTTCTCCTTTATTCGACGCTTGTCGATGCCCACCTTCTTCTTGCACTCCTGTGCAGACCACTGGTGGCTGCCCCGCTGGTTCACAGCCTCCGCCACCTCTTCCCAGGCTGCGGCCCTGGCCTGGGGTGTGCCTGTGGTGCCACTCAGCAAAGGCTCCCTGTCGAGGTACACCTCAAACAGGGCATCTGCCTCCGCTCTCATAAAGTTCGGCCTGTGCTTCCGGGCAGGCCCTCGCTGCTCACCCTCCTCGTGCTTGGACATGATGCTACTTGTGGACATGGACATGTGATAAGTGGCTGTAGTGGGCTTCCCTGGCCATCCAGCACCCTGTGCCACCTTCCCTCGGCATTCGCAACCTACCTCTCTTGGTTGCAATACTGGTTCATGGCCTGTGATGTTGTACAGCGCCTTTATAGCGCATCGCATACAAATGAGCCAATGCGCAACCATAATTACATGCAAATGTCCCCATTGCACCCTGGATAGGCTGATGAGCTGATTTGCATATGTCAGCTGAATATCGCACTGTTGTGCATTGCGCAATGGACTTGCTCCAGCGCATGTCATTGCGCAATGCTGTGACATGCACAGTGCATACCCACCAATGCGCATGTGTTATGGCATACAGTGGTGTGAAAAAGTATTTGCCCCCTTCCTGATTTTCTCTATTATTGCATATTTGTCACACTGGATGTTTTCAGGTCTTTAGACAAAATGTAATATTAGATAAAGGGAACCTGAGTGAACAAATAACACTTGTTTTTTTTTTTTTATTTCACTTATTTAATGAAAAAAAGTTAACCAACACCAATTGGCACTGTGTGAAAAGTAATTGCCCCTTACACTTAATAACTGGTTACGCCACATTTAGCTGCAATGACTGCAACCAAACACTTCCTATAATTCAATATCAGTCTTTCACATCGCTGTGGAGGAATTTTAACCACTCTTCCAGAACTGCTTTAATTCAGTAACATTTGGTAGGTTTTGAGCACGAACTGCTCGTTTCAGGTCCTGCCACAGCATCTCTATTGGGTTTAGTCTGGACTTTGACTAGCCACTCCAAAACTTTAATTTTACTTCTTTTCACCATTCTGATGTGGACTTGCTTTTGTGTTTTGGATCATTGTCTTGCTGCATGACCAACTACGCTTCAGCTTCAGCTGACGGAAGGATGACTGGACATTCTCCTTAAGAATTTTCTGGTACAGAGCAGAATTCATGGTTCCTTTAATTATGGCAAGTCATCCAGGTCCTTAGGCAGCAAGCATCCCCACCACCATCACTACCACCACCATGTTTGACTGTTGGTATGGTGTTCTTACTGTGGAATGCTGTGTTTGCTTTACGCGAGACATTATGGGATCCATGTTGTCCAAAAGTTCCACTTTGGACTTATCTGTCCATAGAACATTTTCCCAAAAGGCTTGTGGATCATCCAGGTGCTTCTTTGCAAATGAGATACGAGCATTTATGTTCTTCTTGGTTAGCAGTGGTTTCCACCTGCTACTACTCACATGAAGCCCATTTTGCCCAGTCTCTTTCTGATTGTGGAGTCATGAACACTGACCTTAGCTGAGGCAAGAGAAGCCTGCAGTTCTTTGGATGTTGTTTTAGGATCCTTTGAGACTTCTTGGATGATTTTACACTGCGCCTTGGAGTAATTTTGGCAGGCCGCCACTCCTGGAAGGTTCACTACTGTTCCAAGTGTTCTCCATTTGGAGATTATGGCTCTCACTGTGGTTTGATGGAGTCCCAGAGCCTTAGAAATAGCTTTGTAACCCTTTCCAGACTGATGAGGGCAACAAAATGTTTTTCTGATCTTTTCAGGAACTTCCTTTGATCATGGCATAATGTGCTTGTTGAATCTTTGTGCTGGCAATGTGACTCTGATGGTAGGGCCAAAATAAGTGAGGTTTATATTGAGCAGGGCTGGCTGTAATCAAGCCTGGCTGTGTTCAATCAGCTGACTCTAATTATCCCTTTAATTGGGTTGATTTAACTAGGGGCAATTACTTTTTCACACAGTGCCAGTTGGTGTTGGTTAACTTTTTTCATTAAATACATGAAATAAGTAAAAAAAAAAAGTGTTATTTGTCCACTCAGGTTCCCTTTATCTAATATTATATTTTGTCTAAAGACCTGAAAACATCCAGTGTGACAAATATGCAATAATAGAGAAAATCAGGAAGGGGCAAATACTTTTTCACGCCACTGTATGCTGCCACCTATTGTGCGGCAAGTACCGGGTTTGCTATAGGGACCATCATGCCCATGTGTCGTGGGCCTTATGGTGCTTGAGTGCCATTGGTCCTATGGCGCTCGGGCGCTATCAGGACAATGGCGCTTGGGTGCTATTGGTCCCATGGGGCGCTCCACCTTCATGGTCCTATTGCTCATTATGCGATGTGGGCCTAATTGCGCTCCCACGCACATTGCGCATGTTGACCCCTGACCCCCACTGTGCCCTGTACCCCCCGTATCCTCTGCCACACATGCTGGTGTGGCCATGCCCATGCCACACATCCCCAGAGATGCACAATTGCCGCAGACAGCGACTGGCAGGAGGGCGGTATCCTGCATTGCATGTTGTGCACATGCACCAATGGTGCCATATTGACATTCTACAGTGCTGACCGATGATGCCGCATTGCACAGTGCCCCGTGCCTGAAATTGGAGCCAGGTGGAGCTTGTGAACCTGGTGGCCTAGGCGGAGCCCCATGCTGCTGGCCTGTTTGGCCAGCAGCCCTTCGCAAGGCCCAGGACAGGGGTGTGGCAGGAGATGGGGTGGTCCAGGCCACTGGGGTGCAGCACACCAGAGAACAGTGCCAGCACCGGTATTGTGACCTACTCAGGAGGGACCCAGAGCAGCTTTGGGTGTTGCAGGCGCGTGTCCGCAGTGGGGCCATGCCACGGCCAGGTAAGTGGGCTCATACTGTGTCTGTGCACGACCACTGTTCCATGAGGTTGGCAGGGCTGCATGCCATGCTGGCGTGGGGGAGGTCTGTCAGTGTGTGCCCTGTGGCATGGCATTGCCAGTCACTGGGTGCACTGTGCCATAGCCCTGCGGCCTTGCCTGGCCGGGGAGCACACTGTGCTTGGGGGTGGGGGCAGTGGGCGCATGCTGTGGCTGTGTTCTTATGTGTGTCTGTCTGTGTTCCTGTCCTAGGGCCTGGGGACCGGAGACATGCCAGAGTGGCAGGTGCACCTGGTGGGACGCAGCAGGCCGTTGCGGGCCCTATGGCTCGGGGTGCGGGACCGAGCATAGGTGCAGCAGCGGGTACGGTATACACAGCACCATGGTGGGCAGGTAGGCATTGTGCATTCCCACATTTTTGTGCTGGGTGGCCTGCGGGGGAAGGATGGCCTTGGCCTACTGTGCCATGTGCCGTGCCAGCTGTTTGCAGCACATGGTGCAGTGTGCATTGCGCTGTGGGGCAGCCATTGCACATGTGTGTCAGCTGTTGGTGAGCTGAGTGTGCATCCTGCTACCGCCAGTGCTGCTGAGGTTCTGCTGCAGCACCATAACACCTGCCTGCCACTGTGCTGGTGGGTGGCCCTTGGGTGGCGGTCCCCAGCACTGTGCACTGCCGTGGCCTGCTGGGTTGGAGGCAGGGGTAGGCCCACCCACTGCGGGTGGCAGGGGTGCCACTCCAGGGGCATGTGTTCCCACTGTCCATTGCACACGGGGGGGGCTAGGGGGCTTTGGACATGCACTAATCACCTTTCCCTTCCTCTGCCATAGGTGTCCAGAGGGGGATCCCGCCTGCCACTCTATCATCATCTCTTGCGTTAGATCCTCCTCATCACATCCCACACCATGGAGGTTGTAGGGCTGACCAGGAGGTTCATGTTCCAGTACTGGCACAGGGGGAGGTGCCAGCTGTCGGCAGGCCATAGCCAGCCATGAGGATCACCAGCCCCCATCCCGCCTCTGCCCTCCCTTCCCCATCCTTCCCCCTTCCACCTGTACAGACCCTGTCCCCTGAACCCTTCCCACCTACCCCTCCCCTCCCCTTCATATTCTGTTACTGTTCTGCTGTGTTACTTTCAGACAATATATATGTTACTTGTTTACCCTTCTGTGTCCATGTCTGCTTTGCGGCTGGCGAGTGGGTCAATGCTGCAGTCGTGTGGTGGGTGGCCGTGTGGTGCACCTGTGCCATTGGGTGGTGCATGCATGGTGCTGGCCTAACACTCAGTCAGTGGCTGTGCCATGGTGCGGCCCTAGGATGACAGTTTGGGATGTGTGGTGTGTGTGTGTGTGGTGGGTACCATGTGTAGGGGTGTGACTTGTTGGCTGGGTGACTGCATGCCCTCCAGTGTGTGGTGGCTGGGGGTGCCTGCTCCTGTGTGTCAGTGCCACCTGTGCCTCGCATCCACCACGGGGGGGTGGGGGGCTGCCAGCTGCATGCTTGCACTCCCTGTGCAGTGGTGGCCTGTGTGCTGGCTGTGTCCCTGCCAGTGTTCCTGGTCTGGTGTGCCCACCGTCCTGCACTGTTCCCCCCTTTCCCTTTGCCTGTCTCCCTGCTGTGCCTGTGGCTGTTGCTGCTGCACCTTGGCGCATCTTCCTCTGCCCCTTGCGCATCCCTGGTTGCATTATGGCACATATCTGGTTGCTCCCTGGTGCACCTCTCACTGACTATGGCACAGTGCCTGTGATATTCAGCCGTGTTGCATGTTATAGAGCGCAACTGTCGAATATAGCAGTCACGGCACCATTGTGCAGTTGATTTGAGCTGCGCCGGGGTTGTGCATGCCTTTGGCGCATTTCTGAATATCCCACCCCATATTGTGAGTGTGATTTAATTGTGTTAATAGCTGTTTGAGAGCAGATAGCATAATCATAGTGAATAGGGAGGAGCAGAAACAGCCTGTCTACAACTCCAGAACAGCCGCTAGCAAGTGAAACTGAGGTTGGAAGCAGAATCACCTAGTCCTCAACCCAAGGGCAGGCACACATATAGTGACATGTCATAAAAACCACAGGAGTAGAATGCATAGAAAAGAAAGAAAACCCATGTATTCAACTGTTCTCCACTTTTTTTGTTGAGCTTGGGGAGTTATATGTATTTATTCTGACAGTAAATGATGGCAATAAGTAGGCGCTGCTATCATTACTATTCTAACTGAAATAGCCCCACTGCTGGAACCACTCACCTTCGCTAATGCTGTAGCCTCGCATTTGGGCTCCTGACCTAACATCACAGCACAGTTCAGCCATGCAGCAGACTGCTGATGAAGCAGATTCCTGTAGTCGGGTTAAAACAACATTTGAATGGATTAAACAAAGAAAATATTATTGCACAATAAAATAACAAGACATTGGGCAGACATAAATTAAACTACAAATGCCAGGCAAATGATGTCAGCTGAGACTGACAGGCTCCCAGCTGACAGCTTCATGTAAATCAGAGGACTGAAGCCCTGTTTGATTGGAGTGGCTTTGGTCCTTTGAAATACACAAAGTTTCAGCCCACCAAGCTGAAAGTGATGTCAGGTCCATGGGCCATGGTCATTGGTAAAAACTGCCTGAGCTCTTGCTTTTGTGAACTGCAATAGGCTTGGCAGTGACCCCCACCCCCACCCCCGAAATCCCTATCACTGCCACAAAATGTTGGATGCGCAAGCGCAGCCAACATAAAAAGTGTAGCTTAGTGTTTTATGAAGGACAGTATAATCATACCTCTCAACTGTGCCTCGTTTCATCCCTCAGAAATGTGCTGTCCAAAAGGTGCTGCCTACATAGAAGCCATATTTGTTAGGTACCATGCAGTTTTGCTTTTCTAGTGATAATGCTGATCTGGCAAAAATATCAAGCTTTATTTAATTTCATTTGTTAACCAGGTGGGTACACTGATCCCAGGGACCATTTCCAGGCACCATCTGGGCCATAAAGAATGCACAGACATGATAACAAATGAAGAAGTAGTTACAATACATTGGTACAGAGAATGAGCAAATTGGATACAGTGACCACAGTGCAAGCAACTGTACTACACAAGTCTGAATGGCAGCACAGTGGCTAACATTAATCTTCACAATGATATTCATGTTTCTTTTCATTTTCTTTCATTCCTGAACCAAGATATAGGATCCTGAAGTTCTGTGCAGTTTACCACCAGAGACAAGTGGTAGCACCATTCCAGTACATCCACAGTATGAAAATAATATGTACATTCAACAGGTAACCTCAATGGAAAGGACTGACAACCATCTTACATTCTGAACATTCTATTTACGAAAGCAACATTAAACTTTGAGCAAATAAAAATAGTGGTATCGTCAGTGTCCTGTGCTTGTAATTACATAGCTGAGAATCTGTCACTCATTTTGAGGGGACAGTGTAACACATTTTGAGCATTTACATCCATTACTTAAGGGTGTAATGGTTGAAAGGTATAAACAGCTTTTAACAACACTATTGTCTTCCAAATTATTTATGTTTCAGAATTACTTCTGTGACAGAAATGCCAAATAGAATTTTAAAGAAAAAATCTAAAATTGGGAACAATCAAACAGTTAAGTGGTAATTTATGAGATGGAGCTGTGTTCAATTACCCACTCTGTGAGCCGGCCCGGTGGCGCTGAGGGTTGAGGTGCTGGACACTACACCTCATGTCATGCCGGTGACCATGGGTTTGGGAGCAGACCCAGGGCAGCAGGGATTGACCAGGGAGGACTAGGGCTGAGCATCCTGAGGACTGCTGTCCTCTCCTGGGGTGGGATCAAGGGGGACCTCAACCATGTAGCAGCTCCCAGTAGAGACCGGGAGAACTACACTGGCAGAGGTTGTGCAAAGGGGTGAGACAAAGGTGGATGTCTGCAGGAGGGGGCAGGAGTGCGCCCTCTGCACACTGACATCATTGCACGTCCACGCCTCAAGGGGAAACTGCCAAGCAGGAAAAACCACAGTTGCTAAGGAGGCAATGGCAGACCCGAGTGACCAGCCCACCTGCCCACCCCCGGCCCTGACCCGACTTGACTCTCCATGATCCCCTCCCTCTGTAAGGGCCCCTCATTGGGAGGGGATCCAGCACCCCATTCTTCTTTACTGTGGCATGTGAACATGATTACACATGGAATGGGTTGACATTTAGGCCTCACAATCCCAGTGACACACCCCAGCATCTGTCAGTCTCGGGAGAATGGAAGGGGTACTTGAGGGGGGGTAGAGGCAGACCTAAAGGTCTCATTTCTTGACTTTTCATGTTTTAATCCTAAATGATGCATTAACGCAGTTTTTGCATAGAATATATACTGTGTATATATATATATATATATATATATATATATATTCATTACAAAAACTCTGTTAATGCATCAGTTAAGATCATAAACACAACAAAAGCATGGAAATGTAGTATTAGGGTTACCCTCCTACCACCCCCTCTCCCACACACACACACAGATGTCGGGCGATCACGAAGTCATCATGCCAAGTCTCACCCATTCCATGTATAAGCAAGATGACATGCTACAGTATAGGAGAATGGGGTGAGAGTTACGCCTGATGACCCCATGGCACAGTCAGACATCTATTGGTGTGTGGAGGGGGGTGGGGTGGGGTGGTAGGGGTGGTAATCCAAACACCACCCTTCCATGCTTTTGTCGCTGTGCTATGAACCGTAACTGATGCATTAACGGAGTTTTTTGCAATGAATTTCCCTTCTTTTTGAGAAAGTGTAATGTAGCTGGTAAATGGTATGTGTTATTGGGAGCGAGTGCCCCTTCACATTGCCCATTTTTTGCATAATGGTATGCGCATATGGGAGTGCAGGACCTCCGGGCCCTGTGCTCCCACTTTCACATAACTACAGAGCCGTACAGCAGCCCTATAGGGCAAGGGACCCTTGTAACACTAATTTGTCAATATCTCAGCAACTGTATCAGCTATGAAAAAAATTCGAGCGCTGTTGTAATCATGACAGTGAGATCTTCATGAAAGATACATCAACAAAATCTGTGTCTCACATCGTTTACAAGATATGGGCTACAGAAGCACTGAAAAGGCGCCCTTTGAACCCTTTTAACACATTTTTGCCAATATCTCCATAATCGTAGCAAGTAGGAAAAAAAATTTACTACAAGTGTAATTTATGATTTCCAAACTTGTTTTTGCAGCTTAGATCATTTGAAGGTGATCTAAGTTGCAGGTAGTGAAAAATCCGTATCTTGCTTCGTTTTTGACATACGGGCACCAAAAAGCGTCATGGGTGCCACAGTGTTATCCTATGGGATATTTCTCAATGTCAGAGCACTGTAACTTTGGGCCCATTGAATGTTTTGGTACCAAACCACCAAAAGGCACATCTGTAGGACTGGAGCTTGCCACCC
The DNA here is from genome assembly GCA_016271365.2 of Neoceratodus forsteri. Taxonomy (NCBI): domain Eukaryota; kingdom Metazoa; phylum Chordata; order Ceratodontiformes; family Ceratodontidae; genus Neoceratodus; species Neoceratodus forsteri. The sequence continues at coordinate 1,022,768,905 of CM057450.1, forward strand.
TGCAAATTTCAGCCCCAAAGCCCTAACCATTTTATTGCAGGGAGATGGCAAAGATTTGCAGTTTTTGGACAAATGACTTTCGTAAATTGAGACAGTTTTGCAAAAAACAGCACAAAAATTTTGCGTTTGCAAATGTGTCATGGCAGTTTCTGCCACAATTTGAAAAAGTACTTGGACTCCAAGTGTTAAAATGGCATTTCTTGGGTTTTTATCCCAAAATCAAGATACGGCTGGCATCCTCAGGACACAACTAGGTAAACACAACAGTCGGTGTTTACCTAGGGGGTGCGAAATTTAAACACTAGGCATTTTTCTCTCTCACTAACTGCAAACAAGATGGCCACAGCATGAAAGTAAAAGGACGTTTGTGAAAGTAAAATGTACTGGTGGAAGCTTTCGTGAGACACATATATTTTTTTCCCACTGGCTATAATAGGAAACTTGTTTTTTGAATAATGTTTGAATGGTTTAATATTTTTTCACCAAATCTTCAAAAGGCACATCAGTGACCCAGACTGCAAGTTCCCTGAATATTTCAGTCCAAATGGACAAATCGTGAGGGCTTTAGGCACGAGCAAAAGAACATGCAAAAAGTCCATTTTTTTGCAGTTTTTGGCATTCTGCAGCTCTGCAACCACCCATCCAACCGTAACACAACTTGCCAGATCCAGAGATCTATGATACCAGACTGTGCATGCACACTTTCAGGCAAATGTGTCTTAAGGTGACAAAGTTATTAACATGCAAAATTTGGAGTTTAACATTAAAGTGCTTACTCAACACTAACTATACTGGGTCTACCGCACCAGTATAACACATATATATATATATATATATATATATATATATATATATATATGGATCATGAAATTAATACTATCGAAAATGGTGCAAAAAAATCCTTGTAATAGTTACCATTTCCCCATAATAGCACACTTCACTCCCAATAATTCACTCCCAATAAACCACTCCCAATAATACTATCGTTCAGGCTTTAGAATGATGGTATTATCACTCCTGCAGAAAAGAGCAAGCGCACCCTGCCACCTCACGTTCACCACAAGTCAGCTTCTTCAGCAGTCAGCATGAAGAATTTAAAAAACTGCTCCGTGGGAAACCAACACCACAAAACTTTCTGTCGGCAACAATAATATCTCTTTGAAAGCCACAAACAGTTACTGAAAACAGGCTACAGTTCATCTCTGACCAAGAAAATCAAAATACCTTAAAAAACCAAAAAACATCCTTTAGCTGTTACTCTTACTAGAACTGTTTCCTTCACTTTCTTAATGACCTCTTCAAACAGCTTCCAGATTCCTCATTCAAGCCATGCCTCAGCCTACACAACACTCCAAGAAGTAAGACCTCACCACCTTCTCGCATCCATATATTACAAAAATTAAAAAATAGGTTACAGTGAATTACTCAGCTAAAATTCCATCTCGAGGTTCTTGGGGCATAGAAACCTCTTGAGCTTCGCTCGCGAGGTTATCCATGTCCACAGAACATCTCGATGGAATTGCAACCTTGTAATTCACTGCAATATCTATTATTCTATGTGTATACATATATATATATATATATATATATATATGTGAATAAGACATGGCGAGGTGTGGTTGATAAGCGATGGAAACCGCAGGTGCATAATGAGGCACCCAGGCGCCATGCGCCGAGTGACTTCCTAGCACCTGGGAAGTGCTCTTATCAAGCTACAAACCACACCTCGGAGTGTCTTATTCCACTTATAAAATGGCCCCAAAGACCTCGTGAAAGAATGCATACACAAAGTATGTTAAAAAAGAGTAAATAAAAGAGGTCAGTAGAAAATAATAAAAATAGTCCCTGAAATTGTGTTTGAGTGGAGCTCCAGCTGCCCACACTCCTACTCTTGCCATCTTTGACTGCATTGACTGCATTCCCAGCTACCTACACACCTGATCCTGACATAAATGTTAAAGTATGTATTCAAAAAGTATCTGGATGATCCTACCATTTCCACAGGTGTGAGGAAGGAGGTTCATCAATGCTGACAGCATAATGTGGCGTGGCGAGTGCTGGCAGTACAGTAACATGATGATGTGCCACTCATTTAAAGTGAGGTAATGCGTGTTTGAAAAACTAAAAATGTGTCTCTTTTTGCTTAGCTTTACTTGTTTTTTTTGGAAAACCTGCCCGTAAGTCAAAAACCAAGAGGGAGCAAGTCCACAGTTCAGAGAACTATGCGCAAGTCACAGCGAGTGTCGCTATGGCAATACATGTTCACGCTTGCCTCTAGTACTCGCTCGGTCTCGTCTTTCTACTGTCGCTAGCTGTGTGTGTTGTCTGTCCAGTCATGAAGAGACAGTTTATTTTATTTTTTATTTGTTTTTTCGGTATTTGCTTTAATATTGTGGTGAGCATGGTTTTGTTAACTTGCAACAAGTTTGTCCCATGCTGGGTACCATATGGAGCCGTTTCCGGGTTGGCGTTTTCGTTTTTATATTTATATTCTTGTTTTCTGTGTGATGCCGTCTCACTTGAAAGAGGACTGTGTCCCTCGGTAGACAGCTCTTGGGCTGTGGAATTTAAATATTGAGGACTGCAAGGGAAGGGGGGACAAGACTGGAGGCAGCATGTGGTGAAACAGAAAGTTGTGTGCGACGAGCGGTTCCCGTTTCAGCGGTTGCGGTGCCTTTGAGTGAGGTATTTTTTTTATGTTAACATAGAGATACAAACATTGTGGATGAATTTATTGAAATTAATGTTCATATGCTTTGTGGTTAGAGAGGCTTTCTGTGTGCTGTTATAGAATTGGGGCATTTCACGGTGGTGCTGCCCAGTGTGTGCTCGCTTTTTAAACTGGTTTGCAGGATCGACAGGTTCATGATTTCTCTTTGTTGTTAGGTTGTCTTCGGGAGAAAAGTGCCAGTTGGCATAAATACACGATGATAAGGACACGGCTCAGAGGTCCTTTTAGCCAATCACATTCATCCATTTTCTTTTCCCATTTTATAAATATATATATATATACATATTCTATGCAAAAACTTTGTTAATCCATCATTTGGGGGTAAAACACAAAAAGTCAGGAAATGAGACCGTTAGGGTTCCCCTTCCCCCTTGCATACCCCCCCCCATCCTCCTGAGATTGGCAGACACCGGGTGTCATTGGGTTGTGAGGCCTAAATGTCACCCCATTCGATGTGTAATCATATTCACAAGCCACAGTAAAGAAGAATGGGGTGACATTTATGCCTCACAACCCCAATGACACACCCCAGCTTCTGTCAATCTCGGGAGGATGGGGGGTACATGAAGGGGGAAGGGGGCAACCTTAAAGGTCTCATTTTCTGACTTTGTTTTAACCCTAAATGATGCATTAACAAAGTTTTTTTGCATAGAATTTCCTTACCTTTTGAGAAAGCATAGAAAAGTAGAAAGTCAAGCAAGTTGGTGGGCCCCACGCTCCCACCAACTTGCACATTTCTGCCTAACATAACAGTACACATACTGAATATCATATGTATTGGTGGGAGTGCACTTGGATGGAAAGGGCCCCCTGCTCCCACCACCCTGAAACAAAACAAAGTTTCATTCATCTGAGTGGCATAATTCTGCACCTGTTTACATGTCAGACACCTAATCACTGAAAACTACCTCCATGGCAGCAAGGCTAGCTACCCTATAAATGTAAAGCCACTACCACAATGCAAAACACCATACGCAAAACGTAAAGTGTGTCACACAATATCTCTGCAGCAAATTAATTTTCCAACACCTAATTACTATACTTCATGGCCCAGATATTCAAAAGGGATGCACCATGCACAAAAGATATGCACCAGCACAAGTACGAAAATGCACCATTCTGTGATATTCAGCAGGAGGCAGCTGCGCCACACAAGTTACAATGCGCAAGAGTGCAATGGTAATGAATGCATGCGCAACCATAGGGGGAGGAACCATGAATAAATGGCGCAGTGTGATATTCAACAGCATGCGCCATGTGCAATAGGGGAGCAAGCGGAAGTTGCGCAATAGCGGAAATGATCCAAAATAAAAAGGAACAAGAGAGAGGTGCAAGAACACTACAGGGAAGCCAGAGGTGGGAGCGAGGTGACAGCAACAAGGAAGAGGGTAGCAGTGAGTGGGACTGGGCAGGAGCAGAACAGGGCACACCTGGAAACAACCAGGAACAGGACAGGAATGGGGAGCCTGTGCAACTGTGCAGGAGTGACAGGGAAGTGCCACAGTGGACTAAGAGCAGTGGCAGTAGGCAGGACAGCCAAAGGCCGTAGGTGTACCCGGTGCAGGGCGAGCATCACAAAGGACAGTGGGGGGAACGGGATAACAGCTGCCGGGGGGGAGAATACCAGCCAGGGACATGGCCAGTGCCACCTTCCAGATGGAGGCAGTAATGAGGGGTGTGAGAAGACAGGCAGCAGGGGGGCATGGCCGTGGAAGGGCCCGTCAGCTGTACACCCCTAACAGGTGGTACCGAGCCCACACCACCTTCAAACACTACTCTGACACAGAGATTATGGGCCGGTACCACCTGAACCGGGTGATCCTGAGGCAGCTCTGTGAGCTGTGCAGTGATGAGATGCAGGCACCCACACGATGGAGCCATGCTATGTCAGTGGAGACAAAGGTGACAGCTGTCATGTGCCTGCTCACCATGGGCACCTTCCAGAAACCAACAGGGGACACAACAGACATAACCCAGTTGGCAGCGTCACACCTACTCACACAGTTCCTCAGCGCACTGCTGCAACATGTTGTGGAGTACATCCATTTCCCCAGCACACAGGCGGAGTGCACAGCACACATACAAGAGTTCCACAGGGTAGCACATATGCCTGGCATTCTCGGAGCCATTGACTGCACCCATGTGGCCATCCGCATGCCACCTGGCCCGGACGGTGTATCTTACATTAACCGGAAGGGGTTTGCCAGCATCAACTGCCAGGTGGTGTGAGATGCCAGGGAGTGCATAACCAATGTCTGTGCCAAGCACCCTTGGGAGCACATGATGCCTTCATCTGGCACCAGTCTGCACTGTGCCACAGGTTCAAGAGTGGGGACATCCCCACTGGCCACCTAGTGGATGAGTATGCACATCACACAGGACAACACGAGCAGCTGTGGGGGGGTGCATAGTCAGAGGTGCCATGGGTACCGACCTTGATGGCCCATGGCAGAGCGACACAGACCACCATACCAATGTCAACCCTCTATACACAGGTGACAGTGGCTACCCACTCCGTCCCTGGCTGCTCACACCATACCGGCACCCCACAACCCCATCGCAGCAACGGTACAATAAGGCACATGCCACCACACATAATGTCATCGAGCGCGTGTTCGGGATGTTGAAGGCACATTTCCGGTGCCTGAACACGTCTGGCAATGCACTACAGTACAGCCCCTCGAAGGTCTGTGGGCTATTCCTGGCCTGCTGCATCTTGCACAACATGGCCAATGACCGTGGGATAGCCATAGAGGTCAAAGAGGGGGATAGCGATGGGGACGATGAGGATGCCGGTCCAGATGGTGATGGGCAGCCACCCTTTGGGTGACGGGACCCCCGCCTAATCCAGATGTCACAGCTGCACCAGGACACCATCACAGAGGAGCACTTCAGCCAACACAGGTAGGTCACGGGGCCTTGTGCAACCACCAATGGCAAGGGCACAACCCACAGACAGGCATGGACAAACCCCAGGGGCAGATGGCGGCAAGGGAATGGGTCTGAGCATGGAACCGCACACGCCATCAGGTCATGCACACACACACACACAACAAGACATCCTCGAGGAGTATAAGGCACGTCAACCCCGACTGCAACCCTTAGCCACACACAGGTCCACACACGTCCACACCCAGTGGCCATCACTATGCATGTCTCAGATGCTGGGCACCATTGCACACTGGCAGACAGCGCAATGCAGGCATCATCATGCACACACCACAGTGGCCAGCAGCCAGGAGGGTGTGCACAGGGACCGTTGTGTGTGCAGAGCTGGGTACCCCACCCGTGTGTCGCACGTTGCATGACACACTGCACACAGGGCAGCGTCACACAGTAGCCATGGTGGGAGACAGGTCAGTCATGCGGCACAGTGCCACAGCCACCATGGATGTGTGGGTGGCCCCAACGATACCTTCCAGCTGTGCCAGGCTGACCATTGGCCTCATGGGGTGGCACCGACAGTCCCTCAGGGGTAACGCTGTGGGAATGCGACCATGTTAGAGCAGGGGTCTGCAGCTCACTGAACATGTTCGAGCCAGGCATGCTCAGTATGCCCACAGTCGAACCAGGTGTCGACATGGAAGGTGTCACACGATGCTGGGAATGGGGGGCTGGACATGACACTGCGTGGTGTCTGTGGCGCATGGGCAACAAACTGGGTGCTCAATGTGGCCATGACAGCTGTGAATGCACGTGTCTGCCTGTCAATGGCAGTGGTCAAACCCTCCTGCTGCCGGGACATCTCTGCTAGAAGCAGACCATGGTCTCTGCTATGCCACTCCTCTGCCTGGTGCAGAACCACACTGAGTGCATCCACCACCCTCACAAGCCGCAACTGCTGGTCCATGGAAGCCTGGAGTAGGCGGCTGTGCTTGTCAAAGAGGTCAACCGCCAGATCAGCATGCTGTCCCTCATGGTGTTCCTGGCCGTGCTGGGCATCATCCTTTGATGATGGGTGCTGCACACCAGAGCCATGCCGGGGCATGTCCACAAGTGGTGCACTGATGCCACCCTCCAACACTGTCCCCCTGTCACCATAGGCTGGCTGCTGACACTGGCCCTCCTACCACCAATCACCAGGGCTCACCAGTGCTGTCACAGCAGCCGCAACAGCCCCACCAGCCTGGACGCACACCAGTGCTGCCCCACTGGTGCATACAGGCACAGGCTAGGACTTTGATGTCACACAGGCCTCCACAGTGGCACCACCCATGGCTACACCCATGCTGTTTCCTGCTGTGTGACCATCCTGCGGCCCACACGTATCACTGTCCAGGATGTTTGATCCATCATCATCAATGCCGGATCCAGCACCAGTCCATGTCACAGCACGCTGGCATCCATGGCCACTGTCATGCTGGGACACAGACAGGGCCTCCTCCACACCAGCACCACCATTTTCAGTCCAGACAGACAGGGAGTATGCTGTGGTCCTGACCCTCGGACACATGTGGAGGTGGATGGGCGCTCCTCCATGTCCAGGGTATTGCCCTCAGTGGACACCCCCCCCACCACTGACCCATGTAAACGCTCAGGAGCGGTACAGTGCCTTCAGAAAGTATTCACCCCCCCTTGGATTTTGTCACATTTTGTTGTGTTACTACCAGAATTTTTAATGCATTGAAATTATTTTTTACCCCTTGATTCACACAGCATACCCAACAATTTAAAGGGGCAAAAATATTTATATTGTGTAACAAAAATTTATGAAACATTAAAAACTGAAATATCTTGTTTACTTAAGTATTCACCACCCTGAGTCAATACTTTGTAGATGCGCCTTTGGCAGCAATTGCAGCTTTGAGTCTTCTTGGGTACATCTGTATCAGCTTTGCACATCTGGATTTGGGGATTTTTGCCCATTCTTCCTTGCAGATTTGCTCAAGCTCTGTCAAGTTGGATGGGGAGCATCGGTGAACCGCAATCTTCAAGTCTTTCCACAGATTCTCAATGGGATTCAAGTCTGGTTTTTGGCTGGGCCACTCAAGGACATTCACCTTCTTGTTCTGAAGCCACTCCAGTGTTGCTTTGGCTGTATGCTTGGGGTCATTGTCCTGTTGGAACATAAATCTTCGCCCCAGTCCAAGGTCTATTGCAGACTGATGCAGGTTCTCCTCAAGGATGTGCCTGTATTTGGCTCCATTCATTGTTCCCTCTATCCTGACAAGTGCCCCAGTCCCTGCCGCTGAAAAGCATCCCCATAACATGATGCTGCCACCACCATGCTTCATGGTAGGGATGGTGTTACATGGGTGATGAGCTGTGTTCAGTTTGCGCCTGGCATAGCACTTTGCATTCAGGCCAAAGAGTTCAATTTTTGTTTCATCAGACCAGAGAATCTTTTGCCACATGGTCTCAGAGTCTGCCACGCGCCTTCTTGCAAACTTCAGGCATGCTATTATGTGGCCTTTTCTCAGGAATGGCTTCCGTCTAGCCACTCTCCCATAGAGGCTACATCTGTGAAGTGCTGCAGAGATTGTTGTCCGCTGGATAGGTTCTCCCATCTCAGCCATGGAACTCTGTATTTCTGTCAGGGTGGTCATTGGGTTCTTGGTCACTTCCCTGACCAAGGTGCTTCTTGCCTGGTTGCTCAGTTTGGGAGGACGGCCTGCTCTAGGAAGAGTCCGGGTGGTTCTGTAATCTTTCCATTTCCTAATGATGGACTTGACTGTGCTCCTGGGAACTTTAAACATGGTAGAAATGTTTTTATACCCCTCCCCAGCTCAATGCCTCCTCACAATCCTATCACAGAGTTCTACGCACAGCTCCTTGGTCTTCATAGTAGAGTTTCTGCTCTGACATGCACTGTCAACAGTGGGACCTTATATAGACAGGTGTATTTCCTCTGAAATCATGTCAACCATTTGAACTGACCACAGGTGGACTCCATTCAAGTTTTAGACTGATCTCACAAGGAAATTGGATGCACCTCAGCTCAATTTGGAGTGTTATAGCAAAGGGGGTGAATACTTATCAAATCAAGACATTTCAGTTTTTATTTTAAATTACACGTACAAAAAATCCCAGAAGTTTCATTCCACTTTGACATTATAGAGTAATTTGTGTAGATATGTGATAAAAAAAATCCATATAAATGTATTTTAATTTGAGTTTGCAACATCACAAAATGTGACAAAATCCAAGGGGGGGGCAAATACTTTCTGAAGGCACTGTAAAGGAACACAATAGCGTTAATGTCTCTGCCCTACCCTGTGGCATTCCCCCCACCCCCCACACAGTGACACCACAGGACCTACCATGCAGTGACGGGCTGCCACCCATCTGGAAGCCACCACCTGGAATGCCCTCTAGGGCACAACACCGCATGCTGCCAGCCACCTCCTGTGGCATCAGGCGTGGCACATCCGGCTGTCCACCACCGGTTGCAGTACATGCTGCCCTGATGGCAGCCACCTTATCTTTAATCCTCCTCTTGTCCATGCTGACCTTCTTTTTGTACTCCTGCATGAACCGCTGGTGGCTGCCATGCTGGTTCAGGGCACGCGCTACCTCATCCCATGCCGCAGCACGGGCCTGTGGTGTTCCCCGCTGTCCGCTGAGCAGCAGTTCCCTGTTGAGGTAGGCCTTGAACAGGGCATCTGATTCTGCCCGGGTGAAGTTGGGCCTCCTCCGTTTCCCACGTCTCTGTTCCTCCACCTCCTCATGTTCGGTCATTATAGAGCCTGTGGGAATGACAGGTGTTACCTTTGAATGTGCAGTCCCATGCATCTCTCACACACCACAGTCCACACTTCCAAACAGCATGCAACCCACCACAATGCACTGCAATACCAAACAATGTCCTTTGCAGCCCCATGTTACATTTATATAGCGCAAGGCATGCAAATGAGGTGAGACGCAACTTTAAGTGGATGCTAATGCAGTGGCTGTGCCATGGAATTGCTGATGAACTGATTTACATAATCTGGCTGAATATTGCACTGTTGCTCCTTGCGCGATTGTGTTGAGTGTGCTCAGGCAAAGGCGCAGCTCTGTAACGTGCACAGTAGGCACCACACGGCGCATGCCCGGGATGCTGACACGATGCCTGCCATGCTGATGATGTGCTGACCACAGGACGTAGTGCAAGGCATGGCCACCATTGTGCCAGTGGCGCAAGTGCGCTGTTCATGCATGTGGCGCTCATGCCCTGGAGTGCCATAGGTGCCATGATTCCACAGCATGGTAGGCCACTGCAGGGCAGCACACACAGGCACCCTAGCGTGCTACACGCAGGGAGTCCCAATAGCGCTGTGGCGATCCGTGCGTGACAGACCCTTGACCCTGCGATTGACCTTTGCCCCCTAGGTGCCACGCATCCACATGGGTGCACCCTTTATCACACTGTTTGGTGACAGTGCGATGTGGAATGACAGCACTGTACCGCGCAACATCTGCACGTGGGGGACGTGTGCTACAGAGTGCCATTTTGTGATCCTGGCTGCACGAAAAATGGCATGCAGGAGGGCAGCAATGTGGAGCCCACTTGAACTGGCCAATCTGGTGGCCATTGTTGAGCCCCATGCTGGGGCCCTGTTTGGGGAAGACCCTTTAGAGAGGCCCAGAAGTGCTGTGTGGGAGGAGGTGGCAGAGGCACTGGAGGAGGCCACCAGGATCGCCCGCAGTGTGGAGCAGTGTCGCCACTGCTATGGGGACCTCCGGTGGAGGGACCCAGATAGGCTGACTTGGCTACAGGCACGCACCAGGCGAGGCACAGTGCCACGTCCAGGTAGGTGCTCCATCCATACACTGGTAGCGTCCATCCGTCCGGGTATCACGGTGTGCATGTGTCCACCACACAGGGGGTGGGTGCCGTCCAGTGTGGGCAGTGGTGGTGGTGGTGGTGGTGGGGTTGGGGCATGGCTGAGCTGTGTGGGATTGCACACACCGGGGGGCGGCCTTTGCTACTGGTTTGTACTGATGTTCCCCTCTCCATGTTTGCACCCTAGGCCCTGAGGAGAGACGCCGTGCACATGAGGCACATGCACGGTGGGAACGTGATGCTGCCTGGCAACAAGGACAAGGTGGAGGGCCCATAGGGCAGCAGCGCCCGGCTGCTGAAGATTCAGGTGAGTGCCTTTCTTCCAGGAACTTCTGTGCTTACTGTGTTGAGGGGTAGGCAGCAGGGCATGGCCACCAGCCCTTCACACCACCGACGTGCACACCACACGGTACACTCAGCACTTTCCTGTGGCACTGCATGTGTGGGTGTGCATCGCTGGTGGTCCATGCATGCACCGGATACATGGCTGCACCACTGCCTTTGCACCGCATAGCCATGTCACTGTACAGCCATGGTGGTGCTGTGCAGGACTTGGGCGGTGGGTGTGTGCAGCAATGCACATGGCTGTGTATGCCTGGGTAGGCAGGTCTTGTGCACACCATCACAGGGGCGTAGCCCATGGCTGTATGCCATGCACAATGGGTGGGCTGCAGGGGGACAGACAGTCACACATATTGACTCTGCTCCTTTGTCCTAGGTGGACAACACTAGATGGCCTTGGAGAGAGGCATACAGGAGCTGCTGCAGCTGGCAAGAGCAACTCTTGCAATCCTTGAGAGACTGGAGTGGCACGGGGTCAGAAGAGAAGCACACATAGGCACCACAGGAGTGGAGGGTGGGGCAGCCAATAGGCCCTCCATGCCCCCGGACCCAACTTACCCACCTGGACCCACCCTCACACACCATCTTCCCTCTCCCATTTGTTCACCCCTGCCCCATGCCCACCCCACCTGGTATGTGGCCTTTCCCCCCTCTTGTAAATGCTTGTACATAGTTGTTTGTTGCCTCTTTTGAATACATGCATTTTGTTATGACAGCTGTGGTGGTCTCTGATTTGCAGTGGGCTACATGTGCTCAGCATCAGTGGTGTGCATGGTGTCAGGGATGGTGCAGGCATGGCCGTGTGTGTGTGTCCGGCAGGGAACCATCTATAGTGTGGGCAGAGCAATCGGTCACTGTCTGTGGTTTGTGTGTTGTTCTCTGTGCACTAGATGCCTGTGTGCAGTGGTCCATGGTGCATGCACTGTGTCCATGGTGCCCCTGTCAGACTGTCCATGGCCTGTGCAGCTGACACCCTTGCATGTCTGTGTTATGCATGGTCTGCTGGCATGTCAGTAGTGGCTGTCCATGCTGGACAACCCCTGTACTCGGCACAATGCCGGGTTGCCTCCTATCACCAGTATGGTGCACGTCTGCCTCGTGTGGCACTGTGACCTCTGCTGTTGTTGTCCCCCCTCCATGCTGTTGCTTGTGTCTGTTGCAGAGAATGTGCTCCACTGTCTGTCACTTGTGCTTCGGCCACATGCTGGTGGTGTATGGATTCATGGTACATGCACAGGGTGGCTGGTACACCTGTGCCATGGAGGGGTGCTAACCATGGGTACACGGCCAGTGGGTTTGTTGCCCTGCTACTGTGTCCCTGGGTTGGTGTGCCCTTGGGTATGGGTGGGTGTTTGTCCATGCACTGTGTTGCATCCTGTGTGGCGCATGCTTCCATGCACCACTATGGGCATCTGTGCTGGCTGTTGGGGCCAGTGCTGGGACGGGGTGTGTCCTTGAGAGGGTGTGCAGGGTGCTGTACTGCTGGTGGTGGGGTCCAGGGCAGGCCCTGTCACATGCGGTGTACCTCATGTGCCGATGCAGAGTTGGTCTCTCAGCTGTACCTCAGGGGGGCTGTGCAGGGTGGTACTGTGTCTGCAGTTGTTGCATCGGTGGCTGATGCCACATGCTGCAGGGTGCTCATGGTGGGGCTGCCTTACATGGCTCCATGGTGCACAGGGTTGCATTGTCACAGTGGGAGTGGTGGCATGCATGGGGTGTCATGTACTATTGGGCACTGCTCCTGGCAGGGTGTCTGGGGATCGCTGTGCAGGGTATGTTCTGCATTGGTGGGATGATGTAGCATGGGGTGGCTGGACCTCCTTGTGTGCCGGTCACAGCTTGCCAAGGGGTGTGCTGTATGTATAGATATATATAGTGGTGTAGTAGCACCACTATAGTTAGGGATGAGCAGCAGTTTATATGTTAAACCTCACATTTTGCACTTTAATAACTTTGCAACCATTTAATGGGTTTACACAGAGGTTTGCACGCATGGTCCCCTGGTGTAGCTATCTTGATGTTCTAGCATTTGTTCTTGTCGGAGTTGCAGATTCTGAGATCTGGATAGTGAAACAAACTAAAATTCACCACTCTTTGCAGTTTTTTTCTCATCGCACTGCGCAGAGTTAGTGTGGAATTTTGGTCTGACATTTGTATGGTAGAAAGAGATTTGGGGCCAGAATAGCCCTGCATTTCTTTGGTCAAAAAAATATAACTCTGTTCAAAGGTTATAACATTTTTAAGATCCCATTATTTTCAACAGAATTTTTATTTTTCAGGATAGCTGCACAGTACGATCAAGAACCCTTGTTCATGAGGGGCCATTCCTTGTTCACCAGGGGCCAGTCCTCGGTCGTCATAAAAAAATCTTTGTTCATGAGCCGCCATCTTGTTTTTTGATTTTTCCCTGAAAAAAGTGTCATATTTCTGCCCAGTGACATCTGTTTCACACATCAAAGTGTGATCTCTGATCATCGGGAGTTGATGAGCTGTTTTGTGTGGTTTCCGGTGTCCCTATGCCCCCAGAAACATTTTTTTTTAATTATTCAAAACCTTGTTCACCACTCGCTAAAGTCTTTGTTCGCCATCCTGATTCATGTGTGGCATACAAGAAAACTGGCTGGTGAATATGGATTCCTAGTCTGGCCATTTGGGTGTGAAATTTTTACGGCCATATGGCCAGACCAGGAATCTTTGTTCGCCAGCCAATTTCCTTGTCTGCCAGATGAAAAAGGAATGGCAAACAAGGATATCTGCTGGCAAAAAAGGATTACGGTCTGGTCATCTCATCATGAAAATTGTAGATGAGATGGCCAGACTGGGAATCCTTCTTCACCAGCTGATTTCCTTGTTTGTCAATGATGGAAACGGCTGGTGAATATGGGACGGGTTGGCGAACAATGATTGTTTTTGCAGCCATCTCGTGTACAGGAGAAAAAGTGTTTCGGGACCATCTGGTCCACAAAAATGGCCCCATGTTTTCTGCTCCCATCAGAAGCCCTAATGTCTAGTAGAACCCCCCACCCTCCATCCCCATAGTTTTTTGTTTGTTTGTTTTGCATTTAAAAAAAATCTTGCTATTTTTTAGATTTTTTTTTTTTTACAGTGGCATTCTGCCACTTTCTGTCTTTTAGCCCTGGTGCCTAGTGGTAACCCCCCCCACACACCATCCTTTAGTTTTTAGCCCCGAAAAAAAATCATTGGTGGTCCATGGCATCCTCCCACCCTCCCAGGATGGGCTTCAGCTGTTAAATAAAGAAAACTGTCCCTCATTGTCTTTTATGTTTTTTTAGTTAGCTGTAAAAGAAAAACGGTCCATCACTGATCACTCCTGCACCACCCACCTGACCACACACTGTGCACGTACCATCCCACACACCCCTGACACGCCCACAGACTGCTACTTACCTATGGAGGTCCCAGGTTCGAGACCCGCTCTACCAATTGTAGACACGTCTTGTTGCTGGAACCGGTAACTGCAATATGAACTAAGGTAAATGCAATTCAATGTATTTCCATTAGGGGGTTTCAACTTTTGGCCATACCTCAGAGGTTTTTCATCCTTTTAACCCCAAATTTTCAACATGGGTGTTTAGGGGTCCCACCTCATGAACAATATGTTTGTCATTAGGTAACTCCTACCAGGAAGGTGATTTTGTGGTAGGTTCAATCAAGTCTTTATTTATTTAACCAGGTGTTCATCGTTGAGCAGAAGCTCATTTGCAAGATGGACCTGGGTAGAAGGTTGGTGAAATCACCTTTCCAGTGGGATTTGTGTAACAGCCATTATATTGTTCATGAGGTGGGGCCATAAGAAGGGTATGTAGAACATTTGGGGTCAAAATGTAAAAGAAATGGCTGCATTATGAGCATTCATTGCTATCTCGCTATGCACGCTCATAACTTTGGAAATGTACTACATTTTCACTCCATATTTTCAACATAACCTTGTAATTACCCCACCTCATGTATATAACACCTGTCATTTTTCAAATCCTGGCCAAAATGTATTTTCACACTTGTGGCACAGGACGGCATTGCAGCTGCACAGAATAACGTTTTGGTGGGGATTTGAAAATGTTCTGTGCTGGGTACATGCAGTGAGGTCATAGGATGGCTATGTTGGAAATTTGGGGTAGAAATTATTACAAATGGCAGAGTTATGACTATTTCTCAATGGAGGGCTGGACCTTGCACGCCCACCGTAACATAAGTATACTGTTATACTATCTTGATGGAGGGATGGGAGCACAGGGCCTGAAAGACCCTGCACTCCCACCATAAAATAAGGATACTGTTATACTATCTTGATGGAAGGATTGGAGCACAGGGTCCCTCCCACCATAACATAAGGATATTGATATACTACCTCGATAGAGGGATGGGAGTGTAGGGTCCTTTAGACCTTGCGCTCCCACCATAAAATAAGGCTACAGTTATACTACCTCAATGAAGGGATGGGAGCTTCCCACCATAAAGTAAGGATGGTGTTATACTATCTCAGTGGAGGGATGGGAGTGTAGGGTCCATCCTTATGTTATGGTGGGAGTGTAGGGTCCTTTGGACCCTGTGCTCCAACCCCTCCATCAAGATAGTATAACAGTATCCTTATGTTACAGTGGGAGGGTCCCTGCCCTCCTAGCCCTACATTGAGATAGTATAACAGTACCATTATTTTATGGTGGGAAGCTCCCCTCCCTTTATTGAGGTAGCATAAGAGTAACCTTATTTTATGGTGGGAGCGCAAGGTCCAAAGGACCCTGTGCTCCCATCCCTCCATTGATGTAGTATAACAGTATCCTTATGTAATGGTGGGAGGGACCCTGTACTCCTATCCCTCCCTCAAGGTAGTATAACAGTATCCTTATTTTACAGTGGGAACACAGGGTCTGAAGGACCCTAGGCTCCCACTGTAAAATAAGGATACTGTTATACTATCTTGATGGAGGGATGGGAGTGCAGGGTCCCTTCCACTGTAAAATAAGGATGCTGTTATAGTAATTCAATGGAAGGATGGCAGACTCTGCACTGCCACCATAAAACAAGGATGCTGTTACATTATCTTGATGGAGGGGTGGGAGCGCAGAGTCCAAAGGATCCTGCACTCTCATTGTAACATAAGGAGACTGTTATACTATATCTTGGTAGGGATACCCATGTAGGGTCCAAAGGGCCCTGCATTTCCACCATAAAATAAGGATACTATTATACTATCTCAGAAAGTAAGGAAATAAATTGCAAAACACTTTATTAATGTATCAGTTAGGGTCAAAGCAACAAAAGTACTGAAATGTGGCATTAGGGTTTCCAACCCTAACACCCCATTCCCCACCCTGCACAGACTAACAGGCGATGGAGGGGGAGGGGACTGTCTTGGGCCTTGTGAACCCTAATGCTCACCCAATTCAATTCCAAAATTAGGTGACATGGCTACAGTATAGGTGAATGGGGTGAGCATTAGGGTTCACAAGGCCCAAGACAGCCTGCTCCTCTACCTGTCAATCTGTGCAGGGTGGGAAATGGAGCGTTGAGGTTGGAATCCCTAATGTCACATTTCCCTACTTTTGTCATCTTGACCCTAACTGATGCATTAACAAAGTTTTTTGCTATATATAGCTATCTTTTTTTACTTATTAATGCTTACAAAAGGGAGCCATTGCATACTACCAGGAATACACTCCAGTTTTTGGTATGTCATGGATATGGCATATCATCACATCTGCTGTGCATGAGATACTTAGCTTTCAGTCTCATGCATCACAATGCACCCAAAGGATAAAAATATTGCATGACATACCACACCCTGTTGTGCATTATTGCTCAATTGCACCATACCCTCAGTAGCAACTAAAATCAATATAGTGTATGATGGAACGTTGTTATGGATAAAAATCCATAACTCCAATAGAGTTGTTATGCTGTAGTAGCTATGTCATTGTAGCTGTTATGCTGCACTAACTATGTAGCTACTGTAGCTTATCAACATGGAACACACTAACCCATGCGTGTCCCTACCACCACTGCTCCAGAATCAGATGCTGCAGTGAGAGTGATCACGGAGAAGAGCGGTCCTCACAAAAAAAATTGACAGTTTTCTAATACTTGTCATGCTTGTAATGTTGCCATCTTTGTTTACTCTCATTTCTTTATTAATTTGTGTTTTGGAGTGTTTTGTGTGTGATGTGCACTGCCTGTAATTCTGTCATCTTTGTGGCCATAATTTAAAAAAAAATATTCTTTCACTCAAAAGCCTGCCTGTCTCAGGGTTTACTTCTTTTTTCTTACTTTGAACCAAAGCTAGCCCATCTTACACTATAAAAGACAATGTGTACCTAAGTATTTATAACAAGAATGCAGACTCATATTGTGGTCGCCATGGCAACTGAACCTCTCACGCTTCGCTCTCAAGGTTGAAGTGGTTGCCATGGTAGCCTCTCGAATACTCCACAAGCTTGTTATAAATATTTAGGTAAACATTATCCTCTATGTTATGAGAATCACATTTATCAAATTTGACTTCTAAGAGCTTATGTTTGAACATCTGAAAGCTGGAGGTACAGTACTTATTATCTTCCATTCTTCTGGAATGATCAGAAAATCTAGAGAGCTGTTCATATCTGCAAAGCTGTATTTACAGCTAACCAATGGCTACTGTATATCTAGAATTCTCTATTAGGGTCATGTTGATTAGTTTAGCAACATTGTATAATCTGAGTTTAAGAACAGAATTATATTTCCGGGAAATCATAGTACCCACCCTAAAGTATCACCACATATAATGAGATCCTATTAATGCCAATGTTCTTTGGACAAAAGATAACCATGTTCATAAACAGGTTCTTTCCATTACCCCTATTTTTCCTTTAAGACATAACCATGGCAACCTGTCCTCTTTCATACTTTTAATTTTTATCCAATCTGCTAGAATGTGGTAATGGGCTATAGCTCACAAACTGACTGTCTCAAGTACTTCCCTTCCCAATGGTGCTGGGACAGACAAGACAGTCTCAATGCTGATTTGTATAATTTTAATATGACTGATTCCAAAGGGTCCATATTGATGATTCCAAAAACTCTAATACATAACACATTAAGGGGCTCAATTTAGCCAGTATGGGCCTTATTAAATCTTTAATAGAATTTCTTCTATTAAGATTATTGAAGCATCTAAGCACTAGCATTGATTTTCTTAGCTTTGCCTTTAAAACCTCTAAATTTTTGTTCCATTTTCACTTTTTGCAAACATAATACCTATTGTGGTTAAGTATACAGTATGAATCAAGTACTGATAGATTTATATTGTTATTAAACCACTGATATGATAATTACCTTGAATCATTATTTTGTGTTTTATTACTATTAATTTCATAAGCTCTTAACATCATTTTTAGATTTTTTTTTTTTTTTTTAATGTCCTAGCCTATGGGAGATAGTGAAAAAAATACCAATATCATCTGCATAGCTTATGTGCTAGCAAATGACATTTAACATTTCTGGTGAGTGAAATTCACTGTTGTTAAATTTTAGCAGAATTTCTTTTATCTGGAGTTGAACTAAGAGCACCCCACCACCACAACCTTGACAGGCAACACTGCACAGGACAAAGCCACAGGCATGGTGGAGAGGGATCAGGCATGTAGAGTGGTCAGAGGTACAAGAGACACACATGCACTGGGGAACAAGATGCACAAGCCACACCGCCAAGCAGGGACACAGGGCCCAGCACTGCACAACACACCAGCACTGCCAAGGGCAACACCGCTGGTGGAGGGCAGGCCAGCACAGATGAATGGGGACATGAGGCAGTGCACCGCACACAGGGCAGGTGTACAACCACCAAAGCCCAAGTGTCCGTGTCACAGAGGTACACATCACACATCACACAATAGCCTATGCACATGGAAGCACAACACAAAAGACACAGCAGTGGGATGGAAGGGTCACACCCAAGAGCAGAACAGAACAATGTAAGCACAGTGCAGCACTGTACAGGCAAAGGAGATGCAGACACAGAAGTGCACTAACATAAACCTTTACTAACAAACCAAACCAATAACAGTGGGGTGCCAACATGGCATACAATATAAATATCAGAAAGGGAATGGTAAGGTGGTGCAAAGTAGCCAACAAGGGGAATGTGTTTGGGAGGAAGGAAACAGGAACATACAGAACAGAAAAACAATCAGGAGGGAAGGGGAAATCCAGGGCACAGTGGTGAGTGGGGACAGGGTCACTGATGCAGACACTGCTGCGAGTCCTTCAGCTGGCACACCTCCTGACTGAGCACCCATGTAGTGCCAAGATGGCATCAGCAAATATAGATCAGGACATTTGTCTGTGAGATATGCAGCTGCACCAGGCCCTGTAGTTGATGGAACCTACCACTCAAGGCCTGCCTGCATCTTCTGACCCAAGGCCTGGCCTGTCCTACAAGAGGGGAAACAGAACAGGCAATAAGTCGCAGACCACAACTAGCCCAAGCCCTCCCCATGTGTGTGCACAGGACAGCTGATGCACCCACAGGGGGACAGAACCAGAATTGGCATGTGCACAGTGGACAGCAGCATCCGACACAATGGCACCCCACTGGCAGACTGTGTGGATGCTTGTGATAGAGCTGCACCCACACCCGTGCAATGGTCCACACAGTACTGGAGCAAGGGCCCCCCAGAAAGTACAGTAGTCCCCCTGCAGCAGTCACACACCATGGACGTGCATACCCCCCCACCCTACCAGGAATGGTGATGGGACACCACCACACAGAAGCCACGTGCAAAGCCCACCACCCCTGTGAAACATGGCACAGGCAGTGGAGCCAGGAACCACCCAATGTAGTGGCCATGCATGGCAGCAGTGCCCCTTGCCATACAACACACCACAACCCAGTGCTAGCAATGTCCCGCAAACCATGCCACACACACTCACCTGTCTGTCCAGGCACCAGTGCAGCCATGGCACCCCATCACTGTGGCACCCCTCCCTGTCTGCGGCCTCCCTGGCCCTCCTGTGGTCCTCCAGTCCTGTGGATGGAACAGAGAGAGAGAGAGAGAGAGAGAGAGAGAGACAATGGACATGAGTGGCAAGCCATGCACAGACCCACCCAGCACAGTCATGGTGCACAGAGCTGGCAGAGTATGGGCAGGTGCGCAGCCCCATGTGTGGGGCATAGTGTATCACCCAACATCAATGTGCATGGCACAGGCACGCAGTGCAGCAACGAATGATATGCATCAGCCACCAGTGCTGTCTCCCTCCTATGCAGCTGCACAGGCAGCATACAGTACAGCACAGGATGTGAACAATAGCAGCATGCACAGTGCCATGGCACACCTACCTGGCTGTGGCACAGACCCCCAGCGCGCACTCTCCTGCAGCCACCGGAGCCTGTCTGGATCCCTCCTGCTGAGGTCACCATATTGGTGTCGGCATTGCTCCCTGGTGCATGGCACCCCAGTCCACTGCTCCAGACCAGCTGCCACACTCTCCCACACCTGGGACCTTGACTCCTGGAGCTCAGCCACACTGAACAACTGGTCCACCAGTGGTGCGATCAGGGCCACCAGATTTGCCATCTCCACATCAGTCCAGTTACCCACCAGTGGCACATGCTGACCTGTCCCCACCATCACTGCCATCTGCCGCACTGTGCCCAACTGCATGTACATGCAAAGCCTGCACGTAGAACTGCGCAGTGCCTGATGTGCAATAGGGGGTCACGTACCATGGCTGTGCAGCATGGAGATGCATGATAGATATACGCAACTGACGTCTATCATACAGTACTGCACATGCACAAAGCAGCACCTTAAGGTGGGAATACGGGGTTAGGGCTGTGACCCATGTACATGCACTGCATGGCCCCACACAACATCGTGTGCACACCACTCGCACATAGGCTGGCAATACACGGTAGATGATATGGTACATCTGGCATGGCTGCACAATGTGAACAGACAGAGCAGCATGTCTACATGTGTGGCATGCGCACATGTCCACATGTACAATAGGGACCATCATGCATCATGCAAAGGGGCACAATAGACCCCACATGACATAGTGCCTCCCATGGCATACATGGTGGGTGCACAGCCATGCACCGTGCATGTGCAGAAGATGAGCCAGTGAACTGCTCTGGTGCATTACAATTGTGCAAAGTACAAATCTGCAATATTCAGCCCACGTGTGCGAATGGCCTCATAAGCTAATGACAGACACAGTCGCACATATTAGCATATCATTACACTTGCGTATTTGCT
The DNA here is from genome assembly GCA_016271365.2 of Neoceratodus forsteri. Taxonomy (NCBI): domain Eukaryota; kingdom Metazoa; phylum Chordata; order Ceratodontiformes; family Ceratodontidae; genus Neoceratodus; species Neoceratodus forsteri. Next base: position 1,022,789,999 of record CM057450.1, read on the forward strand.
CATTTGCATGAGTTGAGCCATAAAAGTGCCGCCACACTGCACAGGTCACTGACAGGTATTGCAGCCACTTTCGTAAGTACCACCACACTTTGCTGTTTACTGCTAATGCTGTGCATCTTGTCTGTGCTGTCATGCTCCAGGTTAGAATGCCACACTGTTCATGGGGCCAGTGTCTGTCTGTTCACAGGTAGCGACATGTCGGAGACAGAGGGAGCTGAAGTGCATGAGCCTTACATGGAACTGCAGGCTGAACTTTACAGGGGATGAACAGCAGGCCCTGCTCAAGGTCTACCTCAACAGGAAGGAACTCCTGAGTGGAGCCACCGGCACCCCACATGAACGTGACAACAGGTGGGAGGAGGTGACAAGCTGTGTAAATGCCCATGGCAGACATAGCTGGAGTGCACAGAAGTGCAAAAAGAAGATAGGGACAGATCATAGGTGAATTTAAAGAAAAGGTAGCCACCATCAGAGCGTCCCGCAGCAGGACAGGTGGGGGACCATCCACTGCACCTGTACAGATGGCTGGGGTGGAGATGGTGGCCTGACCATCAACCAGGCCACCATTGAGGGCATCCCAGAAGGTGGCTTCCAGATGGATGGCAGCCCTTCACAGCACTGTGAGTGTGTAGTTGATGGATGGGGTGTGGGAGTGAGTGCATGCCAGCAGCGTGCCAGCATGACTGCGGCAGTGCTGCATGACCATGTCCCATGGACTGTGGTGGTGCATGCTGCACATGGGACCACCTAGCATGACATTGGCCACCTGTGTGCAGGGGGACTGTAGCGGAAACACTGTACAGTGGCTGTGGGTCATGGTGCAGGGTATGCCGTGCTGCATGGCTGCCCCACGGCAGTGCCTGCACAGTGAATGATTGTGGTGGCTATGCATGGACCACAGAGGTACAGGCAGCTGTGCAGCACTCCACAGTGTTGCGGTCTATGTTGGGGGGGCATGCATATCAGCCATGAGGGTGCCCCACCATGTGATGCCACAACACACCCTGGCTGGCAGCCCTGTGCAACACCCATGTCATGCCTGCAATGATGTGTGGTGCAGCACAGGCAGACCCTCCAGCAGGCTGGCATGGTGTTGGTATGCACCAGCCATCCACACTGTCCATGACACTGTGGGACAGGATCCACTGTCTCCACTGATATTGCTTCTCTGTCTTCCACCACCATCACATCTCAGAGGTGCGATGCAGGATGTCACTGATGACACTGGACATGGCGATGACCAACTATCAATATCCACTGGCATCCAGCACACTGACCATCAGTGATGTGACATTGTGGGGCTTCTGGACCTCCTGGGTCTGGGGGATGATGACCCACTTACGGATCTCCTGATGCCAGATGACCTAGTGGTACTTGTGCCAGGGACACAGGAAGGTGTATTGATGGACCATGATGATGATGACATGATACTGCTCCTGGATGGCACAAGCCTCAGCACACCACCCAGGGACCAGCACCATCCACGGGGGGCGTTTCATGGCACTTGCATTATGTCATCTGTGCAGGTACAACATGACCATGGCCACACAGTGGTGTGTGGCACTGTCACTGTTGCCAGCCATGTGGGGGGTGCTAGTGAGGCCATCCTGGTGATGGCCCAGCAGGCATCTGTGCTGCAGCAGTTGGATGCAGTGTCCACCATGCAGCACACCACAGTGGTTGCTGATGGCGCACGTGCACACTCCCCACCAAGTGTGTGGTCCCTGTGCAGTGTCCCCGGGCAAGGGATGTCACAGAGCATGCCACCACACCACCAGCAGTTCAGTAACAGCCCCAGGATACACTAGGCACCAACCAGCTGAGCGAGCACACCAGGCTGCTGTGGGCATCCTTGGACAGCCAGACTATGCTCGTTGCAAAGATGCATGCATTGTGGGCAGAGGTGTGTCACCTGGCTAAGACAGAGGCCATTGGACATGCCCAGCTGATAGATGAGATCCGGCAGCTGCAGGAGGCCACAACTGCTTTGCTGGACTGCATTGCCGGTGCCATCACTACAGGATTTGCATCGCTGGCATACACTTGGCACAGCAGGGCACACAGACCTCCCCGTAGTGCCACATCGACACCATGGTCATGACAACAGGTGACCTCATCAAGGCTGATGCCGTGTTCTGATATGCCCATCCCCGACACACCCTGCAGTATTCTCTTCGCTGGTCTCTTCACACCCACAAGAACCTGGTCATGTTCTCAGGCATCTACCCCTGTGAGTGCATTGGCAATGCCTCCTGTACCTATTGAGCAGCCAGTGGCTGCCACACGGCCTGGGTATTGCCACTCAGGTGGCCAAGACAGCTGTGGCTCTGCTTGGTAGGCCTGCTGGGTGGCTGGGTGCGCTGTCCCATCCCACTGACTGCTACTGCTGTGTGGTGCAGACATTGCCAGACACACCCATGTGCATTTCTCTCATGTGTATGTGGCCTGTGATATATCCTGTATGTGTGCATGCAGTTCTGCTGGGTCATGTAATGTGGACTTGATGAGGGCAACACTGTGCCAGCCCTGCCTGTGTGATGGTGCAGTCACTCTGATCCATGCCATGGCCAGATGCACCGGTATGTGTAATGCCACCCCAGCCACCGTTCCTGACTGTGCTGATACCATGTCCCACTGTGCCTGGATGTGTGGTGAATCCTGGTGGTGCTGTGGCATATGTGGGAAAGGGTGGGCTTGTTCTGTGTCCAGCACAGGTCCCGTGTGTGAGTGCACGCACCCATGTCTGTGCACTATGTTGTGGCCATGTGCCTGTGTGCGTGTGTGTGTGTGTTTTCTGTGCATGCTGTGAGTGTGCCCATGTCTATGCATGCATCCCTGTGTGGCCATGCTACCCTATCCATGCGTGTGGTGTTCCATGCATGCATAGCTGTCATGTGTTGTACTCACCTTTGGTTCCCAAAGTGGCCCTGTACAATTGTGTCGCGTTGCCTCCTGGCATGTGCAGCCAGCCTGCGGTCCCTCCTCTGCAATGGTGGCTGCGCACTCCCATCCAGCTCATCATCCCCATTATCACTGCTGCTGTTGCCCTCATCCACCTGGACAGCTATCCCATGGTCAGTGGTCATGTTGTGCAGCATGCAGCAGGCCAGGAATAGGCCACAGGTTTTTGCAGGACTGTACTATAGGGCACCACCAGACCTGTCTAGATAACAGAATTGCATCTTGAGCATGCCAAAGACATGCTCAGTGATGTTCCATGTTGTGACGTGTGCCTCATTGAACCATTCCTCTGCAGCGTTGGATGAGCACTGGATGGGATGAGCAGCCAGGGGCACAGGGGGTAGGCACTGTCACCTGTGGGGGTATAACATACTGGTTAGCACGTATCATTGCTTGTTCCTGTGCTCTCCCCCACTGCTGACTATGGCCACCCACTCCTCCTCCACCATTTGTGCCTTTGTCTTCTCCACCCTTTCCCGGCTGCTCAGTCAGTCTGTCCCATGCCATGTTCACCTATCAGGTGACCCATGGGGATCTCCCCATGCTCAAACCTCTGGCACAGGATGGAGCTATGCCAGATGAATGCATCATGTGCACTCCCAGGGTGTGTGGCGTGCACATTGATGATGTGCCCAGTAGCACTGCACACCACCTGGCAATTACCTAAGGGATAGCCCATTCTGTTCCTGTACACAGCCCTGTCTGGGCCAGGTGGTGTGCATATGGCCACATGGGTGCAGTCAAAGGCACCAATCATGCCGGGCATGCATGCCACCCTGTGGAAGTCCTGCATGTTTGCTGTACACTCTGCCTGTGTGCTTGAGAATCTTATGTACTCCAAAGCATGTGGCAGCAGGGCACTGAGGAATTGTGTGAGGAGGCGGCTGACTGGGTGATGCCAGTGGTTGTTCCCACTGGTTTCTGGAACATGCACATGGTGAGCAGGCACAGTGCTGCTGTCATCTTGGTGTCCACCATCATGGCATGACTCCTTCTGGTGGGTGCCTGCATCTCGGCATGGCACAGCTCACAGAGCTGCCTCAGTATTGCCCTGTTCAAGTGGTACCAGCCCACGATCTCTATATCACCATAGTCCTCAAAGGTGAGGCAGGCACAGTACCATCTCTATTGAGCAAACCGCTGACGGGCCAGTCCTCAGCCATGTTGCTGTTCCTCCCTCCTCCTCACACCCCTCATTACCTGCTCCATGAGAAATGGACCTGCATCCATGGCTGTGTGTTTCTGTGGCATGCGAATCTGCTGAGTATGTGCTTGAGCCTCCTTTAACATGCTCAATTCTGTGTGGAACAATTTGTGACTTGTTCCTAATTTGCGTGGTGGTTTTTGGTTGAATATGCCATTGGCAACTTATTCATGGGTCTGCCCCCAGGTACTTGCACCACATGCATTACTGTTGCGTGTTTGCGCATTGGAACTTGCGCCGTGCATTCCGGACAGTTGAATATGGCTCCAGGGTGCATTTCTATGGTTGCACATGCGCAACTCAGTTGCTCCTTGCACAGCGTCTCTGAATATCTGGCCCACAGTATACAGATTTTCTATTTACAAATTAAATATATTTTTCATGGTGATATGGTAATATGTTGCAATTTTCTACAGTGGAAATAGTTTTGCAAGAAATTACTCAAACTGGCAAGAGGATATGTTTAACTCTGACCCATTGTTCTTATCTAATTAGAATGATTTTAGAGTATATTTGTCCAGATTATTAATTAAACTGATTGGCCTATAATTAGCTAGATCATTTACCTGGCCTTTTTATGAATCAGGATAATTTACTTACCAATCCCATCCTGCTGGAATGAAGTTCTGGACTGCACATTGATTATAAAAGTTTTAAAGTATTTTACTCGACCATTCTTGATTTACTTTGTACACATCAATCTGCATTTTTGTCTCGCCCAGGTGTGTTGTTTGATTTCAAGGATTTAATTGCTAAACAGACCCCTTCCTGGATTAATGCAGTTTGGGTCCTATTTGAGACAGTGGATATACAAATTAGTTCATAATTATTTTGATTTCAAGAGTGAAACAAATCTGTGAGTAATAATGGAGACAAGTTTGTGATTTACTATAGGATTTTAGTATAATTTATAATTTATGATACATTTATTATAATTATATATCCGTGCTATAATAATATTATTAGATATATAATTTATTATAATACAATTCATTTATAATTTAACATAGGAGCTTAGTAACAGGTAGCTATGTATTTGCCGTTTTATTGTGCTTGTGTACTAGCATCTCACTGAGATATGACTGCTCTTCATTTCTTCTGTAAAGGACAGTTACGTAAGAACATATCATAACAGTATATCTTCGAGGGAATCTCTTTCATCAGGTCACACCTATGGAACTTAGCTGCCAGGTGATAGGATGCCACAGAAGCTTTTCCACAGCAGTCTGCTAGGGGCCTCCCATATTAACGTCATGTGCCAACGTCACCAGTACTATATATACACATGTGCAGCACTGCACCCTCCTCAGTTCATTTTCCTACAGAGACCAGATGAGCAAGGCCTCCCCTAAAGGACCTAGGAGAGAAAAGAGGTGCTCAGCAACATAGTAGAGGATGGAGCTACCAGAACGGCCAAAAGGAGACAAAGAGACAGAAGGAGGAAGGAGAGTGGGACGGCATGACCTGATGAAAGAGATTCCCTCAAAGATCTACTGTTATGGTAAGTTTTTACATAACTGTCCTACCTTCTTCAGGGATATCTCTTTTATCAGGTCACCCCTATGGAATGAGTCCCAAGCAGTTACAAACAACTGGACTGAGAGGGTGACTGGAAACCAGCGGCTGGGGAAAGCAGGCCTTGGGGCACAGTAAGGCCAGAACCAGCCCTCCCAATAGAGGCAACATGAAGACTGTAACACTTTGTGATAAGGTGGACCATAGTCCAGAAGGCATCAGCGCAGAAAACAGCAACTGACCCATTGCCTGAAACAGGCTACAGAGAGCACCCTGCCTCTGGAGGAGAGTCCATGAATTACAACTAAATGAAGCAACATGAAAGGCTATGCCCAAACAAGACTGCAGAGCAATGCATCCCCAGGAGTAGCATGCACTGAGTAAGCAACCAGCAGGTGGTTGGACTGGTTTCACGGAAGAACAGACACCACCTTCAAAAGACAGGTACAGTGAATGTGTAAAGATACCCTGTCTGTATAAAGAATCTAAAAAGCTGCTCCATATATGTAGGCCTTAAGCCATTAAGCAATGCTTGCCATGACAGAACGCATAGCCCGTGTGATGCAGTGGACTCAAAAGAAGGCAGTGTGATCCACTGAAGGATGGAATCCAGAGCCCAAGCCAGAATCTGAACTCAGAGATGAGGCCTGCAGTGTAGGATGCCTCTCAAAAAGGTACTAGCCATATCTTCTGGGCCACAGTACAGCCACAAGGGGCCTGTGAAAGGTTAAAACAGCTGATAGGGTACCGTTAAAGAAGAAACCTGAAAATCAGCCTCTGATAAGGACAAGAGGTACTCAAAAGCATGGTTCACTGGACAAGTAAATAGATATTACTGTCAAGAAAAGGTCCATATGCAACTTGTACCCAATTCAAGCAATAGTGGAGAACTTTCTAGCGACCACCAGGACTGCAGCCACTTCTCAGACACCCCAATGAGAGTTACAGTCACCCATCAGCAGCCATGCATACAGAGGAAGGGACTTGAGGTGTGGGTGGTGCAGGGCTCTCTGCTTCAGAACGAACAGTGCCCAGAAGAGAGGCAAGGGAACTGAATGCTCCATGGCTAACTGCTGCAGTGACTGAAACCAGATCTGCCAAGGCCCAAACAGTGCCACCAGATACGTGGTAGAACCCCACTGCTGGAGCTCAATAAACCTCTGTGGTATGAACCCAGAGAAGTGAATCAGAAACATTTATTTATTTGAATTTTGGTAACTGTACAGGACCACTGAGACAATTACAGTCCCTTTTTCAGGGTAGACCCAGGTAAGGCAACAACACAAGTACAGAACACTGACATTGGATTCAGGAACAGTCAGATTGCAGGAGAAGTATAATATTTACAAAATTTAGGTTATAAAAAAGAATAAAAGGAAGAACTACTTATTTACAAGATATACATTGCATAGCTATACACTTATATTGTACTACCAGCATACAATGATAACAGGTATAAAAGCACAAATCAATATACAACAGAGAGAAAATCACACAATAGTTCACAAACAATACTTAAACCATGTTCAAGTGTGGGCACCTTAAGCAATCTGAGCCAGCAAATGAGTGAAATGGGTAGGTGGGGGAGTCAGATAACAACAAAGAAGAGCAGAGGCAGGGTGGAGGGATTGTTGAAGGGATTTGGGGGGACGGAGGAGAAAAAAGGAGGGGTAATGGCTAACCAAGGTATAAGGAGGAGTTACAACTACAGACTTAGTAGTGAGCACTAAACAGCCTACAGTCACATGGTGAACAGTCAGCAATGGAAGCACGTGCAATTTGTAGAGGAGGTAAGGAATGCCAATAGATTGGACCTGAACCCAGGAAGTGAGGTACAGGACAGGACAGGGAAAGGAAGGAGAGTGCATTCCAGTCAGTTACAGCAGCAAAGGAGAAGGCCTTATGCGCAACAGCCAGCCTCAGATTAGGTCTTTGGAAAAGAGGGAGGAAGGGAGGCTGATCTGAGTGTTCAGGGGGCTAGTCTCCAACGGATAAGTTCACTGAGGCAAGGGGGGGTGTATTTGTGGACAAGTTTGTGCATAAAACTCAAGGTGGAGAACCTCATCTTTGATTCATAAGGCAGCCACCCCAACAATGAGAGGACATTACAGTGGTGGAATCTGGAGTTGACCCCTAAGGCAAATCTTCCCACCCTAGGGTAAGTCTGTTCAAGAAGAGACATACTGTATTAGTTGTGTTGGTGGTGAGCAATAAGAGAGCCCCATAGGTAAGGAGTGGAAGAAGCGAAGAGGAAGCTATCTTGAGGCAAGAGGTAGAGGTGAGAAATGGGCAACTATGGTAGAGACAATCCAACTTCTGATTAAGAGTCATGATTAGGATGGAGACATGGGTGGTGAGGGAGAGAGAGAGAGAGGGATCCAGGGTAATACCCAGATATTTGAAGAAATTGACTGCCTCAAATGCATTGCCATTAAGGGAGGTAATACAGAGAGGGGAGAGGGAGCGGGAGGAGGGAGGTAAATGAGAGAAGAGCATACTTTTTGTCTTTTTTGTATTTAGGACAAGCTGAATGTGCATGAACTAGCCCTCAAGGTCCGCAAAGTCATATGCCAGTTGTCTGTTAATCTGAGCAACATCAGGAGAAGAGTGGTAGATGGTAGAATCATCAGCATAGAGATGCACAGCAGCCCCTCCACAGTTGTTGGGCAATTCATTAATGAAAAGTGAGAACAATAAAGGACCCAATATAGAGCCCTGTGAGACCCCGTGAGATATAGGTCTAATCTCCGAGGAAGAGCCAGCCTACTTAACTCTTTGAGAGCAGGAAGAGAGATAGCTATGGACCCAGTGAAGAGCACTGGAGTCGAGACCAATGTCCCGAAGCTGCTGGAGAAGAAGACTGTGGTTCACCAGGTCAGATCCTTTCGTAAGATTGACAAAGATAGCACCAGTGGTGAAGACATGTTCAGTTGGCTTGGTATATGTTGGACGTGACCTTGAGTAGGGCCGTGAGAGTGCTATGGTTCTTTCTGAAACCATGCTGGAAAGGTGAAAGCAGATTATGGTGATCCAGATAATCCCGAAGGTGATTGCAAATAATACACTCCTGTATTTTGGCCAGGGGGCAAATGATTGAGATTGGTCTAAAATTCTCAACAGCAGAGCAGGATCCACCTTTGTGTACCAGTACAACAACAGCTACCTTCCATTTCTCAGGAACAGTGCCAGACAAGAAGGAATAGATAAATAAGTCTCGAACAGGGCAAGCAAGGGCAGAAGCTCCCAATTTAAAGAATTTAGGTTCCAGGGAGTCATGACCTGGGGAAGTCTCGGTCTTCAAGTTGGTAAAAAGTTGCTGGACCTCAATATGAGTGGTCATTTTCAAGTGAAAATGGGGTCTAGTCCCAACTTTGTCCACAGGGGAAGGGACTGAGGGAGCCACAGGCGAAATTTGGAATTGCGAGGTGTACTTGTGTAGATCTGTAAAAAAGTCATTAAAGCCAGTGGCAGTTGACAGGGGGTCAGTGAGGGTAATACCCTGGGCAGAAATGGACCTAGGGAGTTCAGCTGCCTTCCCCTTCACCAGAGCATTGATCCGCCTCTAGAATTCCTTAGGCTTACTGAAGTGTTCTGCCTGAAGTGATTGGAAATGGTGATGTTTTGCTTTTTGAATGGAGTTTTTGCAGTTGTTACGGAATTTCTTATAGGTTTGCCAGTCCTGGGGGAAGCCACTTTTTTCATAAATTTTCCAAGCCCAGTCACGAGAGGACAATAGAGCCTTTAGATCCATACTGAGTCAAGGGATCTTGGTACCTTTGGTTCTGCATTTTTTTGCGGAGCGTGACTATCGATTATCCGGGTGAAGGTAGACGCGAAAAAATCTAGGGCCTGATTGATATCCAGAAGAGTCTTAATAGGTCTTCAGTCAGTACTGTTGATGAAGGCAAGGAAATATATATATATACTTTTTTTTGAGTCTTTTCCCCTCCTGGTCACGGTCCTAGGAGCCTCTCTCAGGCATCCAACTTGAGTCCTGCCCTGCCCTGCCTGAAGTCCACCTGACCGTACCTTCCTCACCCTCATCCCACCTCACAACTGGCCTCCCAGCTTAACCCCTCTGGGGTGGGGCCACCCTTCCTACCTTGGGCGTTCTCAACCATAGACTCCAGCTGTGGACATGGGCCCTGGACGGAGGCTCCGTGAAGGCCGGCTAGGTCAGACCCTGCAGTGGGCATGGGGGTTGGTGCCATCGCCTACCCCTAGGACAGGGTTTTTCTGTGTTCTGTGTTTCCTCTCTCCCCATGTGTGGGAATGCCCCGACGCTTCTGGTGCATGGCAATCCTGCCTCCGTCGGCCTTGCTAGTACGTGCTTGCCTGGCTTGCTACAGTAGCCCTGGTCTCCACTGGGAGTCTCTGGCTCACCAGGCCATCCCATCCCCTTGGTATAGGGAGGAGAGCACCACTGGGGCATTCATTCCTCAACTCTTCCCCTGCCAACACCAGGCACCCAAGTCCATTCCCGAACCCAGGTCGCCAGCATGGCACGAGGTGTGGCATCCAGCGCCTCAACCCTCAGCACCACTGGGCCGGCCTGGTAAGGAAATTGTTGACCTCTAGCCTGGATATGACATGGACAAGTGAGATTTTAGGGTTGGGGGGGTTAGGGCAATTATTCCTCCATACACAGAAGGTGGGAGAGTGATGGTTTATGCAATCAGAAAGTCCACCTACTGCTCTGATTTTGAGAGGACAGTTAGTGACCATCCAATCAAGCAAGGCATGCTTTCCAGTCTTGTTGTTGAGGCGTGTTGGGCCTTGAATGAGTTGAGTCAGATTCAGGTCTGCTAATGCAGAGTGCACTCTGCCAAGAGCAGGGCTAAGCCAACCAGTATTGAGGTCTCCACATAGTACAAGGTCATTTTGAGGGAGGTTAGCAAAGAAAGTAAGGAATTGGAGCAGATCAACATCAGCCTTATTAGGGGGAAGACAGACACACCCAGTAATTAATTTCTTAACTGTGCCAAGAGTCAAGAATAGGAATAAGGATTCAGTATCAGGAGATTCAGAGTCCAACCTTGGCAGTTCGATGGCATCCAGGTCAGACCTGGTATATATAATGACCTCTCCAGCTCTTTTTCTTAACCTGTCCTTCCTAAAGCAGTTAAAACCAGGTAAAACCACCTCATGCTGTTTAATGGCTGACTTGAGCCATGACTCAATGATGCATAGGAGGCCCCCCCCCTTAGGAAAGGATGCAGAACACTAGCCATCACTGCAGCACCTTATGGGCAGGAGAGTATACAGACCCAGCTGAGCCAGATCCTCAGAATTTGGGCCCCAGCAGGTCCTGAAGGACCTTAGGGAACTCTGCAGATACAGTCTGACCAAGTAGACCATAATGACGGCCACGACCAACAAGCCAAGTAGACAAGGAATGGTACTGGCCATGACCACTGAGTCTAAGCCCTGAGAGGAGCCTTAAGACATTAGGCAATATACCCTGACCTGGGGAAGGGAGCCCCTGAGAAGAGCCAGGAACTGCCTCCAGGGAACTGAAGCCCATATGAAGGGGGCATGGCCCACCAAGGTAAAAAGAATGCCCTTGGAGCAGGATCCTGAGGTACCTCCTATGTTGGAAGGAGACAAGCTGGATGCGTAGGAAGACAGCCCATAAAACAAGAGTAGAAAGCCAGCCTCCTGGCTTTCTGCAGCAAAGCTATGGCCTTAGCCAGAGAGGGAGGGAGGACCGGGGGAAAGATCAACAGAACAGGTAGTGTGTATAGCAACTGTTCCTTAAGGCCTAAAATATGACCCTGTGGGCACCATGGGTTAAGAAAGGAAAGATAAGGGATGGACTTGATAGCTGTCCCAGAGGCCTGCAAGTCAAGTATAATGTTCCACACATCCATGCCAAAAGGCTGGAAGCCCTCATAAGGCACAGCTAAGTCATTCTGCTGGGTAGGGGCTGGCAAGCCTGAAACCCTCAGCTGGGAATAGCACCTGGGGAAGAAGCCAGAGGCAGCAGCCAAGACAGAGGAGCATGCCCCATGAGGGATGGCTCTGAAGGTATGCAAGCAAACCTCCCCTACAGCCTGAAACAACCTAAAGGCTCTGGTAATGGAGAACCCACAGGTAGAGTATGCACAACCTCTGTGCCCTTGCTCAATGAGATGTAGTGGTAGGTAATCATTGCAGCGGCCTAACATGGCTGAAGCAAAGGACCCCTTACCCCAGAGAATATCCTTCCTGGATTCAAAAGCAGGAGGGAAAGAACCAAAAGACTAGGATGCCCTGGGCCTGTCATGAACAGCCCTGATAACTATAGGAGTTGGTTCAGGCTGAGCTGCATAGGAAGGAGGCCTCTGGGGCAGGAGAATGAGGATAGGCCTGCATCCAGCTGCAGTGGAACAACCTGCAAAGCAGGAGGAGAAGGAGGAAGGAGGAAGGACTTGGGTAGGAGACTCATGGAGCCCAAGAAGATCCCTCAAATGTAGAATACCTCCCACTGCAGCCTGGGACCCCATGGAGATAGATGAGAGTGTTCCGACCACATTGCCAGTGGGGTCATCAGGAGAGGATCTGGGAACATACTGGATGGAATCCTCACTCCTGGAAAATACAGAGGAACCCTAAGAGGAGACCTTTATTGTAAAGTCCTCCACTTCAGGGGGAAACAGACCCGGGTGGTATACCTCTTTAACTTCAACCCAGTTTGAAACTGAGGACTACAGGTGGGACAGTGCCCAGAAAGGTGTACGCTATGGAAGCCTAAGAGCCAGTAGTACCTCAAAGGTGCCTGATGGAGCAGGATATGAGGGCCCGGGCAACTGAAAGGCAGGTGCACCAAGGTAAGTATCAAAGAAGTGAACACAGCCTAAAGGTCGACAAAAGGGAAGGTATCACTGTTGATGCTGGGGTCAATGGAGAAGGCTAAGAGCCTGACTCTGATGATGGTCCACAGATGACAGGTGGCCCAAGAGATCCAGTGCCTGAGGGTCCAGGAGAGCCTTAGACTGTGGTGGCATGGCACTGTTCGACAGCCCAGGGGCAGTCAAACCATCTCCAGACACCAAATAAATGATGGAAACCACTGTCTCAAGGGGCCTGGATGAAGCTGAGGCCTGGACAGCATGGGACAACAATGCCTGAGGGATCGTCGACACCCCCCCTCCCGAAGAGGAAGAGTAGAGACATGTCAGTTGACAGAAGAAAAACATCACCAACACAGGAACCAACAGAGGAGTCAGAAAGGCCAATACCTGATGACGGGCCATCGCCGCAAGGCAGGCCTGAAAAACCCATCGCCAAAGAGTCTAGAGGAAGTCATAGGTCATGGTGGTGGGGCAGAGTTAGACGGCCCAGAGGCCAAGGAACTGTCTCCAGTGTTGAAGACCTGAGTATTAATGCCGAGAAAATGGTGTCGATACAAAGGATGGTGGAGGAGGCACACAGCCCTGCTCTGTCAAAGGGCCAAGACAGGCCTGAAAGACCCAGCACCCAGGAGCCTAGAAAAGGTCGTAGGCCAGGGTGGTGGGTCAGGATTCGATGGCCCAGAGGCTGAGGAACCACCTCCAGCCACCAAAGCAGGGATAGAGACTGCTGTTGTTACGTGCTCAAGAAGAGCAGAAGCCTAGACAGCAGGGGACGACAGTGCTGGAGCTGCTGTCAACAAGCTCCCTAAGGAAAAGAGAAGAGACAGCCAAAAACTGGCATGAAGGTTGATGATGGAATGTCGATGATACCAGAGTCAATGAAGGGGGAAGAAAAATGCCTCTCCGACGATAGTCCGTTACCACCAGATGGGCCCTAGAGACCCAATGCCAGGAGGCCCAGGGAAGCCAAAGGCTGTGGAGGCAGGGTAGAATCAATGGCCTGGGGACTGATGAATCTTTCTCTGGCTGCGAAAGTGGCGACAGAGACTGCTATTGTAAGAGGCCTAGAATAAGCAAAGACCTGGACAGCAGAGAACGAAGAGGCTGAAGCCACCATTGATGAGCTACCAAAGGAGAAAAAAGAGGCAGCAGAGACTGGAAAGCTCCATGGGGGGAAGCAAGTCATGTGACAAAACTCGTCCCTGCAACAATAATTTCCTGAAGACCATTCCTGGGACTTGGAAGATGGCTCTATATGAAAATGGTGATCGCCGTTAGGGTGAGTGTACATCGTAGAAAACAAAACGGTGATGTACACTCGCAGTAAACAAACTCACTTGTGGTACTTATGCAGGGGGCTTTGCTCCCCACAACCCCATCACTCAAAATAACAAACTCAAGGGGGGATACATGTTGGGGAGGGGAGCACCAGCAAAATAAAAAAAAAAAATTACCAGTCATGCATAAAGCACAGAATATTGTGCTCCGCCCTAGCCCTGAACCTTACACCCTTCCCACTAGAGCCAGCCACAATCACCACCACACCACACAGCCAGCTCAGCAGCTTCCTCCCACCACACTTCACATAGTCTCCATCTTCTTTCCAGTACCTTCCATGCTCTTCCACTTTCCTGTCACTCTTCCCTTCACCCTGCCCTTCCCAGTCACTACCCATTCAGGGTCGCTGACCTTACAGGTGCTGAGCTTGAGTCACTTAAATCTGAGTCACTCAATCTCAGTCGCACTTTTCATGGGATACCTTGGAAGCCTGTGGACCAAAGGAGGAAGCTGGTGGAAAGTCAGTGGGGGAACCCCGGAGGGCACCTCAGGAAAAATAGCAATGCCGCCGGGAATGAAGGAAGAACTCCAGGTGGGACCAGCCAGTAAGAGCAAGGAATCAAAGCCTGAGACATAAAAAAATCCTCTGAGGTCTTCAGCTAAGGGAAAAAATGAGGCCCACAGCCATGGTGACGGAAAGGAGCCGACACTGAAAACGTGACAAAAAGAAATTAAGAGAAAATTTAATAAAGGTATTTTGGCAGTCGACTGAGCAAAGAAGCTTCTGCTGAGTCCGTGTGAACAGGTCAATGGTGGGAAAAGAACTGAAGAGGGAGCAGGGCCACCCATGTATATATAGTACTGGTGACACTGGCATGTGGTGTCGACATGGGTGGCCCCTAGTAGACAACTGTTGGAAAGTTTCCGTGGGGTCCTAGTGCCTGACAGCTAAGTTCCATAGGTGTGACCTGATGAAAGAGATATCTCCAAAGAAGATCAATATTTATATGAGCAGAGGTATAAGGAGCTGGCTCTGTACATGCTGGAGACAAGGAGAGAAAGGGGAGAAGTGACTGAAACTTTTAAATATGTAAAGGGGCTCAATAAAGTGGGAGAAGAGAGTTTACTTAAGAGGAAGGAGGGGGTCAGAAATAGAGGTCACAGCCTCAAACTGCAAGGAAAAAGATACAGGGGCAAGGTGAGAGGGTGTTTCTTCATGGACAGGGTGCTGGAGCCCTGGAACAGACTACCAGATGGAGTGGTAGGGGCTAAATTGGTGGAAGAATTCAAGAGGTATGGGACAAGCATATGGGACTGAGTATCAGGGGAGGGAGGAGGGGCTGGCAAGGAGGGAGAGGTGTAGGGGGGAAAAAGGGCAGACTACATGGGCAGGTATGGTCCTTTTCTGCCATCAAGCTTTTATGATTCTATGATTTTTGTACCTATTCATTGTTGTACCAGCTTATTTACAAAATAGTGCACTATTGATTTGTTTAATGTGTTGTACTGCAGTTTTGCCTGGTTCCCTCCCCCAGGTTGTACCTGGAAATGAGTCTCATGTCAATGTGCCTTTTCTAGTTACCAGTTTTCCAATAAATAACTAATAGGATACTATATTATTATTATTAACATTTTCCGTCACTTTTGCCACCTGGTTCCAAAATATTTAGTTTTGTTATTCATAATAGTATTGCATAATAGTGCCTAAAGCTTTCCTTGTGTTTCTGTTTTTTTATGCTCAAGAAAAGGCTTATAGCCTTTCCTACAGTTATTGAACCATAGAAAACATTGCCACAGGGATTATTTTAACAAACTTGATTTGCTTTCTTAAGTTGCTTTTACAGACTGTGGGCCAAATTTTCAAAAGGTCAGGACTGGTGCAAGGGGCTTGCAGCAAGGAGAAATGGTGTAAAGGGCTCCTTGCACCAGTCTCAATTTTTTAAGGGACCATTTTGCCAGTGGGGGAACTTCCTGTGCCAACCAGACTTGCATCATCATTGCGACAGCTGCATCAATGTGCAATGACAGAAGGAGGCTTGTGCCACAGCAAGACTGCCCATATCCACTCAATTGGGTTTTGGAAGCCCCCCCCAATGTGCACATGGACCCTACCATTAGACTAGCCCAGAGCTGGTCTAACCTGCCATACACCAGTGCTTCAGTCCCAACTGGGAGGGTGGTGACCCTGTGCCCCCAGAGGAAGGTGCGCATACCATCCCAACACCTGCCAGACCACCAATGGAGTGGTCGATGGTCCATGGCAGGTCAAACCCCACAACCCCCCCATGGTGTCACTGGTGCATCTGCCTAACCACCTGGGCCCACACTGTCCCTGCCCTTACCCACTCAGGGACAGTTGTCATCACCCCCCTACCTGACCCATTCCACACACACATACCATCGTGAGCCAGGGTATGCCCCAGATGACCCACCAGCTACCAGGACAACTGGCTGACAGGTCACCATCATCTGCCCGCTGCACTGCAAGCCCCTCCAATGGCTTGCAGCATTCTCCCCAGTGTGCTGTTTCATTGGCGCAGCTGTCAGCTTGTGGCAAACCCAGAGAGTTTGGTGCCGAGACCCTGCTTTTTATAAAATTGGGCACAGGGTCCCTGGTGCACCCGGGTTTGCCACAAGTGGTGGTTCAGTGCAACATGCACCATTCTAATGGTGCCTTTGGAAACTGGGCCTTAGCATTCTTTATATACCAAGAAAAAATGTCCTAGTATTATTTCATTCGTAAGATACTGGTAGTATGTGTGAAAAACTGGTAAACAAAAAAACCTTCAGTGCACCTCTCCAAAGTGTAGTGTAGTTTGATCTTATGACATCATGAATTGTGGAGCCAGAAGTAATGTCAAAGGTCAAATTATATGATGGAGAAATGCACAGATATTTCTGAATGGGGCATGGCATACTTTACTAACAACTAGCAACTTTACTAACAGATAATTAGGAACGAAGACTATCAGAGAATAAAATTACATTCTCTACAACTTTGTCTAGCTGCTTTTAGCAAAATTAAGCAAACCATTTTAAACAAGCATTTGTCAATGCCGAATGTTGTCGCACTGGCATTGGCAGTGGGAGTGGTGGAGCTAGAGACGCATAGCGCTGTGATTTTGTGAATGTGTCTCAAAAGGTGATTTTGCACAGCAAGCACGCCATTGTGAGCCACAGCTGCGGAAACACGTTTTGGACAGGCTGTGAAAAATGGCAGCTGGACTGTTGATAAGGAGATGTGCAGAAATGCCAGTGGTGAAAATGGCATGAAAATATTGCGGATTAGCCGAGGGCCACAAGGGGTGTGGAAACTGCGCAATGCAGCTTTAACACAGTCATTGTATGGACTTTCGGCACCAGATTTTCAACATAGGCATTTTAGGAACTCTGCTCATGAATAGTGTCACCGTCATTTCCTCAAACTGTCCTGAAAACTGATTTCACACAGTGACCATGCAATTCTGCGCCGGATGTGCAAAAACAGATTTCAAGCAGCTGCACTGTTCATATGGAGGTATGGAAAAATGCCATTGATGAACAGCTGGACTGAAACTATTACAGATTCACAAAGTCATGAGCATGCGTGCAAAGTGTGCAATGCATGCTCATAAAACACTCATTTTATTGACTTTTGTTCCCAAATTTTCAACATAGGCATTTTAGGACATCTGCTAATGAATAGTGTCACTGTCATTTTCATCATGTGTCTCGAACACGGCTTTCCACAGCGACATCGCTATTCTGCGCCGGAACTGCGAAAACAGATTTTGGTCAGGATGTGAAAAATGACAGCTGTACTATTCATTAGGAGGTGCAGAACAATGGCACTTTTGAAAATCTGGAGTGAAAATATTAGAAGTTTGTGAACTTACAAATGTGCGTGCAAACTGCGCAATGCACGCCCAAAACACAATCATTTTATGGAGTATTGTCACCAAATTTTCCACACAGGCATTTTAGGACCTCTGCTCATGAACAGTGTCACTGTCATTTTTGTAATGTGTCCCGAACACTGATTTCACACAGTGACCACGCTATTCTGTGCCGGAAGTGTGAAAACATATTTCAGCCAGGATGTGAAAAATAACAGCTGTATGGTTCACAAGAAGGTGTAGTAAAATGGCAATGTTGAGAATCTGGTGTGAAAATATTGCGAATGTGCTAACCTACGAGCATGCATTGCGCAGTTGCTATGCATGCTTGTAAAACAGTCATTTTTTGGATTTTTCCCACCAAATTTGCAACATAGGCTGTTTGAGAACCCCCTTCATGAACAGTGGCACTGTCATTTTGTTACTCAGTCCTGAAAGGTGATTCCACGCAGTGACTGCGAAATCATCTTTTGGGACTGAATAACACCATGAAAGTGCAAGAATTCATGAGAAGGCATCCCAAAAACCCGATGTTGAAAATTTGGGGCCACAATTCACAAAAATGCCTGAGATAATCACTAAAGTTGAAAAAACCCTATTTATTCCATTATACAGCTTATCAGCATTTCCTCAGTTTGCGGTCAGCTTTGAAGAGTGCAGACCTGTTCTTGGTCCACCGAAGATCATCGTGCCAGACTCGCAGGTAAGTATGGGGTGAGGGAGGCAGGGTGCAGAGGGTGGGTGCAGATAGGGGAGGGGGATCGAGACTACGAGGGACCGCTGTTTTGTTAAGGAACAAAAAAACCATCGCAGGACAGTTTTTTTTGGATAGTTTGCATGCTGGGGTGGGCTCCCAGCATGCCACCTAACTGTTTGGGGTGTGTCTGTAGCGATGGGGGATTGGGCACCCTCACGGAAAACACCACAAAGGGGGGAGTAATCGGTGCCGACAGGATTGGGCACCCTGCCAAGGCACACAGAGAAGGGTGGGGTGCAGAGAGCTGAGAGGATTGGACACCCTCTCAGTATTAAACAATTGGGGGGGTTCTTTATGCCGGCGGGGAGTGGGCTCCCCATTGGCATACAAGGAAATGAGGGAGGGATAAAAGCCGAGGGGGATTGGGCACCCCTCTAGGCATATCACAAATGGGGATGTACTTTATGCCAACCGGAGTGGGCTCCCCCATTGGCACATTCATAGGTGGCAGGGTCAACCGACAGGGGGATTGGGCACCCCCAAAGTCGGCAGTTTGGTGGCCAGTGTGCCGCCATGAGCATAATGTCGGTGAGCATGTAAAGAAAAGGTCCGCTGCGTCTGACAAGCTTTGCTTGGATTGCAGCGGACCTTTCCTTAGATGTGCTCGCCACATTATGTATGCATGGTGTGGTGCCGGCATGCAGGCTGATTGGGAAATGAGGGATGCACCTACTGATGCATGCCCTGCAATTGCCCAACAGCGACCACGCCTCCAAAGCTGCACTGTCCCAAGATGTTGGCTGCGCAAGCGCGCCAACATAAAAAATTGGAATATTTTAAAGAGTACGAATTTGGGCTTAAAAACTTTTCAGAACAAACCATAAGTAAGAGCAAAAAGAACCATTACAATAAAAGACAAATTAGTAAAAACACAACACTGGAAGATACCCACTCAAAATAACTATGTAGTTACATAGGAATCCACAAGGGCTTTTATTGTTGTTGTGAAAATTGTGTACATTGTTACAATGGGATTAAAATAAAAGAAATGAGGAGCACTTGTCATGACAAGTCCTTCAGCATAAGGGATTTAATTACCTACACAACAAATCACATCATCTACTGTATTATATGCCCATGTTCATTATACTACATAGGTAAATCTTCAAGAGCCCTGCAACCCCGGATACCGGAACACAAGCGTGACATCAGACAAAAAGATGAAAAATCATCTTTGTCACTACATTTCCAGGATTGAGGACATCAAATTGGTTTGCTTATGTTTATGGGAATAGAGAAAGGAAGTCCACCAACCAGAGGAGGGGACTGGAAGAAGCTACTCAGGAGGGAAGCCTGGTGGATATTCACTGTACAAATGGCCAATCCGAGATACGGCCTAAATGAAAATCTGAACTGGAGTTTACTATAAAATGGTCAGATGGTTATTATTAGAACTTTGCATAGCCATCATGACCTATTAAATTTGGGACTTACGGACTACTACAACTAACAAAGAACTAAACTTAATATCTAGATTTATAATATAGGCTAATGTAACAGTATGAAAGAAAGAAAGTTAAGTAAGTCACCTTTAAATAATTAATAGATATAAGAGAACACTATTATAAGGTGTCATCATGCAGGATTGATGGCAAGAGAAAAAGGTTTGTTATAGGCTTAAAATTAAAGGGGCACTGTCAGCTTTGCCCCTCACCTTTACACTACATTGTAGCAGTGTGGCTCTAGACACAAATGTGTCAGATACTGTAGATTTACCCTGTATAGCACAAAAGTAATCTATATTACCTCATTTTCTGTTTTTTGCATTATTTTCTTTTCTAGTGGTCCGCGCTTAGCTGCACTCCAGAAGCATATCAAGGTCAAGAACGTGCTTCTGCCATGACACGCTGTCCCGATGTACCAGCTACACACACAGTACTGCTTTAAATGGACTCAGGAGGACTCAGTGAAGTGTACTCTCCACATTGAGAGAGCTCTGAACTGAGTTTCCATAGTGACCAGGCCACCCAGCAATGTCACAGTAGTGATGTAGGCAGGTATTATAGGTATGTGACAGGTGGCCCAGCCCTAATCCACAGGCATGGAAAAGCTGATGTACCACATGCTAAAGTTTGGTATTTTGTGTAATGGCAGCTTGAAATATACAGCCACAATCTTAAATGACTCAAATAAACAATTTAAATTAAAAGAACTTTATTGAATCACTCCACAGTATTGTTAAGCCATATATCAAGTGTAAAATGTTTCCATATAACTTTTTTTATTGTTAAATACAGTTTACTTAGATGTTTTTTTTCTTCTGGTTTAGGGGCATTTATTATAAGCACTTTGAGAAGGCAAATACAGCACAATAAAATTAAAGAGGTATATAATTATTTAATAAGTATCTGTTGTATTGCTTAAGGAACTTTATCATTTTTAACAAGTTTTCAAAAGTGCCTCTTAGTTAGATTCAGCTGACATACAGAAAGTATCCCAGTGTGATTTAGATGCAATAATAAACATAAGAATGTTTACCTTTACGGATAGTATTTGATAATAAAAAGGGCAAGAAACTCTAAAGGAATTAATGTAGCAGGTCAGTTCCATCTCCCAGGATTTGACTTTTTATTTTAGTATATTCACACATATAAATTTCAGAAAGAAGGGGACTAATATTGCTTTCTTTTATGTTTATTCTGTTTCTTCTAGAGCCCAGTGCTCTGAAGAAGGGACACAGCAGGTCTTGAAATGTTAGCTACAGTTTATTTAAAGTAAAACACTTATAGATTTGGCCTAGTCACAACATACTGTATTTGGGATAAACTGATAAGTTTTCTGAATCCTGTGAATTAATATGGACATCTCAATAAAAATGAATTGTGGAACAAAATAGCATTACAACTTTGATTTTGGAGATTTTTGAAGACATTAAACTTTTAAATATTTTATATAGAGGCTTGAGTATTCTGCACTGGTTGGATTTTGCTGTAGACTTTGGTTGGCAGAGTCCCACCTATCCCCCCCAATTCCTTCTTTTACTATAAAAAAAACACATTCAAAAGGAACCTCGGGACTGGAACTTTATATTTTATTTATCCAACACCTTTAAATCTTTCTGCTAGTTTTCTGTTTTGTTCCTTTTGGGAGTCATCAACGCACGGTTGTTGTGAGTGAATGGTCATCGAGAACTTAGTAGCAAGTGAGGGTGACCTGTCTGGATATGGACACCTATGTGGATAGAGTTTCCAATGATAACACCCCACCCCCAACCCTGCAAGCATGAAAAACAGAAATCATTACAGTTTGTGGTGTCCTGAGTCTTGCCACATAAGGCATGGGGTCTTTCTTGGGATTATCAACCCTAATGCTCACCCCATTTTCATATAATCTGCACATCTGAGCTTATTTATTTATTTATTGAAGAGAATCAGAATTACAATCCTTTGAGTCATAGACTCCTTTGCAAAGGCTCCACGTCGGAAAAAGAAAAAACACAAACATAACATTAAATAGTACAATACATAGGTCATACAGCACAGGGGTATATACATTGGCAGGTTACAGCATCAGGGATCTTAAAGTAGATCCTCAGTCATAGTTATGAAATATGGCAGGTTACAGTTTCGAAGGGTCATTAAATGAGCCCTGAGTCATAGTTTATATACAAAGAAATTGAAAGACCTGGGAAAATAATCATGAGATACAGCAGAACATTTTGTTCCTTTCTTTCTTATTTGCTGATGGAATGGAGGGAGAGCTAGGGTTAATAACCCCAAGGAAGATCCCAGGCCTGATTTGACAAACTCAGGGCACCCAAAACTTAATGTCTTTTCCTTTTGCTGCTTCCAGGGTTGGGGTGGGATGCTAGGGTTCGAAACCCTAACTCCTTATTTCCCTACTATTGGCAGTTTAATCTAATCAATAACTGTTGCATTATCTCAGTTTTTTGTAAAAAAAAATATATATATATATATATTGCAAAAACTATGTTAATGCACACATTGTGGTTGAAGAATGCAAAGCAGACAAAGAAAGGGAATGAAAAGCATTAGGGTTTGTAGTCTCAGGGTCTTAGCAAATCAGCGGTATCATGTTCCTTGGGGTTGTGAACTCTAATGCCCATTTCCTCTCTGCCAGCTCATAGCCTCCTGTCCAAAGCACAAGGTACAGCTCCAATCCAGTGTCTCATAATCTTTGGAAGTACAGAAGTACAGTATGTCTCGCCACATGTAACCCACCGAACCGGTTATAGCAAGAGATCATGTTTGTTTGCTCAGGGAAGGGGGTGGGCATTAGGGTAAGAAAAAAGTTAAGAAGTTAAACCATGTGCTGTATAGTGCTAGCCACACAAAATTCAGCATGATACTGAATTTATTTTGATCTGCTTATATGACAGGACCACTTTCCCTGAAAAAGCCTCCTGAGTGGGGATATTACAAGTGGCCAGAGATAAAGTAAACCAGAATTACTGTATACTAAAGGAACTCTGCTGCCTGCATGTGTGTTTGTTGGCTGCTAGATGGACTCAGAATATGCCATTTACCTTTATTTGTGAGGGGGCAGGACCATAACCCATGAACGGCAGAGCTACATGTCAGTTAGGACCGTGCTAATAAATGTCATATTCTGATTCAGGCCAAGGTGTGTCCAATGTATACAAATTAATTTTAAATTTTATAGCTTTTAAAGTAGTTCTTTTCATGAATAGTTACTGCTTATGTTCGTTTTCACTGCTCTGTTTTGAGTTCAGCAGAGGCTAGTGTGATGTAACCAGGCATTGTGCAAGCTGTTCTCCCATTGGCTAAATGTTCCTTTGTGGCCAACCCAAAGTGGGAATAAATGCTAATGATCCACCTACCACTTGACACAAATTATTTACCTTCATTTAGAATGCTTCAGAGGCTAAAATAAATCATCACTTATTTGTAAGGTTTGACTATGGTATTCATTGTATAAATATAGGTACAAACCATCTCCAGTATTAAATGTAACATTTCAAACTAATATTTTTGTTTATAAATATACATCTATTCATGCTCAGTTCTTCTGTAGGTGCATCAGCCTTTGTGAGAAGAAGAAGCATCATTTTCCATCAAGCCCTTCCACCTGGTGTCCCAGCAATTATACCTTACGATGTTATTCCCCTTCAGGAGTTTATCTAATCTGCACTTAAAGAATCAAATTAAATTTGGCTTAATTGCTTCCTGGGGCAATGTACCATACAGTCTCAACTCTCCCTGTATAATGCTCGCTTAATTCTTTTCACTCTTATCCCCCTCAAAGTTTCGGCACACATGCACATGCTCTCTGTTTCTTGCTTTACAACGAACAGTTCAGCTGAGTTTACTTTGTTTTTTTCCTTTAATAATTTTAAACACAATCATTCTCCCATCCACCCCTTCTCTAGAGAAAAAGGATCCAGCTGCTGTAGTCTCTCTTCATGCTCCAATCCTTCCATGACACTTCTCATCCTTGTAAAATGGGCCACATCAATCCTGTAACCTTTATTGGCTGAAATATGTCATATGGCCATTGATTATTCTCTCATAATTGCATGACTTACCTAACTGTTTTTTTTTTTTTTACTAACAAAAGCCCATATTATGAGTGGAATAACACACTCCAGGGTGTGCACTTGTCATGGAATAATGCACTTCTCAGGTAGTTGTTCATGGCACACAGATGCACCTCATACCAAACCGCCACCTGTGATATGAATTTTTCCTTTGAGACAGCAAACCCTGTCATGTGTTATCCTTAATTGTCACTTTCCACTGAACCATTTTCAATTCCACAATACCCTATTCCAGTTTAGTTGTTTATTAGTTGGAATGTACAGGTACAAGTTTAGCCTAAGTGAGCACACTCAGAATAAACTTGTTTCCAGGTGCAACCTGGGGCAGGGGTGGGTTATACTGCATGGGGAGGGATATGATAATACTGCATACAGGGTTGCACAATATTAAATGCATAATTACATACATGGGTCAAGCAATACTAAAGTCTAACAACAGTAAATGCAATATAAAATCAGCACACAACTCATCTGGAACAGTCACTGAAGAGCAACAATTCTGTGCCAGCACACAACAACACACAGAACAATACTTTTGTACGCTCTGTGCTTAGATGTGAACTGATTGAAATGTATCAGGTATATCTATTGGTAAGTTAGATAGAATGGCAGCAGTCTGAATGGTGTGCCACAGGAGTTCCCCTGCTATACTGCCCAGCACTTGGCACAGTATTCCAGTTTGGCCTACAAGTGCCTTGTACAGTCGTAATATCACTTCCCTTGATGTGTGTTCGATTACTCGCTTGATGCAGCAAAGCATTCTACTGGACTTACTGTAACTCTGCTGCACACTGTTGATCCTTCTTTGAAGTCCTATCTAACATGAGCACTAGATTTCCTTCTTGTCCTGTTACTAAAGGTTATATACTTTTTGTTGTGTATATTCTGCCCAGTTTTGGCACCCAAGTGCATAATGTTGCATAAACATTTACAGTACCCTCATTAAATTGCATCTGCCACTTATCTACCTATTCCCATGGTCTCCCCAGTTCCCTCTGCAACCTAGCAACTTCTTCCTCATTGTTAACTGGGCTGGCTATGTTTATATCAACTGCAAATCTGGTAATCCGACACACCACACTATCAACATATTTATTAGCAGGGCTGCAACCACTGAACTCTGTGGTACCCCACTGGTCACCTGCCTCCAACCCAAGAAATTGCCATGTACTGCTACCCAATGCACTCTGTATCCCATCTCCTGTGTCATAATTACTAGTGTTGTGTACCAGACTCTCATGTGGCACTGTATCAAAAACTTTACTAAAAAAACAGACATGTAATGTAACCTGTGTGCTCACTTAGTCCATCATCAAGACACCTCCACGAAAAAAAATCAGGTTGGTCTGGCAAGACCTACTTGCACAGAATCATTGCTGATCCTCCCCTTTTAGTTTGTAATTGTCCCAACGGATGTTGAGACTGCCTTTAATAGTAGTATCCACAATCATTCCTTGAATCAATGCCAAGTTAACTGGTTTGTTATTCCCTGTGTCTCCAACCCTTTTTAAAACATACACACACACACACACACACACACACACACACACACACACACACACACACACACAGACACACACACACATTCCCACAAAGTGTGCAAGTTTCTCTTCCAGCTGTGGTTCTACTGTAGGGTAGTTCATTTTTGAGTTCTCTTGGTATTCTTGGTGTAGATGATCAATCTCTGGGACCTATTGTAGTTCATCTTAATTTCCTTTACGTGATCAGTTACCAATGCACACGTTATTACTATATACCTAAACTGCCCTCTTCTCTACCTGTAAATAGCTACAGTACCCTACCCATGAAATCTCTGTCTGTCTCTTATGTGAAAACGGTAGTCATGAAAGGTTTTCTGAAAATAGCACCAGGGTCAGCATAGCAATTACACTGTACAAAATACTGCATTGTTCACTTTCTACTAGCAGTTCAAACCAAGGACTACAGGGGAATTTTGACTGGACATTAAAAGCAGAAAATAAAGTTAGACACAGCACTTCACCTACAAGGATTTCTTCATGAATGATGACCTATAAAGGAAACCCCTAAAAAGGTACTGTAAACATAAACACAGTGCCTCACATTCAGAGACTTAACCCACAGGGTGAGTCTTTTCCAAGAAAAAAATTATTTTTTCTTCAGGTGGGCTTAAGCCCGAGGTTCAGTGTGGGGAATAGCTCCTCCCACATACTCTACTCTATTCAAACCCCATAATTCACACACCTCCCTTGCTTAGGGAGTGCTTTTGTCCCTGAGATCCTACGTCGCTTGTGTGGCTGTGCATTTCTCTGCTTCTCCCTGCTTGTCTCGTCCATTCCTTCCCTCTCTTGTGTGTTTCCCTTCCTTCCTCATTGTTTTCTCGTTTCTCTTCTGTTCATGTTTTTTCTCTTTGTTTCTTTCTTTGCAACCGCTTCCTGTTTGGTCTTCAGCTCCCCGGCCACTCTGTTCCACCTCTCTGCTCCCTTCCCCCACTTGACTTCATCTCCCACTCATGTTTTGGTGCTTCCCCTTCATTGTCCCTTTGGGCTTCTCCACCCGCCCTCCATCTCCTCATCTCAATTACTGCAACACTGGAACAACATGAACATTGATTGTTTCGGACACCTGCTGTTATCTTTTTTGGCCTTAGGGGACCCTGCACATATGGGACAGTGGCATACAGCGCTTCCAGGCACTTTTACAAATTTCTCCCTGCACCTTACCATTTCTCTCCTAGGACCTTGCTCCTGTCTCCCTCAGGAAGTGTGCCCACTTCCTGTCCATTCCCCTCAGCACATCCTGGCATCTTCTGAAAGCTGGCTGCAGGGGACTCTGTTCACAGCATGGTTGGCGGGATCACTTTCTCAACCACATATGAGTATATACTTTCTTGAATAAAGAAAGCCAGCAAGAGAGCTCCAACTTCTCTCAGGCACTTTGTTCAGTGCTCTGTGCATCAGTCCGAATAACAACTTGTTAGTTACCTCATTGCATACGCACTAACAGAACAACACTCTACTGCTTTCACTGGCTCTTCAGCATCTCCAGGAGTCCTGGATGTACCATGCAAGGTTATTTCTCCCATGTAACTAAGGTGACAGTATACACTATATTTAGAACAACTAATCTCCCCTGCTCTCCTTCCATATTCCTCTGTTCCCCTTCTGAGCTCCAGCACTGTCTGCTCCCTACCTGTCCCCATTCATTGCAACAACTGTATGCCATCCTCATTTGCACAGCCGTACCCAGCCTTGGCTTCAAAGGGCACTGGTATCGCAGGTAAGCTGAGGGAGGGAGGGTTGCTCAGTCTCAATATTGGTAAACCATACCATTGCATTTCCAGATTGTGGTTCCTGCACTTAGCTGCCATTCTCTACATTATTGTCTTATTCCCTATCTCTGATTTACACGTCAGCATCAGACTCCAATAGCTATAACTGTCCATCAGTATTTACTCCAACTCTGTCCATTCTTTCACTAGGAGTTAGCTTTTTCTTCATTGGTGTAACTTTCTGTTCTTGCGTTACTCGGGGGCAGACTTCAGCAGCCCTGCTGCACTTTGCTGTTTTTCACCGGACTACCACACGTCCGATTGCTGACAATTCCTCTAGTCCTATTGCTTCAGCTGATTCTCTGTTGGGCTGCCCTTCCTTCTCTCTAATTGGATGCTGGTTGCTACCTGCCTGTTTCAGGACACCTTGTGCTATGGCTTCTGATCTGTTGGATATTGCCGGTGGGGGTATGGGTATTCCCATTCTACCATCCCTGGGGTTTCTCCCACATTACCGCCCCTGCTACCTACAATATCAGTCACCTACACTCCATCTGTACCCCTCTCAGGTATGTGCATCCATTTCCAGAAGGGTCCTCCCCTGCACCCCAATGTTATTACTTCATAAGCCAACACCTTATTTCTACCACTCACTCCTATTGTGTGTCCTCCAACCCATAATCCTACATCTGTCCTACCATGTCGATGTATCATTCATCGTCCTGTCTACCTGCTGTTCTTCATTTACTCACCCTCTGCAACAGCTTTCTGTGCTTTCTGCCCACCCATACCAGCAGTACTCCGGACTCCATCCCTAACTCATGCCTTCTGAGGTGCTGAGCCAAGGTAGGCTTCCTCTGTCTTCTGGGGGTTGGATTCCGTTACATTCCTCCTATTACTTACCAACCTGACATCCTCCATCTCTAACTCTGCTGGACAGCACTGAATGAAGGTTAGCTTGCCCCAACTACCAAGGATGGGAGCCATGTCTACAATCTATAGAGTCATACTATGCTTTCTCTAACCCATATCAGTTGCCTCTTCCCTTCAGGAATGGAACATATTTAACTATGCACTGTCATCATCCTACCTTTCCTAGCTGCATCAAGTCAAGATCATCTCACCTCAACCGTCACGGATAGATGCCTGAGTTTACTTTCTACTGCTTTCACACTTACTCATTCTTGACCTGCTACTGGATGCCACTACCCTTCTGGAACTGGACCTAGTCTTACTCGCATTCTCCATTCATCCTTGCCTGCAGCCTCGCCTGCAGTCTTATTGCACTGACTTCCCTGGTCAGGAGCATCAGCTTGCATCAACTGTTTCCACATTCTGCATCTGCTACCTGATATGGGTCACCACCTCCCTTCGGGAATGGGACATTTATGATCCAATTGCCATCCACCTACTGGCTCTGCCTGACAATATCAACTGTCAGTCATCTTGCTCCATCTACCAAGTGTAGTAGCCCATTTTTGGATCTGCTAGATCAATACATCCTCTGTTTTGTGCCCAGTTGTCGCCTCCCTTCAGAAATGGGACCCTATTAACTCATTTGCCTCCATCCTCTTACCTCTGCTGGGTGGTATCGGATATTAGTTATCTCTCCCCGATTACCAGGCCTGGAAGCTCTTTTCTACAATCAACCATTTCAACCTTATTTGCTCTCTACCGGACCAACACCTATTGCTCCCTCCTGGACCTGAACCATGTACCGAATGTGCCTTCACCTTCATACATTATCTGGTGTGTTGGGTCCAGGTCATCTCACCTCAACTACCTCGATTAGGAGCCTGTGTCTGCACCTGCAGGTCCATCTTTATGCATTTTGTCTTCTACTCGATTACCACTTCCCCCCAGACACAGGACCCCACTTCTCAGAATGACCAGCATCCTACTTCACCATTCAACATCCTGCACTTCCATGGACCATCGTACTTGATCCCCTTGGCCTCCTTTCCCTCATGATTTGGATCTTGCCAGCTGGCTCAGTATCTCTCTCTCCCGTTTGACTGCCTCATGGACTTCCTTGCTGCAGGTCACCACTTCCAGCTGCTGTATGAGTTTGTTTTTCTCCTTCAGACATGGAAACCTCATCCTTCTTTGCTCCAGCACCTTCCATTCTTTCCACTCGTTGTTTGAAGCCTTTGTCTGATATGGAACTTACATATCTCAACTCCATTGCTCTTGGTACTTGGCTTCACTCATTGGCCTTCCATGGATCATCCTCTAGTGACTTGCTACAGCCTTCCCGCATTCAGTTGCTGTTCGCTGAGGAGCTGACCCGATCCTGTTCCTTCCTGCACTGTTTGTCATCTGACTTCACCTAGGCCTTCTCCTTCCCTTGATCATTCCTTCAGTCCATTAGGATTCATTCTGAACTTTCCTTCCATGTTTTGATAGCTGCCTTTTCATTTCCACCTTGTGGGCTCAGGGCTTTGTCTTCTTTGCTGTGGATCTTTGGACATATTACCTTATCTCCAGCCAGTATTCCTACCCAGCCAACTACTCCTCCAGTTTATCCATCTCTTACTCCTCCTCTTGCCATTCTAGCAGTTCCCATCCACTGTTCAATGGATCGCTTGTTCGTTACACTTGAGGAAAACTATTTTTGACAAACATCCATTGAATAACATACCTTATAGACTCCTACGTCATCATACAGTTTTCTATACTGCCTAATCAGCTCCTCACAATCATTCCTATAATCTCATATGACTGGACAATAGAAAGATCTCATCCATTTCTATTGGATACTCTTGACAAATCCTGTCTATTCAATCACTGTGGCTTACCTGTCCACTATGTCTCACAGGCTATCCTCCTGCACAGATACCTGGAATCGCAAGATATACCATACTACTATGGACATCATCCACTTTACCTTCTGCAGCCTCTCCTACCAACACTGATTCTGTTGACCATGTTACTTGACTCCTACTTTGTCAACAGCCATTGTTTGTCCTAAGAACCTCACAGCTGCCTTTCCAGAACTTCCACCACTGGATCTGCCATGCCTAGTCTCTCTACTAATGTCATGTCATCCAAACCACAGTTTCTAGCTTCTGACCATCACCATACCTCATGCAATTGTCTACATTTCTCCATCCTATTACCATCAGTCAAGTTAGACACCCATCCAGTGGTCCTTCTAGTCTATCTTTCGTTAACTATCTCCATTACTCCCACCAATGAAGACTTTCACTGAGAACAAGTTCATCCAATAATCCACAACCGTTACAGTGAATTCACTATCCCAGTTTTGCCTCCCAACAAGTCTTAATCAACCACAGCAGTAGGATTCTCTGGCATTTCACACTACTCAACTTCACTGCCAACCCAGCCTATAGACACTTCCACATATCTACTTCCAAGCTTCTCTCAAGTATTGAGTCATTGGATTACCTGTAAACCTAACCAGTTATAGCCACCTCAGTGCATTTCATGGGCAATTCCACTGCAGAAATACACATACTGTATGTACTTCAGCCAGTGGACCAGCAGAGCATATACAAGTATAGTTGCAACATCGATGCCCAAATGAGCCACCCAATTCCTTTTATTGAACTTCAAATCATTCTCTATATATATCCAGTTACCATCAGTACAGCATCTGTCAATCTTCCTGCATTCATCTATGAATCGCTTATGACATTTCTACTAGCAGGTGCTCAAAGACTCTACTCAACTTCTTCTTCCACTTCATAGATGCTTATTTTGCAACTTATTGCTCACCACTGAATTCTTTACCTCCAGACTTTACTGTGAACATCAAACCTCCCACAAGTTGGATCATTCACCTATGACTTCACAAATCATCACATTTCCCACTGTTCACTGTATGGTAGCATACTGATCAAATCATACTCTCCCTGCTCATTAAGTCCCACTAATCCCTTTTGACAATCATCCTTCATTACCTTGGAAATCAGGACTTCATTCACCTTTCTTCAACTAGATCTGCTTTACACTCAGGATTCTACCGCTGTTTCAGAAAAGACCTACTTCTTCAACCTCAGGATTGTCCTCCAAACTACATCATCCATGGATCGACGCTGGACCATCAGCTCTCCAAGAAGCTCACCTTCCTCATTAGCTATAATTACTAGAACCTAGGTCCTTCTCCTCTTAGTATGCCCAGAGGATGGGCAGACCAATGGCCATGGGTCCTTAGAGGTTTCCTTCACCTGGGTTTTTTTCCTCTCCTGAGTGCCAGCGGTTACACTCTCCATGAGTTGGATGAGGTATATTTTTCGGCCTTCTATTCTCTACACATTCCTACCTACATACCTACTACTCAAGGATGGGAATAGAGCAAAGCCACAAAAAGTACTACAACTTACACAAGCACTTATACCCCATAATTATTCCCCAAACTTTGAATGGGAGAGCTTAAGCCTGAGGTTCAATGTGGGAAATAGATCCTCCCACATAATCTAGTTAAACCCCATCATTCACACACCTCCCTTGCTTAGGGAGTGTTTTTGGCCACCACCATCCCCTCCTCCTCCTTCTCCAGCACTCTTCTCACCCTTGTTTATGGACCTTCTATTCCCTACAAATTCTTACCTACACGCCAACTACTCAAGGGTGGGAATAGAGTACAGCAACAAAAAGTACTATAAGTTACACAAGCAGTTATACCCCATCACTATTCCCCAAAAACTTAACTTTTATTAAAAAGCTCAAAATCATGCTGTTTCAAAAAAAATGGCAGCATGAAGAATGGCTGATGCTAAGAATCAAGCACAAGAACCCAGAAGGGGACATTAAGCAAAGGAGAATTGGAGCAGCAATGTAAGTTAGTGATCTGCTTAAGGATACTTTTTTAACTGCTGATAAGCAATAAGGCAGACACCTTCAAGACAGTAACCACCATGTTCTGAAGAAGTGGCCGTTGGCCATGAAACATTTTATGGGAGGTAGATATTACAAAGAAAAGAAAAGAAACAGTAATGAGTAAGGAGTCTGTTCCAATTTTTCTTTGTATTTCTTATGAAACTGTTTCTGGATCCTCAGACCATACAGCTTTTGTAGAACACAAGGGTACCATAAGTTTTTTGTGAGCACAAGAGTTGAGGCAGAGACATAAAGAAAGCTGGTCTGGGAGCTGGGGATGTCATGTGCTACATGTTTTACTAATTTTCCACTTAGAGCCATCCTGCCTCCCTACAGTAGGTCCATCCATGCCACATCTGATCTCTGGAGGGAAAGCTGACATCATGTGGTTACTCATGATATTTTGGCCCCCTACTGATGAGTCACTCAAGCTGCCAGGCCCTTCACCCAGATTCCAGTGATGGTACCTCTGCAGCACCTCTGCATTCCCACTGACCCAGTGGAGGGAGCTGGGCTCTCAGTGCAAATTGTGATCTCCAACATTTGAGTACAGCATGCTCCGCTGGTGCCTCTGGACCAGGCAACATAACATTCTTTGAATCTGGAGAGAGGGCTTTGTCTTATGCATTGGGTCATTGGCAGGATGGGGTGCCACATTACTGTTATCAGTGACTATATTTACAGTTCTCAAAAGCCTTTTAATAAAGGAAATATAGAATAGTGTATGGGCAGCCATATGTAACTGGGATGTGTTTCCATCGGGGGTGAGAACATCATAGACCTCGAGAGTGAAGGTCAAGATTTCTTTATGATGTCATCTCATTCCTGTGGTCAAATAAAATCAGAACAAACAACAGGATAAGATTAAAAATATTTAATGAGATTAATGGCTACATGAACTGGCAACATTTCTAGTAGCTCATTTGGGGGTGTTTTCAGTTATCATGTTCCTTGATTATGAGGAAACTGCAGTGTATATCGGCATGACTGGAAATCTTAATAGGCACAAGATGGTAAGTTGTTGTACCACAGTAGTGACATACAGTAGCTATTGTGGTACTACAGCATTCTGACATCATTACTGTAGTACAACAGCATTTGGAAGTGTATGGATTTCCATATATGAGAACAGTGATCCATGTACTCTGTAACAGTTCTACAAACTAAAGTATGAAAGTTCTCAGGGGTCCACAGGCATGCCCCCACAAAGAATATTTTAAGAAATGAACACCAAAATGGTACATTCTAGTGTATTTTGATGCTTAGCAACATGCATGTTTTTGGAACAACAAGGGCAATGAACAATTTAAACAAAACATTTACTAACTCATTAGGTCAAACTATATCGGGTGATGTTTGTTTTGTACATGCTTAGTTGATAAGTACTCATCATCGGAGACACAGGGCATATACTGGATACCAGGTGATTGGTCTTCCTATTAAAAAATAAGGCTCTGTCTTACCAAATGCTGTCTTGTAGTTAACATAAGCCTAATAGGATGCTATAGTGCTCGTAATGGTCCAGAGAGTGTCATGGATATTCATACCAGGTCCCAATTCACAAAGAACAACTATTGACGCAAGGTGCCTGCATCAATTGAAATTACTACAAGGGGTATCTTGTATCAAAAAATGCCCTGTGTCCAATTCAGGGATGCAGGATGGGGCATAATCAGCTTTCTGTGCACCAAACAGGTCCCGTGCCAGCCATGCATCTGTCCATTGGTTGCACCATGGTGTAAGGTGGCATACATTGCATGCAGGCTGCAGCATCCCTGTTAGTGGGATTCACAAAGTCATCTGAACCCTCCAAGGCTTAGGCCAGCCCAGGGCTGGTCTAACAGCCTATGCACCACTGATAAAGATGTGCCTCTGCAGGAGAGAAGTTTTCTGGATGGGGGTCCAAGAACAGAAGATGACACAATAGCCAGGGGTAATGGGGAGCAAATAAAAGCTGTGGTAGAACACACTTGAATGCATACAGGGTGGTGAGAGAAAACTAGGGGCAGATGGAAATGGCAAGAGAATTACCACACAGTGTGCACATAGCTCATATGTGATGTACCGTATGGGGTACCTATGTTTTCTCTACAAAGGTGTTCAGTGGAATAATGTGGTTGTAGCATTTGGGTTGCATTCATTGCCCAATAACACGCACACAGCTTTGTGCCATACTGGTTTACAACTGACATGCCTTAGTTAGGTGAGCAGTCTCCCAATATTGTAAATTGCATGGCACTGAGGGCAGAGTTATGAGTACCTCACTGATGGAACGGGCCAGGGTGTGTGTGGTCTCTGGACTCTGTTACCAGTACCTGCCACCCCATGCCTACAGACCCACCCCTTTGCTTCCATGCAGCACTGGGCAGCCCACATTGGCCATCTTGGGGCTGGACAGTCCATGGCCAGCATCTGCCACAAGCCTCCATCATTCTCCTCCTGAGCACCATTTATTTGGCACAAGGGAGTGGTCTGGGTTGCATCAGTGACTTTGACACTAGGACCCCTCCTGTTGGAGAAACAGGTGCAGGGCCCTTGGTGCACCAGGCTTTGATACAAACTGCAGCAGACTGCAACTTGTGCTGACCTAGTGGGCTCTTGCTGAATCAAGCCCCAAGTGTCCAGGCTTCTCAGTTAAAATGATTCTTTGCAACTCATTCTCATCAATTCCCACCTCAGAGAGCAGAGAAAAGCAGTATCCAGGACAGCAACATGTTATAAAGGTGAGGGGGTGAAGATGGGGGACAGATAGTTGGTATCAACAAGGGCAATTAGGTCAGACTTTGAATTATACAGTTCCTGCTCCTTATCTAGCAGCAAGCTGCAGCTGCAGTCTTCCCTGAGTGAAACTTACCAAACAGTTGGTTTAAAAACAAACTGTCAAAAATAATTATTCTGACAGTTTTAATCTACTATATTGTCTGAACCATTTGCCTCATAAAGGCACTGTTCCTAACTTTCAATGAGGATAAAGAATTGCTTTGTAAGGGAAATGGTTCTGAAGGTAACCGCCATCAAATTCACCATGAATTTCCACTTGAATCAATTGAGAGAAACTTGAAAAAAATCATATTAGGATGCTGTTAAAGCATATTGGGCCTGACATACTTTAAGTCCCCAGGGAGAACCCTTCAAGGTTATATCAACTACTGCTCACCTACAGGAGAACATGGTGAGCAGGACCTGCATCATACAGTGGGGGATGCGGACTAATAAAAAAAAGACCTACCCCAACTACATGATGGCTGCAGGTACTATACACCCACATCATTCAGCCTGTGTGCATCCCAGTAAACACACACACACACACACACACAATCACACACACACACACACACACACACAGAGAATGTTGGAGTTGCTTGCTTGGTCAGTCATGTCACATATGGTTGCTATCCTACCACACAAGAGAAATTTTCTATGATGGTGTATGTGGCCTAAAGGTTGAGGCATGGGGAGTCCAAAAAGAGGTGCTCAGAATCCTGATGGGTAATCAGATGACTGGTAGGACCTGAGGTTATGCCTAGGGCATGATGAGAGAAAACATAAACATCAAAACAAAAAGGAGAATACCTTTGTTGAGAGATGGAAGCTGATAACAGTAAACTTCCTGTTCAGCTGCAAAATGATCTACAATGGGCCTTAATAAGCTTTAATCATTTGGTTTCTGTCAGAATCTATTTACTGCTGAAAATACTTTGAAATGACATTACTTTGTTTTTCAAGAAAAATTGTGTGTTTTTCTCATTCATGAATGCAAATGAATGGCAGACATAACTTTCAATGTTGCATTACAAGGTACAGGTAAACTGTGTTCTTAATTTAATTACTGTATGACCAGCTTTGGGTTTAAAACACTGGAGGGGTTGTAGCACTCAACCAGCCAATTACTCTCACATATTTTGGTTTTGGCCTCAGTTGTATAAATTAACGGTGGATATTAATTTGGAAATACAGGAGCTTATCCCTAATTTTCCAGTATTAATGCCCAGAATAGTGTTACTTTTGGATTACCCGAATAAGATTTTGAATAAGCATCAAAAATACCAAATTCATATAGTTTCAACATCAGCTAAAAAGGCAATTACAAGGATGTGATTGCAGCCCAAGCCCACTGGAGAGAAATAATTATCTCGATATATCAGCTGGAAAAAGTAATGCATAAGGTTGGAAATTAACTCAAATTATTTAATAATCAATGGACTGGATAGTCCCTCTATATAATGGGTATAAGAAATGATTTTGTGCCATGAAGTATCTTATTAATGAAAGAGCATCCTGATGATTCTAATTTTTCCAAACAGATACATATAGTGGGTGATTCTGGTAATTGAATAATAAGTGACTCCTAGTCTGTAGCTCAGGAAGGGCTTTGGGACATTTTTATCGGCCCCTGCATAAACTGGGTAGACCTTACTAGTTTTGTATTTCGTATTATTAAGAGATAGGAAACATCTCACTTTGTATAATGCACCAGTATCTGTGTGCCTCTTTTTACATTTTAAAGCCAAATGATATATTCTAATCTTCATTGTAGTTTTATTGTATTGTATTTTCTTGTCAAATAAATGTAAATTATAAAATTAAAAATAATTACAATACAGCTTTCACAATCTAGTGGTTAGAGCACTATCTTGAAATTAAGGGGATCACAGATCCAGACACCAGCAGGGCCAAATACTGTGTAAGCTTTCGCAAGTCACTGAACATCTTAAAGCTCTAGTCCACCAAGTTGCAGAAAAGAGTAAAAAGCAGGCCCTCAATGAAAGCAGATTTTTGCATCTCAACTGGGCTGTCTTTGATTATCTTGGATAAATAAGCTGTAAAGTAATGAGGGAGGAGAAGAATGGAAAAAAAAACATGAAAAGAATTATCATTGTCACTGTTGCCCTTGAAGGAGCATTGGTATTTAGACTTTGGGCAGTGCCAAAATAATTGGTGAATACCATTGATATATAGACCATATCTAACTGCAAACTGTTACATACAAGGAAATATTGCCATTAAGGGGCTAACAAGATCATAAAGTCATCAGCCTGAAGGGTGAGATATTTAATACAATACATAAGGTTTTACTTTATATCACTTTTGCGATAATTTCCAGGGTTGCCTTTACCTCTCTTGCCCCAGTGTGCTTTATGTAGTGTAGTGGTATTCTTGCTGTGAAAGGTGTTTTGCCCCTTGTGTTTTCCCATCGTGTAGGTGCATCCTATAAAAGGAAGCATATCTGTGATAGCCCATACTTTGGTTTCTGTGTTCAGAATGGCACTCAGTGGTGGCATGGCATCTGTGGTCCAGTGTGGAGTGTGGTCAGGAGCAGCATGCAGTTTGCAGTAGGGAGTGAGCTGGCATTTTGCTGTGCAGGGGTTGGGAATCAGTGTCACCAGCATGAAGACAGCAGCACAGAGGCAGCATGGAGATGGCAGCACCTTTGAGAGAGAGCTGGAGCATCAAGGAACAGTGCTGTTTTGTGAGTGAGGCTGGATGAATGTGTTTGATTAGTGATAGAGATTTTACGCTAGGGCAGTTTTTGCATGTATACTGTTTTCTTTGTTGATATTTAAGGGCTATAGTTGTGAGAGACTCTGAGGTTTTTAGGGTGGTTATTACATGTGCTAATGAGATGGTTGGTACATGTGTTAATAAGGTTGTAGTAATGTGCTTTGTAATGTGCTAGCAATCTGTTATTAAAGGTTAATAGGTTGGTAATGACATCATGGCAGTGGTTAATTGAATAACTGATTACCATCAGATACAGAACAACATTTATATATGCAGTGTATATATATATATATATATATATATATATATATATATATATATATATATATATATATATATATATACACACTTGTATATATATATATATATATATATATATATATATATATATATTCTATGCAAAAAATGTATTAATACATCAGTTAGGATTCCTTCTACAGTGTAAAAAGTGAGGAAATTCGATTTTAGGATTCCCACCCTTGCACCCCACCAACAGACATCGGGTGTGCATTGGGGTCATTGGCTCAACTCTCACCCCATCCTATGTGTAATCAAGCTGAGGTGGTGCAGTGTAGGAGAATGGGATGAGAGTTAGGGCCGATGACCCAAATGCACACCTTGATGCCTGTTAGTGGGGGTGGGCTGGGGATGGGGTGCAAGGGGTGGGAACCCTAAAATCAAATGTCCTCACTTTTTTCACTGTAGAAGAACCCTAACTGATGCATTAATGAATTTTTTTGCATAGAATTTCCTTACTTTTTAAGAAAGAATAGAAAAGTCGAAAGTTGTGCAAGTTGGTGGGAGCGCGGTGCCAGAACCAACTTGTAAGTGTCGGGCCACATTACACACCCAATGACTAAAAAGTGCATTGACAACAGCAAGGCCAGCCACCAAACAAATGTTAATCTAGTAGAACAATAGAAAATGCTGTCCACAAAACATAAACTGTGCCACGCAATATCTCTGCAAAAAATACATTGTCTGACACGTAAACACCACAATTAACATCTACAGGACATGCCATCAACACCCTCCAAATTTCAAGTAAAAAGACCAAACCATGTCCAAGATATAGCATGTCAAAATTTAAAATTTTCATTCATCAGAGTGGCACAGTTCCACAGCTGTTGACGTTTAACACACACAACAACAACTGAAAACTACATCCATGACACTAAGGCTAGGCACCCTATCAATTTCAAGCCACCAGCACAATCCAAAATACTGTCCACAGCACATACAATGCATCACACAATATCTCCATAAAAAAAAAAAAATTCTCCAACATGTAAACACCATAATTCACATCTACAGGACATGCCGTAAACACCCTCCAAATTTCAAATAAAAATACCAAACCGTTTCTGAGATATTCAATCTTAAAGATCGGTAAAATTTCTCTATCTATTCCATTATAAAAAATCTGGCCATCTTGTCCAACCCTCGCGATCAAAGATAGCAATCAAAGAATCTCACGTTCAAAGAATTTGCAGGCTCGCGATCCAAGAATTTGCAGGCTCATGAACAAAGAATTAAAAATGCTATAAATCAAATAATTGAAGTTATTGTGGTAAACCACCACCATGGTTCTACAGAACGAAGCCCCCTGAGCAAAACCCACCCTCATTTGACTTCCTAGGGTACCTCTGGGCTGAGAACATTGATTTTTTAATCTGGCCATCTCAGCACTCGCTCGCAATGCATGATTGCGATCAAAGAATCTCACGATCAAAGAATTTGCAGGGTCATGACCAAAAAATAAAAATTGTTCTAATTTAAAAAAATTCAAAGAATTGCAGTAAAACACCACCATGGTTCGTCAGAAGAAAGCCCCCTGTAAAGCCCACCCTCATTTGTCTTCCTAGGATACCCCTGGGCTGAGAAAATAGATTTTTTAATCTGGCCATCTCGTCCCTCACTCGCGATGCATGATCGCGATCAAAGAATCTCGCGATCAAAGAATTTGCAGGCTCACGATCAAAGATCATTAGCGAGCCACGAATTAAGATTTTAAAAGCTCAGAACTCTATTTTTTGACCAATTGGGATCAAACTAAAGGCATGGCTTGATAGAGCAGAGTCCCCTGAGTAAAACCCATCCAAGTTTTACTTCAGAAGTGACCCTTGAGCCGAGATATTTGTGTTTTTCTGATCAGAAAATTAAAAACAAGATGGCGGACCTTGCGATCAAAAAGTTTGTAAAATTCTCGGGGACAAAGATTCTTGAACCATGAGGCTGCAAATTCTTTGATCTCCAGGCGGGAGGAGATGGCCAGAACCCTATTCTTTGTTCGCAAAACATATGTATAAATTTTCCCATTGACTTAAAATGGAAACTTAAAAGTGGCATAACTTTTGAATGCCTTAATATTTTTTCACCAAACAAAAAGCAGCATATTTGGCCACAAAGCTCTTTCAAATGAGCTATCTTGCAGAGTGGCACACTACACATCGGCCATGCAGGGCCATGTCCAAAATCCCAAAAGCTGCCTCTAAAAACGGATAATTTTGCATTTTTCAGCATTTTCGTATGCAAAGACTGCAAGTCCGACCAAAACACAATTTGGCATATCAAGAGATCTATCATACCCCACCACACATACCAAATTTCAGGTAAATCCATTGAACAGCTCCAAAGTTATAACACACAAAATTTTGAGTTTAACAAAGTGACCGCTGAATCCTTAACTATAGTGGCACAACCGCTACTATATATATATATATATATATATATATATATATATATATATATATATATATATATATTCATTACAAAAACTTTGTTAATGCACCAGTTAGGGTTAAAGTGAGGAAAGTAGGGAAATGTGGTGTTAGGATTCCCAACCATAAAACCCCACCCTGCAGACAGAAACAGGAAAAAAAATTACGGTTTCAGCTCTCCTGCATCTTCACAAATCTTGTGTGGTGTGTGCCTTGGAATTGTTAACCTAAACACTAACCCTGTTCCATCAGTAAATAAGTTGAGATGTGTAGAGTATATGAGAATAGGGTGAGCATTAGGGTTTACAATCCCAAGGTACATCACACACTTGACTTGCAAAGATGCAAGAGTGGTGAAACCATAATGTTTTTTGTTGTTGCTGCCTGCAGGGTGGGGGTGGGATGTTAGGACTGGGAACTCTAACACCACATTTCCTTGCTTTCATTGCTTTAATCCTAACTGATGCATTAACAAAGTTTTTTACAATGACTTTCCTTACATTTTCAGATAGTATCATCATATCCTCATTTGCCTGTGGGAGCTGCCAGAACAGCAAAAAAATTGTTAGCATAGCCTTCTTATTACCCCACCTCATGAAACTGGCAGTGAACATTTTTAAATCCCTGCTGAAACATCATTCTGGGGCATCAAAATGTCATTCACCACCACAGGAGTAAAAACACATTTCGGCCAGAATTTGAAAAATGACAGCTGTCATATTCGTGAAGCAGTGTAAAAAATGACTATGTTAAAAATGTGGTGCCAGAATATTTAAAAAATTACTGAAATTATGAGTGAGTGTAGTAAAATTTCAACTTTGCCATTTTTACATATTTTGACCCCAATTTTTCAAAATAGCCTTCTTATGATGTCACCTCGTGAACAAGGGCAGTGAAAATGTTGAAATCCCACCCCAAAAGTGACCATGAAATTGCATTTCAGGTCACATTTGTATAATCCCAGCACCATTGTTCATGAGGTGGGGTCCCAAAAAGGCCATGTTGAATAACTGGGCTGAAAAATATGCAAAAATGGTAAAGTCATGCAACAAAGCTGAAAACCCCATTGAAATACATTGAACTGCACGTATCTTAGTTTCTTATATTGCAGTCAGTGGTTCCAGCAGCAAAATGTGTCTTCGATCAGAGAGTGGATCTTCACCCTGTGACATCTTCGGGTGAGTGAGGGTGTGTGGGGATGTATTGGGGAGTGTGGGGTGATGGGTGCTAAGTGGGAGGTGGGGGGTCAGATTGGCAAAGGACTGGGGGAAAACATTGAGTGACCATTTTCTTTATTTCTGAGAAGGACAGCAAACAGAGGTTGGGGGTGCCACTAGACACCAGGGAAATACAAGAAAGTAATGGGGACAGCAATTGGATGATTGAGGCTGCCACTAGACAGCAGGGAAAGACAGAAGCTTAACAGGTATGGTGATCAGAGGGTGAGGGTGCCACTAGATACCAGAAAAACATAGACACATAACAGGGATGGGATCAGAGGGTCAGGGGTGCCACTAGACACCAGGAATAGACACAAATATAAAGGGAATGGTGATCAGAGGGTAGGGGTGCCACTAGATGCCAGGGAAAGACAAAACATAAGGGAAACAGCAATCAGAGGGTGGGGGTACCACTAGATACCAGGAAAACACAGACACATAATGGAGATGGTGATCAGAGGGTAGGGGATGCCACTAGACACCAGGGAAAGACAGAACCATGATAGGGACTGCTTTTAGAGGGTCAGCGTGCTACTGGACACCAGGGAAAGACAAAAAACTAATGGGGATGGCAATTGGAGGGTGAGGGTGCCACTAGACACCAGGGAAACAATAAATACATATGGGGTGGTGATCAGAGGGTGGGAGTGACATTAGACAGCAGAGAAAGACAAAAGCATAAGGGGAATGGTGATTAGAGGGTGAGGGGTGCCACTAGATATCAGGAAAACACAGACAAATAACAGGTTTGGGGATCAGAGGGTGGGGGTGCCACTAGACACCAGGGAAATACACAAATACAAGGGGAATGGTGATCAG
This sequence comes from Neoceratodus forsteri, assembly GCA_016271365.2. Lineage (NCBI taxonomy): Eukaryota > Metazoa > Chordata > Ceratodontiformes > Ceratodontidae > Neoceratodus > Neoceratodus forsteri. The sequence goes on from CM057450.1 coordinate 1,022,832,293, forward strand.
AGGGTGGGGGTGCCACTAGACACCATGGAAAGATAAAAACATAAGAGGAACCACAATTAGAGAGTGTGGGGTACCACTAGATATCAGGGAAACACAGACACATAATGGGGATGGTGATCAGAGGGTGAGGAGTGCCACTAGACACCAAGGAAAAACAGAACTATAATAGGGACAGCTAAAGGAGGGTGGGGTGCCACTAGACACCAGGAGAAGACAAAACACTAAAGAGGATGGCAATTGGTGGGTGAGAGTGCCACTAGACACCAGGTAAACATTAAATACATATAGGGATGATGATCAGAGGGTGGGGGTGCCACTAGACACCATGGAAAGATAAAAACATAAGAGAAACCACAATTAGAGAGTGTGGGGTACCACTAGATATCAGGGAAACACAGACACATAATGGGGATGGTGATCAGAGGGTGAGGAGTGCCACTAGACACCAAGGAAAAACAGAACTATAATACAGACAGCTAAAGGAGGGTGGGGTGCCACTAGACACCAGGAGAAGACAAAACACTAATGAGGATGGCAATTGGTGGGTGAGAGTGCCACTAGACACCAGGTAAACATTAAATACATATAGGGATGATGATCAGAGGGTGGGGGTGCCACTAGACACCATGGCAACATTAAAGGCATCAAGAGATGGCAATGGGGGGGCTACTAGACACCAGAGAAATGGTGTATCCCTGCTCTCACTGCAGCCTACAGCACAAGTTCCAGCTGCAACTGCAGAAGTCAAGAAAGTCCAGCTTTTCTCATACAGAGAATGTGGATGAAAGGGTCCACTCACTAAGCGGGGCACCCTGGATTTTAGGTACCCAGAAAAGGTATTTCTGGCAAATGTAAGAAAAAAACAACACCAGAATCTAGCTAAACGGGCACCGTTTAACTAGGTTCAGGTGATTGTTTTTGTTAAATTACATAACTAGTATGTACTTTTATTGACAAACAAAGAAACAAGATGGCAGCCATTGCTAACCAAAAAAAAAACTGGTTTGTAAGACCCATTTTTGGTTTGGGATTCAGCAAATTTGTGAACAAAAAAAAACACTCACGTGAACCAGAAATTTCTGGTTCTGGTTGATGCCTATTTTTAAAATCTTTGTAACTCAAACTGTTTACTAATTTTTTCACCAAACCTTTGAAAGACACTACCTCAGCACAGACGACGTGTACCCAGAAAGTTTTGTGCAGAAATCCCGTACCATGTAGCCTGTATGTGACAGCAAACAAATGCAAAAAAAACATGTTAGTATAGGGAAAAAATGGGAACTTTTACTGAACAGGGAATATCCAGATCTGAGAAACCACACAAGATCCCACTCTTCAGGGCACTTTTGTGCTCCAATTTCCCCTAGTGAGGTGGAACAAGAAATTAAGCACCTACCCATAGATAAAGTCCCTGGTCCAGATAGCCTTCCCAACAACCTGTATAAAGCCTGTCTTCCCCAGTTAATACCCCTTTTGGTGGAAGTTTTCAATTATTGGTTCAAGGAAGGTGTGGGACAACCTACCAGCCTGCAAGCCCTGATTACCCTTATTCCTAAGCCCAGCAGGGACTCCTTACATCAGGGGAACTATCACCCAATCTCTTTACTGAATTCAGATGTTAAAATCCTGGCCAAAATCCTGGCCAATTACCTGGCCCTGGTTATGGGTGAGGTTATTGGCCAAGAACAGGTGAGTTTCATGTCAGGGCAAACCTCAGGGGACCACATGAGGAAGTTACTACACTTGGTCTTGGCGTCGGCAGAGTCTGAGGTACCAGCGGCCTTGGTCTCCCTTGATGCTGAGAAAGCCTTCAACCGGGACTCCTGGTAAATTTTTTTGCCTCCCTTCATCAGTTTTGGGTGCTGGATGACTTTATCAAATGAGTCAAGCTCTTGCACCCTTCCCCCACAGCTTGCGTATGGTGCAATGGCTTCCTGTCCAAGTCCTTTCCCCTTCAAAGAGGCTCCCACCAAGGTTGCCCACTTTCTCTTCTCCTCTTTAAATGTTATCTTGAGCCTCTGATACGCAGGCTAGTCAACTCCCCCATTTTGAAGGGTATCCAGTTAGAAGGAAAAAGTTACACTCTTTCAGCCTGTGCAGACGTTGTCCTCCTTCATATAGAAGATCCTAATGTCTCTAACCCCGCCCTGTTGGCAGACTTGGACCAGTTCTCAGAAGTCTCTTTCTATAAGCTAAACCTTTCCAAGATGAAGATATTCCCTCTTAATAACCGAATTATCTGGTGAGAACTTAGTGATCTGACCCTTTCTTGGGAGCCTAAGATCCTAACATATCTGGGTATGAAAATCTCTAGGGACATCCCAACTATGATTAAAGAAAATTTTACCAAATTATTGCAAACACTGAACTCTGATTTGGACAGATTGGGGATGCTCCCTTTATCCATTTGGGGCCGCATCAGCAGTCTTAAAATGAATGTCATGCCACAGCTACTTTACCTGTTGGGTATGCTGGGTTTCTTTTTCCCCAAGTCATGGTTCACTCGACTGCAAAAAATGTTCAATGCATTTCTGTAGTGGAACAAGATGGTATGTAGGGGCTATGCCAAACTTGCAGCCCCCAAGCTACAAGGTGGGTTAGCTCACCCCTCCTTTTTTACTTATTATGGTGCCCAACACATGAGCAAGTTAGCCCTTTGGATGAAGGTGGAAGCCCCACTGGATACCAATACTTATCTCCCCATTTGGTTGGAGATTGAGAGAGCCCTTGCCCACAAGTCACTCAGCTCCTTACCTGCTTTGGTATACCTGCTCCCTTCACAACTCCCCCGACCCCTAAAGAACTCTCCAATTGGCTGGTCACTCAGGGCCCTGCATCAAATGCAGACCCACTTATCATTGAATTGGCACCACTCTCCTGCTCAACCCATAATAAATATCCCACATTTTCAGATTGGTAACCGCCCTGTCCCTCTCTCCTTCTGGCCACATCTGAAGAATTGTACACTGGCTAACTTCCTCCAAGGGGATGAATTGGTCTCCTTCCCTACTCTCCAACTCCAGCTACAACTCCACCATAAAGATATCTATACGTTTCTGCAGATGAAAAATGCAGTACTCTCCTTTCTCGGGCCGAAACCCTGGGTTATCCCTCCATCAGAGGATCTATCCTCTGCTCTTAAGGTTGTGGACCAACCACATGCAGTCTCTTGCAATTCAGCTGGAAAAGCATATAGCAAGTATGCAGCATAGACTTCACATCTTCCATGACACTTGGGAGCCCCTTTTGACCCTGCTCTCCTTTTGGAAATCATAGACCAGTTATTCACCCCAACCACTCCTTTTATAACCTTCTTTCCTTTATCTGAGGTGCAGACTTTGGGGTGGGGGTTGGGGAGGAGGGATTATTTCAGTATTGTTTGTATTGTTTTGTTTTACTGAAAATATATGCAGCCTTCTGTTATGTTCCTGATGTATCCAGTAATGTATGCTGCTTAAAACTCAAAAAAGTATATTGAATTAAAAAAAAGAAACCACACAAGATACCATCATGAAGCTCTCCACGTTTTCACAACATGGCACATAAATGGAAAATTCCTAATTTGTGGGCTATTCTGGCAAACCCAGCCAAAGTTATTAAACTGCAAAGTTAGGGATTTATCATTGAGCACCCTACTCACCCTAACTATAGGGGCACTACTGTGGCCCTGCAATATATATACAGTATATACACTGTAAATATATATATATACAGTATATATATATATATATATATATATGTTGCAAAAAATTAATTAATGCATTAGTTAGGGTTGTGCAACAAAAGTAGTGAAATAAAGCATTAGGGTTTCACCCTAACACCCCACCCCTGCCCTGCAGAGACCAAGAGGTGTCAAGGGTGGTGGTACTGGAGTCACCAACCCTAACACTCACCCCATTTCATTGTAAAATAAGCTGGGTGACAACAGTATAGGAGAATGGAATGAGTGTTAAGGTCGGCGACCTCAGTACCACCCCTCCCGACACCTCTTGGTCTCCACAGGACAGGGGTGGGGGTGATAGGGTGACACCCTAACACCTCATTTCCCTACTTTTGTTGTGGCAACCCTAACTAACACATTACCAATGTTTTTGCAACTAATTTCCTTACTTCTTGAGGTAGCATAATAGTATCCTCATTTTACTGTGGTAGTGCAGGGTCCTTAGCATAATGCACTCCCATCCCTCCATCCAGATTGTATAACAGTATCCATATGCTATGGTGAGAGTACAGGGTCCTTTGGACCCTGTGCTCCCATCTCTCCATTGAGATAGTACAGCAGTATCCATATGTTACAGTAGGAGTGAAGGGTCCATTGGACCCTGCTCTCCCATCTCTCCATTGAGATAGTGCAACAGTATCCATATGTTACAGTAGCAGTGAAGGGTCCATTGGACCCTGCTCTCCCATCTCTCCATTGAGATAGTACAACAGTATCCATATGTTACAGTGGGAGTGCAGGGTCCTTCAGGTATCTAGTTGTGGAAACACAGGGGTCTCTGGCCCCTGGGCTTCCACACATTAATTTATGAGCACAGGTTCATAGGTTTATTTATTTATTTATTTGATATATCAGTTTACAACCTTTGAGCCAGAGGCTCATTTACAAAGGTACCTCGTCACATGTAAGACAGATGGAAATACAGAACAAGGTATAACAACAATTACATTAAGCATGTGTTACAGACATTTGTCACAGACATTATTTACAATATTTGGATGTAGATATTTTCAGACATTATTTATAATATTTGGATGCCGATATTTACAACATAACAGCAGAAAGACATTATAAGCTTGAGAAAGCATCTAAACATAGTAGTTAGTCCTATTCATGGGTTTGGTGTTATTGACGGAGGTTGCAATCCATAATGGACTTTGTCAGAGAATTTGGATTAGAGTGGGTGAGAGAGTGAAATATTAGTAGCAGTTACAGGAGCGGATATTGAAGAGGTGGTTGTGAAGAGTGGTTTTGAAGTGGGCAATCTTGGGTGCGCTAGTGATGGTGCTTGGGAGTGCATTAAACCATGTGGGGGCCCTGTGGTGGAAAGATCTCTGGGCAAGGGAGGTTTTTACCCTGGGCACAACCAGAGGTGCTTTCTCTGAGTTGCGGGTGAAGATAGTGGGGGTTGCAGGATGAAGAGAGGTGGTGACCCCAGGTGGGGACAGTCCAAGCAGTATTTTCTTGTACAGTAAGCAGGTCTGGCAGCGGAGCCTTTCATCAAGGTTGAGAAGATTGGCAGAGGTATAGAGGGAGCAGGTGTGAGTGAGTGAGTCTAGGTGCACCAGTTAGAAGCCTACAGGCCTTGTTTAGGGAGGCCTGGATTTTCTGGAGTGCAGAGTTATCTGCTGCCCAGTATACAGGGAGCCAACAGTCCACTAGGGACAGTATTGATGAGGTGATTAAAAGCCTAAGGGTGTGGGGGGAGGCAGTCCCTGTGTTGGTAAAGGAGTCCAATCCGGGTGTTTATTGTGGCAGCAAGGGTGTTTATATGGTCATGGAAGGTAAGGGCCGAGTTGAGGGTAAGTCCAAGATATTTGTAGTTGGATACCTGCTCAAGGGGTTGCTGGGTGCTGGGGAGGATGCAGAGAGGTGCATTCTTTGCTTTGTTTTGGCGGTGAGAGAAGATCATTGACTTTGTCTTTATTAAGTTTATGACCAGTCTACAGTCCTTAAACCATGTTTCAGCCTGGGGGAGGCATGTTGGAGGGAGCCCTGAAGGGGTGTGGGTTTATGATGCAAAGTAAATAGCACTGCATCATCTGCATATAGTAAGATTTTTGTGGAGCAGGCCTTTGGTAAGGAGTTTAGGTAGAGGGAGAAAAGAAGTGGCCCCAGGATAGAGCCCTGGGGCACCCCGGAGTGGACGGATAGTGTGTCAGATAAGGATCCATTAATTTTGATACATTGGGACTGGGCAGAAAGGTAACTGGAGCACCAGGCCAGGGGGCCCTGTGGAGAAACAAAGTTGGTGGAGTGAGTCGAACAGGAGAGGGTGGCGGACTGTGTCAAAAGCCTTGGATAGGTCTATGAACACAGCTCCTGCAATGTTACCGGTGTCTAGGGAGGAGTTCAGAAAGTTGGTGAATTCTAGGAGGGCTGTGGTGGTGCTATGGCCTGAATGGAAGCCATGTTGCTCTGGGCATAGGATGTTATACTTGGCTAGGTAGTCAGTAAGTTGGGTGGCAACCATGTTTTCTAATGCTTTGGGGGGGAGAATGGAGATGGGTCAATAGTTGTTTGGGGAGGCTTTGTCACCACTTTTATGGATGGGGTGATGACAGCTGTTTTCCAGGCACTAGGGAATTGCCCTAGGCATAGGGATTTGTTGAGTAGGTCTGTTAGGGGGACTAGGACCTTGTTGAGGACTAGTCAAAGAAGCTTGGCATCTAGGGGGTTATTTATAGGGTTATTGCTGTTTAGCACTTTTTGTAGGTAAGGACAAGCTTCGTGGGTGGATATTCTGCACAGGAGGAAACAAGGATGCTGCAGGGTTGGGGTTGGGGATTGGGGCACAGGGTCAAAGAAACCGCTAGGGAGAACAGTGCTGAGATCTGAGAAGGTGGTGTTTAGACAGTTTGCTATGGTAAGTGTGTCTGTGGAGGCAGTGCCATTTATGGTGAGCTGGGAGGGAGGTGGGGAGCGAGATTTCCCATTGAGTTCTTGGATGTTATTCCAGGTTCATAGAGGATTATGAGTTTGAGGGAAGAACCCTATTTGAACTCGCTACCACTAATCCTAGTGGTGGAGGAGAAATTTGCTGTTACCCATACAATGGTCAAGTCTTGCTTTAAATTGCTCAACAGCTACACTGTTCACCACAGTCTCAGGTAGGGAATTCCAGATTGGCGGTATCCTCTGTGTTATGTAATTATTTCTCTTTGTTGTATGATTAATATTTACTTGCAGTTTTAGTTTATGTGGCCTAGTGTATTTATTAGTTTGTTTCATTTGGAAATATAACGTTTCCAATAGAGCAGGATCAGTAATAGCCCTATAGACAAGGCAAAGGTCTCCCCTCAATGACCTGTAGTTTAGAGAAAAAAGACCCAGGATTTTCAATCTTTCCTCATATTCCAGATTGCTATGATTATTAATATTTCTTGTCAGTCTTCTCTGAACTTTTTCCATCAGTATTTTTGCTCCAGAAGATGTAGGGGTGCAAAAGGGGGCACAGTAGTCAATCTGAGATCTTACCAAACTAGAGTATAATGGAACTAGAACATTTGCAGTACAACTTTTGATATGTCTAAAAATACAGGTTAAAGTGTCATGGTACTTTTTAACTGTTTTATTTATGTGTGTGTTAAACTTCAAATCATTTGTGATTGAAACTCCAAGATCAATTTCAGCATCAACAATCTGTAAGTCGGTGTTGTTTAGAGTGTACTTTGATAATTCATTATTTTTGCTGAAATGCATAACTTTGGATTTAGCAGTATTGAATGTCATTTTATTTTGATTAGCCCATAGTGCTAGCTGATCTAAATTATTTTGGAGTAATTTGATAGATTTAACATAGTTTGTGATACAACCTGTTTTGCTGTCATCCGCATATTTGTTCAGTCATACCCCATTGGTGGTTTGCACAGTGGAAATCATGATGTTAAAAAGTACAGGCCCCAGGACAGAGTCCTGGGGCACCTGCTAGTAACTTTAGTGATGTTAGATTTTAGGCCTTTAATGCAAACACATTATTCTCTGTCTTTCATCCATGATGCTGCCCATTTGATAATATTTGGTTGTATCTTGTTCCTGATTAGTTGTTCAAGAAGAATTTTATGAGAAACAGTGTTGAAAGCTTTTTCATGGTCTAAATAGGTTACATCGACAGGCAGGCCATTTTCTAAAGCACAGCTGACTGGCTCAAAGAAATTCACCAAACTGTACAAACAGGATCTGCCAAGGGTGAACCCATACTGTGTAATATCTGTACTTCCTGTAATAGGTAAATGTATAAGGATTTTCTGAAGAAGTAATTATTCCATTAATTTCCCTATACAAGATGTTAGGCTGATTGGTCTATAATTAACAGGACTTGTTTAATGCCCTTTTATGTATAGGGGTTACTGTAGCACTCTTCCAGTCTTTACGTACAACACCCTCATTAATAGATGTATTAAATAACATTGTTAGGATCCCAGATAGTTCTTTTACTAATTCTTTTAAAAATCTGGGGGATATTATCAGGACCAGCTGAGGAGTTATTTTTCATCATTTTATAGCAGTTGTAATATGTTCTTAGTGAAATTGCAACATTAGTCATAACTGTAGCATCTTAAATAATTTTCACCCAAATGTGCAACATAACCTGCTTATCACCTCACCATATGTACCCTGTACAGAAATTTTTCAAATCCCCATCAAAATATAATTCTGCACAACTGTAATACCATTCTGCACCAGAGGTGCAAAAAAACATTTTTAGCAGGATTTGAAAAATGACAGCTGTACTATTCATGCGGTGGTATGAAAAAGTGGCTATGATGAACATTTCGAGTGAAAAGATGCTAAATTGCCAAAGTTACGCGTGTGCATAGAAAAATCCCAATGACCATTCATAACTCAGGCATTTTTAGGTATTTTTGCACCAAGTTTTCAACATGGTCTTTTTTGGACCCCCACTTTATGAGCACTGGCACTGTCATTTTGTTACTTGGTCCCAAAAGGTGATTTTGTGCAGCAACTGTGCCATTCCAAACCAGTGCTGCATAAACATATTTTGGGCAGGATGAGAGAAATGACATCTGTACTATTCATGCAGTGGTGTGAAAAACTGGCAATGTTTAAAATTTGGAGTGAAAATATAAAAAATTGCCAAAGTTACGTATGTGTGTAGCAAAATTTCAACAACCACACGTGACTCAGGCATTTTAGGGTATTTTTGCACCAAATTTTCATTATGGCCTTTTTGGGACCCTGCCTCATGAACAGTGGCACTGTTGTTTCATTAATTGGTCCCAAAAGGTGATTCCCACAGTGACCACGAAATCACCTTTCTGGACCAAGAAACGAAATGACAGTGCCAATGTTCATGAGGTGGGGTCCCAGAAAGGCCATGTCAAAAACTTGGTGAAACAATACCTAAAAATGGCCTAGATATCAAAATAAGTTGAAAAATCCAGTGATAGCCATTATACAGTGCTTACCTTGATTCTTCAGTTCGCGGTTCAGTTTTGAAAAGTGCAGACGTGTTCTGGTCCAGAGGAGATCGCAGCTGCCGACCTCTGGAGGCAAATATGGGTTAATTGAGGATGTGGGGTGGTAGGGTGCTCAGTGGGTGGGTCAGGATGGGGGGAGATGGGACAGGGAGATGACAAGGGACCGTTTTCTTTTTTTCAGAAAAAAGAAGATGTCATGGGACTGTTTTCTTTTTTTCAGGGACATTTAAAAAAAAAGATTTTGGGACACTGGGAGTGGATTCCCCAGTGTCCAAAACTACAGGGGGAGTTAGGGGTTTGAAAGTCGACATGGGGATTGGACCCCTGTTGTCAGCAGATGAAAAAAAATTAACGGGCTGTGGGATGGGAGTTATCCAACACCGGGGGTGGGCATCCCAGTGTCAGAATAATAAAATTAGTTAAAGCAGCAGGGGTGGGCGTGGGCAATCAGAGGGTGGGAGGCCACTAGACACCAGGAAATTAATTTAATAAGGGAATCAGGGCTTCCCAGACACCAGGAAAAATTGCACAGTGACCTGTAAAAATCTCTTTTCACAATCCCTTTTCACCAGCTGATCTGGCAGAAAGGGATCGGCTGGCGAAAAGGGATTGTATAAAGGGATTTTAAACATTTAAAAAACAGTTTTCTCTACTAAGTTACAAAAAACTAAAGGCATGGGCAGGTAGGGGATGTCCCCCCCACCAAAACCCATGCCTTGTTTATTACAAAAGATTTCCCTGATTATACGGTTTTGTATTCTCCCTTCGCTAAACAAGAAAACAAAATGGCGACCGACGAACAGGGATTTTTTGATGAAAAGGGACTTTCTGAGATTTCCATATCCATTTTTGTAATCCCTGTTCATGAGTCATTGCAACCAGGAATGCTTGATCAAAACTGTGCAGCTAACTCAAAGACTGAACTGTACATGCTCAGAACCCGATTTTTTAAAATGTAACAACTTTCAAACAGATTAATATTTTTTCATCAATCTAATGCTGGATTGTCCTATAGGATAACCTCTTTCTACCCTGACAATTTCAAGCCAAATTTCCAAATGGTATGGGCACAGAACAATGTCGAAAAATTACCCTGACATTTGACAAAAAAGGTGAAAAACACGTTTTTTAGTGCTTTGCTGCACAAAAACTGCAAATCCAATCAAAACACAACTTAACAAATCAAGTTATCTACCATCTGAGGCCATGTATTCTAAATTACATGCAAATCCATTGAACTGTTGTGAAGTTATCAACATGCAAAATTTGGGGTTTAACATTAAACTGCCTACTCAACCTAACTATAGAGGCACGACCATGCCTCTACTATGTGTGTGTGTGTGAATATATATATATATATATATATATATATATATATCTACGTGTGTGTGTGTGTCTATATATATATATATATATATATATATATATATATATATATAGAGGCAAAAACTCAGTTTAATGCATCAGTTAGGGTTGTTCCACAGCGACAAAAGCGAGGAAATTCGATGTTAGGGTTGAAACCCCTTTGCACCCCTCCACACCACAATGGAATCAGGTTGCGCATTGGGGTCATCATCCCTAAGTGTCACCCATCATATGTGGAAAGAAGCTGAGGAACAGGAGAATGGGGTGACAGTTAGGACCGATGACCCCAATGCACACCCCAATTCCAGTTGGGGGGTGGGCTGAAGGGGTGCAAAGGGGGTTTCAACCCTAACATCGAATTTCCTCGCTTTTGCCACTGTGGAACAACCCTAACTGATGCATTAAACAGAGTTTTTTGCCTCTAATTTCCCTTTTTTTGAGAATGATAATGAGAAATAGTGAATGTAATTCAGCGGTGGGAGCACAGGGGGTGATGTCTTGTCGCATTGTAACATTGTGCCCGCAAACGCAAATCGTAATGCACATGGTGACACAAAACAAAACAGAAAGGGGAACAGTATTGTAGACAGAAATGTTAAAAACAACTTAAATGCAACCGCAAATGAAAACGCAAAGGGTAACGCACATGGTGGCGTAAACGTGAACGGTAAGTGGAACGGGTATGGAACCACAAGCAGAAATGGTAATGGTAAGAGTAATGTAAGCGCACAGGCTGGTTTTTCCCATAAGCTGTATAGAGAAAGACAGTGAGTAGAAAGAATGTATGCAAAATAATGACTCTCGGAACACAAAAATCAGTAGTTGTAATAGTAAATTGCTTATATCTCAGTAACCGTACGACATAGAAAAAAAATGTAAAAGTCATATGTATTATCACTTTCCTGGCTAGTTTTATGCATATAATTTTTCTACAAAAATTCCTTATCTCGCACGGTTTTTGAGATACGTGCCCTCAAAGGCGCGGTGAACGCCGTAATGTTATCCTATGGGGAAAAAACAGAAGTTCGGACTGCCATAACTTTTGAACAGTTTATTTTTTTTTATGAAATCTTGACACGCCAGGGGACCCGGCGCATATTCCCTGAAAATTCTGGGCCGGTCGTGCAAACCGTGCGACCTGGAGGCGTGACCGTAGAATTCCAGAAAAAGCATAAATCCAAGCGCAGATCACGCTTAATAACTTCACAGCTGTGTATCCAACCCATACAAAACTTGGCAGATCCCAAGGCGTATGGGTCTTGATCGTGTATTCCAAATTTCAGGCAAATCCATCAACCAATTGCAAAGTTATTAAGGTGCAAAATTTGGGGTTTAACATGTAAATGGCTCCTCAACCCTAACTATGATAGCACTACCATGCTACCATAATATACATATATATATATATATCTATATATATATATATATATATATATATAGATATATATATATATATACACACACATACATATGTATGTATATACACACATACATATATATATATATGCAGGTATATATATACATATATATATATATATATATATATATATATATATATATATATATTCATTGCAAAAAAAATGAATTAATGCACCACACAACAAAAGGAGGAAAATGTGGCATCAGGGATTCCAATCCTATCTCTCCTCCCCACAGAGCAGCAAAAGGACAAGACCACACAAGCAATCACAGAGAGACATCATCATTTAAGACAATCAAATTATAATTGTTTCCAAATGACAGAAATGCAATAGCACTGATGTGCTACTTTTGTAGATTTGTATCTGTGGCATGAACACAAGACTTACACACTCACTTAGGGTTGCCACCTGTCAGGTTTTTTACCTGGTGATCAGGTTTTCAGGGTCCCTATCAGGTAATCCGGTTTTGCTGTGTGCTGGTCAGGTTTTTGAACCATTTTGAGTGCTCACATACTTTTGAAACACATGTTGTCATATTAGTCATTGTTTCAGCTGCATGTCCAGTTTACAAACAAGTTCTGTAGTCACTATAACCCTTTGTTTGTGAAAGCAGTCAGCCTGGGAGGTGTAAAGTATGGCCATAACAACATTAGCACTTACTTAACCTAATCTTTTCCATTACACCTTAGTGGCATAGCAGCACAGCTGCCCCCACCTTTGTAACAGTAACAGAGCCAGTTGTCTTCCACTTTCATTTGCTGGTAAACATTTTCATCTCTAACAGAATTTAGGCATTTTTTAATGTTTTAAATTATATTTTTTCCTCAAGAAAATTGTATGGTCAGTTCTTTTTCTTTGAAATAGTACTGTGGACATGAACAGGGAAAGGAGCCAGAAAAGGATATAAAGTACAGATTACAGGAAACAATTATGTATTATTATATACCATGCATACTGTTGCATGCTATTTACAGTATTCCCCTTGTCTCCCCCCAGATCATATCTGTAAAAATTTATTTTACCTCTTTATGTTTATTTGTTAAACCGATGTCAATAAATAAATACATAAGTAAATGGATGACTAGGAAGAACCTAGGAAAGTAACTTAACGGGTAAAGTACAGTCTCTTAACATTTTTGTTGAACTGCTGCTTTAAGTGTTGTCGTTTATTTATATAACAAATGGCCTCTTAGGAGGAACAATGCATGATGAGTCATGAAAAGGGGTGGGGCTAGGGGTGGAGCTTAGGATCCGGTTTTTGCCCCATCCAAAGGTGGCAACCCTACACTCACTTGTTGCTGCAGATACAAATCCATGATACCCAAATCACAACACTGCTTCTGTATGCAGAAGCACAGTCCCCTGCAGTCACAGATACAAATCCATGATACCCAAATTATAAGAGTTATTTTGTCTGTAGAAGAACACGCCCCATGAGGGCAGCACTTCTGCAGTCTCAGGTAGTCATGCACATTGTAACACCTACACACACTTGAAGAGCCTGCACTTCTGCAGCCACAGCCGGTGTAAGACATGCACCCTGACCTCTGGCTGCAGAAGTGCAGGTAACAAAAAATCCATGATATCAATATTGTCACACTACTTTTGTCTGCAGAAGTGCAGGCCCATGATGAGCCTGCACCTCTTTGGCCACAAGTGTAAGGCACACAAATCTGCTTTTGACTTCAGAAGGGAATTCCCCTGTGGTGCCTGCAGTTATGTAGATGAAAGTACTGTCACAATGTGGGTATAATGGTTTCAGTTACAGATCTAGAAATTGTTCAGGTGGGTAGCTGTTTTGCAGTTATGCATAACAGGCATATGTTGGCACATTGACACCATTAGGGCTACAGAGTCCTATTTACTAGGTGGTCTCATTTCGGGTTATAGCTTTAATATTCACATATAATGTTGACAAATGAACACAGTGTTATAGATGGTACATGTTTAAACAGTGCAAGCTAATATCCCCTAATGATATTGACAAATGAACACATAGTCACAGACAGAAACATGTTTACCCAGTGCCAGCATTGAAAATGTAATTGTGAGGGGCATTCTGGGAGTTTTTGATGGCTCCGCTGTTGCTTTAGAGTTCCACAGTCTGATCTTGCTAATGGAGAGAAACTTAAGTATATGGCTTCAAATACAAGGGCAAAATTCCTAAGGGAAGCAGCAAAAAGTAAGGTAACTACAACAGAGAAATTTCTAACCCCTAAACAAGGAAAGCTGACTCCGCTACAGGAGGTAGTAGTTTCTGCTGGCCCACAGGGAGAAATGGCTTCTCCAGTTACAGGACACCCAGATTTGGGTGCAAAACCCAAACAGCCGACAAAACCATCATTACAATCAATTCAGACTACTAGCCTGGATTTTCAAGAAGAAATGCGTACCTCATTGAAGATGATGAATTCCTCCTTGGGGAACATCATGAGCCACTGTCAGCAAATAGAGGAGAAAATTTTAGTGGTGGAGAACCGGGTGGAAGCTGCTGAAAAAGTTAGTGAAAAATGTTCAGTTCTTCTTCTGAACACAGAGAGCGCCATAAATGCAGCTTTACAAGAACAGCTTGCTACCATAAGTAAGCTGGAAAACATAGAGAATACTCTTCTGCTAAGAAATTTACACCTTATAGGTCTCTCCCCAGATGTTGCCATTTCAGATTTAAAAGAGTACGTGGAAAACTTGCTCAGTATTACATTATCTTTGGAACAGCCTCTGATTCTCAAGTCAATTTTCTGACTGCAAACTTGGACTGTCTTGCAGGGAGCAAATGCAGCTGTACGCTATACTATTTGTACCTTCACTTTAATAACTGAGTGTAATAAAATCTTGAACATGGTCAGACAGCAAAGAGGAATTGTATTCGAAGGCACAAGATTGCATTTGTGTCTAGATTTTTCCATGCTAACTCAAAGGCAGCAAAAAAGATTTCTGGCTTTCAACTTGGAATTTACAGAGGCTGGGATACCTGCAAAATTGAAAATAACTTTTCAAGGAAAACCTTATTTCTTTATGGTTGTAGACAAGGCATGGGAGTTCTATGAGAAGAATGTTGCACATTCAGCTGATTTGGGTTAGGATCTAGAGGATGAAGCAGATGAGACCTAGTATGTGCTAGTCAGTTCATAAGGAAGAACAAGGATTATAGAATGGGACATTTTTTTTTTCTTAGGTTCTTTTCCTTTTTAAAAATATCTGAATAGCTAATGTTGGTATCTGGGTTTAAAAAATCTCCTTTTTATGAGAATCTGATAAAAGGGTGTAAAAGCTTGGAGCATACAGTTTTTTGAAATTTAATTTAATTTAAGTTCTTTATTAAAAACTTACTTGTGATTGTCACTTTTTAACCTCTCGAAAATAGGAAAAATTTATGCTTTTGGAGATTTTTTTACATTTCAAAAGAATATTTTTTTGAGATGAATTACCATTATGTTTACTGAAAATGATTTTATTTTTTCTCTCTGAATAAAAAATAAAGTATATAAAAAAAGAAAATGTAATTGTAGTGTGTCTTTAAATCCATAAAGGGCTTGCACACAGAGAGATACACTCACACACACACACACACACACACACACACACACACACTATTAATTTTTTCTAGTCTTTAGTAAGTTTTCAACATGGGACAACATTACATCTGCATAGCATTATTTTTCTGGCATTTGACCTTCACACTGCTTTGCTTCTGTGGAATTTTTTTCCTTACCTCTAAGTTGTGCATCCCAGCTAATTACTTCTATAAAACTGATCAGTTAATTTACAGAACTCCTTCTACATAACATTCCTTTTGTGACATTTGACCTACATGGAATTAGAGTTTTTAAGAATGCTTTCTAAGCTCTGATTGTGTTCCTATTTAATGAATTCATTAATCTGTCACATTCATGTGTAAAATGTTTAAGCTCTGGGTATTTTAAAGTGAGCTCTTCAGAAACCTGCCATTTTCTTTGTGAAGAAGAACCTTGTGGGTTCGAAGGCCTAAAGTTTTTTTTTTTCTGTAACACTTTGTTGGTCCTTTAAAAGGTATTAAATCACCTATTTTGTGCATCTAATTTTGTTATATCACAGTCGTCAGTTCCAGCAGCAAGACATATCTTCATTCAAAGGGTGGCTCTACATCATGGGACACGTTCAGGTGAGTGAGAGTGTGGGTGTGTGTGTGTGGGGTGGGGGTTACTGAGTCAGTGTTGGGGTAGGATGAATTGGGATCTGGGGAGTCAGATCTCTGATGGACCATTTCCTTTTTTTTTTTTTTTTTACAGGTTTACAAAAAAAAGATCAATGAGGAATATTTTTTTTTATTTCAGGGGGACAGAAGCTGGCAATGGTGATTGGGCACCCTAATGTTGGGATGACCTTCAGTGGCACCAGGGGTGGGCACACCAGTGCTGCCATGTATATTATGGTAAGGTGCAGGTGGTCTGGAGGGGAAGGAGTCAATAAAAGAGGTACTTGGGGTGGTCACCGAGTCCGTTTAATGTATATATATATGTATTACATTTTATGTATAAAATAAACATTGGAAGGGGCAGGCAATATGTGCAGCAGGGGGAAAAAAGTGGTACCTGGAGTGAGCACCCTAATCCACTTAAGAAATATTAGATAGATAGATAGATAGACAGACAGACAGACAGACAGACAGACAGACAGACAGACAGACGGGTGGATGGATGAACAGACAGATGGATGGATGGATAGACAGACAGACAGAGAGGCAGATAGAGTGAACGCAAGTGAGAGATAGATCAGGGGATTAACCACTCACTGCTCCAATTGAAGTCAGCAGCACAATTCCATCTGAGGCTTCAGTATTCAAGAAAGCCCTGTTGTTTTAACAAAAGAATAATACGAAAGAACTATAGTTCTTTAGTATTATCCCTCTAAGCCTGCTGCCTCACTGCTTGAACTGAAACCGGCAGTGCAACTGCATATGAACATCCAAAATTTCCAGCAAAAAAAGGCCTTATGGTCTATCAAGTCTACTCGATTGTGGAGTTGGCAGCCCTTATACTGCAGCTGCCCTTCCCCTCCCTTCCCTCCACCATCCAGTGACCTTCCCTCTTACTCTGTCCCATCCCCTTTTGAAACAGTCCATTGTGCTACAGGATACACTTCCTCTGGCAATGTGTTCCACCCAGACACCACCGTCTCCATAAAAAAGAATCTCCTCATGTCCCTCCTGAACCTTCCCCATTCCAATCTCAGATCATGCACTTGAGTGTCCCTGAACCCTCCTTAGTTTGAAAAGCCCCTCCATGCCCATCTTATTTATTCCCTTTATGTACTTAAAGGTTTTAATCATGTCCTCCCATGCCTCCTTTCTTCCAGGGAGTACATGTTCAACTCCCTCAGTCTACTCCCATAGGGCAAGTCCCCTAACCCCTGGATCATTTTTATTGCCCTATTCTGCACCCCATCCAGTAACCTAATGTCCTTCTTCAGGTACAGTCAACAGAACTGCATGCGGTACTCCAGATGTGGTCTAACCAGTGACCTATATAGCGGCAGGATCACCTCCCCCTCCTGGAGGGCATGCCTCTGGCAATACAACCCAACATTCTGTTGGCCTTTGCAGCTGTCTTTCTACACTGTGCTGAGTTGTTCTTTGCCCCATTATGATCACCCCCAGATCATTCTCCTCTTCTGTCTGGGCTAGTTGAATCCCCCATAGCTGTTAGCTCCTCCATGGGTTTTTTTGGGGCTGAAATGTAGCACCTTGCATTTCCTGGCATTGAACCCCCAAGAGCCAAGTGTCCAACCAGGCCTCCAATATTGCCAGATCATCTTGCAACCCCTGCCACCCTTCTTTTTTTTAATACTCAGTTTACTGAATTAATGTAATTGTAAATAACATTATCACCCTCAAGATAAACAAAAAACAGATAATATACATGAGAACATAAAGGTCTCCACAAAAACAATAAATTTTAATGTACAGTCCTCGCAGTTACTTGCAGCAAAAAATAAAGGCAGAATTCCAAGGTTATTGAAAGTGGAATTCATCCATTCAATTTTCATTTTTCACATTTATGTTGCTGCTAATGGATGAACCAATTACATTGACCCTTTAATTTTGGCAACCCAGAATCTCTTCCTTTTCAAATGAGAAGTCCAAGGTTGCAGTAAAAATGACAGTAAATTGAAGAACACTTAATATGTCTGTCCATGAAATGCTATGTGGGCTATATTACTCTCGGTTAATAAAAGTGGAAGTAGGCTCTAGGCCTATCGAGACCACTTTCCCCACAAAAGTGGGAGGTATCTAAGTATTACTTCCCAACAATAATCTATCTAGCTCAATTTTAAACTGTCTGCATGATGTCTGCTCCATTACACATTGTGGTAAGGAATTCCAAAGCCCCGCGGCTCTCACAGTAAAATAACATTTTCACTTATTAGTGAATGCCCTAGGTATTTGAATTTGCCTGTCATTACATCTCAGGTCATATACTTTGTCCAAATATTTTAATCCACATGAATTCTTAAGATTTTCATCATTTAAAATATTAAACAGCAACAAGTCGCCTCTATCCCACCTCATCTGTAAGTTATATAGTCCTAATGATTTTACCCTTTCTTGATATGTAAGATGTCTTATTTCTGATATTAAATTTTGTCATTCTTCTCTGTAAGCTTTCTGACATTTTTTTATCTTTTTCCAAATGTGGTGCCCAGAAGGAAACTGCATAATCAGTGTAAGGTCTAACATACGACTTATATAATTTTGTAATGCATTCTTTATTTCATGTTATGAACAATTTTCTGATAGCAGTAATAATACAGTTACCTGTTTGGATTACTTTATTACATTGATTACTCCAACTAAATTTGTTATTTACTATGACTCCTAGATCTTGTTCATAACATCCTTTCTTAATTTCTTTCCCACACAAGATATAATCAGTATTGGGGTTTCTTTTCCCTAGATGCATGACTGAAAATTTTTCTGCATTAAAAAAAACATGTTATTGTCTTTTGCCCATTTTTCAATAATCAGCAGATCTTTTTTTAATATATTTATTTTTATTTCAGTGTCTGCTTCTGCTGAAATTTTAGTGTCATCTGCAAATTTACTTATCTGACTTGAAACACGCAAATGTAAATCCCCGTTGAATATACCAAAGAGAGTAGGACCCAGGACAGAGCCCTGTGGCACGCCACTTGTTACAAAATGCTACCAGAGATTATAACACCTATCCTAACTTTCTGTGATCTGTTCTTTAACCAATCCTCGACCCATCTAACAGTATAACTGTTAAATTCTAACTTTATCAACTTCATAAGTAATAAATCATGTGATACCTTATCGAATGCGTTTTTAAGGTCCAAGAATATAATATCCACTGGAATATTTTTATCCACACTAGCGTTGATGTTCTCATAAAAGGTTACCAAATTTGTTGTATATGATCTACCTCTTCTAAAGCCATGTTGTGTATCGTCAACTATTCCCTTTGTTGTTATTTCTTGATCCATTTTTTGTTTTAATGTTCTTTCCATAGTTTTACACAAAACAGATATTAAACTAATGGGTCAATAGTTATCAACCCTTATTTTTGTTTCCCTTTTTTTGTATTGAAATCACAGTAGCCAATCTCCAGTCCTCTGATACCTCACCATTCCTGTATGATTTATTAAAAATAATATGCAAAGGACACATGAGTGCATCCAAAGTATGCTTTATGAAAAATTTATTTATTTTATTGGGCCCTGGTGAAGAGGTATTTTTTAAGGACATAAAAGCATCTTTTATTTCCCCTATAGTTATCTCCTCATATTTACTTGTATATGTATAAACCATGTTATATGTAAGAGCTTTACTTGAAAACACAGAACCAAAGTAATTATTAAATATATTTCCTATATCAGACCCATTATTAATTTCTATCCCCTCATTTACTATTGTGGTTATGGGAGAATTTGAATTTCTATTATTATTAATATATGCATAAAAAGCGTGTGTTCCATTAGTGATTAACTCAAAGAGACAAATTAAACAAAAGAAAATTCGTAAGTGTAAAAACAATATTCTGGGCTGATCTTAAGAAAGATCAGCATTACATAAATCCCATCTCATCCATCTGTTCTGAAATTTCTAGGCCTGTTGTTGTAAGTTAAAAGTGATTTTTTTCCATTTTTTGAATATGTTGCATAATTGTCTGCCACTCAGATACTGTAGGTGGATCCTAAAGTAACCACTTTTTAGTGATGACTTTCAGGGCTCTAGCCACAAGTATCATCCAAAAATACTTGGCCTCTCTTCCTTTAAGCTGTTCAGGGAAGACACCCAAGACTAAATGAATGGGGCCTAAGGGCAAAGAGATACCAAAAATATGAGCTAAATGTGAGGATATGAGTCTCCAGAATTCCACAATGGTAGGGCAGAACCAAAATATGTGAGCTTGTGAAGCATGACCTTCTCTGCAGTTTCTCCAGCATCTTGGTGAGACTGACCCATCCCAGTGGGTAACTTAAGCTGGGACCAGAAAATATCTGGACCATAATTTCCATTGGAAATCTCTCCAGAGAGGGGATGAGGATGTCTTCTACATATTTTGCCAAATACTGGCCCACTGTTTGTAATTAAGATCTGAAGATCATCCTCCCATCTAAATTTCAAATAAGTGGAAAAGTAATCCTGGCCCCTTAAATAATTTTGATATAGAAGAGTAATGGCTTTCTCCCCATGTGGAGATGCCATTATCTTCAGAAATGGAATGTCAGCTACTGATCCTTGCATTTCTCAGGTCCAATACCCAAGTCAGGCATTAATATAGTCTCGTAACTGATAATATCTAAGCATATAAGTTGTCTTCCAGCCAAAATTCTGTTGGGCCATCTCAAAAGATATGACTGTATGTGCCTGAAGTAGGTGTCTGGGCATTGCTATTCCCCTCTTAGTCTGTTGCTCAAAGCCTGGGTCTATCTTGGCCAGTCCAATTGCCGAGTCATAGATCCACCACCTGTACAGCCAAGCCTGTGATTTAGAACGGCCTCTACTAATGCCCTTATGCCATCCCTCCAAAACAGCTTAGGCACCAGAAAAGACTAAGGTATTTTGAGGTACTTAGGGCAGTGAAAACAAGCGAGTTGAAAGAGGAGGGTCTGGGTGCATAACCAAGTCAATCTCTTTCCAGGGGGAGGAATAATTATCATTCTCCCAGAGGAGGGCCTCTCGCATCTGGGCCATGACCCAATACCAAAGAAGATCTAGGACAGCCAGACCACCTTGTGACTTTGGGAGATACATTAGATTTTTTGACACATGGGGTCTCTTCTTACCCCCAGATAAAATTAAAAAATAGCATCTGCCATGTCTTCCCTTCCACCCTTCTAAGTCATCCATTACTTCTTCCATCTTGGTATTGTGTGCAAACTGGCTGTTCCTGCTCTTGATGCCTATTGAGATGTCTGCTATGAAGATTCCAAATAACACTGGCCTCAGTATAGACTGTGGCACCCTGCTTGTCACTGCCCTGGGAGATGAGAGCTCCCCTCCCATCCCTACCCTCTGCTGTCTCCCTTGCAGCCAGTTCACTACCCATCCAACCATCTTTGCCCCCACCCCTGTTAGGAACAACACTCTAAATACTGCCAACAGTTCCATTCTAGATGTGCCAAAATACTGTATATTTGATTTGATTTGATTTGATTAAATCAAATCACACCAGTCATCATGTTTCATTTATCAGTATGCGACCTACAAGTCACTTCCCTGTCTCATATCAATGTTTACCACCTGCGGTCACCCTATGTGGTACCCTTGTATGTATATCCAGCCTGTATCATGTAACGTGCATTTCATGTATATACTGTTATTACCTATCTATGTTTGTACTTTAAGTGTTTATGTCACAGGTCCTCCTTGTGAATGAGCTTTCTCAATGGAGTTTTCCTGCAATAAACTTGAACTTGAACCCCTGTGCCTTCCAGCTTACTTCCTAGTCTTTAATGCAGCACCAAACTGAATGCCTTGCTGAAGTCCAGGTATAGGACATCCACTGCATGGCCCCTGTCTAATTGCCTGGTTACCCAGTCATGATACTCTACCAGGCTTGCCTGACAGGATCTGCCTGAGACAAAACCATGCTGCCTGTTGTCCTGCAGCCCATTAGCCTCTAGGAGGGAAGCTAGCCTCTCTTTCAGGATTGTCTCCATCAGCTTTGCCACAATGGATGTGAGGCTTACCGGTCTTTAGTTCCCTGGCTCATCCTTTGGGCTGCTCTTGTGGAGGGGTACCACGTGCACCATCGTCCAGTCCTGAGGTAAACTCCCCGAGGCCAGAGAGGCATTGAACACATACTGGAGTTCATACTGGAGAAATAAGAAAATCAGAAGGCATAGCCCATAAAGATTTCCCCCACAATTCAGTGGTAGTGGCAAAAACCACTAACTTCTTCTAAATACCTGTCTAATCTCTGCTTAAAACAGTCTAAGCTTTCTGCCTCCATCACCTCCTGGGGCAGTCCACTCCATGTCCTTATTGTTCGACACTTAAAACACCTTTTCCTTAACTCAGTCCTATTTAGTTCTTCACTCAGTTGCCTATCATGCCTTCTCACATGATAGGTCCTTTCCTTATATACCAGTCCCAACTCTGCTCTAACACCATGGTCCTTCAGAAATTTGTATAATGACAATAAATCCCCTCTTACCCTTCTACTCTCCAAAGACCACAAACCTAAAATGTTCAGCCTGGTCTCATATGACTCATTCTCACAACCCAAAATCAACCTTGTAAGCAATCCTTGTGGTTTTTCCAATAATTTAATATCCCTCACAAATAAAGGACCTGCTACTGTTGAGCAATAATCCGATATAGGCCTCACCGGATGTCTATACAATGGCATCAGGACCTCTCTACTCCTTGATTGAAAACCTCTCCTAATACAACCAACAATCTGCATAGCCGTACTTGCTAATTGTCTGCTATTTACTTCATTTCTGAAATCATTTTGGACATAGATGCCCAGATCCTTCTCACATTCTGAAACCCTGAGTTTTAGATCTGGCATATAGTAAATTGAATTTATATTTTGTCTACCGAGATGCATTTTGGTACATTTATCTTTATTAAACGTCATTCTGGTTTTTTTTGCCCAATCAATAATGTATAACAAATCCTGACCAAAATTAAGTCTTTCATCAAACGTATTTACCACTGCATCAACCTTAACATCATCAGCAAATTTAATTAATCTATTATTACTTAATAATTTCAGATCACTTATAAATATGCAAAACAGTAGTGGGCCCAGAACTGACCCCTGGGGTACTCCACTTGATACACAATTTAAATCGGACAAATACCCTTGAATCTTTACTTGCTGTAATCTATTACCTAACCATCATTCTACCCATCTAACTATGTTCCCACTGATTTCCATACATAAGTTTTTCTATTATTTTATAATGTGGGACTGTGTCGAATGCTCGACTAAAATCGAGCATTACAACATCAACACTACTTTCCTCATCAATACATTTGCTGACAAACTCATAAAAGGTTACTAGATTTGTTTCACATGACCTATTTGGTATAAAACCATGCTGGTTCTGGTACAAAATTCCTCTACTTAACAAAGTTTCATAAATAGCATCACTCAATGCTCCTTCAATAATCTTTACCACCACCAATGTCAAACTAACAGGATGATAATTCCCTGCATCACACCTCATTCCCTTGTTATATATAGGCACAACATGTGCCAACCTCCACTCCTCAGGTACTTCGCCATCACTCAAAGATTTTTGACCCAATATAGTAATAATAGGTATCATCACATCACTGAATTCCTTCACAAAAAATGGGTGAATACCATCTGGTCCAGCTGTCCCATCCTGCTTTAATCTCCCAACTCTTTTGGCTATCCTCTCTGCAGTTATAATATTTTGGGGATCCAAATTACTGTTACCCATATTACGCCATTCAATATTAACCTCATTCTTCCTAAATACTGCTCCAAAACTTCTACTAAATTCATTGGCCATATCTATTGGTTCAGAGGTCATGACTCCATTTATACTCAAAGGCCCAACTGTCCCCCTACTACCCTTTGTAATATTTACATAGGCAAAAAAACTTTTTTATAATCTAAATTCAAAGCTTTTCTTAGCTTTTCTTATTTCTTTCTTTAAGTTCCTCAATACTTTCCTATAGCTCTGTATAGATCTTTCTAGTTCATTAGATTTCATTTTTTTATTAAACATTATTTTCTTTTTCCTACACATTCTTAATATGTTCTTATTTAACATCTGCTAAGGATTCTGCCAGGACTTCTGACAGCTCATTCAGCACCCTGGGATGTATGCCATCTGGCCCTGGTGCCTTGTCCACCCTCAGTACCCTCAAGCTCTTCAGTATGCTACCCACTGGGATTTCCCCGTCTGTCACCTTCACCTCCCCATGTCCACCCTCCCACCCTCCTTCACTACAGCTCCCCCTTTCTCTTTAGTAAACACTGAGCAGAAATACTCATTTAATGCTTCTATCTGTTCTGCCCCTGTTTCCACTCACCCTTCATCCCTCTTTATCCTTACTATTTGGTCCTTACAACTCCTTTTCTCTCTGATGTACCTGAAGATGTCCTTCTCCCCCTCTTTAATGCCCTTTGCTAGCCTGAGTTCTCTGGATGCCTTGGCTGACCTGACTGCCCTTGTCACCTCCCTCAGCTCCTTCAATCATTCCTCCCTGTCCTCCCTTGCCCCTGTTTTTTGTACCTTCTAAAGGCAGCTCTTTTCTTCCTTACTTTTTCCATGACCCCCTGCTCACTCAGCTAGGCTTCTTGGCCCTAGCCCTCTTACTCTGGACCTTTGTACATGTTACAGTTGTCAGCTCAATTCCCAGTTTAATGACCTCCCACTTCTGGTTAGTGACCATGTTTGGATGGATCCTGGCCAGTTATCCCATATTATTTCCCTCATCCTCTCAAAATCAGCTCTTCTGAAGTCTAACACCCTTGTGCACATTCCTACTCCCCATTTCCCCATGTTTACCGTGAACCACACCGAGTGGTGGTCACTCTCTGCCAGCAGTTCCTCCACCCCCAGCTCCCTCACAAACTCACCATTTTTCAGCACAAGTTCTAGGGTGTTCCCTAACTTGGTTGGCTCATTGACCATCTACACTAGGAAGCTGTCCTGGAAGGCATCCAGAAGTACCTGCTTCTTCCTATTCGTGGTGGCTGGGGTACCCCAATCCAATTCCGGCAGGTTGAAGTCCCCCACAATCATTATGCTGCCCCTTCTGCACATCCTTCTGATCTGTCCCACTAGTTCACTGTCTAACTCCTCAGTCTGAGAGGGTGGCCCGTACACCACTCCCACCCTGAGGGCCCTATTTTTTGGAGTCCTGGAGCTGCCCTCTTCCCCTTCTTCCCTGACACATCTCAGTACTTCCCTCACGTACAGCTCTTTTTCCTTTTACACTGTCCCTCTGAAATATCCTAGAACCTGGTACTACCAGGTCCCAGTCATGGTAAGGGGTGGCCCATGTCTCAGTGATGGCTGCCATGTCCACCTCTCCATCTGCTGTGAGAGACTGTAACTCTGCTGTTTTGTTCCCTAGACTCCAGGCATTCAAGGTTACCACTCTCCACCCCACTTCTTTCCACCCCTCTCCCTACTTGCTCTTCTTTTCTAGCATCCCCTCCTGACCACCCGCTAAGTCCCTTGCTGCTGGTATGGGGTGGGTAAGCTCATTTGGCTTCCCTACTTATGGTTCCTGCCCAACTCCTACCCACTTACCACCCCTCTCATCTAGTTTAAATTCTCATTGTTTGTTAAGTATTCCCCCAGTTTCTGTTTCAATACCCTCCTCACTGAAGTGTAGCCTGTCCTTAGTGTAGACATCACTGCCCTCCCAGGTCCCCCCACCCACAGCCCATACCCTTTGGACTGACACCATTCTCTTAGCCACATGTTAAATTCCTATATCCTCCGCTTCCTTGCCATGCTCACCCTGGATACTGGAAGCATCTCTGAGAAAGTTACTGGTCTTCCTGCTTTCTCACAAATCAGGCCCAGCTCCTCAAACCTCCTCTGGACTACATCTACCATATTTTCCACCAGGTCATTTGTTCCTAAATGCAGAACTATGTGAGGTTTCTCCCTACCCCTCCTAGCATTCTTCAGAACAGACTGACCCACACTTTCCACTGTCATGCCTGGCATGGCCTCCACCCATGTGCCACTATGCCTCTCCCTCTTGCATCCCCATCTGATCCTTTTCAGAACTGAATCTCCCAGCACTAGGAGCCTACCTCTGTTTTCATGTTCTACTTGCCTTGTCCTTCCTTTATCCCATCCCCTTCCTCTCCACTCCTCCTCCTCCTCCAGCGCAGTTGTTCCCCCTTCCACTCCTGTTGTAATGTCCCCTGCTCTGCCCTCCTTCTCCCTTTATTCTCTGTGTTTAGCCCCCCTCTCCACCAGGCTCCACCTGCCTCCTCCCCATGATGCATCCCTACTCCTTTCTTCTCATAGCTCCACTCCCCTCCCCCTTCCCCACAACCCCCCCTTACTCAAACTATCCCCATACCATATCTCTTCAACCCCTTGGCCCCCCTTCTGTTCCTTTCTCACCTGGTCTGTCATCATCTCCTCCACCCAGCACCCCCCAACACATCCCCAAATCCTTCCAGTACTGTGACCCAATTTTTCAATGTCCCTTCACTACCACCTATTTCCTCCTTCCTTCTGCTTGCCACCCCACTGCTGCTGACTCTGCAGCTGTTATATTACTCCTTCTCTCCCATCTTCCTTTTCTCACATTTCCCACCCTTGTTTGTCCTCTGAACCCCCTGTCCTCCTTCCCCCCATCTGCCACCTTCTTCCCACAAGTCCCCCCTCTCTCTTTGATCTGCCCTCCTCCCTCGGTTACCATCCTTCCCTCCCTCCCCAGCCACTGAGTTGTCCTCCATTTATGCCCACATTCCCCTCCTAAGCTCCATTTGTAAACAGCTGATCTCGTTCTCGTTCCTAAGCTGCCTTATTTGCCTGCACACCAAACACCCTCCCACTCTCCATACAATATTCAGAAAGATTGCAGCTCCACAGTTGTTGCAGCCTACCATACTTCCTGTCTCACTTTTTGCCCACCAGTGTCCCCCCTCATTTTCAGTAGAAGTATGCCCATATCACCCCCATAACTCTGGCTGCAGCTTCACAATTCAAGAAAGTCACACTCATGAAAGAAGAATTTGGACTTAGTTTTTTTCTCTCACAGTTCTTTTGTGAGATCTCACTAAAGAAAAATGGTTGTTTTGTATGATCGCATGAAAGAAGTGTGAGAAAAACTAAGTCCAAACTCTTTCTTTGTGAGCTGAAGTTCTTTATGTGACATATCTCATGAAATAATGGTTCATTCATATGAACATACGAAAGACCTGTGAGAAAAAAAATAGTCCAAACTCTTCTTTCATGAGTCAAGGTTCTGCTTTCATGAGACTCACAAATGAAGAATTTTGATTCACATAAGAAGACTTAGGAGCCCTCGCTAAGTGTTTCACCTAGGATTTTAGTAATGTCCCCAAACCATGCGTCAGAGTTATTTTATTAAAAAAAACTCCAGAAACAAGCTAAATGGGTCCCATTTAGCTAGATTCATGTGTTTATTTTTCTTCAGGCATTATTTTTATGGGTTTTCAAGTTTTTTTGTTTGTTTGTTTTTTAATAAAGAACAAGATGACTGCCATACCAAAGAAGATTTTTTTTCTCACAAAAGAAGAATTTTAGCTCATGAAAGAAGACTCTTCTTTTGTGAGTAGGGAATTCTTCATTCATAGAAACATAAGGCAATGATGGCAAATAAAAGATAAAAGATCCATCCTGTCTATCCAAGTTCCTTATTTAGCCACAGGAACTACTGTTCCTCCATGGTCCTAGCCCTCCTTTTTGCCAACTAATATATACTGCTGCTTTAACAGTCACTTATTTCACAATTTTTGGCTAGGAAATATCAATGGCTGTGGGATTAAAACCCAGTTCTTCAGGTTTGCAACTAAGTGCTCTTAACCACTATACTATACTGCCTCTCTTTCATATCAGATGTATAAATGAAAGACCCTACTGAGCATGCTCAGAACTGAAATTCCATAACCTTATAACTCATGAATGGAATAATATGTTTTCACCAAACCAAAAAAATACATCTTTCTAGGGCAAGCCTCTTCTACCCTGAACATTTCATAATAAAATTCCAGACCATCTAGGCTGTAAGTTAGGCCAAAAAAAAACTCTGATTTTTCCACATTTTGCATTGTTCGGATCTTGGAATCCGGACATCTGATCATCACAAAACTTGCCAGATCAACAGACCTTGCCACCTAGACAGTACATGCAAAACTGCATGCAATTCCATTGAATAGGGCAAAACTATTAAGTTGCAAAGTTAGGGGGTTAACATTAAACACCCTACTAATTATAGGACACTACTGCACCCCTATTATTTATAAATATATATGTGCGTATACACACACACATATACAAACAGATACACACACAGCAACCAGCCAGAATCAAACAAAAGTCATGTCACAAATTCCTACATGACAAAAGGGCTTACCTGCCATTGAATTGCACTATTCCCCAAAACATATTGTAGCACCTTGCAGAAATACTGCAAGGTACTGCACTGTGTTCTTGCTGACGCTGCTGTATATTGCAAAAAACTGCATCAATGCATTTATTAAGGCTAAAACACAAAGCATACAAAGTAAGGACATTAAAAATTAGGGTTAGTAGTCTGACACTTTAGCAAATGGGTGTTGTGGTATTCCTAAGGGTTTATTTATATATTTATTTTTATTTAGTTTTTGTTTACCGGGGGGGAGTGTCAGCCATAGAAATGACTATTTTCAGGCATGACCTGGGAGGTTACAAACACAAACAGTGCAGTACAAGGTAATGGTAGGGTGCTGCTTTAGACAGCAGCAGCATGGTACAGGTAAACAAAATACAATAGCGGTGAAAGAACAGTCTGATTACAACAGTAGGATACAGATTTACAGTGACATGTTACAAATAGTGGATACGGCAGACAATCATAATTGCCTGGCTGACAGGAACTAGTACACGCCCAGGCTAAGTGCCAGAGGCAAATTGAACAAACACATCACATATGAGCTAAGCTAGTAAATAGCTAAAATCCATTTAACAAAACCAAAAAGTGGTTAATGAAAGTAGGTGCAGAAAAATGACAAGGGGCCAGTAGTAGGGGGAGAAGGAGGTGGTACCAGAAAAGTCGGGGGGGGGGGTCAAAGCACATTCAATGGATAGGTTTGTATAGGTGATACCGATAAGCTTTCTTAAAACAGGGATGACTAGGCACAGCCTGAACATCTAGAGAGGAGAGTGCCAGAGTTTGGGGGCAGCACAGAAGAAAGCACAGGTTCCCTTGGAGGTTTTGCATCTTGGCAATTGGAGTAGGGATTGATTGGTGGACCAGAGGCCATAGGTTTCTTATTTTGTAAACATATTTTTTTAAAATAATTTTTAAAACATTAAGAGGTGCATGAAACATCCATGTCAAACAAGTACAGTACCAATCAGAAAAACACATACACCATCACAAGGCCAGAGTAGGTGGTATAATTAGAAAAACAAAGCTTCATGGGAACTCGATGCTGCAGTGAGTTCCCAGTATGCCTCCCCAGAAATCTATATCCTTGCAATGTACAGAGATCAAGAATTGTGATGGCTGAAGTGATTCCAAAAGGAGCAGCAGACCATCCCTGCCATAGGTATAACCCATATTCCCCCACCTCAGGCTGTCCAAACCCCCCCCCCCATTCAGCAGTGCCTCTAAGGAACAAAACTGTGCTTGTGTTGCATCACATCACATATATTGCCCAAGTGTTCTAGTGCTATGTAAAAGTGTTCAGCTTGTCATTCCAGCTAAAGGTAACCCTCTCCACCTAATAAATGGAAATGAACCATTTCCCTCCATTGAGACAACCCCAGGACTTGGCCTGTTAACCAATTTCTGGTAGCATGTTTCCTATAGGTTTCGGTGGTCACGCGATGCAGAGCTGGCATTAACGTAATATCAGCACTGTCTTGTCACACAAAACAAATGATACAGCAATGTTTCTATTGTGCCATTTCTCAATTGCTACAAAATGAAGGAGTCCAGATGTCATGTTGGTGTTGCTAGACCATGGAGGCAGCTGAAGATAAAAAAAGACTGCAAAGAAGAGGCCCAGAAAAGGGAAAAACTTACCACCTGTGGAGACAATGCACAGCAGTGGAAAACACAAGGCCTATGGTAAGAGACACTCTACCTGTTCGTGTGTTACAATATCTGTATCTAGTACTTCAGTAATTTAGAATAACACAGACCCCATGGTTGGAGACGCTCTACCAGTACTGTATGTTACAATATCTATTTATAACAGTGCAGTAATTTAGGATAACAAAGTACTGATGCTAAGAGACACTCTACCAGCACTGTGTGTTACAATATTTGTATATAATATTGCACCATCACACTCACAGGCAAGCCTGATGAGGTTGAACTGCCCCCCCAACCAGAGTTTTGGTCTTGCAGTTCCCCCAGGCCTCATACCAACTGGAGGCAATGAGCTCTTCAGCAGAATTCAACTCATCCCCCTTTCTCCCTGTACTATTGGTCTGCAATACTCCCAAGCCACAACTGGATGGATGCAGTCCAACCTACAAGTATCTCATACCAATTGTTCTACCGAGACCTCTTAAGAGGAGTCCGACAACAAATCCCATCCTTCATCCCACATGTGCACACCATCCTTGGCGTAAAGTCCCTGGCAGTGGGAGTTACTGTCTTTGTGCTGAACCACAGTTCCCCCAATAGACTCCATGAACGGTAGCATTTCCCTATTGATGTGCATGCATGCCAAGTCCATAGCTTTAGTTAGTGCCTTGGCATACTTCCAGTGCATCTGTTGAATTAGGTGGTTCAATACATTTTATTGGACTAACATAGATGTTACAAAAAGAAAGCAATGTCTAAGATTTTAGACCAACCAAGTTCTTCCTCGGAAACTTAACCTGTCTTAAAGTCTTCAAGACTTAAAGTCTCTGAGGAAGGACTTGGTTGGTCTAAAAGCTTAGACATTGCTTTCTTTTTGTAACATCTTTGTTGGTCCATTAAAATGTATCAAACCATTTGTTTCTGGATCTGTTCTTACAAGGACCAATATGGCAACTAATCTGTTTCTGTATATCTGTTGAATTAGGTGAGACCAAATGATCAAGGTCTTAGACCACTATTCCTTTATGGATCATATGTCCTTCTTCATTGTTAGGAGCAGATAAATTAACTTCCAGAACCCCAGGTGGTTCCCGCCCAGATGGATCATGAGGATGTCCAGTAAGTGCCCTGTCCAGGCCTCTGCCACCAACCTGGGGAGAAGTTCCTCCCCACACATGTCTCTCTTGCCCATCCAGTGACTCTGCATCTTCAGTCATGGTGTCAATAGGTTCTTCCCCTCAAGGCTAATAGGCTACTCTCTCCACCACCCAGTAGATGGAAGACCATATATAGATGCTATTGAAGTTAGCAACAAATGTCTCCCATGCCTGAGATCCTTTCAGAACCCTTCCATCACTTGAATCCAGTGACAGGGTTTGAGCCCCTGCCCCAGCTTCACCATCCATCACAAGAAGGTCCTCCCCATGCAAAGGATCCAACAGGTTAAACTGAAGTTTGCCACTATCTGTTCAAGTCCCACAGTGTTATCTTTTTGGCAGCTATGACCTTTCTCAAGAGAAACCTCATCTATCTTGCCATTAGGCAAGTGACACTCTTGCTTCTTTGTGTCAATCTCTATGCACAGGAAGGTCATCACCAAGCTTGGTACCTTGACATTTCAAGGGGCCAGGGGCATGCCAAACTGATCACGCAGTTCTATGAAAGTGCCCAGTGTCTGCCTGCTGACTGAAGAGTAATCTTGGCCCACAAACAGAAAGTCAGCCAGGTAGTGGATGATGCTCTGGTTCTCTGAGGACTGAATAGTTATCCAGTGAAAAAAGGTACCAAAGTCTTCAAGCAGTGCACAAGCTATTGAGCAACTCATGGGCATGCCATTGTCCACATAGTACTTCCCCTCAAATCTCATCCCCAACAGGTCCTGGTCTGCTAGATGAACTACTAGTAAGCAGAAAGTTGACTATGTCTGCCTTTGCCATCCAGGCATGTAAGGCCCTGCTGCTCACACCACATCAACCGCCCTGTTGAATGATCCATATTGAACCACCATGAAGCAGGGATCAATATGGTCATTAATTGAATTCCTCTCCAAATGCAACAGAGGGTTGATCATCTTAAATTCCCCTGGGACATTTTGAGGCACTAATGTGGACACCCTGAGATTCGGCAGTGGAGGAGCCAAATATGGGCCACTCACCCTCCCCAGTCACATCTTGTTTTCCAGTTTGTCCTGGATGACTTGTGGATGGTCTCTTGCAGACTTCAGATTCTCTGGTGCCTATCCCCACTGGGAACCTGTGCATGGCATTCTGAAGCCTACTGAAAAACCTTCACCTAACAGGCAGGTGGCATCATGGTCCAGGTACTGGTCAAGCCAGGGTCTAAGCCTGTCTACCCTTACTGGGGTGGGCAGGCTTGCCTCCCTGGGACTTACTGAATTTTTATGGAAGGTCAATTGCCTCCCTTTGGAGGTTTCTTGGAGTGGCACTGTACGAGGGGGTGTTGCTGCCCATAAGTAACACATCTGTTCCAAATCTGGCAGCTTTCCTTGGTACAGCTCCTCTGGTTATAGGTGAGGCATGCCTGGGAGTGGGGCCTGGCAAACTCAAACCAATGTGGCTGAGGTGTCCTAATAGGCAACACACTGTCTGTGTGGACAACTCCCCTCCACCCTGTGCATCATTTTCACCATGAGCAGTATGTCTAATACACCCCCACTCAAGCAATGTATCAGTCTGCATCCACCTCCTTTACTCTTCATCATATCTTAACCATACCACTCCCCCTTTGTGCCTATGCACCAACATGATTCTGTTGAAGTAATTGGATAGATCAAAATAATTTTCAGGGACCATTTGAATAATAGTGCTTGCAAAACAATGAACCCCACTAGCCAATTATCAAAAGTGCGTGTCACCTTCACCTTCTTCTTTTCAGAGTCATTGGTCTTGTCTTTTTTGTCTTCCTGCTTTCCAGGGTGACTGAGCAAGGAAAACATATAAATGTATTCTCATCTCTGGATCTACTGCCAGGCCTTTCCATCAGGTTGGACCCCACTGGTTGCAACACACTGATGAAGTGACCAGGGTCACTCTCTGATGCTGCTGCTGACTTCATCACTGCACTGGCACCTGCTGCACCCATGGGCACCTGGTCTGCCCCACCCTTTTGCTGTTGGTCCTAGATGGATGCAGCAAACTCAATCATCAGGTCCATATGCTTGTCCAGCCTTTCATCCATGGTGGACCCTTTTATGGCCTCTGTCTGCTTTGGAGCTGGGCCTGATGAAGCCAGGTCTTCCACCTCCATTTCAGATGCAGGTGGGATGGGAGCCTCCACCTCCCTGATGTCCAAATCTCAGTCTGATGGGGCCGATTCATTAGTCGCCTCCCTGGGCTCAGTCGGAGGAGACAACCCATGAGGAACCCTGCTGAAAGACCTACTCACCATATTTCTAAACTCTTCGTCTGATATCTGATGAACCCCTGTATTACACTTACCCTCCTTTGATTTCCTGGGCACCTTCAGCGGGTGTGCTGCTGGCTTCTTTTCTGGCCGTGTTTTCTTTGCCATCACTCTGGTCCTTCTAAGAGTGCTGGTCCCCTCCAAGCAGGCTTCAAGTCAGTTGCACTCATTCTTCTTATTACATATCTCTCAGAGGTGCAACTCCAGGGCATAAGTCACCACTGCCTTCATGTTGGTGGTCTTGTTCTTGCTGAGCATTGTCCAAGCTGTAACAGCAAAGCTACTGTGCCCCCCCCCAAAGAAAAGGCATATTAGCAAGACTCTGACTTGTAGCCCAGGTACAATGGGGGAGGGGCTTGCCACAACTGCCTGGCTTGCTACTAATGCTCCTCCTTGTGCCCAGACAGTTCTATTCTTGTTTTATTTTTTCATCTTTTCCCAGGGCCCACCTGTGCAGGGTCCTATCAGGGTGTCTCCCTCAGTTAAGCCAGCTTAACCCCGGATCCTGGGTGTGAGAAGTTGCCCCCTCACACCGCCTGCTCTCCTGCACTGCTGGATTCTAAAAAAACTCTCATCTAGTTAATTTGCTTAAAAGTGCAATTTACTGGCAAAAATTATAAAAAAAAAAAAAAATTGGCCAGAAATTTAAAATATAAATTGTCCTAGATTAATTGCATCAATCATAGGCCTATGTTTTCCGGTATTATGAAAGAATGCGTACTTTAGAGAGTGACAAAAATAAAGGTCACACAGCTTCATTACCTACTTAACGGAGTTAACAGTAAAGTTTTAAGTGCTGGCTTATAGGGTGCAGTCAGTTGGCTGCTCTTGCTGGGGGAGGAATGCTGCTACCCACTATGCTGGCCTGTTAATTACCCACCCTTGTTTGTCTCTTCGCACCAAATGCATACCCAGATTGAATTACTGTGCCAACTGCTTCCCATGGTGTGACACCCAGAATTTTTTGCTGCCAAGACCCGACTGGCACAGCCAGCATCTCATTCCTAACAATGCACTTTCATTGAGGGAAAGCAGTAATGTGCAAGCCTCATTAGCAGCATGTATCAAGCAGCACTTCCCTGCCAGCTCACTTTACCATGGTACAACGATAACATTATTTTGTAAGTGAAGGATGGTGACTAGAAGCAGATTTTCATAAAAAACAAGGAAGTGCATAGATGAGAAAACAGCTATCTGAATTGTAAAAATTACCGGGGAAACGGAAATGTGTTACATTCTGGTATTTTTGAAATGCCAAAGTATTTATCAGTTATGGTATAGCTGGTTCAGTGACCCAGCCAGGGCATGGGGGTGTCATATGGTGACTGCAACATGGCCTGACCCTGCATCTGAATTCAGTGCCCCTTACCACAGTCCCCTTTGTGTCTACAGAAAGACCACATTCATTCAAACTTAAATTAACTAGTACAGTACTTACAGGACTCAGAACTCGTTATCTACCACACAGACGGCAAACACGCCAGACTTTTTAAAGATTTAACTTTATTCTGAAACAACATCCAGAAATTGGAGCTGTGTAGCTCAGGGAGACTCCCACAAAAGTCCTAACATTTCACACCCCTTGACAAAGTGTCCGAAAGAGGTATGAAAATTTGGGACTTTTGTGGGAGCCTACCTGGGCTACACCCCTACAATTTCTGGATGTTGCTTCACAATAAAGTTACATCTTTAAAGAGACTGGTGTGTTTGCAGTCTTTGTAATAGATAATGAGTGCTGAGTCCTATAAGTACTGTGTTACAAGTGTGGACTTGTGAGCACCATCCTCTTTAGAGCGACCCTTTTCGCATTTAAATTAATTAATTAATGCAGATATAGTGACTCCTAAAGACTGTAGTTCATATAGGAAACTCTTTCAGCATAATGTCTCGGTTATTACTAGTTTGCCTGATCCTGTTTATCTGCTATACATTTTGTTTTCTTGTAGATCCTTGATTCTATTTTTGTTTCCTCGGTTCCACGTGATGACGGCGACTGCCTAAAGGCGACCGCCACTATCATGATGTCAGAGTGGCGAAAACCTTTTTGGCAGTTTGACACCCTCGGCTCATGGAACAATGGCACTGGGGACTTCAATTTTCATGCTTTCTGTGGGGGGCTGTACCCCACAACCCCCCCGCACCCCCCTACTAAAGGATTCTGTACTCCAGGGGCGTGCATGTCAGGGGTGGTGAAAGCATGAAAAATAAAGGTTCAGGCTGGGCTCAATAAAATTGCACCAGTGCCAACCCAAACCTGGTACCTCACCCCACCTCCAGCCGCAGACCAACTCCCGACCCCATGGTGCAGCTTGGCAACCCATCACAGTGCCACCCCCTACATCCCATCTGCCCTCTCCCAGCCCACGCTGCCATGCTTGCTCCTGCACACACGCAGGTGCATATAGCGACATCCTGTCACCCATCTGCCCACCCCCATCCGTTGCCCTACCTTCCCCATCGCCATTCGAGATTTCACTGTGAAGGTATCACCATTACGGACAGCGCCCTTCTCCATGTGCCCACATCACAGGCTACCGTTTCCTTGGATCCTCACTGTAAAGCTGTGACGGAGCACCATGTGTGAATCCATAGTTCACTACCAATTCTGAGCCTCTGCCACCATGGATAAGACCAAGGAGTCACCTCATCACTTGGCAGACTATTCAATTTGCCACTACTTGCTCCAGGTAAGCCACCCTGATCTGCAACCTGGCAATCTCCTGTGGTGCCGTGGCACATGGGGTATGGAAAAGACAGTGAGAGCTGGACACTTCACAAATATTTAACCAACTATTTATTCATTTATTAATATGTTTTATTAAAGGAAATGCTCTTTTCTATCCTGCTGAAGATCCGTTTGAGGAAGCACCTACACTGCTAACTAAACCACCCAATAGGTAGAGTTCCATGGTCGTGGCAGCTTACTTGCATCCTTCTTCTCCCCCCAGGCTTTAAAAGAAAGCAACCTGCACATAGTCTGGTAGTATGCAAGTGGAGGTCATGGGAATCCAACCCAGGTTAGCTGCCTACACTGTTTGCTGCTGTTACCTCTAAGCTGTCTTGCCCACCACCTTTTAAATTGGCTGGGTGAGCCAGACCTGCTTTGTGCCACCGTTAGTCATGCTACTTAAGCCCAGCTCTAATATGCCCCTTGGGAACTACCCCCCAGCAATGAAGTCACTGATTCAGCATAGTACAAACCCTTCAGTAGTCTAGGCCTTACCTTAAAGAACAAAGCTGAATGTCGAGGTCTCTCCTACTGTGTGCTTCTTGCTGATCTGAACAAGGGGAACTGTTAGCTTCAGCTCTTTTTTACAACTCTCCCTCCACCCCCTACAGATAGCCAGATGTGGTTCCTCCTCCAGGAGTGATGCTAGGGTTTGTCTTCCAACCCTGGGGGAGGAACCTTCATGCCTAAATACAGGTTGCAGGGAAGGGGACACAGACAAAGAGAAGTCTGCTGCAATACTTTGACAGACTTTTTATGTTTCCTTGCACGTGCGCAAGAAACATTTTGCTTTACTTCAGAGAACGGCATTTCAGAGGTGTATCACGGACTAGCCCATTACATAGAAACATAGAAACATAGATTTTGACGGCAGATAAGGACCTCTTGGCCCACCCAGTCTGCCCATTTCCCTACCTAATGGATAAGCTGCAGATCCTAGTTAACCAGGAGCCTACTTCTTTCTACCCCTACCCCCTAGAATTGCCTTATGACTGCCCCATGCATGCTTGAATTCCACCACTGTTTTTGACTCCACAACCTCCTCTGGAAGGCCGTTCCATGCATCCACAACCCTCTCTGTGAAAAGAGCATTGCAGAGCAATCTACATTGGGCTCATCCCTGACAGACCAATGACCATGCAAGCAGAGTATAACAGTAGTCACACTTTCATGGGTGTAAACTTTGTGTACTTGAAAGGACTGAAGTGCTCCAGTGAGAGAGAACTTCAGTACTTTCATTTGCATAAAACCGACTAGCAAGCAGCTGAGCGACTTTATGTACTTTACTGCACTGATGATGTTATTACTAACATCATTAGTGCTGTGACTGGAAACAGTCAACAGTTCAAAACCAAGCCACCAGAAACTGCCTTCAGAGATAAAATTACCTAATCTGCTCTGGCTGCCTTCTTGACCGAAGCTGGAGAGTCACGACCGGAGGCGAAGGGAATAGCTCAGAATTTCTGAGCTAGTCCCCTTGCCTCTGGTTGTGACTCAACCGGGTTCGGTCAAGATTCTTTAAATAAAATAACTCATAAAAGTTCCTTCCTTTGTTATGGTGTTGAGATTGCTATTTTGCTAGTTCACATAGCTGCTATCATCTTTTCATACAAAACATTCCACCTCGTACTCAGTTCATAGTCCTGTGGATATGTCCTCAGTAAGGCACTAACCAGCAGCCTGGTTTCAGTAGGGCAGAATTTGCTGCTGACTAGATTTGAAGACAAGTACTCACACATTTCGGAAGGCAGCCAGTGATGGGGCAAGCAGATGTAACATGTTTCAATCCTGCCACCCTTCACGCTAATGCTACGCTGTATTTCAGCCACAGCTAGCCCACTGCCTATGCTTAAAGACCAGCTAATACTAAAGATAGGGGTCCTGCCATATATCCACTCCCAGGTCTGGAGCTGCCTTTCTTGCCACCCAGGCAGGGCTGCCTCGTCAGTGGGGTCAATGAGATAAATGCGATGATCTAGCTGGTGCTGCTTGCTGAACTCTGCCACTATGGCCTCCATCAGCAGTTCCGAACTCAGCATCGGGTCCTCTTCACACAGATTCTTCACCGAGGTGGGTACACTGGCCGTGGCATTGCTCCATATCCTGTAGCTATAAGGATTTTTAAGAATGGAGGAAAGGAGATCTCGGTCTGTGTTGCACAGTAACGTGCAGTGATGGTACAGGGATGTCATGCCCAGCTTTGCAGTGGTACCTGAGATTTTGTGGGAGCCATTCAACAGCAAGTCCTATCTCTCTGTCGGAGCAACATCCAGGTGGGTATGGATCACCTTCAGACCACGCATGTGACAAGACCCAGGTTACCCCTTCAGTCATAGCTCTTTTTAGAGGTGAAAAAAGGGAGGTTGAGATTGCCCAGGTCATGGTACACTGTCCCTCCACTGCTCTTCTTCCTCGCCAACTGGACCCCATTCTCCAGGACTAGAGAAATGCACAGTTCTATTTTATAGCACAAAGTGTTTTCGGAGAGCACCAGCTTTTTTTTGTCAGGTGTTTCAAGCAGTGAAGTATATCAGCCAACAGTAAAACAGACACTACCCACTCTCCTTCGATATCCCTACCTGTATTTATAAATATTTAAAGTGAAATAGCTGCTTCAGGCAATGTTCCAAAGAGCAGTTTAACCAGTCAAAAGGAAAACCTGTTTATCTTCATAAAAAGAGCTAATTTAGAAGCTGCAACTGAGTAGGAAGGTGTTCTAGGTGATTCTGCCCTGGGTGTTAAGATTTAACAGCGGTCCCAATCTGCATTCTTGGAAATCATTCCATATTTTTATTAAGTTATTGCAAATCCCACAGGGATGCTGACTTCTATTTTAGACTGAGATCTGGGAGTGCACATTACCAGTTAAAAGACAAAACTTTGGGAATTCAGGGGTGGGGTGGGGGTTCTGAGCCCTGCATTCCCAGTTCCAGTCAGCACCCATGCCATCCCACAAACATCCCCACCCACCCCCACACACCCAAGCAGTGGTCACACATGTGCTGTTTATGCATATATTTTAAAACACTTGAACTGCTAGGCAAAAACAAGCTGCACAGCATCCTTGGAGTTGCCCTTCATATGGTTTAGTAATTCTGCCATGCATATACGGTATGTTACTTATTTTTAATGTACCTATACTTCTTATTTTCAGTGTATCTTTACTTCAAAGAAGCTGATGAACTCAGTTATTATATAATAGATTTTAAATATAGGTGGAATGCAAAAATGGTGTAGGTGACATGAGCCATTCCAAATGTACACACACGCACACACACACACCCTCACTACTGTCTAATGACTTTGTTTCTCCTTATGCATTCTTGTGTTAAGTGAGAAAGGCTGTTTGTAAAACAAACCCCTGACTGGCCCCACTGTTTTGTTTGTATGCAATCTAAGATCCTGCATTTGTAGCCTTTTATAACCCCCCCTTCTCCCCCCCCCACACACACACACACACATACACACACACAAATGGCGGGGGCTTGTCTGATTCCTCCTTTTGTCCCAGGAACCACTAGCCCTCTAAACCATCAAACTGTGCCTTCTTATGTGTTGTATGAAATATGCACTACATTCGTGGTTAAGTTAGTATGTTACCATTCAAAGTATTATTGTATAAGGCGTCTATGCAGGCACCAGGCGGAAACTCAAACCAAGGCATGAATGGTGTCAAGATCCACCAAGTACCATGTCTTGTCTGGAGCCACGATGATGAGTGATGTCTACCTTCACTAGCTCTAGCTAGCACCAAGGATGGAGGTCAGAGATAAAAGTAGGCCTAAGTAAACAAAGGGGAGTTGTCTTACTCTATCTGAAAGCAGAGAATTTCACCTAATTAAAAAGACATGTGTTCAGTACTTTTTATGTTTCCTTGTGAGTGCTCAAGAAACATTTTGCTTTACTTCAGAGAATGTAATTTCACAGATGTGTCACAGACTAGCCCAGTGCAGAGCAATCTACATTGGGCTTGTCCCTGACAGACCAATGATGACAGAAGCAGATTATGACGGTGGTCACAGTTTCGTGGGTATAAACTTTGTGTACTTGAAAGAACTGAAGCGCTCCAGTGAGAAAGCGCTTCAGTACTTTTATTTCCTAAAGCTGGCCGGCAAGCAGCTGAGCACAGGACCGGCATCTGGCATATGCGAACAACATGGACTAAGAGAAGTAACAACAAGCTGCCCCAAAGTAGCAGCCTGAGCAAAGAGATATTTTTGATAGTGAAAAGTTACTGCTCCCTCCCTCTACACTGTGCCACCCCTACGCTCCATTGCCATCCTGGTAGGAAAAAAAAATCTTCCTCTGTGCGCTGTACTACCCTGCATTCCCCATACCATCAGCGTATGTGTGTATGTGGTCTTCCCTCTTCCTCTTTTCTGTGATTCCATCATTGATACTCTGCTGGACCTATGCATGCCCCAGTGTTTCCTGACACTCTGCAGGACCTGTTCATGCCCCAGTGTTTCCAAACAGTACGCTGAACCTGTGCATGCCCCGGTGTTTCCCAACACTCTGCTGGACCTGTGCATGCCTCAGTGTTTCCCGACACTCCACTGGACCTGTGCATGCCCCAGTGTTTTCTGACACACCACTAGACATGTGCATGCCCCAGAGTTTCCCAACACTGCTGGATCTGTGAATAGCCCCAATGTTTCCTGACACTGCACTAGACCTGTGCATGCCCCGGTGTTTTCCGATGCTCTGCTCGATCTGTGCATGCCCCAGTGTTTTCCAATGCTCTGCTGAATCTGTTCAAGTCCTGATGTTTCCCAACACTCTGCTAGACCTGTGCATGTGCCGGTGTTTCCCGGCACTCAGCTGGACCTGTGCATCCTCCAGTGTTTCCCAACACTCCATTGGACTTGTGCATGCCCCAGTGTTTCCTGACACTCTGCTACACATGTGCATGCCCCGGTGTTTCCTGACAATCCACTAGACCTGTGCATGCACCAGTGTTTCCCGTCATGTTTGCAAACAGACTGGCATCTTGGACAGCCAGAAGTGTTACAATCCCTTGACCACAGAACTCAAAAGAAACACTTTCAAGCACTGTGCCCTTGAGTCTTGGAGTCTGACCATTTCATCCCCGACCCCCTCCGCCTGCGTGGCAATGTGTGGCTTTCTGTCCCCCAATTGTCAGAGATCTATTACAAAAACAAAAACACAAAAAAATGTTTGTTTACTGCACTTATGGCAGCAATCCTTTCTGTCCCTCCCCCAGAATTGTTCCTGATTCCCTTGTTGCTCTCATTATGGACAGCACCTACACTTTTCTTGCCTCTGCCTCTCACTGCCATTATTTATTTAAATAATGCACAGTCAGGCATTTAAACATAGCAGCGATACAGTTTAGCTTTACCTGGAGGCACTCACTGCCTCCCACTGGTACCCGGTTCTGCACAAAAAGCCCACACTTAGCATTTATGTTTATGGTGTGGCTCAGCTGAGGAGACTGAACGAGATTGTCACTCTTCTTCTTACAGCAGCTTCCTGCTGCCTCTTCTGTTTTGTAGCCCTTGAGAGCAGATGCATTTTCCACTAGAGTGACAGCTTGGGTAGGTGGAGGGAGTCACTCATAAACTGACCTCCTCCATCTCCCAACGTGTTCTGTCCAGTCCTCTCCTGCTCACATGGAGCAGGCCACAGCCTGAGTTCCATACATGATGGAAGTAGAAAGCAATGCCTGGCACTCATGCTGTCACTTGCTCTAGTTCCTGCTGCTGTTGCCATAGCTTCAGTGCATCCTTCTCCTCCTTGTACTCCACCTCCCTGCCTATTAGAATAATATTGGGGCCCAGAGACCTCCACTATCCCCAGGGAAGGGGTCTTATATTTTATTTGAATGCAGTGGACATTGGCCACCAGGGTTGTTATGTTTATAATTTACTGACCTCTTATGGGACAAATCTTGCACCCTGCACAATCAATGCTAAATTATTTTATTCATGCTGGACCACTAGCCCAAAAGAGTTTCGACTAGCCCACCTAGGTTGATACTATTAATTACTGACAATGGGCTGATAAGTGGTTTCTGCTGTACCCCTTCCCCCCACAACATTTTTCTCTTCTCTTTTCCTGTTTATTATGTTATTATCTTTCTCTGTGTTTCTATCTTTTTCTGTCTTCCTACTTTGTCCTATCTGTAACTTTTTATCTAATGCTCCCCTTTTCTTTACTCCTCTGATGTCATACACCCTTTCATATCTCCACTCTCTGTCTCTGTCCTTTCTACTGTATTTTCTCCATATTAATCTATTTTTTTCATTACTTTAACAGGTCTGACAGAACACTAACTCCTTCCCCATCAGATAAATATTACTCTGTTAAACCTGTCCTATCCTTCGTATTTACTTTCTAAGAACTAATGATTTTTTGTT
The DNA here is from genome assembly GCA_016271365.2 of Neoceratodus forsteri. NCBI lineage: Eukaryota > Metazoa > Chordata > Ceratodontiformes > Ceratodontidae > Neoceratodus > Neoceratodus forsteri. The sequence goes on from CM057450.1 coordinate 1,022,875,004, forward strand.
ACCCCTTTCCTATATTTTATTTTATAGGTCCAACAGACATCACTCCTTCAAAACTCCTACAGTAATTCTTGTTCCCTCGTACCCAGGTAACAGACCCTCAGCATATTACCTGTACTTTGTGGTTTAAGTGTAATGATTTAGCTGCGCATGTTACAGTGTGTGTGTGTGTGTGTATTAAGGTGATGCGTAATGCAGCACTTTTTTTATTGCATGAAAGTTTGTTATCTGTTAGGTGCTATGCTGTACAGTTGTCACAGATAAATACACAGAAGCATAGACAATGATGGCAGAAAAAGTCCAATGGTCCATCCAGTCTGCCCGAGTTCTCTGTTTATCCCTGGAACCGATGATAGTGGAGGACTACAAATCCACATAAGTAACATTGCAGTACATCATAGAATTAGCATACATTATGCTATTACATTTTTGCTACACTCTGGATATTTACCCTATCCCTTGCTCTTGCGGGGGATGTTGAGACTAATCCTGGTCCCACTCAGGCCTCTGATCCCACCCAGTCTCTCCCTTTGCACCGTCTGCCCCAATCAGATGGCCTCACCTTTGCTCACATTAATACTAGGAGCCTCTTGGCCAATCTCCCTGACCTGGAGGCATGGATCAGAGTGAACAACCCAGATATCTTAGCCATCTCTGAAACATGGCTTAAGCCCTCTGTTTCTGCTTGCCAGTGCTCCCTTCATGGATATAAAATGCTTTGTGTGGCTCGTACTAGTGCTAAAAGAGGCGGAGGGCCTGGCACTCTACTACAAAGCTCACCTGAACATCACCATAATGCATGATTCACCTATTGCCAACTGTGAGGTTCTCCATTCCCTCCTACTGCTTGGAGGCATTAAAAAACGTCATATCATCTGTGTGTGTGTGTGTGTGTATATATATATATATATATATATATATACACCTCCCAGAAACTCTAGGCTGGGGCCCGGGGAGTTCATGGAATGTTTGCTGGGGCTCGGGGAGTTCATGGAATATTTGCTATCAGTGTCTGGGAAAAGTGACATAATCTGTCTTGGGGATTTCAACCAAGACTGGGCTGGACCTAGCTCCTCACTCCTATCCTCCATGGTAAGCAAGACCAACCTCTCTCAGCTAATTCAGTAGCCCACTAGGATCTCCCATGGTGGTGCCTGCACCTCTCTCCTTGACTGGATCCCAACAAATAGAAAGGAGTTTATTACCTTGGACAGTGTTCTCCCGGACACCATAAGTGATCATTACCCAGTTTACTGTATATGGGATACCTCCTCCCCCTCCTTCCCATCAAAAGTGTTAACTTTCTCCAATCTCTCCAACCTTGATATGGAAGCTTTCACTCACAATCTTGGCATAGTTGACTGGTCTCACCTCTACTATACTGATGATATAAACATAGCTACAGGCTATTTCAACTCTGCCCTACTCTCGCTGCAAAAGAGACACTTCCCAGTCACCACAAGAAGGGTAAAAGGGAAGGTTACCAAATGGCTCACACATCCCCTGCTCCACCTTCTGAAACTTAGGGATAAACTGTGGTCCACATGGAAGGCCTCCCATCTACTTACTGACTTTGATGCCTACAGAGCCTTACAGAACACCTGCAAAAAGGAGATACACCTGGAAAAAAGCTCTTATTACAGGAATCTCCTAATGTCCTCTGCCTCCAACCCTAAATGGTATTGGTCCCAAATCAAGGAAACACTTGGGAACAACAAACCTCTGACACCTACAGATATGTATGTAAATGATGCCCACTGTAACCATCTGCTCACAATTGTCAATGCTTTTAACTTCCTCTTTTCCTTGCTATCTACTCTTACCCAAAAAGCCTGGCCTGCTGCTTCTCCCAGAGCCCCCACTCCCCTACCCTGGACTGGCCCTGGTCACATACCATGAAGTTCTAAAGCTACTCAAAACTATTATGGCTAGAGGCAGCCCAGGCCTTGATGGTATTCATCCTGGGATTCTTAGGCAGTTTGCTGCCTGGCTTGCAGTGCCCATAACCAGGCTCTTCAACCTCTCTATCAGCATTGCCTCAGTCACCTTGGTATGGAAAACAGCTAGAACTATTCCCATTTTTAAGAAGGGAGATGATAAACAACTGTCCAACTACTGCCCCATCTCACTTCTCCCCACACTCAGCAGGCTACTTGAGAAATTAGTACATCGACAGGTCTCTGAGTACCATCTTAAATTTAATCTTCAATCCCCTACTCAACATGGCTTTAGGGCTGGGCACAACACCACCACTGCCTTGACCCAACTTATCAGTCATGTCAAAGGTAATATGGACAACAGCCCACTCACAGAAGTAGTGTTCATTGACCTTTCTAAAGTGTATCCACCACCCGCTTATACTGACTAAGCTACAAACCCTAGGAGCCACTGACTCTACCCTATCCTGGTTCGGTAGTTACCTGGATAACTGCTCGCAGGCTGTTGCTTTCCATAAGGCTCTCTCTTCCCCCATTCCTATCACCCTCGGTGTTCTACAGGGTTCCATACTTGGTCCTTTACTCTTTTCCCTGTTCCTCAATGATATTCCCAGTCCTTCTCTTCACAGTAGCATGCTCATGTACGCTGAAGATCTTTTGCTTTATTTTTCATCAAAATCTATTGACGACATAAACCACAAACTTTCACATGACTTTCAATACCTTCAGTCATGGCTCTTGGATAACCATCAAATCCTAAACATAGGTAAAACCCAGGCCATGCTTTTCGGATCCTCAAATAAAGTGCCCTCTGAGGCCCCTAAGCTCCTTGTCCACTGCAATGATGGTACCACGATCACAAACACTTCTACTTTCAAATACCCCGGGGTTACGCTTGACCCTGCTCTTGATTTTTCGGTGCATGTCAATGAGGTTTGTCAGACTGTCAGTGCAAAAATAGGCACTGCCTATTGAATGTGCCACTCACTCACACTGTCAGCCAGGCTATCAGTAGCTAGAGGAGTACTACTCCCTCAACTCTTTTACGCCTTCCCGGTTCTTTACCCTGCCAATGCCAGTGTGCTCTGCAAGTGGGACACTTCCTATAATAATATCTGTAGATTTGCCTTATCAGCCCCTCATCTAACTCATCACTGCCTACACTACTCTGGCTTAAACTGGCTGTCTCCTAAAGACATCCGAACATATACCCTAGGGTGTCTTGTTGACTCCCTTACTAGACCTCCTCGTCTGGTCTCTCTGGCTGACTTGCTTACCCCTTTCTCTCACTCCTGCACCCTTAGGTCCTCTTCCATCCCAATGCTCTCAGTACAGCCCTTTGATACCAAATGGGAGAACAGGCATTCTCCCATTATGCTCCTAAGTTCTGGAACTCGCTCCCCCCACAGGTTAAAAACTCCACCTCCCACCTTTCTGTTAAGCGTTCTCTGTTCTCTCACCTCTATGCCCTAGGTAACTGCAAATGCACATAGATGGAACTGCCACTAAGTCTCCATGATAGGTAGCTGTCAATGTATAACTTACCTTATTGTATATTATTTATGTGTTTCAGTCTTTTCACTAAGCTTGGCTAAGGACTGATAATGAGTGTGCTTATCCACTAGCCAATCACATCTCTTATCTCACACAATATTGTGCCTGTATAATTGTCTGCATGACCAATCCTATGATGCACAGCAGTTGAGAACTATGTGCCTGTGATTTGCAGAGCTCCCATGTCTTTTAAGAACTGTACTCAACCTGTACTATAATGTTTTTACTATGTTATTGTTATTATTTGTGAATTTGTACAACTGTGCATATCTGTATTCTCTATTTTGTATTCTCCCGGGTCGTGCCTGAAAATAGGCAGGATTATTGCCTAGCACACTTACCCAGTTACCAAAAGCTAATAAATATACTAATGCTATGCTACTTGTGTGACTAAGCACCACCTGAGTGAGCACTACATTGTTACCTTGTGCATTACTCAGCAGTAATAAATCAGGGCAAAAGTGATGAGCTTATGACCCACTTACAGTAGTTACAGACCAGCTTGCACTACTCGAGGTTAGATGGTATGGCTGTGCAGTTGTCTTTTTCTTTTACCAGTTTGAGTTGGGGGGCTTTACCCCCCAACCCCCATGTTTTTTGAATTTAACAGGGAGTTGTGAAAAGTGAAGTCCCCACAACTCAAATTAACTGATAAAAAGACATACAGGGTCATACTAATGAACCCCTAGTAGCACAACTAGCATAAGTGGTTCCATAGGTCTCTTCTAATGATGAAATTAGCATAGCAGAGTGGTAGGCAAGCAGATTGAGAGTGTGTTTAGTGGTGGAGGGAGCTTAATAGTGTAGGTCAATGTGGCATCAAGTGTAACATAGTAGCAAAAGAGTGCAATGGGGTCCATAATCCTCCTTTATTGCCCTGTGACCTACTGTCCCTCCAAGGTCCTAGCCCTCTTCATTCTCCTCCCAGTGTTTACCACACTGAGCAACCATGACCTACTTGCAGCAGCACAGCTTGGAGACTATACATCACTGTATTTGTCAAAAGCCATCACCTGCCCTTTAACCCGGACTTCAGTCCCTGCTCCACAGCCCTCACTCTTCTCTCTGTTGCTACGCTCAATATTTACAATGTCTCTGTCACTCTGAAGCCCACGTTGTCCCCATTGCAACCCTTCTTTGGACTGGGTTCAGAATTGGATGCTCCTTGGAGCAGGAACTGCTGACGGATGAAGTTGTGGAGGAGGGCGCTGTCAAGAGTTGCATGATAGTAGATACCACCATCCTGTATGGAGTCCAGTTCATTAAACTGTTTATGGCCACAGAAAGCCAGTGTGCTGCCCAGGCTGGCAGCCATGGAACCCAGGGGAAGGAGGAGGCTAGGAGCCATGCTGTGCTGCTGAATTTATGAGAGTTACCCTCACTCCCTTCCTTAGCAGCTCTTCCACTCTTGCACCTCCCTGCAGTAAAAAGAGTAGTACAAGGGGGCAAGCAGTTTGTCATGATAACAAAACTGATACAGTACTATGACTGCATCACTGAGAAGATCTGCATCTTGAATGTCAGGCTATTAGCCCAGCTCACTTGCTCCATTTAGCCTGTTGGATGAGTCCTCTCAGTCCAAGGTTGCCTGTCAATTGGCCACTCAGCTCAGATGTCTGTATAGAGCCAGCTGCACAGAGCCTGTACTACCCTGCCTATCGCCTGCAGACCCCCTCTTTGTCCTGACAGGGAGGTGCTCCTACAGAGCAGAGCGGGAGCTACAGTCATCCCCCTAGTTCTTGCTAGCCCTACTATGGAGCTAAGAGGAGCTACAGTCATCCCACCTCTCAGTCTTTGCTACCCCTACTCACACAAAAAAAAAACCTGCAGAAGATGTTCATGCTCCAATAAAATCAAATCACTTTGGAAGGTCTCTATTTCAGAAAAATAAAACCTGCTAAGCAGAACCATAAAGCCCCAACCCCCTGAGTCTGCCTGCACATACCTTAGCTTCACAATGCAGAGCACAGGCCTTCAAAATATGGAGGAGAGGACCATGATGTGTTGCAGTTTTTACTTTAAAGAATATGTTAAAGAATAGCATGAACAATATGTTAAGTAGTTAGTAAATAATATTTTTACCAAGTTAGTTGACTTTTTTATAGTCTTTGTGTCCATAAAGAGCCAACATTATGTTGCATATCAGTAAATATAGAACAAGGCAAGGGTACATTTGGTGTACAATACATAGCCAATTTGAAATGCACAGCATTTGAGAACTATGTGCCTGTGATTTGCAGAGCTCCCAGGTCTTTTAAGAACTGTCTGCATGATTGTTTTATGTTCCTTTTTAGCATAAAAAAAGGAAATGTTCTTTACAAATTTACTAGTCACCGTCTATGAATTTGTCCTACCTTGTATCAGTAGCATAATATATGGGAAGCAATGTATTATTTAACTGTTTCAGTACATGGTTTCGGGGCACAACAAGGCTATTATAATGTCATCAGCATTTTGGCAAGCTTGCAGAGCATTGCAGCAGGTGAGGATTTGTTTAGTAACCTTAAGCTGTGATTCAGCTTACACAATACACCTCTGCCACATACACCAATCAAGGAAACAGTCAGCATTAACAAATGCTTGATAATTTTTGCAGAGGCATGACAAAGCTAATCAAGGTAGCAAAGGCACTGAAAGGCCCCAAACCATTAATATGAAAACTGCAGAGTGAAACTTAATGCCAACTGGCTGTGCTAGCCCCCTTTTAAGAATCACTTTGAAAACAGGGCACACATGCAGGGAACAAGGTCACTGAGAACACCCCCCCCCCATTCGAGTCACAGAAACAATTAGTTACATACCATGGATGAGAGTGACACAAAGGAAAACATGGAAACTTGTGAAACATAATTCAGACTGTGTCACCATGCAGATGTTTTTTATTCAATTAATGTATGAAAGAAATGTGTACATTTTGCCGTAATGAAATATTTACTGTGTTCGTTTTGTGCTGCTGGTCCTATTTCTCCCTTGACTTGGCAAATCTGTTGGTTTGTTTCCCGTGAACTGTACAAGAAGCTGCAGATAGTAATTCCACAAAAATGGAAATGTATGCTAAGACTTAATGGAAGCATATACTAAGACTAAACATTTGAAAAAAGTCAGGTTTTTTTTGCAGAATACAAGAAAATCAGCTGCATTCAGAGACAAATCACAAAAATATAACAAACTCTGGCCAGAGCTTACAGGGCTGCAGGTGAGGAATTTTGGGTAATACTATGGAAAATGTGTTTTTTTTAATATGTTTACACCAAATCTGCAACATAGCCTTCTTGAGACCCTGGCTCATGAAGAAGGGCAGAGAAAATGTTCAGCTCCTGGCCTAAAGGTGATTTTGCACAGGGACTGCAAAATCAACTTTCAGGATGCAAAAACAGATTTTGGGCCACAGTTGAAAAATTACAGCTGTTACTTTCATGAGGCGCTGTAAAGAAATTGCTGTGTTGTAAATTTGGGGTAAAACTATTAAAAATTACCAAAGTTACAAGCCTGTGTTCGCAAAATTCAATGTAGGTTCATAACTTTGTTGTTTTGTAATATTTTTACACCAAATTTTCAACATAGCCTTCTTATGACACCATGTAATGAACAAAGGTAGAGAAATTTTTCAACTCTTGCCTGAAATATGATTTTGTGCAAGGACCGCAAAATCCTCTTTTGTGATGTGAAAAAAAAACATTTTGGCCAGGACTGGAAAAATGACAGCTATCAAGTTCATGAGGTGCTATAAAGATATGGCTATGTTGTAAATTTGGGGTAAAACTATTGAAAATTGCCAACGTTACGAGCCTGTATTTGCAAAATTCAACACAGGCTCATAACTTTGTTGTTTTCTAATATTATTACACCAAATTTTCAACATAAACTTCTTATGACCTGACCTCATGAACAAGGGCAGAGACAATTTTCAAGTCTTGCCCAAAAGGGAATTTTGCACAGGGACTGCGAAAGCACCTTTTGAGATGTGAAAAAATACTTTGGCCAGGATTTGAAAAATGACAGTTATTACAGTCATGAGGCGATGTACAGATATGGCTATGTTGTGAATTTGGGGTAAAAATATTAGAGGATCTCAGATCTAGAAGTGGGTAGCCATCTGGGAACAAATGACTACCAAACAGTGTAGATCATGATAAACTCAGCTACAGAGTCAAGCCATACAAAAGTGAGGGTTCTGGATTTCAGGAGGGCTGACTTTGGCAAGATGGGAGAGTGCCTTAGAAAAGCACTAGCAAATAGGCAAGAAGAAGGGGTGGAGCAACAATGGGGAAACATCAAAACTGCCATCACAGTGGCAACAAGCCTTTGTGTGAAGCAAATAAACAAATCAAAATGAAAGAAAAAGTCACTATGGTTCTCAAAAGAGGTGGCGGTGAAGGTTAGGGAGAAAAAGATAGCATTTAGGAAGTATAAGGAAACACAGAAGGAGCAGGAAAGAGAACTGTACCAGTTAAGGCAGAAGGAAGCAGGGAGGGTAGTCAGAATAGCAAAGGCCCAAACCGAGGAAAAGATAGCCAACTCGGTTAAGAAGGTGGATAAAACCTTTTATAGGTACATCCAGAAGCGTAGAAAGACAAATGGAGGGATAGTGAGGCTGAATAGAATGGACGGTGGGTGGGTAGAGAGGGACAGTGAAAAAGCAAAGATGCTGCACAAATACTTCTGCTCAGTATTCACAAAAGAGGAAGAGGGGGAGGTGCCTAATCCAATTAACAGAAGCACTCTGGATGGTGGGGGTCAATCCCAGTCCTTTCACAGAAGAAAGGATTCTGAAAGAACTCCTAAAACTGAAGGTGGACAAAGCAATGGGGCCTGATGGAATTCACCCCAGAATTCTAAAAGAATTAAGGAGAGAACTAGTGACACCACTGACTACCCTTTTTAACAAATCACGGGAGGATGGTGTGGTACCTGAGGACTGGAGGAAGGCAGATGTGATACCCCTTCACAAAAGTAGAAGCAAAACAGAGGCATGAAACTACAGACCTGTCAGTATGACCTCTGTGGCAGGGAAAGTAATGGAATCACTTCTGAAGGAAAGAATTGTTGAGTACCTAGAGGTCAGTGGGGCAGAGGACCCAAGGCAGCATGAGTTCACAGCAGAAAGGTTATGTCAGACAAATCTAATTGATTTTTTTGACTGGGTAACCAAAGTAGTAGACCAGGGAGGGGCTATGGACATGGTCTACTTAGACTTTAGCAAGGCATTTGACACAGTCCCACACAAAAGATTAATAGTCAAATTATCCAGCCTGGGAGTGGGTCCCAGGGTGATAGCCTGGGTAAAACATTGGCTGGACAACAGGACACAGAAAGTAATTTTAAATGAAGTCCATTTTGAAGAAAGAGGGGTTACTAATGGGGTACTGCAGGGTTCAGTACTGGGTTCAGTCCTTTTTAATGTCTTTATAAGTGACATTGCAGAGGGACTGGAAGGAAAAGTATGCCTCTTTGCAGATGACACAAAGATCTGCAATAGGGTTGATACACAAGGAGGAGTGAAAAGGATGAGAAGGGACTTGGCAAGGTTGGAGGATTGGTCAGAAGTATGGCAGCTTGGATTCAATGCAAAGGAGTGCAAAATAATGCACCTGGGAAACAAAAACCCAGGGGAAGATTACACAGTGGGGTGGGAGGTAGTAACAACAACAAAAATGGAAAGGGATCTGGAGGTGATCATATCAGATGACCTTAGGGTAGGCAAGCAATGTGAGAAGGCAGTAGGGAGGGCTTGGGGGATACTGGGATGTACTGTAGAGGGAGAGGCATCACCAGTAGAAAACAGGAAGTTGTTATCCCTCTGTACAGACAGTTGGTGAGACCCCATCTGGAATGCTGCATCCAGTTCTGGAGACCCCATCTCTGCAAGGACATAGACAGGATGGAGGCAGTCCAGAGGAGGGCAACTAAAATGGTGCAGGGTCTGCAAGAGAAGCCATACAAGGAGAGACTAAAGGAGCTTAATATGTATACCCTTGAGGAATTGGGGGGACATGATAGAAACTTTTAAGTACCTCAGTGGAATCAACAAAGTCCAAGAGGGTAGCATCTTTCAGAAAAAGAGTTGTGCAAGAACAAAGGGACACAATTTGAAGATAGAGGGGGGATGGCTCAGGGGCAATGTGAGGAAGTACTTTTTCACAGAGAGGGTGATGAATGCATGGAACAGCCTTCCTGAGGAGGTTGTGGGGTCTAAAACTGTGGGAGAATTCAAGAATGCATGGGACAGACATAAGGCAATTTTTGTGGGGGGGTAGGAAGAAATAGGCTGTTGGTTAAATAGGATCTGCAGCTTATCCTGTAGGTAGGGAAATGGACAGACTAAGTGGGCCAAGCGGTCCTTATCTGCCATCAAAGTCTATGTTTCTATGTTTAATATTGAAAATTACCAAAGTTGTGAGCCTGCATTTGCAAAATTCAACATAAGCTCATAACGTCATTGTTTTTGAATATTTTTACACCAAATTTTCAACATAGCCTTCTTATGACCCCACCTCATGAACAAGGGCAGAGAAAAATTTCAACTCTTGACTAAAAGGTAATTTCATGCAGGAACTGTGAAATCACCTTTTGTGATGTAAAAAAAACATTTTGGCCAGGATTTGAAAAATGTCAGCTGTCACACTCATGAGGTGCTGTAAAGATATGGCTATGTTGTGAAATTGGGGGACAAATATTGAAAATTTCCAAAGTTATGAACCTGCATTCACAAAATTCAACGTAGGGTCATAACTTTGTTTTATATATATATATATATATATATATTTACACCAAATTTTCAACATAGCCTTCTTATGACCCCACATCATGAAAAAGGGCAGAGAAAATTTTCAGCTCCTGACTGAAAGGTGATTTTCACATAGGGACCACAAAATCACCTTTTGGGACAGATCTGCTTAATGGCAGTTCAACTGTTCATTAAGGGAAGGGTACCAAAGAAGGCATGTTGAAAATCTGGGCCATAAAAATGCAAAAATGCTCAAGTTATGCCACTAAGTTCAAAATCCCATTGAAATATATTGAACCGCATACCTGTTTTTTTCAGTTCATGGTCTAGCTTTGAAGAGAGAAGATGTGTCTACAGTCCAGAGAGGATTACGGCATTGGACCCCTGATGGGTAAGTAAGGGCTATGGGTGTGGGGTGGTGGGTGCTGAGGATTAGGTGGGAGGCAGTACTCACAGCCGCAAAAGACATTGATGGACTTTTTTTAAAGGTAAAATAAAAAAGAATGAGCATTCCTGCATTGGGGGATTAGGCTCCCCACAGTGCCACTGTAATATTTCTGGGGTGTGTGGTGGTGAGAGCTGAGAGGGAGGTTCGGGTGGGGGGGGATGAAATTATATAGATATTTATGTATATGTGTATATATATATATATATATATATATATATATATTATGGTATACGGTAGTGCTACCATAGTTAGGGTTGAGGAGCCATTTCTATGTTAAACACCAAAACTTTGCACCTTAATAACTTTGCAACCGTTTGACAGATTTGGCTGAAATTTGGAATATGTGATTAAGAACCATAGGCCTTAGCATCTGCCAAGTTTTGTACCAGTCAGATACACGGCTGTGGAGTTATTAAGCGTGATTTGCCCACACATTTATGCCTTTTCTGGAATTCTACGGTCGCACGGTTTGCGTGACCGGCTCAAAATCTTCAGGGAACATGCAGCCAGGGTCCCCGATGTGCCTTTTGAAGAGTTGGTGCAAAAATATTAAATGGTTCAAAAGTTATTCAAAAAACAATTTCCCATTATAAGTCAATGGGAAAAGTTAACAAAAAGTTCAACACTTTCGCAAATGTATTTTTACTTTCGCAAATGGGCCTGTTACTTTCACAAATCAGCCATTTTGTTTTCAGTTGGTGATTAGAAAAATGCTTGGCATTTAAATTTGGGACCATCTAGCAACCTAATTCTTTTTGTATACACCTAGTCGGACCCTGAGGATGCTAGCCATGTCTTTATTTTGGGGTAAAACACCCCAGAAATATGTTTTTCTGATTTCTGGAAAAAGTACTTTCGCAAAGTACTTTCATGCTCATGAAAGTGTCGCAAATGTTTTCGAAAGCTTTCTCAAATTGCAACAGTAATTTTCTAGTCTGTGGGAAAATGACAGCAATTCTTTGGCACTGCACTGCAAAAGGACGGTTGGGAGTTTTGGGCTGAAATTTGGCAGGAACGCAGTTGACATCTCACAGATGTGCTTTTCAGTGTTGTATTGAAAAAATGTTACATGGCAGCAAAGTTACGGCACTCCAAAATTGACAGTTTTTCCCATAGGATAACATTACGGCACCCAATGTATTACAGGAATCCTTTGGCACCCTGCTGCAAAATAACGGTTTGGTCTTTTTTCCTGAAATTTGGAGGGAAGACAGCCAACAGCCCACAGATGTGCCTTTCAGTGGTTTGGTGAAAAAATATTACAGGAAGGCAAAGTTATGGTGCTCAGAACTTCTCTTTTTTCCCATAGGATAACATTACGGCGTTCGCCGCGCCTTTCAGGGCCCGTATCTCGGAAACGGTGCGAGATACGGACTTTTCATCGGAAAAATCCTTAGCCCCAAGTACAAACCTAGCCAGGACAGTCATAAATCATACGACTTTTAAATTTTATTTCTACGTCGTACGGTTCCTGAGATATAACCTATTTAGTATTCCAAGTCCTCATTTTCTGCTCCGATACCCATTATTATGTATACATTCTTTGTACTCACTGTCTTTCTCTGTTCAGCTTTTGGAGAAAACCAGCCTGTGCGCTTACATTACTGTTACCATTGCCCTTTCCGCTTGTGGTTCCATGCCCATTTCACTTACCGTTGACGTCTACGCCACCACGTACGTCATCCTTTGAGTTTTCATTTGCGCTTGCGTTTCTGTTATTTTTTGCCATTTGTGTCTACCGTACTGTTTCTCTTTCTGTTTCACTTTGTGTCACCATGCCCATTGACATTTCCATTTGCAGGCACCATGTTACTATGTGACAAGACATCACGTGGCACACCGTTCCCGTCTACGCCACCGTGTTCGTTACCCTTTCTGTTCTCATTCACGCTTGCGTTACCTTGTGCACCACTGTTAGCGCTTCTGTTACTATGCCACAAGACATCATGGGCCCCGTACTGCTGCATTACGTGCCGGGAGCTCAGGGCCCTATGTGTGTTATCCTTTGCGTTTTCATTTGAGCTTGCGTTTCTGTTATTTTTTTCCCATTTGTGTCTACAGTACTGCTTCTCTTTCTGTTTCACTTTGCGTCACCATGCCCATTGACATTTCTGTTTGCAGGCACCGTGTTACTATGTGACAACACAACACGTGGCAGACTGTTACGGTCTATGCCACCATGTGCATTGCCCTTTCTGTTGTCATTTGCGCTTGCGTTACCATGTGCACCACTGTTAGTGCTTCTGTTTGTGTTGCTCTTCCTGTTACTATGCCACAAGACATCATGTGGCGGAAAGGGCCCCCGCACTCCAGCCGCCGCATTACATTCACTATTTCTGGTTATCATTCTCAAAAAGAAGGGAAATTAGAGGCAAAAAACTCCGTTTAATGCATTAGTTAGGGTTGTTCCACAGCGATAAAAGTGAGGAAATTCGCTGTTAGGGTTGAAAACCCTAACTCCAAATTCACCCCCCCCAGCACCACACACACACAGACACACACACACACACACACATATGCAAGTATGGGGGGAGGACCAAGTCAATACAACCAATGACAGACACCCAGCAGCAGGTGACAGAAATAACAAACAATTGTCTAAATGTACTACGAGACATCCCCACCCACCTGACCAGGTACTGCATGCTCAGTGGAGATCAACAGCAAAACTGAGGCCATGTACACCAAATGTACACATCCCTGATTGCAGCTGCACACAACGTACCACACTTAGTAGTTGCATGGCCTTACCTACCGATGCCCCACACCACACCACAATTGGTACTGTGCCGTTAGTCAATATAAATGCTGAAGGTGCATGATGACAGTTGTAGAAAGGTTTTAACACTAGTGAGTATACATTAATTAAGAGAAGTACATAAATTAACTACAAGACACTAGCATGCTCAAGATAAAAGTAGTGTTACATTTAGTATGTGATTTACATAGTAGTACATTTACTGCAATGGTTTACTCAAGATAGAGAGGCTGATGTAAGCGTATGGAAAAGCATTGCCTGTTCAACGCTGTGAAATTCGTACTGCCAGTATCAGATGCATTCTTACTGATGAAGGTGTACTGCTGATGTACATACATAGACCTTCAGTGTGTTTCAATACTAAAGATGCAGTAAGTATTCTTTGTAAGAAACAGTGTAATTGCATGGATCAGGCCAAGCAACTTATAAATATCATAGCACTACTGAGCCAACAATGACGTACCTGTATCGGAGATGTATATAGGATATATTTTCCTGTAGGCACTTACTGAGTATGTTGTACCTGATAAAGACAATCTCATTGCATCTGTGATGACTAACTTATTCAAATAGTAATACATTTACTATTGTTGCAATGAGTGATCTATGCCACTTATGGACACAGTGTCATTTTTTTTAACAGTTGTTTCATACTCAGGCTGTATGCCTAGTGTTTGGGTTTGCCACACTTCTGTCACTGATGCTATCAAAGTGATAACTATGTAATTGTGGTACAACAGGAATCAAGTAGGTATGGTGTAGATATAAACAGAATGTCTTTTAGTATTGATTTAACTCACAATGGGGTAAGTGTACTAGGACAGCAGGGGTTATCCTCTATCACTGACTCTGTCAGTTATAATCACACTAAGGTTTCAATGACTGTAATGATCAAGTTACACTGTTCATCTTCATGTGTTCATATTCACAGCCATTCTCCAGTAACTAGACAGTGTATGGTGTAACTGGGTGGGACACTGTGTTGCAAAGCTGCTGCAGTGCCTAGCAGAGGGAGAGTATCTACTCATAAAGACAATTAAGCAATAAGGCATGACCAACAGTTATGTTAAACGGTCTGTTAATCACCCTGTAGGGTTTAATGTTGAATGAGGCATGGCCGAGTGCCACATGTCGCTAGACAGTGATAAACTGACCATTAACATAATACCTGGGGTAACTACTTGCTATCATAATAAAACTGTTTTTAAACAACATTAAACCATGTTCATCATATGGTTAGGCTCTACATTTATGTTAATAAAAACTAAACATAAGGCTGTTACAATGTTTACAGTCAATTAAAAGCTGCATTTTCAAACTCTTGTTATAATCAGAGATATTATACCTGTACAACTCCTTGGTTTTGCTGAACTCTGTTGCTCAGGTGGCCCACCACATGTGGTGTGGTCTGGTGTGGGGCATCGGTAGGTAAGGCCATGCAACTACTAAGTGTGGTACGTTGTGTGCAGCTGCAACCAGGGATGTGTACGTTTGGTGTACATGGCCTCAGTTTTGCTGTTGATCTCCACTGAGCATGCAGTACCTGGTCAGGTGGGTGGGGATGTCTCGTAGTACATTTAGACAATTGTTTGTTATTTCTGTCACCTGCTGCTGGATGTCTGTCATTGGTTGTGTTGACTTGGTCCTCCCCCATACTTGCATGTGTGTGTGTGTGTGTGTGTGTCTGTGTGTGTGTGGTGCTGGGGGGGTGAATTCGGAGTTAGGGTTTTCAACCCTAACAGTGAATTTCCTCACTTTGTCGCTGTGGAACAACCTAACTAATGCATTAAACTGAGTTTTTGCCTCTAATATATATATATATATATATATATATATATATATACACACACACATACATATACATATACAGTATATTTATGCAATGGGGTGGACATATATTCAGTGTGATAAATGTGTTTAACTGAGTCACTGTATGTATAAATACATTTATACATACAGTGACCATTTATACTCACAGTTACTATGTCACAAATCTCTTTAGAATTCATTTAGAATGTTCGGCCTCAGAAGCAGTACTAACCATATTCAAATGGGAATAACTTTAAAATGAAAAAAAGATAGCATGGTACTGTGAGCACGAAAATTGTTCAGCACAAAATTATCTACAAACTGAGTGGTGTTTCATGTATAGATACCTTATAGATTTTTTACAATTAGTGAAAAAGCAGAAGAAAATTTAATTTTTTGTTCACTTTGACAAACAAATGTGAATAACTTTAAAACAAAAAGTGATAGTATGGTACTGTGAGCATGAAAAATGTTCAGCACAAAAATATCTACAAAATGAGTGGCGTTTCATTTATAGATACCTTTTAGTTTTTTTTATAGTTAGCAAAAAACAGCATAAAATTCAATTTGTTTTCCCATTTTTGACAAACAAATGAGAATAACTTAAAAATGAAAAAGGCAGCATAGTACTGTGAGCATGTCATTTGTTCAGCAAGAAGTTTTCAACAAAATGAGTAGTGTTTCATTTAATAGCAACCACTATGCTAGGCAGACATACTCTAGGAAAGTTAACCAAAACTCCCAGAAATTATAATTTAAAATAAAGATAAACAGTCAAAACTAAATGTTCCTGCACTGATAGAAAGCACCCCATTGCATAAATGAAATATACAATGCTGAGCTGTCAGATAAATGATTTATCTACACTTGTGCTGCTTGACCTTGGACACCTCACTCATGGCTTACACAACTCGTGAGGTTACCCAAGGTCAAACAGCACTAATGAATAAATCATTATCTGACAACTACCTATATTCCATATATATATATGATATATATATATATATATATATATATATATATATATATATATATATATATATATTAGAGGCAAAAACTCCATTTAATGCATCAGTTACGGTTGTTCCACAGCGACAAAAGCAAGGAAATTCGATGTTAGGGTTGAAACCCCCTTTGCACCCCTCCAGCCAACCCCCCCAACTGGAATCGGGGTGCGCATTGGGGTCATCAACCCTAACTCAAATTTCTGGAAAAAGTACTTTCGCAAAGTACTTTCGTGCTCATGAAAGTGTTGCAAATTTTTGGGTTTTTTTAGTGAAGGTCTTTTAATGAGCTAGTGTATCGGAAAGACTATTTGAACGTATTCATCGCATTAACAGATCAACCTTGTATTTTTTTTATGTTGTGCGTTATTGCTAGCAAAAAAAATTGGCTACACATTTTTTTTATCCGTTTCCATAGGTAACCTTTCCCGAACCAGATGGCGTTTAAAATCACAGCGGTGTCATTTCATTCATATTTATTTAAAAACTTGATCACAACTGTGTACCTGGTTGTGTGATTGGGTCAGCTGATGAATCTAGTATGCTCTTGTATTAATTTGCCAGTAATTTATTTATTTATTTTTTTTAACTTTGCATTTCTAGCCTTGTTCCGTTTTTATGTTGGCAACTTTGTCCTGTCAAGTTCCATCTTGTTGAGTCTGCCTTGAAGTCTGTGAGAGTTTCTCTTTAGTCATTAATAAATTGTAAACTTTCATTATTTGCCTGTCTCTCTGTTGAATTTTTCTTTTGATGTTATTGTTTATTTAACCACTAGCAGCATGCCTAAGAGATGTGTTGTTTTTGGCTGTTGTAACACATCCTCCAATCTGATCTCACTCCATTTTTTCCCTAGTGATGAGAAGTGCAAAACCAAATGGGTTTCCTTTGTTAATCAAACATGTTCAAAGTTTTCCATTAGTAAACACTCTGTTATATGTGGCTTTCATTTTTTGGAAGACGACTATGACTACTCAGCCACCTCCACCCCACCCACCTGCACCCCCCAATATTGTTAAAAATGTCTGTCTGTGTCATGGTGCTAACTAGAAATGTTCTGATGTATTTTCTGTTTTTATTGCAAAGTCTGCTTTACTGAAGGTTTACTTTATTAGGCAGAAATTTTGATTCCCACTGCATATGATTAGTTCATTTATGCTGAGCCAGTATAGATAAGTGATATATGGGGCATTCTGCACTGCACTTATTTATTATTTATGTGATATGATAGGGGTTGACATCTGCCACATGAGGACATCCAGTATGAGAACCGGTCCCAAGAAGCAGTAACAATTGGCCTTACAGTTATAAACTGGCATGAGCAGATAGATGGTTATTAAAAAAAATGCCTACCCATTCAATAAAGCCTCGGCTAGAACATAACTTCAGGGGTACAAATTAATCTAATCCAAACAGGGCAGATCCCCATAAGCTGCCTTTTTCTTGAGTCCCCTGCAAATAGTAGTTGTAGTCCTACAAATATGGAATACAATAACATTATGTTAAGTGAGGCAACTATATAATGGTAATATACTATATTAACAAAGTGGTGACAGATCATCAGGTGAGGGTACAAGACTTCTATGCCTACGTACAGTACACCTGCAGCAATACCATCAGGATATCTATGGATCTGTTTCTTACAAAATTTGTGTTTTTGTGAGTGAACAGTGAGGACTGTAAGCACAATATGATGTTAAACATTAGCTACAGACATGTTTTTGCTCAGAAAATGCATCTTACACTAAACCTCTTATCAGCTTTCTGAGTGAATATTATAAATTCACTAAGATGTGTCCCTGATTTGGGGTCTTTGCCCCTCTGGAAGAAGATTATTTTTTTAAAACCTTGTTTCAGCTCAGGCATTTTTTTCATTTCATATTTCACATTGCATGTACTGTATTAATGCAACAAGAGTAAATTAGCTCATCTGATTTTTGTTTAACAACCAATTGCTATTCAATTAAAAAAGGCACCCCAATGTCAGTCACACTGTGTACTGTCAGTGAGGATGGAGCGAATTCCCTGACCATTTTATAATTTTCTTTTTATTCCCTGACATTGCGATTCATGTCTCTAGCAGACTGACAGGGAGCTACAGGAGTAGAAGCTGTTTAGTAATAGTGACTACAACACACTGCAACCCAATCTACATTCCTGGTGAAACAAAATTAATAAAAAAACAAATCAAATGTTAGAATAGTATTATTGTACGCTAGATTACAATAGCACCATTTTGTTCATTTTCCTACCAAATATAGACTCCAATGGGCATGGATAGTAGGAAAGCACTAGTGGTACAGCCTCAGTGCTCTCCTATACACATTTGTTCATGTTCCATTGGGAACAGGAGGTGGTTCTTTCAGACACTTCTCAAGTGGTATCACTATACTGATGCTATTATATGTGAACAATAGATGTGTCAAATATCCCCTTTGTTTTCTGATGCTTTCTCAAAAGATAAATAATGTATATGGAGATATGCTCCACTGAGTTATGCTATGCATATATCTGTGAAAAGTGCACAAAATACAAAATAGTTAGGTACAGATACTAATACCCAGTTCAGTCGCATAGAATAAGAGACACTGTGGCTTTAGTGTTAGAATCTGTATCTGTAGCTGATTGGAGCCCCACAGTATCTCTCAGTTGTATGTAAAAATAGCACAATGGTGCTTCATCAATGGAAAGCACAGCCTTCCCAAGAAGAGCAAATCTGTAAGTGTAGAATCCAGTCCTTAGTTCACTGTATCTCTGGCTCATTCAGAACTGTGTCAGGGGAACTCATATTTTAGGGCTGACTTTAAAACAAAGAGCACTGCAGTTTTACGGAACTTGCATTGCGACAATGACTGTTTCACTGCAAGGCTGTAGTACTACAATATGAGCATTATAAGGGTTAGTTATATAGTCTAATAGTTGATTTGAAAGGACAGTAGAAACCGGAGTTATCCAAGAATCTTACAACCTTAGGTTAGTCTAATTGCTTAATGATTCTCTGCCTTCCCATCTTCCTGCATCTCTATAAGGGGCTGGTTCCCAACTGAATCTTGGCAATGAGAACTCTTTTAGCTCAGGTGTTGATAACATACAAAAAATTTAACTAGAATTGTTCTGTTGACTTTACTCTGTGTTAATACTCACCTGATCCTCTGATTCCATTACATTTTTAAGTCACTAATTATAGTGCCCAATTCAATTATATCTCTGCTAAGTTTTGATGGTCTGTCAAGGATGTATTAGATTGTTGTTTTACCTGAAGTAATACTTCTGTAATAATTGCTCTGTGAACTATTTTCCTGAAATAGATTTAGGTTCAGATCCTATATTCATGTTAAATATTCTTCTGCTCTCACTTGAATGCACCTGCAGGACTAAATTATCCATCTTTTTTAGGCAACCTACAGGTATTTTATTAATGATATCAATCTCCTTATTCAAAGCTGATGATTCTATGTCTATTTCTAATTGAGAATGTTCCCTAATTACTATTGGTGTTGAAGTATTACATCACTTCAAAAATTAGTGCTTTTGCTATTTTGGCATTTAAATTATTAACATGAAAAAACATGGGCTATGCATGTGCAGCTCACATTTCCAGTATTTTTCTTTTGGAAGGACTTTTCATGCCCTTGTAATCCCATTCAATCATTACAGGCAGTGGATGGAATGTGGCTGGAAACTTCCATCCCTCCGCCAACACATACTCTTTGCTAGGGCACCGAGTGCTCATCCATATGAAAAATAAAGCATGATTCTTCCCAGTAGCTACTGAAAGGACTAGGGACTCAACAAGTCATTGCTCCCCCAACTAAATGACTACCTTTGTTTAAACACTGAATGTGGAAGACCTAGAGGAAACAAGAATTAAACCCTCCCTCAACAAACTTCATTTTCATACATTGCCTTTTGGAAGACACATTAATCTTGTTTCACTTAGGTCTCTTACACTCAGTGTTTGAACAAAGGTGATAATTTAGTTGGGAGAGATGTGGCTTTAATCCTTTCTGTTAGGAAGGAGAATGCTTTGCTGTCCATTCTGCCACCATCAGGTCCTCTCTGCTTCTTAACAGCTTCATCAATCAGTATATGCTATGGGTAGTGGCAAAGCATGGCATAAGAGTAAAAAAGAAAGTAGTGCTAACAGTGGCACTGTACTTTATTTAGATGGCAAGCTATCTGTGGCAACTCTGTCACCAGCACTGAAGCACCAGGAGCACTGAAGCAGGACTGAAACAGGACCAGGAATCAGTCTAGTCATCCTCTGCAGAGGTCCAGTTCAGCGATCGAGGTGCAATAATTGTGTGAAATTTGTTATGTGGATTTAAAAATAAATAAATAAAGAGACTGCACCTGACCTTAATTCTTATTAGCTTGCTAGCCAGTAACCAGTATTGCAGAGAGTGAGTGAAAGTGACAGTAGTGCGAATCCTTGATAATCTCACTATTACTCCTCAGTGGCCTGTATCTGCTCACAACTCTGGTGCACCCTTGCTCCTTTCATGTGCCAATTACTGCAATAGTTTCCTCTTTTTTTGTAATTATTCCCAGCGAGTCCATGCTTGTCCCAAGAACACATAATGTACTGTATGACCCCCGCTGGTCCCAAATGTCCATTTGTCACCACCTATACAGGTCTCACTGCTCAGCCTCCAAGAGTATTAAAGCAAACACCTACTCAGCCCCCCAAATAAAAACAAAAATTAACATTATTTCTAAAGAAGTAATTCATTACATTTCGATTTGGTGAAATGAAAAAAAACATCATGTTCCCCCAAGAAAATGAACTGCACCTGTTTTAAAATTAAAGCGCCAGAGAAGTGAATTGAACTCTTGTTTGTCAGTATGGGATTTTCACACTGCGTGTGTTTGGGGGTGGAGGCAAGCAGGTTTTTTTTTTTTTTAAGACCTCCGTAGGGAGTCTGTAAGTAACTGGAAAGGAAAGGGCCATAGCAAGCGGTGGAATATTTTGTCACAATTGGCATGTACAGGTACCGTACATCCTTCATAAGCACCTGTGCCCCAGCTGCCTGGTAAGCCCTTTAAGGAAGTGACACATGCTCCTCTAGGCTCAAAACTACCAGAACTACAGAGGCACAGATTTTGGTAGTTTGTAGGGGATGTGGTAGTGGCTGTGGGTCCACTCCGCACTAAGTATTAATTTTTAAAACAGTAGTCGTTTGTTCAGGAGGACAAATGGTGTACTATTCATTGTAGATTAATTTGCAAATCAACTGGCATGGGCTCAAAACAGGATGAGTCCACTGCCCATCTGTGTGAATTTTTAAAAATATATATGTTGGGAAAGGATGTGGCAGGTATTACTACCCACTATGGAACGCATTGAAAATTGGAGCATAATCAACTGCAAAAATATTGGGCATAATCAAATGTAACTCACTGATGATGTTATTTCAGTACAGACTGTCTTAAATGCAATGCTCATTTCTTAGTCAGGCAATCTGTATTTCAGTAATTCACATTTATCTAGTGAGTGAGTCTTGCGTGTCTCTAGGGCACTCAGGTTTAGCGTCAGTGGCCCAATAGACTATGTGCCAGACATTGTTGTATGCCCCACTCAGGCATGTACTGTGAGAAGTAAACATAGATGCCCAACAAATGTTCAACATGCATCTAATCAAACAGATTCTCATAAGTTTTTGACAAGTGATTTCTGTGCTGTAACCTCCTATTATGAAGAACAGAGCTCTACAGTAAATGTGTTTTATGACAAATAACCTGCACATGAAATCAGTGTATCTCTTAAAATAGCTTTTCATTTACTTTTATTAGTATAGACAACATGCTCCTGTGCTGCAGCCTCCACTCCACTACCTCCATTCATCTTCATTTTATAGCTTTCATACCAGTCTGTGTTAGTGCATCAAGGCAATTATTTTGAGGCAGCAGTGTAGGACACCATGTCGGAGCAAGTCAGTCTGGAGTGTGGACAAAATCGTAAGTACCGTCTGTAAGTCTCTGTTCTGACAGTCCATGTGCCTCTGCAGCTCATACAACTCGATGCTTCTGACAGCCCCCCCACCTTTGTGTTGTTTGCCTACTCTGTAAGGATGTAATTTCAACTTTTGTTTGGCAACATTTTATGGTCTTGAAATGTGTCCATGTACTGTAATGTTATCTGAGGATACCTCATCTGTCAGGCTGCCTGAAAAAAAAAGTGTACCTCTGCCTAAAAGGGAAAAGACCTCACAGATTGTCAAAACTACAGAGCAATATTACTTATCAGCACTCAAAGGTAAAATACTTGCAAAAATCCCACATAACATATTACACAGAACATAGTAACAGAATTAGTAGGCATTGAGTGTGGGGCTCAAGGAAGTGTAGAGACAGTGCACTCAAGAGCCAGCTAAGCTTTAATACAGTTACCACAAGGTCAAAAGCTAAGCACATTAATACAAAGGATATAGGAGGAGATTGAATAAAAATATAAAATGACTGATATGCAGCAGACATGGCGTGAGGGTCATGTCGTATAAAATTTATTGTACAAATAATGTACAGTACCTCAAGAAACCCATCTCTCAGTTCTAATACAGAGACTTGCCACCAAAATGTGCAAAAATTGCCAAACCAGTTTACCTGCATAACATTGCTGCCAAAACTGCCTTAGTGGTTCACTAAAGCATGAAATATATTTACATTTCACAACAGTCTGTGAGTAATGGATCAGACAGGGATGTACAGAGCTGACAGACCAAAAAAAATAAGGGGCAGACTGCTGCAGACTTCATCAGCCACACTAACTTCATGCACAGCATAAAAGACAAACACATTCACATAACTGTGCATATTTATACACGATTTACATAAAGCAGACTTGATAAATAAAAAATGGCATGACAAAAATATGGGGCATTAAAAAAAGAAATAAATAAAAAGCAATGCACAATGTTATTATAAAAAGGATGTGACAATCATCTCACACAACTCTAAAAATGGTGCATTCCAACACTCATTAGAATTCAGTATTTGCATGCAGGAATAATGCTTCAGCTTTCTGTCAGTTAAGAATACAATGCTCACTTGCAAGTCAAAGACTATAACAGTGAGGCGCTAAGAGCTGCAATGGCCAAAGTCACAGTGGTGCACTGCAGACAAGGGTGGAGGTGGGGTGAAGGAAAGGAATAATGGGCCATTTACAGAAACTGTGAGAGAAGATCTGAGGAATTCAACACACCCCTCCCCCAACTCCTCACACCCCTTTACAGCCATTAGTGATCAACCATTGGGGGAAGGAACCGTAGAGAGATGAGAGAGGATATTTTTTTCCATCTCTGGTCTGCCTGTTTCCTCCCTTTTAATTGGGGTGGGGGGGCAGCCAACTTCTCCAAACACAATCAGTCTTCAGGTTGTAGTGTAATGTATTTTCAAACATGCTTGCAGACATTAAATATTACCCTCAGCATGTTGTCTCTTTGCCAGGAGATTGCATGAATAACGTATATACACACACACATGCACACACATATATACATACTTATATATACTATCAAAAAACTGAGTAGTGCACCGGTTTTCATTTCATTACTTTTCTATAGTATTTAGATTGGGTGGATCGGAAGCAGTAATCTAGTATAACGGCGTACTAGCAGACTAGATTGGCCAGGCAGTCCTTATCTGCCGACAATTTCTATGTTTATATGTTTCAGTGGATCATACCGCAAACAGCTGTACTGTACTTAGTAAAAAATAAAGATGATAAGAACAATATAATCAATATGAAAAGGAATCATAGAGAGGTTTAAAGATACAAATTTTTTTGTAAAATTTTAGTGGAGATGGCATGGACTCTTTGAATGTAAATTAGCAAAGAGTTTGTAAAAAAGGTGTACAAAAGTGTGAGAAAATGAAATATTTCAGCATGAACATGTAAATAGATGACAGGAAAATATATCAGAAATCTATTTTAACATATTTGCTTACAAGTAATCAGTTTTGCATTGTTTTCTTTATACAATAACAACAGAGAAAGATGAAATAAGTATGAGCAAAATCAAATTTGATAGAAGAGGTTTAAATATGTAAACGTATGTAAAAGAAAGAGGCAACATGTAAACTATGAGAGCAAAATTCAACCACTCCGCTTCTGCCTCCTGTGCCTGGGAAAAGTAAAGATTCAGCAGCAAAAACACGGGCACCAGGTTCCAGTACCAAATATAATGTATTAAAAGTGCAACAAAGCACATCTGAAAATTACAAATGCTTACAATGCCATAGTAAACAAGCATTTGTCAATGCCGAATGTTGCTTGCTTGTATGTGCTGTTTAGCTATTCGGAAGTCATTGGAGTGCAAATATTGAAAATTCGTGAACTTACGAGCGTGCGTAGGAACTGCGCAATGCACGCTCGTAAAACAGTCATTTTTAGGAATTTTTTCACCAAATTTTCAACATAGCCATTTTAAGACCTCTGCTCATGAACAGTGTCACTGTGATTTTCTTAATGTGTCCCATACATTGATTTTGCACACCGACTGCGCCATTGTGCGCTACATGTGCGGAAACACATTTTGGGCAGGATGTGAAAAATGACAGCTGTACTGCTCATAAGGAGGTGTGGTAAAATGGCAATGCTGAAAATCTGGAGTGAAAATATTGAAAATTCGTGAACTTACGAGCGTGCATATGAACTGTGCAACGCACGCTCGTAAAACAGACATTTTTAGGAATTTTTTCACCAAATTTTCAGCATAGGCTTTTGAGAGCCCACCTAATGAACACTGGCACTGTCCTTTCATTAATCAGACCAGAAAGGTGATTTTGCACAGTGACCACGAAATCACCCTTCGGGCCCGATTAACGCCATGACAGTGCAAGAATTCATGAGGAGAGTTCCCAAAACCCCATGTTGAAAATTTGGACCCAAAATTCTCAAAAATGCCTGAGATATGCAACAAAGTTGAAAAACCCCTATTTATTCCTTTATACAGCTTACCGGCATTTCCTCAGTTTGCGGTCGGCTTTGAAGAGTGCAGACATGTTCCCGGTCCACCGATGATCATCGCGTCGAGCTCCGGAGGTAAGTATGGGGTGAGAGGAGGTGTGGGGAGGCAGGGTGTGCAGTGGGTGGGTGCAGGTTGTGGGGGAGCAGAGAGACAGCGAGGGAACGTTTTCTTGGTTGCAGTTTTTTTTAATTCAGGCAGCGAGCGGACATTTCCACGCTCGGTGGGCTCCCAACATGGAAAAAGGCTGTTTGGGGGGCTGGGGTGGACAGGGAATTGAGCACCTCTGTCGGCTACAACAGATTTGCCACGTGGGTGGGCTCAGCGTGGCACCTGGAAAGATTTTTTTTGTGGTGTGTGCAGTCGTGGAGCCAATAGATTGGGCACCTCAGCGGCCATGCAGTGTGTGCATGGGGGCGATCAGCACGAATATGCATGCTTGCATGTGTGTGAGGGGGAGAGCTCTGCTCACTGAAGCGGAGCTCTCCCTTTCAACTGTATGCCACTGCATTTTCCTGCTGTCATAGACAGCTGCAGCAGTCATTAGAGAACTGCAGCCATGCCTGCAAACTCACTGACTGAATTGGAGGAGGGTGTGCCACATCTCCAAAAACTTGGATGATGGCACTATGTTTCTTGCACATGCGTGCAAGCAACATAAAAAGCAGAACATCCTGAACAGGTTTGGCCCCTAGACTTTCTTGAGTAATTTTCAGACATGCTTAGTTGCACTTTAATAAATTATATTTAGTACTGGAACCAGATGTTGGTGTTTCTGCTGCTGGATCATGTAAACTATTATATATCTTATTATTTTTTTTTTAATGAATGAAGAATCAAGAAGAGTGCAGTCTGCTCAGGTAAAAATAAAATAAAAATTGAGTAGACTGGTAAACCTGTGAACAAAACTCTTGTATTACTACCACTAACAGCTAAATAAATAGAGATGCCACTGGGCTGTTTCTGAACAGTCTTCTAGTTAAGCATCCTAATTCACTTCTCCTCAACAAACTTTCTACACATTTTTTTTAGTGCTGGCAGAAATCAATCAATCAAACTTTATTTAACCAGGCGTAAACACCATTGAGCAAGCTCATTTTCAAGGTGGTCCTGGACATTAATACAGAGAACATACAAAAAAAGGGTTGACAAGCCGGGGGCATAGTACATGTGTAAGATTGTTCAGGTCTATACATATCAAACTAACATAGGTAACATGGTTGCAGAGTCTTAACTAGTAGGCCTAAGCATACATGACAACATGGGTGATACAGTTTCAGTGTCATAACTAGAAGACTCGAAAGTTAAACATTTTAAACTTAGGTATACATCAATGTAAAGCAGCTATTATCATATAAGAGAGGATATACAGGGAGGGAAAGACAAAAGAGGAGAATGTATATGAAGCAGGGGGGTTGGAGGGAGGGGACAGGGGGAAGAGGAGAGAGTCTAATAAGTGCTAGGTGCCCCTTAGCATGGATGAAAAGTAAAGAGGGTTACAGAGATGTCAGATTCATGGACGAGACTAGGGGCTACTGGTACACGGTCCCTTGTAGCAGCTACAGTTTTCCTTGAGGTATTCAACTATTAGTGCTTTGAAAGTGAACGGACCAGGAAGGGAAGAGAGTTTAAGTGAGCTTTGCATGGCATTCCATAAGGATGAGAAGGAAAAGTTGACTGCAGCCATGCCATAGGTTGTTTTTACTCTGGGTATCTGGAAGCAGAGTAAGGAGAAGCATCTCAACCTGTAAGATCCCTTGGCATGTTCAAAGAAGCTTGAGATGTAGCCAGGGAGTTTGTCAGACAAGGCTCTAAAGAACCAAAGAAGAGCGTTCCTTTTCCTCCTTGTTGAGAGAGAGGATCATCCTGTCTCATGGTACAGTAGGCAATGGTGGGTGCGAGATGGCAGGTTTAAGATGAACCTTAAGGCCAAGTGGTAGAGTGTGTCAAGTTTGCTGAGCACAGTTGTAGGGCAATGGTTGTAGAGGAAGTCAGCATAGTCCAGTAAGGGTAGGAATGTGAATTGCACTAGTCTCTTTCTAGATTCTTTAGTAAGTATGTGCTTAATGCGGTAGAACACACCTAACCGCTGCCTTAATTTTTTTAAGACCTCATTGAGATGGCATAAGAAGTTGAGCTTGTTGTCCAGCCAGGACCCTAGGTATTTGAAGGTATCTACTATTTCAAGGGGTTCACCTAATAGTGTTAGAATCATATGCTTGAGTGTTGGACCCGGGACCACCTTAGGTGTGAGGATTATGTTTTTGGTTTTTTTTTGCATTGAGAAGGAGCTTATGTTTGATCAGGTTGTGTTGGAGAGAGAGATGAAATCTTGCTGTAGGCCCTCACAGGCTGAATCCAATGATGAGTTTGAGGTGTAAAGGATGGCATCATCTGCAAATAGGTCCACATTAGCAGTATGCAGTTGTGCATCAAGGTTGTTGATATAAATTGCAAACAGGATAGGACCTAAAATGGAGCCTTGGGGGACACCTCGTGGAAGTGTCTTTAACGGGGACAAGTCACCTGAAGCTTTAACTTGTTGTAGCCTGTTGGTGAGGTAGCTGGTGAACCATTTAATGGCAGTCTTATCGAGGCTGATGTTGCACAGTGCGTTAAGCATAATATTGTGGTCCAGTATCGAATGCCTTACTAAGGTCAAGAAAAAGGGCAAATACATACTTCTTAGAATCCAGGGCAATTTGCCAATCTGTGGTTACTTTTGCAAGGGCAGATACTGTGCTTTGTTTGACTCTAAAGCCGGACTGTGCAGGATTTAGCAGTTTCTGTGACTCCAGGTATTCTTTTTTGGGTGTTGACGACTTTTTCCAGTAGCTTTCATTGGGTGGATAATATGGAAATAGGCCTGTAATTGTTCCAGTCACTCTGATCCCCCAATTTGAACAAAGGTATGATATGTGCAGTTTTCCAAAGCACAGGTATCACCCCTATATCAGGGAGATGTTGAATAGATGGGCGATAGGGGCCATTAAGTAACAATGGCCCAATTTTAGGAAGTAGGGATCAATATTGTCGGCCCTGGCACTCTTTTTTGTATCCAAAGACAATAGGAGGTCTTCTACTTGTTTAAACATAACTGTATGGAAGCTGAAGGAGGAGGGATGAAATTGGTTGAGGTTGACATTAGCATTAGGGACAGGAGTGGGATCCCCGATGGGCTGATCTTGTTGATAGGCGAGGCATCGAAGGTCAACCCAGCTGATGCAAAGTGTTCATTGAAATGGTCTACTATGGCAGATCTGCCAGTAAGGGTAGAGCCACTGGACACTATTTTGTGAGGAAGGGAGGCATCAGTAATATGTCCTTCAACTTCTTTGAGGATGCTCCAAAATTTGGAAGCATAGTTTTTGTTGTCTCCCAGTGCATCTTGGAAGTATTTAGATTTTTCAGATCTAATTAAATTAGTGCAGGCATTTCTAGCAGTACAGAATGCTATCCAATCAGCCTCCAGTTGGGATTTCCTTGCCCTTTTCCACTAATAGTCTCTATCCTTAAGAGCTTTCTTCAGGATAGGAGAGAACCAGCCAGGTGGTCATTTTTCAGTCTTGATCAGCCTTGGGGGGCATGTTTGTCTATTAGATCCTTTACAAGGCTGTGGAAGATCTCAGGAAGGCATTCTGGCAAAACTTTTTCAGACATCTTTTCAGAGTGAATTTGGAGGCAGACTTTAATAGGAGCAGGTGTCTGATGCAGGCAATGACATAGTGATCACTTAGGTCGTTGAAGAAGACTACAGTATGCGAAAAATTATGGGATTTGTTGACTAATATAAGATCGAGGAGGGAGCTTCGCTCAGGGTTTTTTCTATTAGGTCTGGTGACTGCAGGTGTTAATTGTGTCAGCCCACTAGTATCACAGAAGCCCTTGAGCTTCTTAGAGCTCTCATCATTCCAATTTTAACTGAGATCTCCCATTATGATACACTCAGTGTTAGTTGAATCGATTAGGCTTTGGAGATGCAGTAGGAGGGCAAGACCACCAGATGGCTGGCAGTAGCATACAGCAATAAGAACAGTGTTTTCATTGGAGAGGGCTAACTTTAGTGCCAGGCATTCAAATTCTTTGGCCTTAGAGGTACAGTCAACAACTGTGACAGAGAATTTATTCACAGCATATATTACGACCCCGGTTTGTCTGTCGCATTGGTAGGTGCTGCACCCCGGTAGATTGATGACCTTGTCTGGGGTTGATGGCATAAGCCATGATTCTGATATCATAAAAAAGTCAGGAGATGCATGTAGAGCCCAGGTCTGAATCAGGTCAAGTTTCTTGAGGAGACTACAAACATTAATGTGGAGGAAGCTGATACCTTTGCATTGTGGGAGGTCTGCAGGGGGGGTTAGAGAAGCTGGTGGGCCTGGGTTAAGTTCCACATTTTCAGAGCAGGGTAAGAGTAGCAGTATTAGTTTCTTGAGGTAGTGACTTAACCTGCTGAGTAGCTGCTTGTCACTTCGCCTGGTCCTGGTACGTTTGTTAGTGGGTGTGTAAAGGCTGCTAGAGAAATTGATTAGGGATATGGCGTAGATAATTGTCCTAGCTGACAGGTTCAGAGGCACCCTCACATATTCTCTGATCAGGGCCTGATGTGAAGATATGTGCAGCCATAAGGAAGTCGTCCCCTCTGTGTCTTGCCAACGTATAATAGGAGTGGGCAGATCTTGGTGGTCATCATGGGGAGAGATTTGGCCTAGTTGCGAGTTAGCTACCGGGATTCTGACAGGTGCGTAACTTAGAAGGAGGAGGCAGCTCAGCAGAATACTGCCTATGCACGGCATTATTGTTAGTGTGATAACACCTAGTATAGGCAGCAATATGCAGTATAGGTGGGACCTGATGGATGATGACTGCTTTAAGAGGCAGAACCAGCTGGTGGAGGGGGCAAGGAGATAGGCATGGTTATTATTAATTGGAGCAATAGGCATAAGAGGGGTTGGCCTAGCTCTCAGAGGAAAAGCATTTAATAGAGGCTGGGGTCGGGGCAGGTGGTGTGGGAAGAAAATTCAGAGACACAAGATTTAGTGCAAGTGGAGGCACCCAGGATGTGAGAACTAGAAAAAAAAAGCCGTGGAGTGTTGAAACACCAGGTACCCAATCACAAGACGAGCCGTACAGCAGCCGCCAATCAGCGGGACTCCCAGAGAGTCCTTAGGCCAATCAGGGCTCCACAACTGCTTTCCAAGTCTTTCAGCGAGCTTACCCGGCTTAGAGGCTCCTGGTCGGGCAGGTGGATGGCACACGGCTGGCTGGCTTCTCCAGCCGAAATAAATGTAATGAAGTTAACTAAGAGCCACAAACACAAACAGTGATGTGGGACAGTCAGAGCATCTTTTCTGAGATTTTATATGACAAGATCTTCAGATGTTTGTTTGTATACAAAGTAATGTTTTCCTAGATTCTCTAAGTTCTTCACTGCCAACCAACCATAAATGTGTCCCTAAATGCAAATAGAACAAATGTGCCTAGTGACACACACACACACAGACACACACACACACACACACACACAGAAGAAATACTGTATCTGTGGGTAAGGCGATAATTACTAATACAGAAGTTCTATTTAGTTTCTAAAATTGGTATGTATTTAACAGATTTATTCACACAATGCATGAACAGGAATATAACATATTGTACTGTGTGTTGATTAAATACACACCTGGTTTGTCAACATCTCTTACAAGGTAATGAAACCTTGTTTGGAAGTGAAGAGCAAAAACCAAGTCCTTGGCTATGAACTTAAAAATATTACTAAGAGAAACATAATTATGGTACAGGAATGTTAGTCACGTAGGAGATAGTTGAAACAATCATTGCTGGTTGCACGTAAAGTATATTATATTCTAGTTCATACTGTACACAGTGTGAATAAATCTCTTAAATGCATAACACATTTTAGAAAGGACATGGAATCCCCATACTATATGCAGGAAGCAGTATAGCGCAGTGGTTTAAGGTTCTGAGTTACAAACCTGGAAACCTGGGTTTGAATCCCACAGCTCCCACTTACATACTGTGTGAGGTTGAACAAGTCACTTCACTTTCTCGTGCTCCCAGGTCGCACCTCTAAACAAGCTTTCAGCTTAGTGTGTCTCTCCAGATAAAAATGAGAGGAGAAAGGGACATTTGATCCTGAATTTTAGCATATTGCCCCAGCCGCCATATGTTTCCCTATAATTATTAAAATGGAAGGAGCAGGACTTTCAGTAGGTTAAAGATTTATGCTGTGAGTCTGCTTTTAACAGAATCCTAAGCTGCCTGGTGAATGTTAAAACAACAACACAAGTCAGTTATGAAAATATCCTTACAGTAAGCTTAAGCTGTCTTGAAACACAGTTTGTCAGTAACTTTTACAAGGCATTGAAATCTTGTTTTGATGTGAAGGTTTACGCTCTTCTTCATTCTGTTCAGTATGAATGCAATGACGTACTCCGATAGTAACACCTGACTGGCCAACAGTCAGCTAATCAGGTGTTAGTATTATAGGAGGATGTGTTTTCATTCATATTTACAAGACTGAATAGGAATGCAGGCTGCTCAGTGGCACTGATTTTTAAACCACATTTTTGCTTTGCATAATGTCAGTGAGCATATCTGTGATGTTTTCATCGATCAGTTTCTTTCTGAAACAGACACTGAATTAAGTCCCTTGCAGGACTTACAGGAAAAAAAATAAGTTAACGAATCCACACTGTGTTATCACAGCCTCCCTCTCTCTAAGTCTCTCTAACTCACTCACTCTCATTCAATTTTATTTATTTTGCTGCATGACTGGTAACTGGAACATTTGGGTTCCTTTAGTGAAGTTGATTTTATTTTTGAAACTATGGTGTTTTGTAGGTTGGTATGTTCAAACATGAAATACTGCTGTTGTTTACAATGAAAGACAGGTACTGCATATTATGTTTGTCAATTTCATGTGGGGGATCATGTGAGTGGAGGGACCGCTAGCCACCAGGGAATTTTTTTTTTTACTGGTGGGTGGGTGATCCCATAGCCACCAGGGACACTCACTGACCATTATAACTAATCCATAGACTGGACCCAACTGATGATAATAATAAAATAAAATAAAAATACTCCATTCTCCCTCTGCAGCTCCCTCCCAACTAATTCATGGTCTGGGCAACGTTTGACCCTACTGACTAAAATATCCCTTCTCCATCTGTATCTCCCTCCCAGTTGATCCTGGACTGAACCCCAACTGACCATATTAATTAAAATATCCTGGCTCCTTCCTCTGCAACTCTATCCCAACTGACTTAATTTGTCTACTGGGATATATTTCATGAGGTAAACAAATGAAGCTCAGTATTATGTGCCAAACAAAACTAGGTGGGAAGATTGTATATTGGTATAATGAGGCAGTGTGGTGTGGTGTGGAGTGATTAACTGGACTCTTTGGACTTTGTACCATTCTTTGGACATGTGATACTAGCATATAAAATTAAGTATCACATCAGTTAAACTTCAGCCCCAGCAGGTTTCAGGAGTCATTGTTTATGCTGTACATGGGAAATATTTGTTTCATTGGACTGAGCCTGTTGGAGGCACTGAAAATTTACCAGCTGTTTCAGGTCACTTACAGTAAAAGAGGCTCCTTCCTGTGCATGCTTTATGTCATTTGGCTCTTGTGGTGTTGTCAGGGGCTTGTGTTGACCACAGGAGTATGAAAAAAGATACTAATTTGTCAGCAAGAGTGAGAGAAAGAGAGAGAGAGTTGTACGCAGGGAAGGAAATAAGGGAATTAGTTCATTCCATGGGTATGATATCTTGGTTCTCCTTAGATGCTCCAATGAAAGGAGGATGGTGCTCAGCCATGTATTCTTTATTAAGGATGTGAAGAGGATGAAAAGGGTGAATTTGGGAGGGCATGGGATGGCAACAAAATCTGGAAATAGGTCAGGCCTATGAGCAGCTAAACAAAGTACGAGGGTTGGAGATGGTTTGTGGTTTGTGCTATGTGTGTGTGCGTGTGCGTGCATGCGTGTGTGCATGCGTGCATGCATGTGTGCATGTGTGTGTGTGTGTATTGTCCCTCAAGAGGCCGTCAATACCATTAGCATTGTGGCAACATATTAATGACAATATAAAGCACTAGCACAATCTACCTCCCATCACTGTTTGCCGTACTGTGCTCCTAGAAAAGAAATGCTGCACATCATGGAAAAAAATTGCTGCAATTGATGAAAATATTAGTTCAGCATAGGGTAGGAAAGCAGCTCCAGTGAAAGAAAGTGTTGCACATTATGGGAAATTGAGACTGAGTGCATTCACACTTTTGTAGCGAGTTCAGCTAAGAAGTGAGCTCAGCTAAGAAAATTAGTAGACAGCACATTATTTTATTTTGCTTAGCGGAGCAGTGCTCAGTACAGCTTACTATGACAAGGTTTATTTAATAGTCATGCATAGTTTTCTCAGTACAGCAGTAATGTGCTTGAATGCACTGAGTCTGCAGTCAGTATATTTTTTCCATAACGTACGGCACTTCTTTGAAACCAGTTCTTGTTTCCCTCACTAATGTTGCAAACATCTTGATTTAATGGTCGGGGGCAGGAGACTTGTTATGGATGGATGTGGCACAGTAAAATGTCTCAAAATTTACTAAATGCATGGCTCAGTACAATAGTGATGCATAGTGGTATTTTTTTTCTATGTACGGCAATAATGCTAGTTCCACATTTTACAAGAGATAGCCACCATGTAAAAGGTAAAATAGGATTCCTATCATGGGTTGGGCACAGGTAAACCATAACTCCTAAATCTAAAAAAAAATTGTTGGGGGTGGATGGAGATACTCAATGCCTAATGTCAAACAACGACAATTCATTAACAAGAACACAGGGCCCAGTGTGCACCCCAGATTTAATTAACAGTGCCTACATGCCTCACTTCTTGAGACCTGTCATTGTCACATCATGAAATGCATTTGTGTGGGTGTATTTATTCATTTATTTTTATTTTTTTTAATCTCATGGTTGTAATCAAATGGATATCAGGGAAACAGGTTACAGTCTAACTCTTTATGATCCCTGTTTCTAATGTTATGTCTGTGCAAGCTAAGCGGCAAACTGATGGTGGCAGAATGAAAATTGTACACCGTTTGATACAACTTTTGTCAGTGTTACAGAGTACAGCATTTACTGTTCGCATCTAAAAGTGTGTGTTGAGAGTGAGCATACATTCCAACCTTGAGTCGGAGAAATTAAATATCTTTTCCGCTAAAAGCTATAGTGCCCCACAGATGCATCGAGGCAGTTAATTCCAGGGTGGTATGTACTCTGCTCCTAATGCAAAAAGGTAGCTACCATGTGTGCAGGGATGCAAGGATACAGGGGAGGGGAGGAGAGGGAACTCAAAGCTGGGCAAAGGGTTTCACCAGTGGGCAATAATCACTGAAAACTAGGATAGCAGAGGGGCACCATGCACTGCCAAAATGTTGTGTGGTCCATTTAGGTTTGTGATACTGACACATCTGGGAGGAGATATGATATTGTAAGTGCCTCAGTAAAGAAACACAATCACAGGGAAACCGAACCACTGGTCTGAACAAGTTCCTCAATGGAGTGAACTGATTGTATGGTGTCACTGTTCCTTCTTAGTTTTACTGAAGAAGTTATGGTTGTGGGGTTGGGGGGTGGACTTTCCTTACATGCCGTACACTGAACATGGACCCTTGTAGCCACCCCGAGTATCAAGTTGCTGAATCACTTAGTTACCTTTTTTCAGCTGCACTTTGCCTGTTGTAATTTTATTGTAGCCAACTGGATGGTAGAAGTTGTGTGCTACTTAATGGTATGTGCTGCATGTCTTTTTTTTTTTTTATTTGTCATGAAAATGTCTGTGGGATGCAGAACGGAGAAGTAGACTTGTGGCATGTGGCCACTGTGTTTTTTCTTTCACTGTAAATAGCAGACTACCCTCATCTTGTATTTAATTAAAAAAAAAAGTATGAATTTTGCTTCAACTGGGTTGCGTGGTCATTGGGAGTTGGGTATAATGTGCTGTAACTCTCAAGGCAAAGTGATGAAAATGGGCAGACTCAACCAGCCACACAGTTTTTGTGAGTTTGTGGTGTCAACCAGAGTGGTGATAGGAGCTCATTCTTTTTTTTTCTTTATGTTAAACAGACATTTAACTTTAATTTCTCTGCGTCTTCCTGATCATTATTTTTGCTGAAGTATTAAATTTTACAGGTTAAACAGTCAATGTGATGTGGTTAAACATGACATCTAAGTGTGTACAGTAAGTGGGACTGCAGATGATATTGTAATTTTTTTAAAAGGACAATTGTAATGTGCTCAATCTGCCAATACAAATAAAATGTCTGCCTGATGCCTGCAAACTTGTGTTACAGTCCTCTTTTTGCAATGCAATGCTTCTCCTACCTTCCAGTCTCGTGATCAGTTTTGGAAAAGCAGTGTTTTGCCAGCACTTCCCAAAGCATGACTCATTTACAGTACATAGCTTTGCACAGCAGTACGGCTGGTTTTATGTCCACAAAAACAGCACCAAGCAAGATCTGCAATGAAAACAAAAGTTTATTCTTGTGACATACTCGTAGTACAAGTCCAGAACATACTGCCTTCTCATTGCCCTTTTTCTGAGTCTCTGTAGTGCATGACCGAAAAAAAATATAATTAAAACGAAACAAGCCGAACAATTACCAATGTAAGGAAAATAAATAGTGGCATACAGATCAGCAGTAGTGTGCGGTAACTAAATATGGACACCTGAGACACCTGCTGGAGAAACAGATAGTTGCAGATAAACTGTACGTGGAAGAGCGCCACCTGGTGCATTTTACCAGCTCGAAAAAATGTTGGAACTACCTCCCACAAAGCTATACTGCATGCCGCATACCTCAAGGATTGTTACCACCTTACTAAAGTGTCAATCAACACTGCTACCGCTGCTGCTTTCCCTGCCACACCTACCGCAATCTACCTAGTTACCGGGAAACTTCACTGCAACAACCACTGTATGTAGATATATATATATATATATATTTTTTTTTTTTTCCTACAAATAACTGTGCATGCATGGTAGTGAATGGGAGACGTCTAAAAAAAAAAGAATGAGAATTCCTGCACTGGAGGATTAGGCACCCCCCCAGTGCCACTGTAACATTTCTGGGGGGGAGTGGGGTGGTGGGTGCTGAGAGGGAGGATGAGTGGGGGGACAAAATTATATATATTTAAAAGAAGTATATATATATATATATATATATATATATGATACATGATGGGCAGGAGTGGGATATGAAAAATATTCTCACTCCTGCAGAATGAGCTCTGTATTCTCATGAGTGCCGAAGGCATGAGTGCAAATGCTCAATTCACTCTGCAAGACTGAGAATATACATAGATACATAAACAGTGTCAGCAGATAAGGGTCTATGGTGCACCCAGTCTGCCCATTTGAGCTTGTAAGTTCACTTTATGTTTTCCAAGAAGTCTGTTTCCCCTTGACCCTGACCTCAAGAATTCCTTTATGTCTATCCCATGCATTCTTAAATCCTGTGATTGTTTCAGCCCCCACCACTTCCTCTGGCAGGGTGTTCCACTTGTCCAGCACCCATTCTGTGAAGAAGTTCTTCCTCATGTTTCCTCTGAATCGTCTTCCCTCCAAATCATCCCATGCCCTCTAGTCCTGGAACATCTTTTTCACTTAAAAATAGTGTATTCCTGCACCCTGTTCCTCCCTGTAAGATACTTGTATGTCTTTATCATATCCCCTCTCTCTCTCCTCTCCTCCAGGGAGTACATATTCAATTCCTTCAACCTGTCCTCATAGGACTTGTGATGCAATCCATGTACCATCTTTGTTGCCCTCCTCTGAACCTTTTCTACCCTGTCTATGTCCTTACATAAGTAAGGTCTCCAGAACTGTACACCGTACTCCAGGTGGGGCCTCACTAGTGTCTTGTATGGTGGAATTATGACCTCCCTTTTCCTGCTGGTGATGTCCCTGCCTACGCATCCCAGCAACCTATTTGCTTTACCTGCTACCTTGTCACACTGTTTTCCTACCTTGAGGTCATCAGAGATGATAACCCCAAGATCCCTTTCTTGCTTGGTGCATGCTATATCCTCACCCCCCCAACAGATATATTGTGCCAGGGTTTTTGTGCCTCATATGCATTATCTTGCAGTTCTTTGCACTGAATTTCAACTGCCAAACCCCTGACCATTCTTCATGTTTCTGTTTGCATTCTAAAGGAAACTGCTTCATAGAAAGTTTCTCTTTCTCACCGAAGCTGCAACTTACTCAATTAGCTTTACAAAAGACTCTCACCTATATGCCATTGTGTTTCTAACATTCCTAGCCCATTACTGTGCTGATCTCAGCTTCAAAACAACCTGAATTCTAAATGAAAGTCTTTTACAAAGCAGGTTATATAGATACATAGAAACATAGAAACATAGAAGTTGATGGCAGATAAGGACCGCAAGGCCCATCCAGTCTGCCCATTTCTTTTTCTACCTTATAAATGTGCCATCAGCCTTTGCTCTGTCAGTGGCCTATCTATTCATAGTCATTTGTATTGCTCCCTTATGCCTATCCCATGCCTGTTTGAAGCCCTGCACTGTATTCATAGCCACCACTTCTTGTGGTAAGCCATTCCATGCATCCACCACCCTTTCTGTGAAAAATAATTTCCTCACATTCCCCCTTAATCGGCCTCCCTCTGATCTCATGCTGTGTCCTCTTGTCCTGCTATTTTTCTTATATTTAAACATGTTAGACTCTTTCACCTTGTTTATGCCCTTAAGGTGTTTGAATGCCTCCATCATATCACCTCTCTCCCTCCTTTGCTCAAGGGTATACATATTGAGCTCCGTTAATCTGTCCTCATATGTCTTCTGATGCAGTCCCTGCACCATTTTGGTTGCCCTTCTCTGGACTGCCTCAATTTGGTTAATGTCCTTGTGAAGGTGTGGCCTCCAATACTGCATGCAGTACTCCAGATGGGGCCTAACCAGTGTCTTGTACAGAGGGATTATTACCTCCCTCTTAAGACTTGTGATACCCCTACTAATACACCCTAACACCCCTAGCCTTACCTACTGCTTTAGAGGTCTGCTTGGATGATTTTAGGTCATCAGTGATGATGGCGCAGATCTCTTTCTTCCTTTGTGACTGCTAGCAACTCCCCACCCAGCCTATAGGTGGCTTCAGGGTTTCTCTTCCCTATGTGCATGATTTTGCACTTCTTTGCATTAAATCCCAGTTGCCACTCTTCTGACCATTCTGCTAGTTTATCCAGATCTCTTCTCATTCTGCCCACCCCATCTGGATCATCTACTCTGTTGCAGATCTTGGTGTCATCTGCAAACAGACAAGCCTTACCCTCTAGTCCATCTGCAAGGTCACTAATGAAGATGTTGAAGAGGACTGGCCCCAGGACTGATTCTGAGGTACCCACTTGTGACTTGCATCTCTTCTGACTGTATACCATTTACCACCACTCTCTGTTTTCTGCCCGTCAACCAGTTTGCCACCCAGTTGACCAACTTCTGACCCATCCCAAGCCTACCCAGCTTATTTATCAATCTTCTATGTGGAACAGTGTCAAAAGCTTTGCTGAAGTCAAGGTAAGCGACATCAACTGCTCCCCCTTGGTCCACCACTCTGGTAACCCAGTCAAAGAAATCTATGAGATTAGTTTGACAGGACCTTCCTTTGTAAACCCATGCTGTCTTGGATCCTGTGCCCTATGGATTCCAGGTGTTGCACTATCCTTTCCTTAAGAGTGCCTCCATAATCTTGCCCACTACTGAGGTAAGACTGACCGGTCTGTAGTTCCCACCTCCTCCCTGCTACCACTCTTGTGGGCGGGATCACATGAGCCCTTCTCCAGTCTTCTGGGACCTCTCCTGTGCTCAGAGACTCACTAAACAATTCTGCTAATGGCTCTGCTAGTTCCTTCTTTAGCTCCTTAAGTACCCTGGGATGTATGCCATCAGGTCCCATTGCCTTATCCACCCTGAGCTTAGCAAGCTCTTGTGGGACCTTTTTCTTTTTTGTGAAAGAGGGTAGTGCTCACCTCCCTCCCCCTGTGTCCATGATGCTGAGGCTGTGGGCCCTGCCCTACCTTCTCTTCAGTAAATACTGAGCAAAAGTATCTATTTAGGATAGTTGCCTTTACAGGGTCCTCCTCCTCCTCACATGCTCCCTTTTATCCATTAAGCTTAGCAATACCCCCTCTGGACTTTCTCCTTTCACTAATGTATCTATAAAAAGTCTTGTCACCTTCTTTTACTGTTCATGCTAGTGTTTCCTCAGTTTGGGACTTTGCTTGCCTTACTGCCTTACCTGCTTCCCTTAGGGCAGTTTGGTATGCCTCCCTATCTTCATCCCGCTGTGTTCCCTTATATTTCCTGAAGGCCAGCCTTTTGGCTCTGACCTTTTCTGCTGTATTTGAGAACCAAAGTGGTTTCCTTCTTCTTTTGCACTTCCTTTTCTGTCTAACACAATGGTATGTTGCTTCAAGTATTGCATCCTTAATGCTTGCCCACTTTGCCTGCCCCCCTCACCTGTGTTTCTTTTTGCCAGGGCTAGCTTAACTCTGTTGGCCATCTTATCAAAGTCAGCTCCTCTGAAGTCCCATATTTTTGCCTTGGAATGGGATGATTTAGATGTAGTAGCCAAATTGAACCATACCATGTGATGGTCACTGGCCCCAGGTGACCTTCTACCTGGAGATCTGTGATCCTTCTTTGTTAGTCAGTACTAGATCTAGGATAGCCCTGTCTCTTGTGGGTTGCTGTACCAGTTGTTTGAGGCCTTCCCCTGCAGGGAATCCACTATGAGTCTAGTTCTGGCAGATGTTCCTGCTGGTATTGACCAATCTGTATCTAGCATGTTGAAGTCTCCCATTATCAGAACCTCCCTTTAGCTGTCATGTTTTGTATATCTTCTAACAGTAATGTGTCTATGTCCTCCTCTGGTCTGGGGTCCTGTAGACAACCTCAGTTCTTATAGCTGTCCCATTTCCTGTTTCCAGGGTGACCCACAGTTCTTCTGGCTCCTTATGTGTATTCTGAATTTCTGTAGCTTTGATATTTTCATTAACATACAGGGCCACTCCTCCCCCCCTTTTTGCACCTCAGTCTCTTCTGAACAATACATAGCCAGGTACTGAAGTCTCCCAAGTGTGGTTACTGGTAAACCACGTCTCACTAATTGCTACTATGTCCAGTTTAGCCTCTGACATTATTGCCTGCAGGTCTGGGATCTTATTTCCCAGGCTGTGAGCATTTGTGTACATGATTTTCCATTGGCCAGATTTTGGTGTGTTGGTTGTTGGGTGAAGTTTGGCATTACCCCTGTCTCGTATGGGAGACAAACCTTTTTCTTACCTGGTGATGCAAATGAACGGCAAACATGCTGAATTCCTGTTTGACCACTAGCTGAGGGGAGGGTGTTCTTCCCATTCGACGTATGGGGTGCTGCACCCCTCTCCCCATTTGCTAGTTTAAATATTCTGCAGAGACGTCAAACTTCTGCCCCAATGCACTGACTCCCTCTTTAGTCAGATGCAGTCCATCAAATTTAAAGAACTTTCGCTCCCAGAACTGTTGCCAGTTCCCTACAAATCTGTGTCCTTTTTCCTGGCACCAGCCCTTGAGCCATGTGTTTAGCTCCCCTATCTCCCCTTCACTGACCTTCCGTCCATCTGCTCCCCTCTCCCAGACTGGCAGGATCTCAGAGAAGGAGATGCCGGACGAAATAGATGATAGTTTGTCACCCAGCCTAGTCAGGTGTTCCTTGGTCTCCACAACTGACCAGCTGGTGAGATCATTAGTCCCTATGTGTACTAGGACATCAATGTTTTCTCCTGCTTTGTGAACAATTTTAGCAATGCGGTCAGTGTCTCTCCATGCTGATGTACCTGGGAGA
Source organism: Neoceratodus forsteri (assembly GCA_016271365.2). NCBI lineage: Eukaryota > Metazoa > Chordata > Ceratodontiformes > Ceratodontidae > Neoceratodus > Neoceratodus forsteri. Next base: position 1,022,916,125 of record CM057450.1, read on the forward strand.
CATCTGACCATCACCCCTGGCTGGAGATGGGTATCAACTCCCCGAATCATGGAGTCTCCAATGATCAGAAGTTTTGGATTTCCTTTGTGCTTGTTTTGTTTTGGTTCCTGATTTGGGTGAGTTTTGTTGTGCTAGCTCCTGTGCCGCGAGTGTCCTGCTCTGCAGTGTCTTCTGCCTCTTTATTTTATTTCAGAGATAGAGGCAGATACCTGTTTGTAGTGTTTATATGGTTTTGGAGGTAATGTGTTGGAGGCAGAAGTGATGGGGCACCTGATTTGCTCCTCCTAACCACCTGCCAACCTCCTGGACCAACTACCCTCTGCGGTCGAGGTTTTTCTGTTGGATGCTGGGGAAATGGCGGGTGGTTCTTATAACGTATTTCCTCTTCAATATGAAATTTGAGGCATGCAATCTCTGCCCATGCTGCCCGGAGCTGAGCCCTAAGATCTCCAAAGGCCCAGCATGTAGGACAGTGTCCTAAATCCTGTAAGACTGTCCTTCTGAAAATTGTTCCACAGTACCTGCAGTTAATGAAATCCATTCCAAATAAGTTGCTGGGTTTGTAACCTAGTCAGAGTAATTAGAAGGAGATAAAAAGGAAAAAAATGCAAGTAATGGTTTAATTGTGCTTTGTTTAACTTGTTATAACAAGTTAAATTACTAGTGCCCTGTAAATTAGATCACCTTGTGGAGCCCCACTGATCCGCCCCTTCCTGCTCTGCCACAGGAAATGTCACAACTGTGGTACCCTATAAAAGGGGTGTAGCATGGGGTGGTTGGGGATGGGGGTGGGTGGCTGGGCCCTTCCCCTGCCTAAAAAGAAGAACCACGGATGAAAGAACAAGGAGGTAAGAGCAGAAACAATCAGTCAGCAACAAATGCAGTAACCCTGAAAGCTTATCCTAATGTTAGATAAAACACATAGACAGTGTCGGCAGATAAGGGCCTATGGCCCACCCAGTCTCCCCATTTGAGCTTGTAAGTTCACTTTATGTTTTCCAAGAAGTCTGTTGCCCCTTACCCCTGACCTTCACAATTCCTTTATGTCTATCCCATGCATTCTTAAATCCTGTGATTGTTTCAGCCCCCACCACTTCCTCTGGCAGGGTGTTCCACTTGTCCACCACCCGTTCTGTGAAGAAATTCTTCCTCACATTTCCTCTGAATCATCCTCCCTCCAACTTCACTCCCATTCCCTCTAGTCCTGGAACATCTTTTTCACTTAAAAATAGTGTATTCCTCCACCCTGTTCCTCCCTGTAAGTTACTTGTATGCCTCTATCATATTCCCTCTCTCCCTCCTCTCCTCCAGGAAGTACATGTTCAGTTCCTTCAACCTGTCCTCATAGGACTTGTGATGCAATCCATGCACCATCTTTGTTGCCCTCCTCTGAACCTTCTCTACCCTATGTCCTTACGTAGGTAAGGTCTCCAGAACTGTACAGTGTACTCCAGGTGGGGCCTCACTAGTGTCTTGTATAGTGGAATTATGACCTCCATTTTCCTGCTGGTGATGCCCCTGCCTATGCATCCCAGCATCCTATTTGCTTTACCTGATGCCTTGTCACACTGTTTCTCAGTGCTACCTGCAGCAGTTTGTCTTTCTTACTGAGCCTCTGACTCACTCAATTAGCTTTGCAAAACACACTTACCTGTGTTTCTGACTCCCAGTCCATTCAGAACATACACACACACACACACACACACACACACACACACACACACACACTCAGACAGCACACACAGAATGAGCAGGAAATACATAGAATCAGAAACAATGTTTCTAAAGCTCTCACCCCGTAGTATAAATTGCACACATGATGGGCAGATCATGGGATATGGAAAATATTCCCACTCCTGCAGAGTGAGCTGTGTATTTTCACTCGTGCCTTTGACACTCATGAGAATACACAGCTCACTCTGCAGAAGTGAGAATATTTTACATATACCACTCCTGCCCATCATGTATCCTATATATATCTATATATTTTTTTTTTACAAATAACCGCGCATGCATGGCAGTGGATGGGAGCTGTCAAAAAAAAGGAAAAGAATGGGCATTCCTGCACTGGAAGATTGGGCACCCCCCAGTGCCACTGTAATGTTTCTGGGGGTGTGAGTCGGGTGGTGGGTGCTGTGAGGGAGGGTCAGGTGGGGGGGACGAAACTATGTATATTAAAAAATATATATGTAAGGAACATGGAATATTTTGTCATGGTGAAACACAGCACAGTCCACCATGACCATAATGGCTATCACATTGTGCTGTGCATGTGCTAATAGTTGCACACGTGCAGTACTGTTTGGTGGTCATCTTGGACACAGTGGAGTGTGCCGTGTTCTGTGGTGACCTCTATGAAACAAATAGTGCTGTTGCCACTGAAGTCAATAGAGATAGTGGACTAGTTCAACTGGCAGCAGAGTGACAGTGGTGTAATTTTAAATCCTGTGTTGTTCATTCGGAATCCAGTGACATGGGCTCATTTTCTAATTGCAAGATGTCTGCAGGGCTCCGCCCACTGCAGCCCTAAAAATGTCTAGATAATAGAACAAATGTCCTCATCACATGTTTAATGACCAGTCTGTTCAAATGGTTCAGTATGTTTCAAAAGCAGAAAAACAGTCAGCATTTTATTTTTGGCATGCAGAAGATGATGGGTAAAAAGAACTGCAAAACTCATAGCAACAACTTTATATGTTTTACATCTCTGCTATCCAAATGCTGCAATGGACAAACTAGATTGGCCAGACTCAGCGATAGTCTCCTGTGCATTACCTCGATGTCTAAGAATGGTGGTGATTGCTGCCATGATAAATCTGCCCTTTCTGTGTAAAAACCCTTCCAATTAACATTATTGCTACACTATGACTTGATGGTTGAATGGTGGCCTGGGTGGTAATGGTCTCCAGTTTTGCCATTTCTTTCTCTGCAACATGCCACAAGAGTATTCGTAACTCCTCTGGCATGGGGCTGGAGGTCTGGATCACCTAATGTGGGTCCTAGTCTCCATGACAACCACTGAATATTTAAGAAGGAGATCAGACAACCAATTCTCTGAAGAAGGAGTGATTTCTGATTCCAAAACATCAGCAACTATGTAAACACACCTATGGGCACGTACACAGTCTTCCCCTGCTATCAAATCTTTTTGAAACAGAGAAACAACACTGCTCTGCTGAGGCTGAAAGATTGGTTTGAAGTGAAACAAAGCACTTTGAAAATGTTGAAAATAGGCAATTGAGCCATGAAAAACTGTGAATAAGTGTTGTATAACTACTGTCTGGTATTAGTATACATGTTTTTCCTCTAATATGTGTGATGTGATATATTATATATTATATCTTAAATAATGGATCTCGAGTCCATCATTGTGTAGTTTATCAGGAACTTGGCTGGTTGCATCCAATAGCTCAAAGAGAATATATATGGCTTACTACATGTCATGGTTTGATATACCTAAAAATGCATCCTTTACAAAACTTGATATGTCAGAACTCAGATTCTAAATATTCAGATACCCTTAGGAGGACTACTAAAAAGTTGCCCATGACACAAATTATGAATCGTACGGGGGATATGGTGTTACAAAATAGTTTAGCAGGGATATGGAATAAGTTACCTCGCCATATGACTGAAATTTCTGATCTGCATATTTTTAAATTGGAATTGTATAATCACTTAAATGTTTGTTGTAATTGCTTTTAGGTAATTGTGATTTTGTATTTTGTTTTAATCTGTATTGTTTTGTCTTTGTTGTAAATGCCACAGGTATTTGTTGTAAACGGAGATTTTTTTCTCCAATCAGATTAACCTGTATAAAAATAAATTTTTAAAACAAACAAACAAAATGTCCGAATGAGAAATTAAATAATGATTATCAGGCTGGACAGTAACTAAGTGTCCTGATGATTCTAGGCAGTGCTGATATGAAAGTTTCTCCTGCGGCTAGTGCTGCAGGTGGATTCAATAAGAAGTCTCATGTGTTTCTGATATCATGCACCCCTGAAAGTCCTAGCACCCAGGTGTAGGAGAAATACTTTTGTTTCTAGTTCTTGAACATTTGAAGAGAGGTTGCAGAACTTGAACATGTACATTATTGAAAAAAGGAGGGACAGGGTGGCATAACTGAGACATACAAGTACCTGCCTGAGATACAGAGGGTGAATTCCATGGTGCTTTTCTCCTCAAGTTCAAATACAGGGAGAAGGGAGAACTCACTGAAACTTGCAGAAGAGAGGTTAAAAAGGATGCCTATAAGCACTTTTTCATTGAAAGAGTGGTGGAGAAGTGGAGCAAGCTACTGGAGGAAGTGGTATAGGCCAAATCAATGATCAGTTTCAAACAGGGATGTGATAACAGGCCTATGGGATTAGTTAAAAAGGGGTGGCAGCTAGCCGATCGGTGCAGCAGTAGTGCTACGCTTGCGACACTAACAACGTGGGTTCAGGAATGAGTCTGGGTTGTCAGGGGACCAGCTGTGGAGGGAGGGCTTCATGTCCCGCTGCTCTACAGCAACCTGGGTGATCACAGGTGGCAGTCCAGGGGATACATGAAGAGAAGGTGGGACCATTGGAGTACACCCATGGGTTGGCTGCATCAGGCCTCACCGACAGCCAATCCCAATACTTACTCTTGGTGAAGGGGGGTGGGGGAATGGGAAAATTTGCACTTCCATTTTTTAATATGTATGTATTTTGATCATTATTGTACTTGCACGTTGGTGTTTTGACTGACGGGCACAGACTGCTTTTGCTGTATTTTCTCAATCATGGGATTAGTTTGTACTATAAAAGGAATTGCTTTTCTGGGTGAGGCACCTTTGACAAAGCTCTGACCAATAGCATAGAACATTAGGTGGTTGCATGGCATGTGGTCCAGAGGCATGTTTTCTTCAGTATCGGCACTTTAGTCTGTGTTTCAATACATTTTCAGTGTGACAGTTACTAGCTTTTTGGAGACTCCTCCTTAAAATCACAAAGTTCAGAGTCTGCTCAGACAAGGAACTAAAAATACATATGCAAGAGTCACAATATTTTTATAGAATAAATTGCACAAAGTCTGTAAGTTTTATGAAGCCCTCAGAGGTGTGTACAATATTGTTGTTTGGTTCTTTGTGGGAGGATGCCAATCACAAGTAAAAACACAAAACAAGAGACAGAAAACATAATGTCAAATCCAGACTAAGAGTTTGGAGGGTCTTAATTAAAAGTGACTACAATATAAATTCATGTCAATGCTAATAGGCCTCAAACTGCTTATAGGGAGTTTATATATATAAGGCAACAGGTGTGGGATGGGGGCATGTGAATGAGTGAGCTATTATAGCCTACAAAAATGTTTTGTTTTTTTCTTGTTTGAGTACAGGTTGCAAATCCAGACTCCACTAAGCAGCATTTTTCGTATTCTGTGCAAATGGTTTCAGTGATGTAGGATATGGAAAAGCTCTAGGAACCCCATTTCCAATTCAGAGTTGCTTTCATGATGCTGGTGGCAGTTTGTAGATGGATATTCTATAGTGATTGTCCAATACAAATACATTGCCAACCAAACAGGCACAACACAGATAACACCACATTGCTTTGATGGAATAAACTGTTTTTTGTTTCTTTTATTGAACATCTACTTGTGAGACTGGTCAAAAGATGTTATCAGCACTGAGAAAGCTTAACATGGCTGAAGGAAATGCTATCATGTAAGTCCTTACCCCCTCCCAAGCTCCTTACCCCTTCCCAAGCTCATCATACTGTTACTGTTCCTCATAGCAAGTGACATTGAGCCCAACCCCAGACCCCCCACACCCTCCCCACTGACCTCCCCAAAGATCTACCTGTGGCCCACATTAATATTCAAAGCCTCTTGCCCAAAATGGACCTGCTCCAGCCCCTCATGGTCTCCCTCCTCCCTGATGTCTTAGGAGTCTCGGAATCTTGGCTTTCCCCCAAGATCCCTGACTCTGCCATCACCTTACCTGGGTACTCCCTCTCCCACCAAGACTGCCCCAAGAAGGGTGGTGGTGTCGCCATCTACCTTTCCACCTCCATTCAATCTACCCCAGTGCTCTCCATCTCCTCCACCACTGCCTATGAGCTCATCATCCTTAAACTCTCCTTCCCTTTCTCTCTTCCTAGCTTTGTAGCAGGTGTCTACTGCTGCCCAGGAATATATCCTGCTTCTGTCACTGATCTACTAACCTCCATCTCTTCTCTTACCTCCTCTGGCGAGTTACTCATCCAAGAGGATTTCAACATTAACTGGCTCTCCCACTCTCGCTGAAACCTCCGCCAAAACATTAAGTCCCTGCAACTCACACAACTCATCTCTGGCCCCACCCATCGCAAGTCATGGTCCCCAAACCATCCACTACTAGACTGGGTCCTTACTACTCACCCACACTGCATCATTGATGCTGGTACCCTCCCAGATGCACTCAGTGACCACCACATGGCTTACTGTGTGCACAAAACCCACCACCCTGAGTCCCCCCCCCACCTCCCAAAAATTATTCAACTCATGTCCTTCAGATCAATTGACTTATCCTCAGTGCATGCTGATTTACTCTCCACTGGCTGGTCCCCCATCGCTCTGGCCAGCAATATCAACCAAGCCCTTCATTACTTTCAATCCAAATTCCTATTAATCTGAGATCAGCATGCCCCCCTCCGGAAAACCAGGGTCAGAGGTTCTCACCTCCCCTAGATCTCAGCTGAACTTCTGGCCAGCCTCTGTGCTCGCAACCTGGCATGAAAGACTTTCAAGTCTTCTGGCACACCTGCTGATCTAAATAAGTACCGTGCCTTGAGGAATACCTGTACCAGAACCACCAGGTTAGCCAAAGCTGAGTTATTTTTCTCCACTTACCAGAATAATCTAAACCATCCCTCAAAGTTCTGGAACGTCATCTATTCCCTATTCTCCCCCTCTACCCAGTCCCCTACTCCAGTCCTCAAAGTGTTTGACTCCACCATATCAGACCCTTCATCTGTCACCTCAGCTTTCAACATTTATTTCACCACCTGTGCATCTTCACTCCTATATGCCTTCCTCTCCACCTCCCGGCCCCTGGCTCCCATACCCCCCCAGTAATCCCTTTCTCCTTCTCACCAGTTACCCCTACCTCCTCTTTAAATGCCTTCCTGTCTCTCAACCCACAGAAAGGTGGAGCCCTGATGGAGATCAGTCTGCAACTCTCTCTGCCAGCCATCATCTTTCCCATTGCCTCCCTTCTTAACCTCTCATTTTCACTTGTGTCAGTCCCTGACTCCTGGAAACATGCAACAGTCATCTCCCTTCCAAAAGGCAGTAACTTATCCTCTCCTGGCAATTTCCACCCTATCTCTCTCCTTCCTACCTTATCCAAACTCCAAGAGCACATAGTCCAGTCCCAACTCTCCCCGTACCTTGATTCCTCTTCATTCTTCACTCCCTTCCAGTCTGGCTTTTGCAAACACCACTCCACCACCTCCTCCTCCCTCCTCCGGCTCATTGACTTCATTCATACTGGCATGGACCAGGGCCTCCTCACCTCTGCCATTTTTGTTGACCTAGCGAAACCTTTTGATACCGTCTTCCACTCCCTTCTGCTTGACAAGCTCAAGGCATCAGATCTCTCAGACTCTGCAACCAGCTGGTTTCACTCCTACCTATTAAGCAGAACTCAATCAGTAAAAATTGGGGAATCCCTGTCCCACCCCTTCCCATTCACATCAGCATCCTCCAAGGCTCCGTCCTTGGCCCATGGCTCTTCTCCATCTTCCTCAATGACCTCCCCTCAGCCTGCTCATCTGCATCTATTCACATGTATGCAGGTGACACAGTCTTGTTTGCATCTGGATCTTCTCCATCTGTGCTAACATCCAGACTCCAACTTGACTTTGACTCTATCCAGAAAGGGTTCAGTCCAAATAATTATCTCTAAATGCTAATAAAACAGTCTCCATGTGTTTCAGCACCAGACAGAGACTTTCAAGGCTCCCCTCCCAACCCACCTTCCACACCCTAGATGGGGGTACAATTGACAAGGTACCCTCATTTAAATAACTTGGCATCTGGCTTGACCAACACTTTGGCTTTTCTCAGCACATTGATACCATACACAAAAACTTCACCCCATGCTTGGTGCCCTTTATAGGAATAAGAGCTGCATTTCCTTAACTGCTTGACAAGAAATCATCTCCAGTATAATCCTTCCCATTTTTTATTATGGCAATATTGTCTATGATGCTGCACCAAAGTCTACCCTAGCCAGACTGGACCTCCTCTTCTACTCTTTCTGCCATTTTGCCCTAGCATACTCACCACTGTACCCTGTACTCTGCCCTCTCACTTCCCCATTGGAAGATCATCACCTTACCCACAGTGCAGCCTTCATCTCTAAAGTCTGACTTGCTTCTCTCCCCTCCTATCTGAACTCCCTTCTCTTCCCTATGCTACCCTTCTCCTACTCTCTCTGAAACTCATGCTATCATTCACTACTGCTCCCATCTCATAAATCCCTTGCTGGTCAGAATGTCTTCTCTTTCTGCCTCCCAATATCAGGAACTCTCTCCCCTATTTGCTCTGCCACCTCCAAATGCACTCTTTCCTCACTACACCAAGCCCACACTGCTCCCTCCTGCAAATGCCCTTAGCCCAAGGCCCTACCTCCCCCTAGCTCTTCCAACTGCTACACTCTTCCTTTCCCTCTCATCTCAACCCCTCCCCTTCTTCCTACTCCCATCCACCAGCCTCCCTTCCTCCCCCAATTTTCTCCCACTCCATCTCCTCTCCTCAAAATTTTTCCTCATCTCACTCCCCCACTTGACTGCCGCTTCCCTCTCCCACTCCCTACCACATCCACCCCACTAACTTCTATCCTCCCCCCCTCCCCATCTCAGATCCCCCTCACTGCCTATTCCCAACTCTAGTCCCTTTCCTCCTTCCTTCCTCATCGCTCCTCCGTCCCCATCCCTATCTCCATCCTTCCTCCCTACCATCTCTCCTCTACTCTTCATACCCCCTCCCTCTCCACTCCCACTCACCACACTTCCTCTCTCCCCATGGCCTCACCTGATTTTTGCCCTATTGCCCTTCTGCCACCCTGCCCTTTTTCCTGAGCTACAGCTAGGGAGTGATGGAACTCCACACTCCTGATGTTATCAACTGTACAGTTCAAATTATGCCAAAGTGACATTGTGTATTTTATATATTGTTGTGTTCTTACTGTATTACTGTCTTTCTGCTGTATTTTGTACTTATCCCCTTCCCCCTCCCCCAGGATGCCTCTGGACATGAGCTGTATGACTCAGTATGTCTTTCTTGGTAAATCTCTTTTAAATAAATAAAGTTTTGGTTATTGTTCATAAAAAGAGATGACAAAATGAGGGCATTACATCTCAAGTGCTGGGCACCTGTAAAAATCAAATACAACATGAAAAAATCAGTCATTGTTCAGCGATGGTTCTTGCCAAGCATAGACTCTTTTGACCTGTCAGTGGTGGGAAGGAGTGTCCAAGACTGCCGTTTGCTGGTGTTTGCCATGTCATTTAGGTTGGCAGTGGAGTGGGATGTCCGTAAACATTGGCTTTAGTTTGTAGGTCCACCACAGCGGGTTTATGTGATAACGGCGAAAGCCTAAAGGCGATCTCCATTATCACGAAGTCAGACACAAAATTTATTTCAGCACCTGACTCCCCTGCACAGCAAAATGGTGCCAGAGACTTGCTTTTTTAATGGCACCCCCCTACTTAAGGATTCTCAACTCCAGGGGGGTGCATGTCGGGGGGTGCAAAACCATTAAGAAAAAATATTCAGGATGGACACAACAAAAACATGCCAGCGCCCGGACCCAAACCCAGAACTCTGCCCACCAATGCCGCCTACCCACCCACCATGCCATGGGGGCAGCTCACCAACCCACCACAGCACCACCCTTCACAATCCCTCCTGCCCCTTGCTGTGTGTGCTCGCTCACCCCATGTGCATACGTATAGCGACATCCCATTACTATATTTGCTGACCCCCACATCCAGCCACCCTACCCTAGCCCTGATGAAATGCGCCAGAGATTGGGTCATCATTATTGTAGGTGCCCAATTGCCAATGCCCATGTCACGAGCTACCACCACAGCAGATCAGCAATGCACAGCAGATGGGGAAGGGGACCCTACAATTGGCTCAGAAGTTTTACTTTATTTGGCAGAAAAGTTCAAATCACAAGGACAGTTCTGGTGAAGTGGTACTCATTCACTAATTTACTTGGCTGTAGCTAAGGTCATGGCACACAGCATGGTTCCAGCAGTAGCCCATCTCTGGCCCTCAGATTAGCCGACCATGTGAGCCCCACAAGGAACATTCCTCAGAGTCGGGGCTGGTATCTACTGGTGTTTGTCATGTCACTCGTGTCAGGGGGACAGTACCTGTGAGAGGTGGCTGTAGCTATAAGGTCTACCATGGAAGATGGGCAAGTTGCAACAGATTTGGGGGTGACCTTACAACTGGCTCTGCTAAAGTTTTATTTGGTGGAAAAGTTCAGACCACACAAGCCCTTCTGGTGAAGTGGGACTTATCTCTGATTTTGTTTCCTGCACCTGAGGTTGTGGAAGCTAGGGTGATTCCAGCAGTAGCCCATCTCTGCACAGTGTCATGTCATCCTCATGTTCTATCCCCTTCTTGCAGTTTTATGTTCAAGATCACCAAGGGCCTGGATGCTGAACTGGTGCTGTCATAGAACTGCAGGCTTGTTGGGGGGAGTGATCCTGACATCTGCCATTGGATGCTATGCCATCCAGCTGAGCAGTTGCAGCATGGTAATGGCAGCTGAAAATGTTTTGCTTAGAGGCAGCTGGGGCAGAGGAAGGCTGAGACGCTGCAGCTGTTTCAGCCTCCTCAAGTGTAAGAGTGACTATAGCCCCTTTGTTCTGAAGCTGTGCTGTGATATGCTGATGTTCTCCTGCAATCTACCACTTCTCCAGCTGGTCAAGTAAGTGTGTGTGTATGTGTGTGTGTGTGTGTGTGTTCAGTTCGACTTCAAACCAACATTGCTATAAAAGGCATATGTGCCAGACACACTGCAGCTTGGGTTGTCATTTCAGGATGCTTGCTTAGATCCAAATAATCTCCTAAAACATTATGCCAGTGTTGACTGTTGTGCCGATTGTCAGAGGTGGATAGTTGACTATACAGAAACCGGGGAGAAAGCGATGGTGTGCGTCAGCTTCATTTGCATGTCTTAATACTTTGAATATTGCTGCTCTTTGCAGCATAATGGGGGTGCATATTGGGGGCACTGGGCAGCTTGTGTTGATGTGGAATGTGAAAGGGTTCAGATGGTCTAAAAGTAGTCTTGAGCCCATTCATGGTTTTTAAATGGTCATTACAACAAACTGATGACAAGCCTCATTTTAATTTGGGGAATTCATATTATTATTACACAAAGCTGTCAATGAAGAATCTATAAAGCTCCAAAAGGGAAGACATGCATCTGGAAAAATTGATAACAAATATGCAGACAGAAAATATGTGTGCAGATCCAAAGCTTGAATAAATTGTCTGTTTTGGTAGAGAATTACGCACTGCAAAAATAACTAATTTTGAATATAGTCAACATGAGCAGAGAGCTCCATAACATGTGCGAAATCTTTCACTCTCTGTCCCAGTAATACCATATAAGTTGAACTATGCTTGGCTATCGTATTTATACATGTTTTTGTCAATATCTGAAAACACTCTAAGCTGCATTTGTTTGTATTTTGTGCAAATGGTTTCAATGATGTGGGAAATGGAAAAGCTATTTGAACTCCACTTTGAACTCGATGCTGGTTGTCAGGGTGCTGGTGGCAGTTTGTAGATGGGTTTTCTGTAGTGTTTGCCCATGCAAATACATTGCCAACCAAACAGGTACAGCACAGATAACACCATCTTGCCTTCATGGTATAAACTGCTTTTCATGTCTTTTCTTGAACGTCTACCTGTAAGACTGGTCAAGAGATGTGATCAGCACTGACAAGACTTAACATGGCTGAGGGAAATGTTATCATTTAAGTCAAGTTTTGATTATTGTTCATAAAATGAGATGATAAAATGAGGGCAGTACATCTCAAGTGCTGGGTCCTGTAAAAATCAAATAGGACATGAAAAAAATCAGTCATTGCTCAGTAATGATTTTTGACAAGCACAGTCTCTTATGAGCTGCTAATGGGGAAGGGGGTGTCCAAAATTGCTATTTGCCATGTCAGTTAGGTTGGCAGTGGATGGGGTGTCCGTAAGCAGTGGCTTCTGTTGAAGTTCCACCACAGCTAATCAGCAATACACAGAAGATAGGGAAAGGGACCTTACAACTGACTCAGGCATTTTACTTAATTTGGCAGAAAAGTTCAGACCACAAGTAGTAGTAAATAGTTTATTGTTGACAAAATTGCCATTACAATATAGACAAACTGTAGTACATGACATACAAAACATAATACATCAACACATACATTAATAAATATTAATGCATTAATAAGATCAAAAGTCCAACCCCTAAAGTGCAATACAAAGTTTTACAATTCAGTAATATCAAAGCACTTTTATAGTTCTAGCAGCCATTTTGTTCCTGCATAATGTTGCTTGTAGAAGAAATAGTGATAGCTTTTTCCAACATAGAAATTTCCTCTGAATTAAACAGCAAATCCAAGATATAACTAGTAGGTAATACCATGGAACCATTAACATCTCCAAGAAATGTTTTTCTTAAGTCAGAATACCAGGGGCATATAAATACCACATGATGTAAATCCTACGGCTCATTCATACCACTATTACAGAAACCCGAGTCATGAGGATCATTAGAATATCTCACCATCAAAACATTGCCTGGAAAGGACTCAAATCTAAATTGTGTTATGATTCTTTTATAGTCAGGATCATGTAAATTGATTAAATAAAACTTTAAACTATGTTCTTTTGTATTGTTGACAAGCCAACTTGAGGCCCTCGGGTCACTGATTAATCATAAATCATTTTCTTTAGCTTTAGCAATTACTGCCTTTTCTATAACTTTCAGATAGGCCATGTTTATTGTAATCTTTTTATCCATCCAATATTAACTCATAGTGTTCCAGTAATAGTTCTACCTGTGAAAGCCAGTTAGATTTTTTTATTCTCTGACCATAATTATTTTTCCTTTAACACATCATTTTTCAATAGAACATGTTCTGAAGAATTAAGTTTTAACCAGAAAGATAGAATATGAATAGGACTCAATTCTTTTACTGAACTTTGTCCCAACTGTGCCCTAAATAAAGCATTAGAAGAGCTAGATGAAAGCCTCAATATCTGTTTATAAGTCTTATTTACAACTACATCCATTTTCCGTGACTCAGCAGAACCTCAGGATTCAGCAGCATAAAGACCCTGGGGTATTAATTTAGAATGTATTGCTATAATCATTGGTACTACCATGTGGCCTCCATGTCTGACATTAAACCTTTTCAAACCCAAGGCTGTTTTATTCATTTTATCCACTGTAAGGACAATGTGTTTATTCCACTTCATATTTGACGAAAATGTAACCCCGAGATACTTAAATTCTGTAACAAAATCCAATAAAGAACCATCCAAGTAAAGCTTTCTGTATTTTTTTCTTAGATCCAAATATCATTATCTTAGTCTTCTGTGGATTAGGCAATAAATTTAACTTTTTACACACATTATTAAGTTTATCCCAACTTCTCTGTAATCCTAATCTAGTCAATGAAAAGATCGCCAAGTTGTCCGCATAGGCCAGCAGAGGTATTGTTAGCTGAGCCAGTTTTGGAGAATGGAAATTACTCATCATGTTAACTATTAATTCAATGATATAGATATTAAATAAAGTAGGTGCCAATACGCAACCTTGCCAGACACCACAAAAAGTAGGAATTTCTTCTGCTAACAATCCATTATTAAAATATTGTATTTTAGACCAAGTATTAGAATATAAATGCCTTATTAATATTATTAGGTTCGGGTCAATACCCAGATTGTACACTTGAAACCATAAAATGTTTCTATAGAGTCAAAGACCAATTTAAAATCTACAAATGCAACATAAAGTTTTTGTTTCTTTATTACACAACATTTTTCTAACAGATGTTGAAAGATGAATATCTGAGTTGTTGTACCACAGCCATTAGTAAAACCCGCTTGAAGAATAGATAGCCCTGAAAACTTTGTAATGCAATCTATTAACCTATTTAATAATATTTTTGCATAAACTTCAGCTAAAGTATCAATTAAGCTGATTCGACTATAATTTTATGGAAGAACCCTGTCGCCTTTTTTGAAGATAAGTAAAATATGACTACCAAGCCATGTTGTTGGTGTGTAACCAAACATTATAGATTTACTGAAGAAATCCACCAATAAATCTGACCACCAGTCTATATCTTCTAAATAGAAATCAACCACTGTATTATCCCGACCAGGTGCCTAAGTCTTTTTAGAACTTTTTAAGGCAATTGCCACTTCTGTTGCAGTAAACCGAATACATTTATCATCTATTTCAATAGGTATTAATTTTAAGGTATTTCTGGATAGCCTATTATCTGGTGAGTTTTGATTATATACATCATGATAATACTTAATCCAGCATTCAGGATGCACATATGAATCAATCTGAATTTTAAATTGTAAAGTACCATAAGATACCAATCTCCAAAAGGCCCGATCATCCTTCTGCCCAGTAGCTTCAAGCATCTTATCCCATTGATCTTTCTGAAAAATAGATTTCTGTACTTTAACATGTTCTTCATAATCTCTTCTAAGATTATTTAATTCTGTAGTGTTTTCTCTAGTAGACTGTTTTTTAACTTTTCTTGTTGCCTTAGCAAGTTCTTTCTTTTTAGGCAAGCATGTTTTGTAAAACCAGTTTTCATATTGTAATGGGAACTGTTGTTTCACTGCGTCATAGTTTGTCGTAATGTTATTATAAATATTTATAACGGCAGTGTATATATTTGCTGGATCTAATTCATAGGAGGCAGTATAGCGCAGTGGTCTAAGGCTCTGAGCTGCAAATTTAGTGACATCCAGGAGACCAGACCTGGGTTTGAATCCCACAGCTTCCACTTGTATACTGTATGACCCTGAGCAAGTCACTTGTGCTCCCAGATCGCTCCTGTAAAAAAGCTTTCAGCTTAGTGTGCTATACCTGGTTAAACAACTAAAAAAAAAATAATTCCACTTCCAGTATTAACATATTTTGAAAGAAGGCTGCTAACTCAAGTCTATCTTCAGATTTGAACTTATTCCATCTTAAATTTTTATAATTTATTATTACTATATTGGGTTCCTGTATAACTTGAGGTTTAATATCCCACTTTCTTACAGTAAGTATTGGAAAATGGTCACTATCAGATCTCAAGACCTGTAAGTCAAAATAGTTATGGTAATCATATGGTGAAATCAAAACATAATCAATTAGTGATGTACCCTATAATTTATATAGGAGTACATCCCCTTACTATCAGAGGGTGTTCTACCATTTAATATTATAAAATCCAAGTTAGAAAGCAATTTCTCCATTCTATGTTCTCTGTCTGTATTTATTTGATAAATTGAAACACATGACTGAATATCTAGTTGTTTTTCCCTACTCAGAAAATCTTTATCCAAGTGGAGTTTCAAAGGGGGATATCTGATATTAAAATCCCCTGTTATATAAACGTCTCCATTATTGTAGTTTTTTTGCAAGGAAAAGATTTCTGCAGAGATTTTATCAAATAATTCCCTATCATAATTAAGTGATTTCTTTGGAGGATTATACACCTTAATCATTATGACCAATGATGCATTCAAACCAACTATTGCCATAATATAATTACTCTGCACCTTGGATTGTATACGTTTAATGTTAGTAGAGATTTTTATATGTATAATAAGGCCACCAAGCAGTCTACCCTTCCTTGAATGTTTAATTGCATAACTATGAAGAATCTGATATCCATTAAATTGAATAGCATCATCCTGTTCCTTTCCATGCCATGTCTCTTGTAGATTTATGATATCAAATTGTTTTATAAAATTTATATAATCAGAGTCAACCAACTTTGTAATATGTCTTGCAACATTCCAGGTTACAATCTTTAGATCACCAGGATACTTCTGGATAAGTTCATCTGGTTCTCTGGTACACCCACTATTCAACATGGGCGCTATGCACAAAGCAGGTGGGGGAACACAGAAAAACTGCATACCCCGCCTGCGTCCTGCAGACAGATACGTACCTGCCGGCATTCACCAATGCCAGACACCTGTCCATGGCTCCTCCTCCCCAGTGTGCAGGTCTCTGCAGGGAGGCTGGGGGAGGAGTCGTCATCCCAGGTGGGTGTCCAATAGGAGGCCCCTCTGGGGCACACATTGGATCCCTTGCACTGGGTGACATGGGTCCAGGGCTGTGCATGCCATGTGTATGCTCCCAGACCCACGTGGCATCCACCAGTCCCATTGCCACTGGCAGCAAAGTCTGAGGCATTCACCTGTCCAGCCACCCCTGGCTGCCCCCCTGCAGCTCAGTGGTCAGGGGCATCATGGTCCACCCCATCCCGGTCCCCCGGCAACTCCTTGGCAGTGTCCATGTGGGCACACAGTGGGTTATAGCAGGGTCAGCTCTGGTGTGTGCTGCACTGCCCAGTGCACCCATTTGGCCAGCACTAGTGGGTTAGTGAATCCCGTGTAGTGCTGGCATGCCCCTGTAATGCCCCCTGTGTGGAGCCATTTGTGGATGTGGGGGATCGGGTGCAGTGGGTCTGCACGCCCCCCTTTCTGAATGCTGTGCTGGGGGCACAGTGGGTGAAGAGTGCCTACGTGCCCCTGATATGCCCATGTAGTAACTCGACACCTTTTCATGCATAACGCCCCATGTTTGTAATACTGTTATCTTGTTCTGGAATTTTCTCATTTCCACTACAACTTAGAGAGAGCCAAGTATCATCCTCTATTAAAAGCTGAAATCTGTTAGAAACCTCCACATTGTATACACTTGTTTGATTATCTTTTATATCAACCTTTAAACTGTCATCCTCTTTACGGTCCACAATTTTACCTATGAGGTCTAGTATCAAAATCCCCCAAAAAATCAAGTTTGATTGCCACTTCCAAAATTTTGGCAGTCATTTTATTATTTATCAAAGTGACATCAATTTTACTTCCTGCTGACCTGGACTTGAATACTCTTACAACATTGACTATATCATTTTCATAGCAGTTCAACCCAAGGATGTTACAAAAAAGCTGGACAATCATGGTTTTCAGCTTATTTTTGTTTTCCCAGCCAGCATAAGCTAACCCAAAAATTGAAAGTACAACCTCCAATGAGTCAATTGTATTCTCATTATGATAGACTAGGTCCTGAATATTATGGTAATTAGACAGCCCAGACACCAGTTCATCAGTTGTTATATGAGACCATTTTGTATTTTCTAACAAATGCTTTGTTAATATTGGATAATCCATACATAGATCATAATGATATAGATGCTTTGTGTTTCTCCATACATACTGTGCAACACGAGCATTTTTGAAAAAAATCAATAAAACAGTACTGTCCCTAGCATATTCATAGCACCTAATCACATCGATAATGTCATCAATGGCAATATCCAGCCCCAAAATTCAGTGCAAAGAATGTTAACCAAGATTCTAAGACCTTCCCTGTTTTCATTAGGGTCATAAGGTATTGAAGCCAAAGTTACAATTGCCTGGGCATCAGCCAATAATCTAGAACGTCAAACGTCTATTACTACGTCATTACTCTGACACTTGGAATTATTCTGTTGAGTTAAAGTATCGGAAAGTTCCAGAGTTTTTTTTTTTTCTCCTGTGGGGCATCGATAGTTAGTAACTCCTGATCCATTACTGAACCCTCTTTCATCCCTTCATCATGCACTATTGATTTAAAAATATTATCCTTAACACCTTTGCCTTTTTTCTTCCCTTTAGTTCTTCTACCACAGTTGTTTTTGGTTTTTTTTTATTTTAGAGGAGAAATTCTTGATCTGATTGCAAGACTCTTTCTTGTTCAGATCTAAATTTTTGATAGTCTTAATTTTTTTTAATGTGCTTTTTTTTGGGGGGGGGGTCTGAGTTTCAGTAGGAAGTTCTATAACTCCCATCAGTTATTTTAATATTAATCTCAGTCTTTTAAGTAGTATTGGCTTTTCCAAGTTCCACATATGTATCTTGTGGGTTCAAAATTAACCTAACAGGATCACTACTCACTATGAAAGGTGTGCTAGTAGGCTTTTGATTCTGGTTTATTTTAGTAATGGCCAAAAGTTCTTCCAGTCTCATAGCATTCAGTGCAACCTCACCCCTTAGATCAGTGATCTCATTTTTAATCATTACAAGTTGTTCCATAATAGCTACATTTGCAACATGGAGATTTTTTAAAACCTCAATCAATTTCTCATCTATAAACAGAGTATACAGTGGCATCCCCCAGGATGAAACGCAATTCTGCAGCATTTTGCAGCACTCTGCAGAATGCTGCAGAAGACTTACTGAGGGGCAGGGCAGCCCTCTGGACTTTGGCCCAGGGGTGTTCAGCTGATTACCTCAGACCAGGTCTGGAATCTGGGCATTATTTTTGACAGCAGCCTGACCCTTAGATCTCAGGTGTCGGCTGTTGTTAAGATCTCATTTTTCCATCTGAGGACTATTGCCCGGGTTAAGCATCTGGTTCCTCCTGATGATCTTCCAATATCGGTCCATGCCTTTGTGACCCCCACCTAGACTACTGCAATGCCCTTTACCTAGGGCTACAGGGGTTTGATATCTGCCACTTGCAGCTAGTGCAGAATGCTACAGCCAGGCTTTTGACTGGTACTTCTCGGACCAGTCATATTATGCTTGTGCTGCGCAGACTGCACTGGCTGCCAGTACAGTGGCAGATCACCTTCAAGGTCAAGTTATTGACTTATAAAACCCTACATAAACCAGGGACCCTGCTATTTGCAAGATCTCCTTCACTCTTCCTGTCCCCTCTGCCCACTTCACTCCACTCCACCGATGAGGGATTGCTGGAGATTCCCAGGGTGCACTTGAAGACATCTGGGGCTTGGTCTTTTGCTTTTGTAGGCCCCTACCCTGTGGAATTCTCTACCTTGTGGGGTTCAAAAGTGCCTGACCATCCAGAGTTTTAAAATAGTCTTAAAAACACATTTGTTTAGCCAAGCGTTCCTGGATTCTGATTCATGATTTTATTCCTGGTGTATTATTTTAGTTATCATTGATTTTAATTTGGTCTGGTTGGGAACTGATTGTTTTAAGATGTCTATTTATATGGATTTATGTTCAAGCACTTTGGTTTCGGAAAGGCACTTTTTAGAAATAAAGATTGATTTGATTTGATTTTGAATAAAGCAATGTAATTTCAATGGTAATTAGTCCCCTTTTTCATTTAGGAAAATGTGACACTGCCAGGATGACGTGAATGCCACAGTTTCCTGCATGACAAAGGGGACTAATTGCCATTGAAATTACATTGCTTTATTCAGTAGGTCTACTGCAGCATACTGCAGAGTGCTTTAAAAGTGCATTTCGTCCTGAGGGATGCCACTGTAAGTAAGATGATAGACAACTTTCTGTTCTTTCCTACAAGCTTGTTTAGCTAGATCTTTTAATCCACTTATAGTTTCATCCAGTTCTTCCACTAATTCCCCAACTGTCTTATTTTGCATTATAAGTGTATCTTTATCTAAACTCATTAATTTACTTTGAGATGTAATATCAGGTAGGCTGTTGTAAAATAGCAAGATAACTAGAAAGTTTTGTGTAGTACCAGAGATATTACTTTCTACAAAAGTGACCTTTTTAGATTTTACATCCTGCACAACAGAAGATACAAACTCACTTAAGGTATCGTACACTAAATTAGGGGATCTATTAATTGAGTCTGTACAAAAATGATGTTGAATCCCAGTCACTTGTTGTTCCTCGTTTCCTTTTTTAGCAAATTTTACTGTATCTATCCCCATTACTTGACATGAAGTAGAGGTAAGACTGGTATCACTCCCATCTGGTGGCACTTCAGCCCTTGCCAGATGAGGGATTATCAGTGTCTGAACTCCCTTTCTGATTTGAGTTTTAGCATTTTGCTTTTTAGTTTTACCCAGTTTTTCCTATATAAATTTCTTCTTTACTTTTGTCAGTATTTTTATTACTATTATTCTTCCCTCTTTTTTAATTTTTAATTTATTTTATCAGAGGTGAAAAGGGAAATCTGAGATGATAGTAATAGACTTTTGCAAGGCTGCTTTCCTAGTTCTCATTTTTATTACAAGATTACACCAACTTTGTTAAAGTGCTACTTATTTAAAGTGCTTCTCTATAAATAACTATACAGTTAGAAATGATTAAGTAAAATAAAAACTTTACACACAAAAAACCTAAACACAAATAATCACATATACATATATGAACGTACAAATATATGAAACTGCCAGCAGATGCAGGCCATTCAGTCTATCTAGTCTGCCTGAGTATGCAGCACTTCAGTCCATTAGACTGCAGCTGCCCCCCTCCCTCATATGTGCTCCCCACCATCTCCCACCCTCTCCCGATTTGTACCCACCCCTTGAATCTGTTCCACCACCTCTTGAGGCCCCCAACACTCTACAGCAATACAACTTCCTCTGGTAGAGTGGTCCACCCTTTCAGTGAAATAGTGCCTCTTGAACCTGCCCCCTTCCAACTTCATAGAGTGTCCCTTGGTTTCCCTTCCACCCTTCAGACTAAACATACACCTGGTATTTACTTTGTTCAAACCCTTCAGGTATTTGAAGGTCTCAACTGCTATCCCATGACATAGGCGACCATGATTGGGTGCCCACAAAAATGGTGACTCACTCACGGCACATGTCATCAGGGCTCCCCCCCCAGGGAGGGTGACTGGGTGGGAGGGTTCATGCATATAAGCGAAAGGATATCGCTACATGTTACATACATGAGGGGGAAGAGAGCATGCTCAGCAAGGGGTGGGAAGGAGGAGGAGGAATTGAGAGGGTGGTGCTCGTGAACTGCTGAGTTGGCCTCATGGCATGTTGGGTGGATTCAGGGCTGGGGTTCTGAGGGTGCTGGGTTTGGGTCCAGGCGCAGGTACATTTTGTTGTGCCAGCCCATATTTTTTTCAGTGTTGCACCTTCCCCAACATGCACCCCTCCTGGAGTTGAAAATTTTTAGAAGAGGGTGCAGGTGCAGCCCCTGCATAAAACAGTAAACCTAAGTCCCCAGTGGCCTTTTTCTGTTCTCCGGGGGGTACATCACCGAAATTTTTTTTTGGCAATGTACAGTTGCCCTAACAGAGATCGCCTTTCGGTGATTGCTGTTATGACATAGAACCATCTCAATCATATCCCCTCTCTCCCTTCTTTCCTCCAGAGTATACTGTATATATTGAGCTCTCTCTCAGTTTCTCCTCATATGGTCTGTCCCCCATCCCCAGGATAATTTTTGTTGCCCTGTGCTGTACCCCCTCCAGTAGTTTGATGTTGCTTGCCAAGTAGGGGCACCAGAATTGCACACAGTTCTCTAGGTGTGGTCTCACCAGGGACCTGTACAGGGGCAAGATGACCTCTCCACTCCTAGAAGTAATCCCCCTTTCTATACACCCTAGCATCCTGTTTGCCTTTGCTGCTGCCTTCCTGCACTGAGCAGAGTGGTTCATCTCTCCAGTTACCAGCACTCCCAAATCCTTCTCCTCCTTGGATTTTGTTAATGGGACACCCTCCAGCCAGTAATTGTGTCCTGGGTTCTTGCCTCCTAAATGCATCACTTTGCACTTCTTGGCATTGAAAACAAGCTGCCAACTGTGAGACCATTCCTCCAGTTTTTCCAAATCCTCCTGAAGTACTTTTTCCTCCCTCCCCCCATCTACCTTAGCACACATCTTTGTGTCATCTGCGAAGAGACCGATCTTGGTCTTAATCCCTACTGCATTGTCAGCTATGAAAATGTTAAACAAAACCGGTGCCAGCACTGAGCCCTGTGGTGCACACTTGTTACTACCCTGAGTTTAGATGCCTCCCCCCCACTACTACCATCTGCTGTCTATCCTGCAGCCAGTTCTTGACCCATCTGATCAGTTTCCTCCCTGCTCCCAGACTCTTCAACTTGCAGGTCATCCTACCATGTGGCACCAAGTCAAAGGACTTGCTGAAATCCAGGTAGAGGACATCCACCACATGTCCCCTGTCCAGTGCCCTCAGTCATAAAAATCAATCAAATTCATCTGGCAGAATCTGCCCAAGACAAACCTGTGCTGCCTGCTGTCCTGGAGATTGTTATCCTCAAGAAATTGTACCAGTCTTTCCTTGAGGATTGTCTCCATCAGTTTTCCTACAATTGCGGTAAGGCTCACCGGTCTATAATTCCCCAGTTTGTCCTTGGGCCCTTTGTTATGGAGAGGTACCACATGTGCTTCCCTTCAGTCCCTGGGCATGCACTCTGAGTTCAGAGAGGTATTGAACAGATCCACCAATGGCCCTGCCAGCACCTCTACCAACTCTCTCAGCACCCTGGGGTAGACTCAAGTCTGAGCCAGGTGCCTTGTCCAGCTTCAGGGACTTAAGGTCCTCCCTCACCCTTTCCACCATGATTTCCCTATCTGTGGTTGCTTCTCCCCCACCTTCTCCCTCCTCGCCCTTCTTCTAGGTACAGGCCCATCCCTCTCCTTGGTGGAGACTGAACAGATGTATTTATTAAGTACTTCTGCCCATTCAGCCCCTTTTCTATCCACCCACTTCCACTCCTGATCCTAACAATTTGATCCTTGTTCTTCCTCTTCTCTCTGATATATCTGAAGAAATCATTTTCTCCATCTTTGATCCCCTGCACTAACCTCCATTCCTTAGCTGCCTTCGCTGCCCTTACCACTCTGCTCACTTCTCTGGATTTCTTCACATATTCTTCTCTGTCTTCTGCCCTGTTGGATCTCTTGTAGATCCAAAATGCATTCCTCTTTTCCCTCATCTTCTCCACAACCTCTCTACTCATCCAACTTGGTTTCTTGGTCCTGGCTTTCTTGCTCTGGCTCTTGACACAAGTTTTAGTGGCTTCAGCCAGTCCTGCCTTGATGACTGCCAACTTTTGTTCCATGTCCATTTCTGGGCAGATGCTTGCCATATGACTTTACAGTATGTGTCCTGTCCTGCCAAAGTCCACCTTTTTGAAGTCCGGGACCCTAGTTTTTGTAGTGGCTACTTCCCTACCCAGATTGATTGAGAATCACACTGTGCAGTGGTCACTGCTTGCTAGAGGTTCCTCCACCCTTACATCCCTGACCTGTTCACCATCTTCCAGTACCAGGTCTAGTATATTCCCCTCCCTCATTGGCTCCATTACCCTCTGGGTAAGGAAGCCATTCTGCAAAGCTTCCAGGATGATCTGCTCCCTAGAGCAAGTGGTTGCTGGGATACACCAGTCACCCCAGTAGATTAAAATCCCCCACCTCCACTGTGCCCCCTTCACCCCTATGCCTCCTTAGCTGCTCCCCCAGTTCCCTATCAATGTCCTCCTTCTGGGGTGCAGATCTATAAACAACCCCCCAGACAGATCTTGGTCCCTTTCTGGCTGTGTAGTTGCAGCCAGATTACTACCGACCTGCCCTCCTCCCCTTACTCCCTATTACATCTGATCCCTTCCTTTACATAAATGGCACCACCCCCCAGCCTTCCCTTTATCTCTGTCACTCTGGAATAGTTTGTATCCTGGGATGGTTAGGTCCCAGTCATGGTGCCTGGTTGCCCACTTCTCAGTAATGGCAGCTATGTTCACCTCCCGCTCTGCTATTAATATCTGCAACTCTGCCAACTTGTTCCCCAGGCTCCTAGCATTTAGTGAAACCATTCTCCAAGCTGCTCCTATCCTTCCTTCTTCCTTACCCTTCACTTCAACTCCTATTTCACCTAAGGTACCACTATAGAACTTAAAATAATAATTTCCAATAAAAACAGGATCCAGCAATTTTTAAATCACTTATTAATATCTTCAGAATGTGATTCAGGTGTAAGGTGCCTTTGTATTCCACACTTGTTTTCTTCTTAATAAAATAGCTTCCTCCCCTCAGCAGGCATATAATATTCTTGTAGCTAAGTGCCTGGAGATAAAAACAAAGTAAAACAGTACTAAATGTCTTCCTCTAGATTCCCTACTAATTCTAATGAGTAAACCTTCAAACCTTCAAGCCTTAAAGGTAGTAAATTAATATAACTGCCAGGCAGTATTTCCCACACTTTAGATGGTATGTTAAGTTAACAAGTACCTGGTATCAAGGGAGGAGATAAAATATTTCTTAAACAAATCCTTTACTTTTGAGCTAACAATTTTTTTCTAAACTAAATAAACATTGCATGAATGAAGTCTAGTATACCTTCATTGTTAGAGAATGAATTTTAATAATCAAATCCAGCCAGCAGTGATCCAGATAACCTAGTATACTGTACCTGCTCCAGTTATGCTTTTATATTTTTCAGTCCAGAAAATATTGCAATCTTTCAATATGGGACCTCCAAGTCTGGAAAGTGCTGTTATTAATGGAAAGAGAAAACAACTCAGTGTAAATTTAGTAACTAGCAAGCTTATTAGCTTAATAAACGTAACTGCTTACTAATGGCTTATAAAGTAACTCCTTCTTAAATATGTCTTAGACACAATTTTGAGCCCAGTAACTACAAAATCCAAGGCCTTATATTTTACTAGTTAGCCTAAAGTTCATTAAGTAGGCAGTGGGTTTAAGTGCTGTAACTGCTGAAGGCATGCCCAAATAGTATTAACAATTACAAGAGCTTTGGAATTTAACCCAGGCAATGTTTTTAAATATTGGGACAAAACTCACCTAATCCCAAGGTACAGCAGGCACACTGTATGATGTAGCTGAAACAAGAAGATTCAGACTAACACCACCAAGCAAAAGCAGTTACACTTCCCTAGATCGCTGCATCTAAGAACGCATCTGTTCCTCTCAGCTGTAAAATGTTTTTGCCCCAGGAACCAAGATTCAGGCATGCACTTAAGTAACTAGTTAAACTTCAGGCAGCTAGTCTGGTATATAATACACCTGTTGTCCTATGCTCTTTGAATTATAAATCTCCTGAAAACTCGTGCCTGCTAATGAAACTTAAAGATTACCTATACAAGGTAAATCAATCAGCCTAATGTGGACTTAATTATGCTAATCGGTTGATTAATTTAATAGCAGCTTAATAGCATGAGTAAAGCATGCAGAGCGTGCAACCATGCAAATACAGCCAAAGTGCACGTGGCAGGTAATTAATCGGGAGGCAATGGTTATTCAGTAATCAACATCAGGCAACTACATTTGTAATCAATGAATTAAAGTGGCCAATGACCTCACAAGGAACTTCTCTAAAAATTTAAAGGTAAACACTCATCCAAATGAATCCTTGACATAGGGAAACACTCCCAATTCTTCATATTAAAAACTACCAAATTTTCTGAGTTCTCAAAGTTACCAAAACACCACGGGAAAAGACACAAAACAAGACACCAAGCATGTAAACATATAAAATCCCCTTGGCCCTATACACTACACAATAAAAAATAAAACACACTCTTTAGCCCTTTTCTCCTAAAATTTGTCCCAAGGGCTAAGATAAAACATACACAGTTTTAGTGTTATACTAAGGGGTTCAAAGTAAAAGAACTACATTGTAGTACTGCCATGCTCTAAAGCTGACTAAAAGGGATCAATAACAGAGAGATCAATAGATCAGCAGATAAACCCCCAGTCTAATTTCCAGTTTGTTTCTAAAACTTATAATTCATCAAGCTGGAAACATTTAACTGTTCAATAATGACACACGTTGAATTCCAGACAGTTCCCATTCAGCTCAAGCTCTGATACCAGACTACAAAATTTCCTTTGTTCCTTTGCTCCTTCGCTTCAAAGCTTCAGCATTTTCCAGGCTCTAGACTCCAGACTCCAAAGTCCAAGGTCCAATGACTCAACCTTCCACATGGCCCAACCCCAATGTAGTGCCTTCTGCAAGGCACCTTGCTCCTCCAGTGGTATTCAAACAGTTCCACCACCAAGGACTCCATTTATTACACAGCACCTGGAGGAACAGAAGCACACAGGGCAGACTGGCAGACCAAGACAGCTATACAAGTAAGTCCAAAAAGGCAGCTTACTAATAGCACAGGCAACAGTGGTTTACCTGCTATAGCTATTTTAATAGCGTTAAACAGCTCCTGCTCCTGTGCCTACTCCACAGCCACATAGCATACAGCAGCCATCTTGGAATATTCAAAACCCAGTGAGACTCTGTTTCCTTGGTCATCCATCAGACCACAAGGACAATTCCAATGAAGTGGCACTCATTTATGGATTTTCTTGGCTGCAGCTAAGGTAACGACACACAGCATGGTTCCAGCAGTAACCCATCTCTGTCTCTCACATCAGCTGACCATGCAAGCCCCACAAGGGACTTTCCACAGAATCAGGGCTGACATGGGACTGCAGGCTTGTTGGGGGGATGTCTGAGACTGGTGTCTGCTGGTGTTTGCCATGTCACTCTGGTTGAGGGAGTCAGTATCTGTGAGAGGTGACTCCACATTTAAAGTTCACTATGACAGATGAGCAAGTCATAACAGAATTGAGGGGACCTTGCAACTGACTCAGCTAATGTTTTGTTTGGCAGAAAAGTTCAGCCCACACAAACTCTTCTGTTCAAATGGGACTAGCACTGATTTTGTTTGATGCACCTGAGGTTGTGGGGCCCAGTGTGGTTAAAGCAGTAGCCCATCTCTGCATGGTGTCATGTTGTCCTCTTGGGTTACCTTTTCAGGCTACATGCTTAAATGCAAATAATGTAGCAAGACGTTTGTGACAATGTTGACCATTGGGTTGATTATCAGGGATGGTTAGTTGTCTGGCATATGGCGACTGGGGTTCAATGCAAAAAAGTGCAAGGTTATTCATTTGGGGGCAAAAAACCCAGAGACCAAATACTGGTTGGGTGGTGTGCAGGTTATCAAGTCAAAGGAAGAAAAGGACCTTGGAGTAATCATCACGAGTGACCTGAAGCACTCAGCACACTACAGCAGAACAGCAGCAAAAGCAAAATGGTAGTTGGGCTGCATAACTAGTGAGATTACCAGCAAGAATTTGTAGCTCATACTACTACTGTACAGATCCAGAAGCAAATGATTTGATATTTTTTATTGAACCAACATAGATGTAACAAAAAGAACGAAGTGCTTTAGTTTTTGGACCAACAAGTCCTTCCTTGGAAGCTTAGTGACAGTTACTTAGAAAATACCATACTTTTAACACCCAGATCATGCAGAAAAAAACCAGAAAACAATTCCCATTGGTTCAAAATACTTATTTAAAAAATAATAGAAGAAAATGTCAGAGAAGCTGAATAGTACCAGTTCACCTTCAGCTGAAAGGGTCTAAAGATCAGATGTGCTTAGGGCATAACACCCTGCAGGGAGTGCACTGCACATAAAATAAAATGACTTAGAGATACTTTCAGAATAAGAAAACAACTACTCGAGAATAAAGCTCCTAAACCCAAATTCTGAGTGTCACAGTGTGTATAATAATACGGTTACTGAAAAGCAAAACCCACCCAGATTAAAGACATGCTATAATTGTAAGTTAAAAACATAAAACCAAAAAAAAATTTTGAACCAAAGGGAAGTTTTTCTGTTTTCTTTTTCTGCATGATCTGGGTGTTGAAAGAATGGTACTTTCTTAATAACTCTCATTAAGCTTCCAAGGAAGGACTTGTTGGTCCAAAAGCTAAAGCACTTTGCTCTTTTTGTTACATCTATGTTGGTTCAATATAAGGTATCAAATCATTTGCTTCTGGATCTGTTCTTACAAGGACCAATACAGCAAAGACTAAATCTGTATGTACTGTTGTACAGGTCACTGGTAAGGCTGCACCTTGTGTACAGTATGCAGTTTTGGTGCCCGTATCTTAAGAAGGATGTTATCTTGCTGGAGATGGTCCAGAGAAGGATGGCCAAGATGATCTAGGGCCAACAGGCAACACCTTGCCATCATAGAGGCAACAAGCCTTTGTGTGAAGCAAATAAAGAAAACAAAGTGGAGTAAAAAACCACTATGATTTTCAAACGAGGTGGCAGGGAAGGTTAAGGAGAAAAAGGCTGCATTCATAAAGTATAAGGAATCACAGAAGGAGCATGACAGGGAACTGTATCAATTAAAGCAGAAAGAAGTGGGGAAGGCAATCAGACTAGCAAAGGCCCAAACCGAAGAAAAAATAGCCAACTCAGTTAAGAAGGGGGATAAAACCTTCTATAGGTACATTAGGGAGCATAGAAAGGTTAAGGGAGGACTAGTGAAGATTAATAAAGGAGAGGGGAGGTGGGCAGAGGGGGACAGTGAAAAGGCAGAGATACTGAATGAATACTTTTGCTCAGTATTCACAAAAGAAGATGAGGAGGAGTCACCTAAACCAGACAATAGAAGCACTCTGGGTAGGGGGGTTGACACCAGTCCATTCACAGAAGAAAGAGTCCTGAAAGAACTCCTAAAACTCAAGGTGGACAAAGCAATGGGGCCTGATGGGATTCGCCCCAGAATCCTAAAAGAACTAAGGGAGGACCTAGTGACACCACTGACTAGGCTTTTTAACAGATCATGGCAGGATGGGGTGGTACCTGAGGACTGGAGGAGGGCAGATGTGATTCCCCTTCACAAAAGTGGGAGCAAGGCAGAAGCGGAAACTACAGACCTGTAAGTTTGACCTCAGTGGTAGGGAAAATGATGGAATCACTTCTGAAAGAAAGAATTGTTGAGTACCTAGAGGCCAGCGGGGCACAGGACCCAAAGCAGCATGGATTTACAGCAGGAAGGTCATGTCAGACAAATCTAATTGATTTCTTCGACTGGGTGACCAAAGTAATAGACCAGGGAGAGGCTGTGGATATGGCATACCTAGACTTTAGCAAGGCATTTGACACAGTCCCGCACAAAAGATTAATAATCAAGTTAGCCAGCCTGGGAGTGGGTCCCAGGGTGGTAGCCTGGTAGCAAACTGCTGCACAACAGGACACAGAAGGTAATAGTGAATGGAACACATCCCAAGAAAGGGGTTACTAGTGGAGTACCTCAGGGCTCAGTACTGGTCCAGTCCTCTTTAACATCTTTATAGGTGACATTGCAGAGGGTCTGAAGGGAAAGGTATGCTCTTTGCAGATGACACAAAGATCTGTGACAGAGTTGATACACAAGGGGGGGTAGAAAGATGAGAAGGGACTTGGCAAGGTTGGAGGAATGGTCAGACATGTGACAACTTAGATTCAATACAAAGAAGTGCAAAGTAATGCACCTGGGAAACAAAAACCCAGGAGAAGAGTACACAATAGCAGGGAGGTACTAACAACAACAAAATGGAAAGGGACCTGGGGTAGTCATATCAGATGACCTAAAGGTGGGTAAGCAATGTGAAAGTCGGTAAGGAGGCCAGGGGATACTGGGATGCATAGGAAGGGCATCACAAATGAAAAGGGAAGTTGTTATCCTTCTGTACAGACAGTTGGTAAGACCCCATCTGGAGTACTGTGATGCAGTTTTGGAACCTCATCTACACAAGGACATAGACAGGATGGAAGCAGTGCAGAGGAGGGCAACTAAATGGTGCAGGGTCTCGCAGAAGCTATATGAAGAGAGACTGAGAGAGCGCAATATGTATACTCTTGATGAAAGGAGGGACAGGGGACATGATAGAAACGTTCAAGTACCTCAAGGGAATCAACAAAGTCCAGGAGGGTAGCATCTTTCAGAAAAAGAGATGTGTAAGAACACAAGGGCACAATTTAAAGATAGAGGGGATGGCTCAGGGGTAATGTGAGGAAATTTTTTTCACTGACAGAGTGGTGGATACATGGAACAGCCTTCCTGAGGAGGTCGTTGGGTCTAAAACAGTGGGGGAATTCAAACATGTATGGGACAGACACAAGGCAATTATAGTTGGGGGTTGCAGGAAGTAGTCTGTTGGTTAACTAGAATCTGCAGCTTAATCAGTAGGTAGGGAAATGGGCAGACTGGGTGGGCCAAGTTGTCCTTATCTGCCATCAAAGTTTATGTTTCTATGTAGAGGATCAAGGGGCTCAATGTGTACTCCTTGAGGACAGAAGGGGGGAATATGGTTTGGACCTTCAAATACATTAAAGGTAATAACACAGTGAATATGGAGGGCCTCTTCAATCTCAGTGGGAACAAGTCCACTGGGGGGCATAGCCTAAAGCCGTTAGGGGAAAGATTCAAGAGAGAAATTAGGAGGCACTCTTTAATGAGAGCATAGTGGCCAAGTGGAACGAGTTGCCAGAGGAGGTAGTCTCCCTAAAAATAGTGGATAGCTTTGAGAGAGTGGGACAGAATGAAGGGAAAGTCGCTGGTGGAGGTGGGGGAAAGGAGGAGGAGTAACATAAGGGGAGTCGGGGCATTTGGGGAAGGAGGGTGGGTCCCTTTGTAAACACAGTGGGTCCCCACACACTCGAGCAGATTAGCTAGACCATAAGGCCTTTAGCTGCTGGCATATTCGTATGTTTGTATATACAAACTGAGAAGATAGCTGTAGTGAGCGACAGCTTCACTTTCTTGTCTTAAGCCTTAAAATATTGCTGCTATTTGCAGCATAATGGGGCACTGAGCAGTTTGTATTTATGTGGAATGTGAACTGGTTCAGACAGACTAAAAGTACTCTTCATCTCATTCATGGCCTTCAAATAGCTGTTACAACAAAAAGCTGATGACAGGCTTGACTTTAGCTTCGGGAATTCATATTATTACTGTTACACAAAGCTGCCAGCGAAAAAGTCATACACCTCCAAAGCAGAAGATATGATCTGGAAAGTTTGATACCAAATATTCTAACAGAACATGTTTGTGCAGTCCAAGGCCTGAATAAATTATTTGTCAGTTTTGGTAGAATATTACATACTGCAAAATAATCAAATTCAAACAGTCAAAATGATCAGAGAGCTCCATAACCTGTGCAGAATCTTTCTCTCTCTCGGTCCCAACATCTGTAATTATTTCACTGAGATGCTGCTGCAGTTGAAGTCTTAATACCTTACTCTATGCCATGCAGCAGCACCACCACTACTACTCAGCACACATTTTGAAAGATACGGTTGGCTAAAAACCCTATGAGGAAACCATGTAAATGTATTTTTTTTATGAAAGAGTGTGAGAGAGAGAGCAGTCAGGTGATCAGGCCATTGCAGGCACACTGCTCCTACTGTAGCTGGAAGCACAACTCCAACTATGGATGCACAACTCAGGAATGTTCCACTGGTCTCATACAGAGGTGAACGGCTCCTCTCACTAAGCTGGGCACCAAGGATTTTCGGGTGCCCAGAAACCTTACTTTCATGCATATTTTTAAAACACTAACACTAGAATCTGGCTGAACAGGTACCATTTACCTAGGTTCAAGTGTTTGTTTTTTGAAAATATGTCATATTTAAGTATTTTAGGCTATTTTAGTATAGGAAGAAAAAAAAGATGTCAGCCGTCATGAGCCAAAAACAATTTTTCCATTCATGAGAACCATTTTTCAGTTTGTGACACCTAAGTGATGTGAACCTAAAATGCTCTCAAGAACCAGAAAGTTTTGGCCCATGTCAGAGGGTTATCCATAAACCCTACTAAGCATGCTCAAAACAGCTCAGAAAAAACACTTAAAATACTTATAACCCTGGAACCATTTTATACTTTTTCACGAACCCTTTGAAAGGCATTACCTTGGCACCGACAATTTCTATCCTGAAAGGTTCATGAAAAAATTCCGTACCATCAAGGCTGTCTGTGAGAGCTAAGAAAAAAAAAAGATGTTAAGTAGAG
Source organism: Neoceratodus forsteri (assembly GCA_016271365.2). Classification (NCBI taxonomy): domain Eukaryota; kingdom Metazoa; phylum Chordata; order Ceratodontiformes; family Ceratodontidae; genus Neoceratodus; species Neoceratodus forsteri. The sequence continues at coordinate 1,022,947,965 of CM057450.1, forward strand.
GGAAAAATATCCCACTTCTCCAAAAGATGGGGTACACAGATCTTGGAAACAACGCAAGATGCCATTATGAAACTTTTCACATCTTGAGACTTTGCCAACCTGACTGCGGATGCAAAATTTGTGGCTATTCCATCGAATATGGCTGAAGTTATTAAAGTGCAAACATTGGGTTTCATATTGAGCACTCTAGTCGACCCTAACTATACTGGCACTGTAGTTAATTCAATTAAAGTGAGGTACCTTATGGCATGCTGTAGTAACAGGGAACTTTCTGGTGCCAGCTCTGTATAAACAGTAAAAATGATGGGTTAGTGTGATGCGCATAAAAATATACCCATCAAGGGAGCTAATCAGATAATAAGGCCAGAAGCCTGAAGATACTTTGGAAAGCATTTCCAAAAATGATCCTAATTGCAGGCAAGCCCCAAAATAAACCCAACTACAGTTTTAAGGTATATGTATTACAGTACATAAAACAAATGATGGATATGTGTAGCATACTCCAAAATATACCAATCAGGAGGCTATTCAGATAAAGATGTGCAGAAACCCCACTCACACCCACCCATCCTCTGTCACCCATGCTACCCTGCTCCCCCTCACCCCAGCACCCCAGCACATGAAGAAAAGTCCCACAGTGGGCCAACGGCACAGCCCTCCCTCATTATTGCTGGTCACTATCTCCTTCGCTGTCCCCCATCAATAGTAACTATTTTTTTTTATTTTTTAGGGGGAATAGAACACCCTCACCCACCTTCTAGCTGCCACACCACCCTCTTTATATCCACAGGTACCTGCAGCTTGGTCCCTCTTTTCAGATCCTCAGTGTCCCTCGATGCAGTTTTTCAAAGTCATTTGGTGTTCTCCTCTACCTGCAATGACAAAATGGTGGAAACATTTCGAAGTCCAGAAATTCACATACTAGGCATGTACCTGGTCTTAGAATTTGTGTCTACTTTTTTAACTTTTACTTATGTCTTGGCCAGATGTTGACCATTTTGAGTCCAAATTGTCAGGGTGTCAGGGTTGCCAGTCAATGCCAGTGGGCAAATCTAGATCAGTGAGGAAGCAGAGCCCAGATCCAATGTGAGAAGGGGAGTCAGTGCTTCTGCAGCCAGACAGACAGACAGATAGACAGAGTTCCTACTCTGAGCTGAGAGAGGACAAATGTGCTATCATTGCCCATGAGGGACTGATAGGCCAGCAACAGAGACAGAAACATAGAAACATAGAATTTGACAGCAGATAAGGACCGCTTGGCCCACCTAGTCTGTCCATTTCCCTACCTAACAGATAAGCTACAGATCCTAGTTAACCAACAGCCTACTTCCTCCCACCCCCCACTAGAATTGCCTTATGTCTGTCCCATGCATTCTTGAACACCTCACTGACTGCACATGGAGGAGACAGTTCCCTGTTGGAGCTTTAAGGAGGAGACAGAGACTTGAAACCAAAAGCTGAAGCTCCAGCTCCAGTCGACACGAGTCTCTCCCACCAAGTCCATATCTGCCTCTCTCTACAATCCCTACCCCACTCCTAGCATGCCTGTCATCCCCTGCCCAGGTTGTCTCTCACTCCCTCTCCTCCTTCTAATATTCCTTGCCTCCCCTACAGTTACCTTATGCCCACTCACCAGCTACACCTATGCCTCCAGTTGCCTTCCCCCCCTTCGGCTCCAGGCCCCCCAGCCACACCCTACTCCCTCCCTCATTACCATATCGTTCCTTTGGGCACCCCCTCTCCCACCCCTCTAGCCTCACTCCTGTCTTATCCACGCTATCTTTTCCCAGTCTGTGCTACCCCTACCTACCCTTGTACCACCTTACCCCTTATATCCTTGTCTCTAATCGGTGTAAACTTTCCTTCTGCCACCTGCTTCCAAGGGCAGCCTCCTTCTTCTGCTCCTGTCTGGCAATATCCATCCCAATCCTGGGCCTGTCTGCAATGGTTCCCCATTGAAATCCATTGGACTTCGTATCGCATCCATGAATGTATGTAGTCTCCTCAAAAAACTGGACTCCCTACAATGCTGGGTGACTGTTTGTAAACCAGATGTGATTGCCTTGGTTGAAACTTGGCTGTCTGACTCCACCTCTAATGCCCAGGTCTCCCTCCCAGGCTACTCCCTACACCAGCTGGACTGGATCGGTAGGAGGGGTGGAGGATGTGCCATCTATGTTAAAGACCCTCTCATTGGATTAACCCTTCCTCCCCCTATCCTTGACCATAAGGCCCAGGCCCTAACACTAAAAATATCACCTGACCCCTCCAGGGGTCCAATCTTCCTGACTACAGCCTACATACCCCCAAAAAATCAAGCTCAGGCACTGGGCCCTTTAATTGACTATCTCTCACCTCCTTACCCAACTCATCTGACCAAATCCGGTGCGGGTGATCTGAACGTCAATTGGCTTAGTCCCATCTTCCACCCCTGTGAGGCTTTTTGCTACTGGTAGTCTCACCCAACTAGTCTCCCAGCCTACTAGAATAAATCCTAGTAGGGAACTAGCATTCTTCTGGATGTGGTCTCACCAACAGGCCTTGCCGCGTCCACAACATTCAAATCCTCCCTGACTGCCTTAGTGACCACTCCCCAGTTCTCTTCAACTGGGCAACCTCCCTGCCCAAGCCCTCTGTTCATACCACTTGCCGTCGGCAGCTTAGACCTGGTGGGCTGAAAGACTTAAAACTTTACCTAGGCTGCACCGATTGGTCCCTGCTATTAAACTCCCCTGACATTGACAAGGCGCTTGCCTTCTTTGTCCATGACTTTAACTCTGCCTGTGACATCTTTGCACCCTTTACCTCTCCCATAGGTCCAAAGTAAGACACACCCTTGGGTCACCCCTGTAGCACTCTTCTTAAGCAATGGGATAACTTATGGCACATCGCTGGCTGAGGCAGCGTCCTGCAGACAGACAGGCCCTCGCAGCTGCCCAGAATAAGTGTACTTGGGCCATCCGCAGCTGAGGCCACCATTACCAAGCCTCGCTACCTCCTCATGGGGAACCCCAGGTCCTTCTTAGACAACGTCAAGGCTAAATGGTGAGCACGCCCCCCACCATCGCTTCTTGACATTAATGGGACTATCTCCTCTGACCCCGCCCTCATTCTTTCTCACCTCAGTAATTCCTTTGCAGAGCCTTAGCTCAGTGCTCCCAGGCAGTTTCGTCAATCCCCTCCCCCCATGACTGCCCCTCCCATCTCTCGCCCCCCGTTCCACCTTCACTGTGTCACCACTCAGAAGTCAGGCCATACTTGCTTAAAGCCCTAAAGTGCAATACTATTGGTAATGACTCCCTTGACCCTTGTCTACTACGTCATGTCCTGGATCAGGTCATCTCACCTATCACTTGCCTTTTTAATAAGTCCCTCTGCCTAGGGCAATTCCCCTCTGTCTGGAGGGTCGCCACTGTTACTCCTATTCACAAGGGTGGTGACAGGACGCTCTCAGGTAACTACCGGCCTATCTCTATCCTCTCTCTAAGACCTTAGAAAATTGTAGCTACCAAATATCAGATTACCTCACAAGTACTTGATGTCCTTTGCCCTGAGCAGCATGGGTTCCAGAGCTGGTCCATAGCACCAATACTGCACTCCTGGGTTTTTGCTTCCTTCACACCTCACTTGATGCTGGCTCCTCGCTGGTGCTGTATTTATCACTTACCAAAAGCCTTTGATACTGACTCACATCCCCTCCTGCTAGCTACCCTTGCCTGTGTGGGCTTTTCCACTGGTCCAGTTTCCTGGTGTGCCAGCTACTTGAGAGACCACTCCCAACATGTGAAGGTAGGTGCCACTCTTTCCAGTACCTGCCCTATCCGCTTGGGTGTCCCCCCGGGCTCCATTCTCGGACCCATACTCTTCTCCCTCTATCTCAACTCCCTGCCCAACGTGTGTGCAGGAAATGTCCTACTCTCACGCCGATGACCGAGTACTTTTGCCTCTGACAGTAACCTGCCTCACTCCAGAACTCCTTCAGCTTGCCTACAACTCTGCATAAACCTGGTTCTCTGAGCACCGTCTCATCATCAACCTTAAGAAAACTAAAACCATGTTCTTTACACACCCCCAAAATAAGTCCAGCAACTTTCCTCTCTCTGTCCACTCCACCCTTAAACTCCCTATAGAACTTGTACACTCCTATAAATACCTTGGTATAATCTTTGACTCTGCCCTCTCTTTTCATGACCATATCTCTGCCCTGACCTCTGCCTCCAATGCTTGATTGGGTATCCCCTCTACCGACACAAAAATGCCTCCCCACAGACCTCCACCTGGCAGTCACCTCCTCGTTCTATCCTTAATTGACTATGGCCTTCCTGTCTATGGCGAGCTGACCCGACTGCCCTCTCGCAAGGTACGCCTAACGCCAACAAAGCATGCCGCCTTATTACCAGTGCCCATATAGACTCACCCACACCTGTCTTCTATACTCCATGGCCACCCTACTCAACCTTGATGAACGCCTCATGTTCCAAACCTGCCAACTTACCTATAAAGCCCACCATGGTCTTTCCCCTCCTGGCCTAGCTAACTCTATTCACCGAACTAATCCCACAGTGCGCACACGCAGCTCCTGCAAAACTGCACTGGTCATTCCAAGGGTCAGGACCTCCCAGGACCAAAGGGCTTTCCCCTATAGAGCCCCCTCTGGGTACAACTCCCTCCCTGCTGGCATCACTGATGCTCCCTCACTAGCATGTTTTAAATACAGCCTTAGAAATCACTTGCTCAACTCACACACCTGCTGCTGCCCTTGATCTCCCCCACCCCACTTCCTACTGACAAAGCTCACTGAGCTGCACTTTCACCTTATCTCTGCCCACTTTCCCCCGCAGGACTTCTTTTCAACTCAACTACCCATAGTTGCTTATCTGAATTTGCTCAACTGAATTTGCTATTAACAGTGTTATGTCCCTCAATTACTTGTTACCTGACTGTACCCTTTTGTTGAACTGTATTGCTGATCTGCAATTGTCTCATGTATGTATGTCATTGTCCTCCTTGTGATGAGGTACCTTTGTAAATGAGCCACCGGCTCAAAGGTTGTTAAACTGATGTTAAAATAAATAAAATCAAAGACTGTCCCTAAGGGGATTTATTTTCAATCCATTGCAGCAGAGACTTATGAGGCACACATTTTAGTTAACATTGAAGACAGAACCACTGAGTGTACCAGCAGTGCCTGAGTGCTGGTACACTAAACCAACCTGCTCAGCTACTATAGATGGGTGCCAGTATCTGCAACACCAACAGCTGTTTCCATTAATGTAGGCATGGGTTACATTGATATAGCTCTGGTGGAACAAATAGGCTGATGCCCCAATGGTTGTTGCAGACTTCAAACAGGAGAGAGAAGACATGGAAAGACCCTTTTGGAGGTTAATGCCAGACAGCCTGTATAGGCGATACAAACAGAGCATCCAATTCCAGCTCAACATCAGAAAAACATAGGGAGAAACCCCAACCACTGCTTGGTCGACACCTTACCATCTTTCATGGAACTGTGAGTAACTAACAGAGGTCAGGCCCTAAAACAGTGTTCTAGGAAAAATGAAGGCAATTGAAGCCCTAGGCAGGTCTGTACTTAGAGGATAGCACAGGTAGCATCCCTATAGCCACGCTTCTGGACCCATTTGTTTGTCCATATTGGAATATGGTTGTTTAAGCTTTGCCCTGTGCATTTCTACCTGTGTCAACAGTCAGCACCATCAGGGCTGCAACATATCTTCAGATGGGTGACCCCATTCTGCAGTATAGAGCTCCCTTAGAACTTTTGGAAATGAGCTGGGGTACCAGAAGGGAGGTGTTAATAAGGGACTGATGGTGGGTAATGTGTTGCCATGGTTATTTGTATTCAGTTACTGTCATTGCTTTTTATACCAGCATTCCATCATCCTTCCAAACCCCTTATCCCTAACACCTTTCCTAATAAATATTTACTGTTTGTGCATTTTTACATTGGACGTACATCTGCATTTGCATGGGTCACTGTGTTTCAATGTATCAGTGGGTGGGGCTGTGTGCTCCAGGGTTAGATGCATTGTTTCCAGGTTGGGGGGGTCTTTCTGAGTGCTAGTATGTATCTCAAGGACCTTCCTCAGGTGGAGGCACCATGCTAATAAATACAGACACCAAGGTATACAACATCAGGATCCAGGCCGCCTTCTCAACTGACAGGGGAGTAGCCCCCTCAAGGTCCCTGGGCTGACACAATGAATGCTAAAATGCAGATAATCTAAAGCAATTACTTGTAATTATTGTTAATGTTGTGCAGTGGTTATAATAAAGCTAGAGGGATATATCACTTTCTTTTAGAAGGGGAGTTGATGGTTGAAGAGAAGAAGAAAGACATTTTCAGGGACAAAGTGTTTTTCTCTCTTGTCTTCAGAGTTAAATACAGTAATAATGAAACAGTTCTAGCCCTTTGAGAGAATACTATTGAGCCTGCTTTGAAAAATATGTTTTTCTTTCCAACCTACTCAGTTCCCGTGCAATCAGCAGGAATCAGCTGAAAGAAATATAACCCTTCAGTACGGAGCAATATATTTTCTTCTGCTAACTGCAAAAGCTCCATCCCAAAATGTTTGTTAAAACAATTACTATGTCAATGTCATCCACGGCTGAGCTATGGATGACAGGAGAAGGTCAACCACCGGGACTTTGGACAATGTATTAAAATGGATACCCAAGGAATGTAAGAGTATCATACAGCCCTCATTCTGTCTAGCAGAGATTCCACTCCAGAGGGCAAATTTATTTTATTTTCTGCTGTCTAGGAATGAAAAGGTTTTATCTAACTCTGTAACAAGGTGTAACATTTCTGTGATATCCTTTTAATTTTAGCTATCTTTTATTAATTTTACAATTCCTTTATCCAAGATTAGCCCAGCTGAGATGCAACATTTCATTTTCAGTGGGGTCTTGCTTCTGAGCATTTTGACAGCTCAGTAGGCTTGAACAATGTGGTCACACAATAAGCATTTGACTCTAGAGGTGGCTTTGGCCTGTGATCTTCTGGTTCCCAAGCTGTTGCACTAACCAGTAGAATCTAGTGGCTAAATCAAACTAACTCCAAACCATAACTGCATTTGCAAACCATAACATGCATCTATGTATTAAGTTGGGCACAGTGGTCTCTATAGCCTAAGGGTTGGGCAATAAAGTCTCTATTCAAATGATGCTGGTGGAGGGGGGGTGGAGGGGAATTCAGGAGGGACAAGAGAATGTTTTATTTAACACAGAGAGTGGTTGAGCCATGGAGCACCCTTTGAATGGTTTCAAACACCGCTGGAACCTAGTAAAAGGCTTAATAGTTACTCAGGGGATAGCAGTAGGGCAGGGAGCAAGGGAGGTAAGGGCATAAACCCCAACTAGACAACAGGTCTCGGGGCAGGGAGAAGAGGGTATAAAAAGGACAGACTGGATAAACCAGTGGTCTTTTTCTACCAGCATTTTTTATGTTTCTGTGTTTCTGTTCCACATAACTTCTCGGAGCTCTAATCTGGACAGCAGCAGAACCCCACTGAAGTAAGCCTGGGCACCTTCTTGTATTACATTGTATGTTCAGTGCCCTGGCTAGCTTAGAACTTAAGGACTTGATATTGTAAATTCAAATTATAGAAGGTGTTGTTAATACTAAAAGATAGGGCTTAGTTCCTCTTTTAGATAAAACCAAAGTTTTACAGCACTATGGAGAACTATAATGAAGTTAGATACCACATATTAATGCTATATGTGCACCCAGATAATCCTGTTTTTCAGTGGTTCTGGTGGGCTTTACCTCTTAGTACTTGCATATTTCAGCTCCTGTTTTTGTAAAGTAGCTGTTCTTATCTTTTGTTGAATAAAGGACATTTCCCTTACCACTTAAAATGAAGATTCACAGCATTTTAGAATATAATTAATATTTAATATAGCTTAGGCAATTTGCTGACCTTACTCCTTATACTGCCTCCTTCACTACATCATCAGACCCTATCTCCCCAGCAAAAGCCACAGGACCCACTCTCCATTTCAAGTCTATACAAAAGAGTGAAGTTCTTCGACTCCTAAGAAACATCTCAGAGCACGCAGCAGTTGGGTCTGATAACTTGAAACCTAAGCTCCTAAGATTGGCAGCCCCTTACATAGCCACTCCCCTGGCTAGGACCCTATCTCTGCGTAGCTGCACTGTCCTGAAGATCTGGAAAACAGCGAAAATTACCCCAGTATTTAAAAAAGGTGATCTACTTGACCCATCTAATTACAGACCCATTGCCATACTATCAGTTCTCAGTGAAATTCTTGAGAAGCTTGTGGCCACCTAAACTACTTCCTTTCTCCTGCAACATGGCCTCCTTACTGATGCTCAGCATGGTTTCTGCAAGGGACATAGTACTACTACTGCCCTTCTCAAACTTTCGTCCAATACCTTAGTGGCTATGGACTCCAGAAAGCTCACTGGGGCCGTTTTTATTGACATGACCAAAGCATTCAATCTAGTTGGCCATCCCACTCTATCTGCTACCCTAAACTCTCTAGGTTTCTCACCAAAAGTTGCAAAATGGTTTGACAGCTATCTGTCAGATAGGTCACAATACGTAAATTTAACTCTACCCTCTCTGAAAAGGTCTCCATAAACATTGGTGTACCTCAAGGGTCCATCTTAGGTCCTCTGCTCTTCTCCATCTTTATCAATAGTATTACTACCAATCTCCTTAGTACCTCCTCCTTACTTTACACAGATGACATTGTTCTGTATTCAAGCTCAAATAGTATTGAGGACATAAACGCTAATCTCTCCCATGATTATCAACTTATCCAACTATGGCTTACAAATCACAAACTTGTTCTAAATAAAACAAAGACCCAAGCTATGCTATTTGGCTCCAGTCTCAAGTTCAAACACACCCAAACTCAATTAACTGTCTCCTCCCTTGATGGCACATCTGTTGGAGTGGTTGCCTCATTTAAATATCTAGGTGTCACCCTTGACCCATCCCTGAGTTTTGACCCTCTCATTCAATCTACCTGTAAGCAGGTTAACTCCAAGCTTGGGATTGCCTACTGGACTAGTTATGCTGTCACTCCCTCTGCTAGACTTGCCATTGCCCGTGGTATATTACTTCCCTCTCTCACTTACGGGGTCACTACATATGCGACAGTCAGCAACCCGTGTCTTCGTAAGTGGGATGTTACTTATAATAACATCTGTCATTTTGCCTCCAGCTCTCCAAGGCTGAAACATCACTGCCTTCTCTACTTGGATCTTGGTTGGCTCCTGCCTAAAGAACTAAGGTCCTTTGCACTTGGCTCCATCACTGATAACATTATCAGATCTCATACACCCAAACCTCTGACCTGTCTCCTTCCCTACCAGAAAACCAATTATGCATTAAGCTCAGCAGAAAATGCTCCTGTCTTTATCCCAAGACATCATACAAAAAAAGGTAGTAGTGCCGATGCCGACCATGCACCCCAGTTCTGGAATTCACTCCCTCTAACACTTTGTCAGTCTGCTTCCCATTACTTCTTTAAGAGAGAACTTAGACACTATCTCATCTCATCCCACATATGCTCCTGTTTCAAACCGCCTTAGTCCCTACTCTATTAAACCCACACTCCTCTCTGTTGTCTCTATGGGTCTGGGGTCTAATCCATCTGGCACACTTCCTCTCAGTTTCTCCTCCTATCTCTTACTCCCTCATCCTCTAGTTTTCTCCTTCCCTCTCCTGCATAATCATAATTACTCCCCTCTCTTCAAACCCCATATCTCTCATTGTCTATAACATTGACTCTGCCGCCTCCCTACTCCTCTTGCCTCTCTCTTTAGTTCCACCTCATCCACTTCTGCCAAACTGGTATCACTCCTTAGCACTTTATATTATCTTTTAAAAAAAAATGTCTGTATTGCCTTAAATTGCCTGATTTATTGCCTTTTTGTAACCTAAATACTGTATCATGTTGTTTGTTTGGTTTTTACTTCCTAAAATTCCTTTGTCTAAATTTCCATTGTTATGCACAAATATCTTCATGTAACCTGTTTTGTATTCATGATTATTCTCTTTGAAGTTTGTCTCTGTACTGTCCTGGGTCGTGCCTGAAAATAGTCTTCCTGGCTAGTGTACCCACCCGGTAAACAAAAACTAAATGAAATAAATAAATTGTTTAAATTAAGTGCAGGGATTTTAAACAATTTTAATGTATTTATGTATGTTTTTATTGCCACATAGTTTGCACATGCTGGTTAAAAGCAATACACCTAGTGATTATTATCTGACTGGTGGTCAGTCAGTATAAAAAGAGATAAGAGCATTGCTGCAATTTACTCTTTGAAAAAGCACAATTTTTGGTTTATAAAATGTCAGTAGTGGGGGTTTGGGGTGCATGTGGCCACATGAAAGTCTGTAAGTTGCTCTAGTCTTATTTTTTGTAATAAAGATTACTTGTTTTGAAGACTAGTACCGTATTTCCTAGTCAAGTCCATTTTTTACTGGTGGTGCCTGAGCTTAGTTTCAGATAACCTGGATGTTTTTTACTAGCAGTCAGCCATACCAAGAGCGTCTCTTGTCTCTTTGTGTTTCTGGTTTAAAAAAATTGCTTACTGTGCAGTACCAAAAAGAAAAATCAGTGCAAACGTACAGTGCAATGGACAGTTACAGTAAAGTACTAAAGTGAAAAAATATGCACAAAACACAGTATTTAATATTTCACTCATTGTCTAAACTGTCCATTTAAAAGAGGCAGTCCCAATGATTGAAATAAAATATATGGAACTTTAAGACCATAGACGGTCCCTTAATGCAAAATGTCCTTTAAATATAGTTCCATATTCCAAATGTTCATAGTCAACCAAGACGGCTTTATCTTCATTTATATTAATCCATTCTAATGGAACCACTTATTCATGAAACCTAAAAAGACAAAAAATATGTATAAATGCATACTTGACACAAATGGCAAGATCACAGTGGTCACCTAATGGAGGACCATCATTTTTCCAAAAGATCACACTAATATAGTTTTTTTTATTTATTGCATATAAAAATAGAGAACATTTTCTCACAAATAAATACATCACCTTATTACATATTGTAGTTTCTTACACAGTAGAATGAGACAGCAGTTAATAATATTAGGTATCAGATTAAGACTAACCATCACAAGACTTCATATAACTTCCCAGCACAACCATTAATATTGTCTAATGTTCCATTATTAAATACATTTTAGGGCTCTCTCAAACATTCCTAAACATTTCTAACTTCTCCTTAAATGGTCGCCATATCAGCTCATATTTCTTCATGAGTTTTATAGATATATAGTGTATACGTTCAAAGGCATGAATCCCTACCAAAGCATTTAACCATGCATTGAAATTGGGAGGATCAGGATCTTTCCATTTTAAAATAATTTGTTTATATACCTATACTAGACATATATTAATCAAATACTGCTTATATACTGTTACCAGATTATATGGAGAGTCAATCCTCAGTAACATCCTTTCGGGATTTTTAGTCACTCGTTTGTATATTATTTCTGAAATAAACAATAAAATTGAGTCCCACCACTGATCCAGTTGGGGACATAAAATTAACATATGTTCTAGCGTTCCCACCTCTAACTTACACTTCGGGCAAGCTGATGATATATTAGAGTTATTTTTATGTAAAAACTCTGGTGTATAATAAACTTGAAGATCACACTAATATAGTTGGTAACACTGAAAATCTTAATATAGTTTATAGTAGAGCATAGTTCTGTATAGAATTCCATCCCTTTCAAAATGCTGTTGTACCACAGTTGAAAGGTCCTGGAATGTGATTGTATCCTTATGTGGTACAATAGCATTCTGAAACCTCTAGAGACTGCACAAGTCAGTTTCATTCTGAAAGCAAAAGCACAACCACAGACATATTTCACATGATACTATACACTATAAAAAAAAACACAGGATGAGCAACTTTATGCACAACCAGTGTGTTCAGCCACCTTGAGGTTCTGATTCCCATGGACCTTTTGAGGTCAGAGGGAAACAGAACCCCTCTATGACAGAACACACTGATAGTGTATAGTGGAATGTCGTTGTTCACTGAAATCTAGCACTTTCAAAATGTTGTTCTGCTGCACTAGTGATGTCCGTAGTGCAGTAGAACTAAAAAGTGACATAACGCAGGACAGCAGAATGACTTTTCTTTCTGCTGCAGTGCGGATGTCACACATGGTGTCCTCGAGCAGCAATCTGACAGTTAGTCTTATTTTAAAAAGAAAGATGTAGTATTTTTTTTTTTTTGAGGCAACGACATTCCACTATACACTATACAGAACAGTGCATGTGTACCATTTAACTACAGGGCTGTTCTTTCACCTCATTGGTACTATGACGACTGATTACCTCTCGAGCTGTGCTCTCAAGGTACTCTGTTATTATAGTACCAACTCAGTGAAAGAATAGCCCTGTTGTTAATTGGTACTCATGCACTATGCTATACATTGTGCATAGTTGCCCATCCAGTATTCTCTATATTATAGCTACTACCAAAACCACTCATATGGCTAGCACAATAAATTGTCAATTCAAGAATGAAATGAGGTACAGGATCTCATTCAAGTCCCTTGGTAACAGAGCTTGAAGGTGGAAAATCCACCAAGATTCTCTTCTCAGACATTTGTACAACTTGTCTCTTGCCAGAGATTTCTAGGGACATGTCCCAATGCCATGCAATGGAGGCATTCTGGATCCTGATGGTGGTCCTCTAGGCAATGAGTACCAAGGGCATTTGATCCATTCTCCTTTATCACCACACAAAAATGTTCCTGGATTCTTTCCTTGAGGTTGCCTGGTGGTCCTGCCCACATAAAACTTTGGGCAGGAGCACTAGGCAACATAAATGAAAAAGTTAGTGTAACAACTTACAAATTGTCTAACCATGATCCTTTTGTTCAGGGCTTCAGTATTGCCAGATTTGAAACCCATGGCCTACAGTACTTGCAGGTATTTTATCTTTTGCAGGGATAAAAGCTAGATGGCTTATTTCAAAGCCACCTTCCCAGGTTTCCCCAAAATGGCTGTGCATTAGTCTGTCACCAAGATTTTCTGCCCTTGAAAAAGACACTCTCAGGGCCTCCCCAACAAAGTCCCTTATATTTCGTCCACAGAAAGAATGTACTAGTAACTCATTACAATGTCCCTAATTTTGTGTGCCAAATTGTTGTATTCCAGACCAAAAGAAATTGTTTTTTTGTTTGTTTTTTGAAGTTTAACCTTGGGAACCAAAAGGCAATTTTTAGGGGGTTTCTTTGCCTTTTTACAGGCTCTACTGAAAAGCTTGGCAGAATAACCACTACTAAGAAACCTTTCCCTCAGCTGTGCAGCCTATGGAATGCTCCTAATGAGGCCACCAGAGTGTGTACTCTTCACCCTCATTAGGGTAGTTCCTGCAGTCTGCTTTCTGAATGTACATGGCAGCACAACTGCAGAATTATCCATGAAGAATTGAATGTCTAGGAACTCAACTGAGCTGGCACTCATTGTGTGTTTGTGTCGGCTCACAGACCCACCAGCTCACACACACTATGAATGCCAGCTCACACACCTCCACCCCCAGCTCACACACACTATGGGCTGGATTTTCAAAGTGTGGCGCAGGACTTACATTCAACCCTGCATCATGACACTTTGGTTTTGGCTGTGTACCTACCCCATCACTGCAACTGCACCCAATTTTGCAAACTCAGGTGCAGTTGTAACAGTTTTGATGAGTTATGGCAGCTTGCACCACAATCTGGCACAAGCTCTGTAACACAGGCCACTGGGAGTGCCACAAGTTAGACCAGGAAAAGCTGACCTGACTTGCGGCAATTGCCACAAGGGATGGAAAATTCCATTAGATCACCGCAAGCTCCATGCACCGTCTTGTTGGCACACTGGGGCTTGTGGGGATCTAGGAGGTTTGGAAATCCTTCCCTATGAGTGCCAGCTCACACACTGAGTATGAGCTCAATTGAGCTGCCACTCATTGTGTTTTGTTGACCCAAACCAAAAATATAGGTGCCTCTCCCTCCATTCCGGCCCACACACAAAAGATAACATCAATAAACTGGTGCCATCTGACCATCCCCCCCCCAGCTGTGGATTACATATCCCACTGGAGACAAATTGTTCCTGCCACTAGGCCAGGTACAGATTTGTGTAAGATGGGACCATAGTTGTCCCACCACTGTACCCTGAATGTGGAGGAAGTACTGTCTATCGAAACCAAAACAATTCTGATGTAAAATGTAATCTAACATCTGGAGTAGAATGTCAGGTGGCATTGCTGGCAAAAGCCACTGCTGCCTAAAAAGAAAATGCTTAACTGCCCATAGGCCCAAATCACGGGAAATGCTCGTGTACAATCCACAGATCAATTGCCAGAAATAAGTACTTATCCCTCCAGGTGATGTCCTTCATTCCATCCAAAACGTCCATCAACTCTGGAACATTATTCCTTCAAGAAGAAATCCACATATCTTGAAATGTTCTCAGACACCAAACTCAACCCTGAGACTGTGGGACAGCCTGAAGTTCCACCCTTGTCAGCATTTTTGATTACTATATCAGATATCTTTCTACTGTCCTCCAGTGCTTGTTTTCAATGGTGGAAATGTGGTAATAGTCAGAGCATGTAATGTATTAAACAAGGGCTCAGTTTGGGAGTTTACAACTCTCTGGAAAACTTCAACAACTGATACAATCGTACCAGGTCATAATGTCATACGCATAATAGCGCACAACATTATGCTGAATCCCAGACCTGTGCGCTCTCCATGTTGGACCCCCCCAGAGTTAGAATCCTTAGTAGGGGGGTCCGTGGGGCACAGCCCCCCATAATGGGGAGTGTGGGGTGGCAGATCCCCTCACAGAAAAAAAATACCAATGCAGCGCGCAACATGCTTAAGCCACGCAACATTCTGCCGTGCATGGTTTTGACCCCGTGCCGGTACAATTTGTGGGTGGGGACAAGAAATCTGAGTTTGGTTTGAAATTCATGGATTTGTACACTATTGCATGTTAATGTAAAGTGCCCATCACCCCCATATCTTGCATTTCAGTTGTATTTTTGGTGGTTATTCCAGATATGTCTAAATGTTCATCCAAATCATTAGATGTCTCATTTAACAGAAATTCGATATCAAAATTCATGTTACTTCCTGTGTCAAATTTTTTACAGTCAAACTCAAACATTTCAGAATCTGGTTCATTATTAAAAAAAAAAGTTTCTATCTTACCAGGCTGCTGTCCCACACTGTCATCTTGCTTTTCAGAATTGTTTGTTCCAAAGTGTATTCTCATGTTAGTTTACCAATATAACTTAAAAAGTTAAATTTTAACCTGAAATCTGTTTGGACTTCTAGATAGGATAAAATTAAGCCCCAGAGGGTCAACAATCAGCAGCAAGAAGGGGCAGAACATCAAGGCAGCATTTGGGCCAATCAGGAGGTTCCAGGGGGATTTTTAAACTAAGTAGTTTTCCTGGTGTAACAGCCCTCTGATTCAACTTGGCTGTTTCCAGGGCCCTCAGGATCCACACTGGATGTAAAAATGGCCTCCACCTGGGGTAGTAATATGGGATGCTTATGGACAAATTGTAGGTTACCACCCCCCAGGAAAATATAAGTACTGCCCCCACAGGCACTTCACCACCCACAGTCACTAGACACACTTTGCAATGACCAGTAATACCAGATTTGTAACAATAAACTGACTGCATCTTTGTTATAGGGAGGGGTAAAAGGGGACAATAACACAACAGCAATTGTAGCAAGCAATATTACCCCACACAGTCCCACCTCCCACCTGTGGGTGCACCCAGCTTTTCCTCAAATGTCCGTGGCCACAGTTATCAAGTTGCAGTGGGTATCACACTGGGGGTGTGGAGAGCATGGCAGTCTGGTGACTCAAGCTAGATTACTTGGGTTGGAGCCCAAAACTTTCATGCACAACAAATAGATTTTTAACTTGCTTCCTGGGCTTTCCTTGGTGTTGTCAAAGTCCTACCCAGGACTTAATCCCCTTTTCCTAACTAACTAGCTAGCTAAAATAAGAACTATGAGCCACAGCCCCGAGCTACTTACAGTTTGTGGACTCAATGGGGGTTGCTGAAACTGGTCTCAGACTGTACCATGCTGGAATCAGGAATTGGTGGTGGTGCACCATGCTGGCAGGTTGCAGAATTGCTAAAGCTTGAGGAAGGACTGACGAACACTGGGCTTCACCTGCCTGGCCTTTCCAAACTTTGCCTCTTAGGCCTTTGTGGATAGTGTTCACCAGGCAGGCCTCTTGATATCTTCCTCTCTGGTCTTCCTCACTATTGATTTGGGGGACAGGGCAGGCTGGATGTCCCCTAGACTAGTTACTTGCACACACTTTCAAACCCTCTGGCAGCTGGGCTTTGGCTCAGTCTCTAACTCCAGCACAAACAGTCACTCGAGCTATAAGCAATGCAGCAGTCTCTGAAACTCTATCCCCTCCGTGGGGGAACACAACTTCCTAGTCTCTGTATTATGGCTGCAGAATCTCTTTCTCACTGCAGCCAGTTCTCTTTCTCTCTGCAGCCAAATCCCTTGCTCTCTGCAGACTGCAATTTCCAGTCGCAAACTCACTGCAGAAGGTTTGATTCTTGCTCAGGGACCCAATCTGTGGTTTGGCTTCTCATCCCTGCAGTCACAGTTTCTCACAGGTGCTTTGGCTCTCTATTGAGTTTTGGGGCAAAATAGACCAATGGCAAGTGAACAACCTTTTGGGCTAAGAAGCCTATACAGTCTCTCCTCCTCTGAGTCTCTGACTGATCTCTCCTTTTGGCGGGCTGCCAGAAGTGTTTATAGTTTTCTCAATCTCCCCCTCTGGTTGACTGCTGCATTCCTGGGCACATTTTGGTGTCCTTTGAACTTTACCCAGTGGGCCACTAGCTACCAGAGTCCCATGGGGATACCATATTTATTTATATTTTCTCCAACACTTTTCAGTCCCTTATATGTTATTACATGCCCTTCCAAGGGCAGAAATGCTTTTGCCTGCACCCGGAGGCATTCCGGTTCTGATCCCTGGCTCTGCTGCCTACCATGGGGTAGGGGATATTATTAAATAGTGGCCGCACAGCCAAAAACACTATGTGAACCATGGCTCCTTTAATTTTGATTGCCTGCTGGGCGCGCATGTGCATGAGGTACATCGCAACCCATCTTGTTTATTTACATCGGCGATCCACTTTTGGAGATCCACCAGACTGCCAAATTTCCTCTCAGATTGCAAGGAGGTACAGAAACATGGACTGGAGCTTGTCCCCCATCCATGGGGCTGAGATACCTAAAATGAGCTGCCACAGCCGAGAGGACCACACTGGATGTGCAAGCCCATATCCCACCCGGGGCCACTTACTGGATGCCAACAAGGAAGCAATGGGGCTGTAGCCTTCAAGGTAAGCCACAAATGGGGGGCTTACACTGGGATGGGTAGTGCAACAACAGTGTATCCTGGTGTTTCCTATGGACTAAATGTTCTTTGAACAGCAAAACTAAAGTGGATCAAGGTGCACTCAGTAGACCTCTTTCAGTCCGCCAGATTTTTTATTTCAAGTTGTTTCTTACTTTCTTTCACTTTGTGATCATCTCTGCAGACAGGATATACACTGGAGACCAGGAGTAGGGACCCCAGTGCTTTGAGGCTATTTACAGCCTCTTCGTCAGAGAGACGGAGATTTTTAAACTAAGGAAGGGATTTTCAGCGCACTTCACTCAGAGGCACTAGCACCAGCAAGTGAAAAAGACCATAAACGTTTAAAGTTGTAATTCTACACATTTCACTAACCTTGTGATTTTTCTTCATTATTTTCTCCTTTCAGCCTGATCTATGAAGAAACAAAAATTGGGGGTTAGTGATCAGCAGCAAGAAGGGGCAGAAAATCAAGGCAGCACTTGGGCCAATCAGGAGGCTCCAAGAAGCCCCAAAAGCCCATCCACCCAGCGTGTCCCATCTCACTTGAGTCCCAGAGTGTGTGTTGAACAAAGTAAGAGTAGAACAGGTGAAGTGATTGATGTCTTGGTGTCAGCAGGCGTCCACAGGTGACAGCAGGCACACAGGGGACTCTGACGGTCTGGTAAGGTATGGTACCTGTTGGATTGTTGTTGCCTGTATAGGAAGTTACTGGAGGAGGGGTAAGTAGCACCTGCAGTTAGTACCTGTTGTAGGAAATTGGGAAAATACCCAATCCAGGAAAGGGGTACAGAAACTGTTAAGAAAGCATAGGAAGGATAAGGTAAAGTAAGGAAGGAGAAGGTGAAATAGTGAGCAGGTAGAGGAGAAAAAGAGGTAAGACACAAAAGCAAGTAAAGGGTAAAACAAAGGACAAAAGGGAAAAACCAGAAAAAAAACCTTATCAAGTAAAGGGTGAGAAGGTAAATATCAGTATAAGGTGCAGACAGGAAGGGACCAAAGCAACAGCAAGAGGGCAATAGGGGAAAGGCACAGTCAGTAGTAGATAGTGAAATGGAGTGGTGCAGTGTAACTGTTGCAGAGCTGCAGTTTTTCAGGAGACCTCCTTGAAACTGAGGTGCTGCCCCACCTGCATGTATATCTCTGGGTTGAGGGAGGAGATCGCTAGTCTCTGGGCCTAGCTGGCTAAGGATCTGAAGGACTTCTTCCACAATTCAGGGACCACCGAGTCTACCACCATTGCTCCAGAGGTTGCCTAGCAGAAGGAGGACTGGCTGAACAGTGTGAACTCTGGCATGTGGGGGTGGTGGATCAGGGACACATTCCTCAGCCTGTGTCACTACAAAATTCCATTGCTGTTCTGGCTGGACAGTAATGCTGTGAGGAGGCACCCACGGTTGTGGCAATGGAGGAAGTGGGGTTCCTCCATAGGGGAGGACCCAAGGAGAGAAGTACAGAACCCCAGCAGAGGAAGAAGCAGCTTCCAGTGGGGGGACTTGACTATTCAGGAGGGAGATTTGAGAAAAGGAAGGGATTCAACCCAGGGAAGCTCCACCTATTCTTAAAAACAACCTCCAACACAGTCACCTCTCCACTGACAAGCCCCACATATGCCAAAAACTGTGTGCAAAGCTGAACCTGTGGCATAGAGGGATGTGGTGCATATCACCTCACCTCTTACCAAGCTGGTGACCAGGGGTTGGGAGTGAGCTCGGGTCACAGGGTGATTAGTCATGTGGGAGGGAGAGTTGGACATGCAGAGGACAGCTCTCCTGTCCTGGGGAGGGGTGGGTTGCTGATTTGTCTCTTGTCTCCCCACATGTGGAGGCCTGGAGGTAGCACTGGCAATCAGAGTGGCATGGTAAGGAGAAGCCGCAGTTACGTGGTGAATGCATGCAACAATGCACACCCACTTACATGCACCATGGCAGGGCAACCTGTGGAGAAAATAAAACATGGCTGCCACAGGCTCCATGAACTCATGCCTGACCGCCTTTGCTATGCACTATCACCGGCTCGCCTACTCCGTGAATCTACTGTAGATGCTGGATCTTCTGGTGGGGGGAGGACAGCCATTCTCTTACCTGGCCATGCCACTGGGTGAAATCTGTGGGGGAAATGTGGGCTTGGGGAGTCAGGAGGTAGGTTGCTGGGTGAGGTAGTCAGGGGCAGGACAAATCAGATGCCTGCATAGCACACCAGTAGGAGATCCAACATGTGAAAAAAACAATATGCAATGCAGTTACTTTCCACATGAAAACCTGTTCTGATGAGAGCAACAACATGCAACACACTCCAGTCATAGAAAAATGGAAACATAGAAGTTGTTGGCAGATAAGAATATCTTGGCTCACCTAATCTGCCCTATATTCCCTACCTACTGTGCTACTGCAGATCCTACTTGATCTCTATCTACTTGATCTTCTACTCCCCTTGCCTTACTTCTAAGGTTCACTTGTGTCTATCGCATGCGTGCTTCAATCCTGTTACTGTTACCATTTTAGCACCCACCACCTCTGTTGGGAAGCTGTTCCTCGTGTCCACCACCCTGTCTGTGAAGAAGTATTTCCTCACATCTCCTATAAGCCTACCCACCCCAGCTTCATAGCATGATGCTTGTCCTGGAGCATCCTGTATGGAAAATGCTACCTTTCTGTACCATATTAATATATGTGAGGTATTTGAACATTTCTGTCATATGCCTCCTTTCCCTCCTTTCCTCAAGAGAGTACATATTTAGTTCCTTGAGTCTTTCCTCATAGGGTCTTTAATGAAGGCCCTGCACTGTTTTGGTAGCCCTCCTTTGTACCATCTCCACCCAATCTACAATATGTCATTTTGGTGCTGTGACCTCCAGAACTGGACACAGTACTTGAGCTGTGGTCCACCAGTGATCTATGCAGGGCTAGTACTACCTCCCTGTTTCTAATGGTGATGCCTCTCCCAATGCACTTGAGCATCCTACTAGCCTTCCCCAATGCCTTATTTTATTTTATTTATTTATTTATTGAAAAGTTTCACCAGGAAAGGCACACTGAACGATACAAAATTGCTTGTCTCATGGAGTGTCCTGGGGGAGAGGGGAAATGGGAGTACAATAGTCTTAAACAAAACCTATGTCAGTAGAATACATAACACATTTGAGATAAGCACAACTGGCCTTGGTAAATACAACAACAAATAAAAACATACAGGTAAAGCTAATTGCAAAATAATGAGTACATTGGGCTGGCAGTATAGCTTAGAGGTTAGAGGAATGAGAGAACGAGCTTGATACATCCAGCAGACCAGACCTGAGTTTGATTCTCACAACCTCCACTTACATACTGTGTGTCTCTGAGCAAGTCACTTAACTGCCCAGTGCTCCCAGATTGCCCCTGAAAACAGGCACTTGTGCCTAGTGGGCCTTACCCGATTACCAAAGACTAAAATAAAAAAAAAAAAATAGAGTATATTATTGAGTGAGCTAACAAGGAGCAAAGACTAGAAGCACTAACAAGAAAAGTACATCCACTGTCAGCATAACTTATGTACTAATGTACTAAATGCAACATACAGTTGAGCAGATAGGAGCATACATTCGATTAGAGCTAAGAGCTAAATAGCACTGTAACAGGAGAGTATGTGGGGGGGCTAGGAGCAGCTGCAAGCAGGACAGAGGGCATTTTTGAGGGAGGTTGAGATGGACTAAGGGGAGGAGGAATGCCTGATTTGATGAGGCAGAGAGTTCCATAACTTTGGGAATGTATGAGAGAAGGCTGACTGGCCTATAGAAGTGGAGCAGCGTGGGATAGCCACATCTTGTCTACCTTCAGGTCATCAGAAATGACTACCCCAGGCCCCTTTCCTGTTTTGTGGTTGCTAATACCTCCCAGCTCAATTGATACATTGACCCTTGCTTTCTGTGCCCCAAGGGCATGATTTTGCACTTGATGGCATTGAAACCCACCTGCCATTCCCTTGCCCATTTTTCCAGCTTTTTCAGCTCATTCCTCACTTTTTCCACCCACCATGGTGTGTCCACTGTGTTGCAGATTTCTGTGTCCTCTGCGAACAAGCATACTTTCTCCTCCAGCCATTCTGCAGTGTCACTAATAAAGACATTGAAGAGGACTGGGCCTATTACAGACCCCTGTGGCACCACACTGGTCACTTGTCTTCTCCAGAGTGGACCCAATTTACCACCACCATCTGACTATTGCTTAGCCAACATCTCACCCATTGAACAACTTTTTTACCCACTCCTAGATTGCCCTGCTTGCTCACCAGTCTTCTATGTGGAATGGTGAGGAAGGCCTTACTGAAATCCAGGGAGGCTCCTCCCTTGATCCACTTCCCTGGTCACCCACTCAAAGAACTTGATTAGGCTTGTCTGACAAGACCTCCCCCATGTGAAACCATGTTGCCTCGGATCCTGTAATACAGTAGGTCCAAAGTTTTCTACATATAGGATAGTGTATGGCTTCCCATTCACAACAAGGCTTCTCTTTACCTGAGTGGTTGTATGATGGCTGTTGACCTCAAGAGCGAAGTTCAAGAGGTCCAACAGTCATCATAGTAACAACCAGGGTAAAGACTAGCCTTGTTGTGAATGGGAAGTCATATACTGTTCTTTATAGTGTAAGGACACTCCCAATAGGCAATAAAAATCACAAACTCAAGATCCACTAGAAAGAGCAATAAAAGAGTTTACTGTACTGAAGTGTGACACAAGTATACAAACAGATCACTGGAAAAGGCACACTGAGCTGAGTCTCAGTTCAAGATGTGACCCAAAAATGCTATAACACATGAAAATTCAAGAAAAGTAATTGTGATAGGACAGTCTATAATTAGATGGTGTGATAACATCATATGTGGAAAAGATGAAATGAATAGAATGGTGACCTGCTTATATTGTGTGAGAATATTCTGGGTAACACGACATAGTCCAGACATCCTTGGCATTACAGAAACCTGGCTGAAACCTGCTACACCAAATTCTGTATGCGCCCTCCCTGGGTATGACCTCATCAGACTCGATCGTCCGGGAAAAAAGAAGGGGGGTGGTATCCTGGTCTACTACAGGAGCCATCTTAACCTATCTGCCCTACCCAGTCAA